>SEMN01000001.1:1065609-1685109 GCA_005408345.1 Macquaria australasica | reverse complement strand
ATGGCAATCGGAAACTGATGGATCAGGAGCGGAGCTGAAGAACAGGAGACACAATATCTAATCCATGCTGTTGAAACAATTGCAGATTAGACACATCGACTCAACAGACCTGACATTTTGAAATAGACTGAGAATGATTTTGTTCTCCATTTCAAAGCAGTTTGATACTGTACAAGGGACATCCGATTATAAAAAACTGATCAGCTACAAAAATAACTACATAGCAGTGAAGTGACAGCGTCTGTATGATTTTGTAATAATTCAATGTGGAGCCAAAACAGATGTTTTTCACTGTTTAATTAAATAATGTTTTTATAAAGTGTTGTGCGCTGTGTTACAAGTGTTCACAAAATTTGCAATTTACATGAATGAAGTTAACATCCAGTATTATATTATGGAGCTGCAGTGTACTGAACCAAGTAGTATTTTAAGTATTTAGTTGTTTATATTTTTTTAAGGATACAGTTTTGTTTTTTACTTGAAAGGGTTGCACTGATTTTAAATGTGTTAAATACAGGTGTAACTAATAATCTTAAAAATGGTTGCGTGCCATTTAAGTGCTCCAGTGCCAAGACATAAGGTGCATGCTGCCTTACTGGTGTGGCTTACTGGCACAGCTAAACGGAACACACCCATCATTAATGTTATTAGTAACAAATGCCATATCTGCTGTGAGACGGGTAAATTATTTGGACATTTTAACACCTGGTAAAGATACATTGGTTCCAGGCTTAACAATCGGAGGTCTCAGATCTGGAGTGATTCAAAAGGTGTATATATGGACCTGTCAGGCTCCCAACATCACCACAAACAAGATGTTGTGGACTCGTCATAGTGGAAAAAGAACAGGTGTAATTAATAACATCAATTATGGCCATTTAAGTGTCTTGAGTAAGATGCCAGTGAGCCAGTATGTATAGGACCCTGGAACTTAAACACCTGAGTGAAACTGAATCATCATCTGTGTTAGGTTTTTATTAGTTAAACCTTTGATTTCCCTGCTTTAAGTCAAAATGTCTGCTCTAAAAAAGGTCTATTGGCCCTACATGTCATGAAATGTTACAAATTAGATAGGATTACTTGGTAGATACTGAGGGCATTTAAATGTAAGGGGATTGTTTTGTCAAACTACTTTCTCCAAGGTCAGGAATGAGCTTTCATGCTTAACTTTTAAGCCAATACGGACGAGAAGTCATAAAAGTGCTATGAAAGATATCAGAACAGCTACTGAGCAAACTCCATCCACTAATGAGGTATTTGTAATATTTTTATTAGGCCAATATATATTTTAAAATGCACAAATTAGAGTGAGTGTGCTCGTACAGACTAAGAGATCTAAGTTTGACTATCTGGTAAATGTGTGGCATTTACGGTGTAAGTGAGTTATTTAATGTTGTTTTAATTCTGTATAAGTATCAAGAGAAATTGTAAATAACTGTACATCTGTCTTTATTTACGTAGAATTATAAATAAGGATAATTATCTTGAGGCCGCTGGTCTCCAGCATTGACTATTTAAAAAGGCTCTCAACCCTAATAGAGTGAGTAGGAACCTTTGAAATGTGACAGACTAGAGCTCGTTTCGTTACGGAATGTTTTTGTTGATGCACGCGAGACTGCAGGCTACGGATGCTACTTTCAGTTGAATTAATACGAAGGAGTGAAAAACGTCCGGTGGGACCTGCGGGTGGTTCTGTAGCATATTATCGACTCATTTCGCGAAACACTGTCGCTGAAACTCGTGTATTTAAGGAGGGGACCTTTGTAACTTAATTTTGAGTAAAGATGGTTGACTGGAGTCCGATAGCGAAGGTGTACGACCCGCTGAAAGCTGGCAGCATCGACGGCACGGACGTGGAGCCCCATGACCGGGCGATATGGAGGGCCATGGGTGCCCGCTATAAACCCAACAAAGGCGTTGTTGGAGACCCACTGCTCACCCTGTTTGTGGCCCGTCTGAACCCCCAGACAACAGAGGACAAACTGCACCAAGTGTTCTCCAAGTACGGAGACATCCAGCGGCTCCGGCTGGTTCGGGACATCGTCACGGGCTTCTCCAAAGGATACGCCGTCATTGAATACAAGGAGGAGCGGTCGGTTGTCCGGGCCCGCCGGGACGCCAACAAGCTGGTGGTGGACCAGCACGAATTGTTTGTGGATTTTGAACAGGAGAGGACTCTTAAAGGATGGGTCCCCCGGCGGCTGGGCGGCGGGCAGGGAGGGAAGAAAGAATCTGGACAGCTGCGGTTCGGCGGCAGGGACAGGCCTTTCCGTAAACCCATTAACCTCGGGATCGGTCCGGTGCAGGAATGGGGAGGTGGAGGGAGGGAGTGGGACAGACCAGGGGCGAGAGACAGGGAGGACCGGGACCGACACAGAGAGGCCGAGTGGGGCAGCAAAGGGAGGAGAGATGACCGGGACAGAGGCAGAGAGAGGGAGGACCGCAGACACGGAGACAGGAGCAGGCACCGGGAAAGGAGATGAAGCCCACACAGAACTTGAGATCTGATCTCGCACGGTCCAAATGAAGTCTGTGACAGATCCACAGTCCAGTTCCCCGCCTCAAATGGAGGAATCTTTAGCCAAGTGGGCAGTGAAGGAGAGTGTGACTGTTAGGTCTTGAGGTTTCCACGCAGGGGACTACATGGAAATAATTTACATTTCTCTTATGGCATCATGATGTGTTGGTGTGGAATGACAAGTTTCCTGGTTGGTGTTCATCAGATTGTACTGTATGGTAATGGGATGTCAACCTTGACTAGCCTTTTTCAGCTGAACTCTTCAGTATTTTAAGGGAAATCTGACTTAGTACGTGCTTTTGTGGTGTAAATTGAGCGGTAAAAACAGACAATGATTCACCATATTAAAAAAAAATGCACTGCACATTACAATGATAGACTTTCTTTTACAATATTGAAGTCCAGCCAAGTGAAGCCTTACAGGCAGTAAACACAAGCTGTAAAAGAAGCAGAATCAAATTGACAAAATGCCATTATTTTTATGATACACCTATAAAGTGCCTGTAAATCAGATTGAACCTGTTGCACATTTGCTCTTTATAAGAAAGACTAATCAGTTTCTGTTTTGAAATCTGAAACCTGCTTAGAACAGTGCTGAAATGGTGTTTAAGATTTCCTAAGGTGGATAGTTTAACAATGATAGTTTCTCTATGTCATAGATGTTTTTACCGATGAAGATTTTTGAAGCATCATACTTGGTAAAAAGCCACTGTTGAGGGTTTGTGTGACATTGGGAAGAAAACCAAATAAACCAAAAACTCTTGCTCATTTCTACCCAAGAGTTGCTAAGATTTTCCTCTATTGTTATTATGGGTTGCATTTTTCTCTGTGAAAGAGGCCATTAAATGTAATTTGGTTTATTTGGTCTATTTTATATACAGGTCAGCCACTAGCAATATAGACAAACATAGAAATTAGAATGTGCAGGAAGTCGATCTTTTAATGTATGTAGTTTGATTTAAAAGTTATCTGTCTCTTTGACTTGTGCTGAAGTCTCAGCTCAGCTGTTTGATCCCTGGTCCTGCCCATTAAAGCAGATCATGTTTTAGTTATGAGTCACTGGGTGGATTGTTTTCTCTCAAGCTGACCACATGTCTGAAGCCATCAATATGAAATGTTAAAGGTCTGCTGTTAACATTAGTTCATTAAGTCATATCCAGTGATTCCATGCACCGCACGGCCTGGTGTGTCTACACATCATCAGTCCATTAGCTCATCAGGTTGACCTGCTGCTGGGAAATGAATCACTCAGAAGTGAAACCTGAGTTTGTGCTGAAAAGAACTGATTCCTTAGTAACACTGATGTAACAGAGTAAACAAAAGCAACTAAAGAATGTGATTACACTTAAATTACAAGAGCACATGTTGAATAAAGAATATATTTACAGACATGCTGTGCTGGATGTGGTTAGGGATGGATAACTCATCAACACCTCTGACGCAAACCTCTAACTTCTATTTCACTCTAATTATGTCCAAAACTGAAAGAGCAAGATTAAAAGCTTGTGTTATAGTGCTATTTATGAGATAAGACTGGAATTTATGCAAAAACACACACATAACCCATAAAAGCCCATAAAACTGGCACGTTTTTCACTGGTTTATTTTCATGTATGATTATAACAAGCAAGGATTGATAGGGATTGTAGCCATATGATAGAATTAGACATTTGCTGCAGTCTGTAAAAAGTATAGACATTATTATGACTCATTTTGACATTTATTTATTTATAATATAAATAAATGGCCATGTTTTACGGCCAAAGATGAGCAGGGTGACATGTCACAAGAGTCTGAGATGCAAAGGTGTGGCTGTCTTATTGCTGGGTAAGTCCACATGCAAGCTGATTTCTTATGCATGTTATAGACGATCACTCAGAAGCCATGTTTGGTTGTCCGGACGAGGCCGCTCTCAGCCTGCCAGCATACCTGGGATTGACGACGGGCCAACCAGGGTAAGTCTCTCTTTGGACTGTGCTAAACTCGATCCTGTGAACCAAAACACACAGACACTGTTGAGCTGCTCTCCACATTAAGCTATAACAGCCTGTGATACTGACAAAGTCGCTCTCACCTAAAGGCAGGGTTGATGCCGATGTTGTCTGGCTGTGGGAGGGCAGGGGTTCGCCTCCTGCGGCAGGAAGACGGAGGAGGGAAATCCTTCTGATACTGAGACTGCATCCCTGTTGTATCTTGTTCATTTTTCACTGCTGTTAACCCCGTCTGATTACGGATGCCTTCTTGCTCATCCTCCCCTGGTTCCCCGTCCCTGCTGCTGTTTCCTCTTCCTGTTTGTATCGAGGATGTGGGATGAGAACGGTGGGACTCCTGCTGTGTGTTCTGGGCGATATGGTCTCCTGAAGGGTAGTCATAACCTTGGTATGGGTTTAATTTCACACACAGTAATGAAATATCCCATGAAACATCCCATCATTCTGCCTATGGAGGCAACATCTGGTAAAAATAGTATAACTTTGGTAAAACTTCATTTTAGCTGTTACTGTTGACATGTCGCAAAAGTTTTTCTATATTATCTGGTATCTGCTGTCCTAAATATGTTATTGCACATAAATTTTCAGCCAGTACTTTGCTGGCAATGTTTAGAAATTAATTTAATTAAGTATTTGGGTCAGTAAAATCCAAATTAGTTTTCTTTCTTGCTGTACAAGTAACAGTACATTTAACCCTATATGGATGTTTTACTTTTATACTGTATTATTATTTCAGTGTAATGAGAGTGTAGTAATTATATTGCAGTGTGACTGATTAAACCTTTAAATGAAAGGAAAAAAAACTCATAAATCACTTTCCTAATCTTCACCCTCTCTCTCTCACACACACACACAGCCCAAACCTTTTCTAAAACACACACGTATATCCACTAAACACAACACACTGCCTGGCATGTCTATTTTCAGCACTGAAACACTCATGTCCACACAAACAGAACTCACGGCTTATCTTAAGACAGATAAGATGAGTTTACTGCAGACCTTTGCCTCCGTCTTGTTGTGGGACGGGTCTGAAGCAGAAAGCTTCTCGTGATGTGGTCTCCATCTTAGCAGGAGTGTCCGGGTAGAGGAGAAATCCTGGGGAAGTTGGGACATAACAGAGAGGGTAAAAAGTGGGCTTTAAAAGAGCCTGATTATAGGAAAACAGAGTGTTATATTTTTAAATGTTTATTCTATGCAATCAAAGTGCTGTGCATGGCTAAAATTAGACAGTTTTGTTAAATTTTGTTATTGATGTTTTCAAAATCTTTTCTTGTTAACATCCAGTTAACACATCACAGCTAGACTAACTTCACTCAACATTTGCTGAAATCCTTCCAATCAGGCATTTTTAGTTTAGTGTTTGAGCTGGAAACCCCCTTAGCCAATAGGCTATCCTTTAAATCATAAGAATTGGTGGTGTCAGTCATGGCTCATTTAGGCCTATTTACCTTGAAGGCAGCAAAATTGTGATTAATTGTGATAATTTTGGATGTTGTAGTTCTTCTAGTGGAAATCTAGGTATTCTATCCACTTAATCTTCTATTTACGCAAACTGTTTATTGTTCCACTTGTCTTTTTTACTTGTCATTGAGACCACCAATCTTCAGATCCATTCAGTAAACCACATTTATTTGCAAAACACTACGAAGAGCACTTTTCCTACCTGAACCACAATATATTTGAACAACAAGATCTCAGAACATCACTAACTCTGTCTGGTGCTGGGCCAGACGAACAGCAAACCTTTACCTGCCACTGTCGGCGGTTCCCCCCTGAAGGGACGACTAGGCAGAAATAATTCATAGTGGCGAATGGGGTGTCGTAGGTTGGCATTTTTGACGAACATTTTGTCTGTTGGCTCCTGACTGTGCCGTTGGCTCACTGGCATCAACAGCAGCTCTGAATCTTTTTGCGTCAAGTACAACAAATACTGCAAAAATGATCACAGGTTGTAGTAGTAGAAAGTAGAAACAGTTGTTGCAAGGACTAAAAATATCACAATTTGTATGCATTTCAAATAACAACCAATATAATGCCATAAAACAGCTCAGAAGAGAGTTATTTACTGTGTTGCTTACCTTACATGTAGAAAAAAACACAAGATATGGTGCAATTCTGCTGTGTTTCCTTATACTGTCTACATTTGTCTGTACTGTGTGTATGTGTAAGGCTATACACAGAGCTACTTAAAGCTTGTTTACTGCAGTAGTCATGGTGTTCTATTCTTCTCCAGTGAGTGACAGATACAGTGGTCACCAACTGAGACAATACAGCAGCTGGACCACCAACAGAGAGCGGGAACTTTGCAGTGGCTGCTTGGCCAGACGGTTTTAAAGGGGGACATGGTCAGGTCTAGAATTAAAGGTTTTGAAGTAGGGATGATTTAACTGGGGAACAAAAAAATAAATAAATAAGACGCTTCTCAGCAAGCTAGAAGCTGAGCTGAGCCTGTTCCTGAGGTCTAAAATGTCATGTCCTGCATCAGTGACTCAAGTAAGATGCACAGGTATAATGATGGTAAAATACATTTGACTGCAGTTGTGTTTAGTCTACAAAAGAGAACATGTTGTCTATTCAGTGGTTGCCTCGGAGCATTTGGCCAGCACTCAGCAATGCACTGTGCCTCCCAGTGTTCAGCTGGCATAAATCCCAACTATATTTCTTTCACATTAGAGGGCCTGTTTTGGCCTGTAACTTTTCATGAGGGAACCTTATACTTATACTACATAAATCATTTTACCTAATTTGCATTTCAAGGCATTCTGTGGTGAGAATGTTCCTGCAAACTTGAAAGTCTTTCTCATTCATAATATAGTCTACTGTAGTTTATGTGAGTTGTGGGCTGAAGGTGGTAAGACTTCATTTTAACCTTATCTGCCACATACTTTTAGTATTGTGTGTGCATATTTTCACCAGAGTATGTGAGAGATATCCTACTGTGTACAGCGACAGCTCATAACATGGTAAAAGATAAGATTCATATTTTATCTTTTGAAAAACAAATCTCATTCATGATTTAGGTATCCACTTAATCTTCCTGCACAAGATGAAAAAAAAACAATAGGTACCAATTTTATGAACACTTTCTTTGATAGTTATTTGTGAAATTGTATACTATTATCACTTCAGGGAAACACACTATTGAACTCCTATTTATGTCTTTATTTTTTCGAAACGCTCCAACTTGTACTTTCTAATAGAAACTTCATCCAAACTTCAAAATGTTCAGCTTCTTTAGGTGATGTGCGCTTCTATTCAAAACTTTGACATCTTTTATACTTTTCAAAATATCCAACTTTCTTCCCATAGAAATGAATCGGTGGTCTGGTCAGATGGTCATAATTCAAACTCCCATTTAAACTCCCGCAACACTTACACTTAAATTGTTTTTTAAGCGCTCACACTCCAGTCGCACTTGAACTGACTGATTTACACTTCGACCAACACATCCTGCCTCTTTTATCACCCAGTATTCATCTGACATTTTAGTTATTTTCACATTGTGTTATTACTATTATGACGAATTTGGCAAACTTTGCACTGATATCAGCACGCGCCAGCAGGAGTCTCCCGTTCCCATAGTAACGAGCCTTTATTCAGAGCCGTAGCAGACGGAGTTAGCGCCACAGTCTTCGCCGACAGCTCTGATTCGTCCAAAATTAAGCTCTGCTGCTCTCTTTCCGCGACTGATAGTGTTTTCTGCATCGACTAAAAAGTATCCAAGAGCTCAAAGCGACGTTATATACGAGTACATTGTTTTTAAAAGGCGAGAGAAGCGGCGTAGCGCTCGTCGTATAGCTTAGCCGAACTCTCTCTGTCAGAGGCTCTGCTGTGTTTCAGTGTCCGGAAGCTCTGAGGGAAAAAAACTGAGAGAGGCATGAAAAAAGAAGGGAGCTGGAAGAAACCTCTGACCAGTTTTCTCCGAGCACACTGAAACACCGTGTTCTCTCGTAAATCTCGCCGAGGGGGCAGATAAAGCGTCTTACTTCAGTCGTCTAATAATTAGCCGTGTGCGTTAATTTATCGATGGGTCTGCCGACGCTGGAGTTCAGCGACTCTTTCCTGGACAGTCCGGAGTTCAGAGAGCGGCTCCAGTGCCATGAGATAGAGCTGGAGCGCACCAACAGGTTTATAAAAGATCTCATCAAAGATGGAAACATGCTCGTATCTGCCCTCAGAAGTAAGTACACGCCGATTAATAACTTGTTTTCGGGGTAAAAGTGCGTGTTACAGTAAGTTCTTGAACCACTTGCACAGACTGCTGCTGCCTGATAACAGAGGGCAACGCAAGGCCATCAATTCAAACAGAGCCAGTGTTTAGGCTACATTAGACTCAGTTAGTAGATTATTACATTGAATTGTGTTTGGGTGGTATGAGCAGCACAGTTAGGTAGGTAGTTACAGTTTTATTTAAAGGTTATAGTGTCGATATCATGATACAATAATAGATATTTTACTTATCTCACCATGATAGGTTAGACCTTAGCCTACATGTCTTTGTTTGGTTATACAGTTTTTTAAAGCTAGAGATTAGTGTCATTAAGAATGAATGTTTCTATTTGCATTAGCTATTAACTATCCATGTCCTCCTGGGGCAACTTAATTATGTGTAACATAAAGAGGACAAAAGATAATGTGTTGCCTTACTGAGATATTTCATCAAAACTGTTGATGACTGTGTGATTTTATCGATGTAAATCAGCTTAATAATGAGGTACTGTATCTGTGTTGTCACATAATGGTTCTAGACTAACACAGAGCAAGGCTGGATTACCAACAGGGCAAAGCAGACAACTGCCCCAGGGCCCCAAAAGTCCATGGGCCCCTGAAAAACTGGTTTGTGCTAGTTTATTGGAAGTTTACTAAAGCACAGTATCCACCAGGGCTGCAACTACCAATTATTTTCATTAATCTGTAGGTTATTTTTATGAGTGAAAAAATACCATCACGAATTCTCAGAGGCCAAGGTGACATCTTCAGATTGCTTTTTTTGTCTGACTAATAGGACAAAACTCAAAGATTTACAGTGATGTTAAACAGACAAAAGTGGTGAATCCTCTCATTTGGAGAGGCATGAAACAGTGAATGTTTAGCATTTTCCCTTTATAAATGACTTAAATGATTAATCATCTGCACTACTACTTAATGTATTCAATCATTACAGCAAATCTGGGGCCTGTTTGGATTCAAGCAAAGGAAAACTATACACACTGCACAGAGAGAGTGAGGGATGGTAGGGGCTAATAGGGGCTTATTTTAGCTCTTGGACCCCCTTAGCAGGTTCATACAACCATGACACATAGTAACAAAGAGTTAACTAGTAGCACTGCATGCAATAAGGTGCACAGCGTTGTAATGGTCATATATTGCATTTTCTCTCTGTTCTAAAAAGTCTAATTTTGTTGTAATAATTACATAATAAGACCATGAAGGAAGAGTTTATTTGGTAGAATAGGCATAAAACAAACAGACATTTGGTTTGATCTCATAAAATGCATTTATGTTGCAAAGTTGTGTGTTTAACTGCTGCACAGTTTGATGGTGGCTGTCATATTCATATAGGCTGTTTTCAGCTGATGAAGACTTTCAAAAAGCAGGTACCTCCCATTTGTTTGGAGTTTCTTTTGATCACCTCAGACACACCTACGCTTTGTGGCTACCTGCGGTTTCTTTGGCTCACCTGCTGGTTGAGGTCATTGGTGTGAACACTGCTCTTGCCTGCCATACACCCAGATGATGCTGAGTGTGTTCGACTAAGTCAAACCACACGGGGGTGAAATAACATGATCTCACACTGGCATCTCAGTCGCCAGGCCCACCACAATCTGATATATGATACAATGCTGATTTAGTTGTTCTCAACTGTTAATACATGTAAGTCCTTTCAGTCAATTCGGTCCACATCTTATGCTTTTAAATAACAAGAATATAGATATAACCTAATTTAAGATTCCAGCATAGGATTCATGCATTGAACCTGAGCACAGTTCTTTTTGCTGAACTCCAGGCAGTAATCAGGTATTTAACTGCTACTACATGAGATTTAAATAGTTTATTATCAGTGTATAATGCAGTGTTGTGATTAAAGTAGTGCCTTACAGCGGCTGTCATGCAGACCAGTGTTATGGGTGTGTGAGTGTTCATGCACCTCAGGGAATAAAAGGTGGTATTAAACTCTGTTATTGCCGCGTTGTTTGGGCTTGTAAACACAGTTGTCTGAGACTAAGGTCGTCAAGTGGAGTTTGTTGCAGGGTGTGGCAGTTTGTTATACAAGTGGATGATATACAAGAGTCTTGTAGGAAAATACATGAATAGTTTATTACAGGAGGGAATAAGTGATGCTGCTTGTAGCCTGTAGGGGAATTCACATTGTGCTGGACCAATGATGGCAGTATGCAACCTCATGCTGAGAGCATTCTTGTGCATAATGTGGAAATAGTGAAATTATATTAGTCATAACTAAGTGGTGGCAATAATTAAATTATAATAATACCTGCTTTAAGTGACTGAATGAACTTCTCTCTGTTTTTCTCAGGTCTTTCGCTTGCTGTTCAACGGTTCTCTCAGTCTCTGCAGGAGTTCCAGCTTGAGTGTATCGGAGATGCAGAGACTGATGATGAGATCAATATAGGTGAGATGAAAGTGTCCCTGATGATGTAGAAAACTAGGAGTTGAGACTGCAGAATTTGTCAAATATGATCCACTTCTGAGGTGTATAATTTCTTTTGCAGCTCAGTCTCTGAAGGAGTTCTCTCAGCTCTTGAGTACCGTGGAGGAGGAGAGAAAACGACTTGTAAGAAAATGTGTGTGTGTGTGTGAGAGAGAGAGAGATGGAGAGAGAAAACCAAAATGCAGGTCTTTATGCTATGCATTTTTAAATATAGAATATGGACCGTTTCAAAATTGAGGACATTTTGTTGTGACCTTGCAAAGAGATATAGTTAATAGGTCAACTAACTCTAAGTATGAGTTACCTTGTATTTTACACAAGGTATGTATGCTTAGCTTTGTTCTAATTAAAAATTATGAGTGTAAAGTTATTCTGTAGATGTTTACATCTATTTAAAAACAGTTGCTCAAACAACAACAACTTTGAATTGATATTAACAAAAGACTGCTTTTTTTGTCTCTGTACACCATTCTTCTCTGCATAATTGACAAATAAAATGGTTGTGATTCATATATATTTATTTTTTCAGACCAAAAACCTTTTCTAAGTATCACGAAAGTCTGAACCAAGAGTTTCCTTTGACTGTTGTCCACCAGTTGTGTTGCACTCTTTCTGCTTCACTTCAAGTGCGTCATGCGCACAATTTTGCCGATGTCACCAGGATTTCAGTTTGAAAGTTACGGCCTTTGTCCGGTACCTTCACTTGATGCACCACACTGACTTCCCTGAGCTCTTGTCCCAGTCTGGTTTTCCCACAAGTCTGATTTACGCATTTGTTGTGAAAAGGTTGTGCCAGCGGCAGTGAGTGCTCCATGGCAATTCGGAAAAACGTCTTTGACTTACAGACTCTCCATCAACCAGAGGCCTTTGTGTGGGAGTGACTGGAGTCTGGCACAGTCTGTGTGTAGGCAAACCTCTGCGCATGTGCATAGTACGCTACTGTACCTTATGCATAGCCCTCTGTGTGCGTGTGTGTGTGTGGCTGTGTGCATGGTCTGGTTACACAGGAACCATGTGGAACCTATTCTGCCAATTCCCCTGTGAGACTGTGAGCAGAGCTCTGACTGCCTGGGAAAGTCCATAAAAGGGTCCTGTGTGTGTGTGTGTGTGTGTGTGTCTGCTCTCTCTCTCTTTCTTTCTGTGTGTATTTTAATTGTATGATTTTCCACTGCACTGCTGCTGATAGGTCTGAACTTCTACTAATACCATCATTACTGAGTTAAGTTAAAGGGAAATTCTAGCAAATGGGAAACACCTACCTGTTCAACCTGAAAGGACTATTATTGCGATTCGACAATGCCCTTCAGTCTCTTAGTGTTCAGTTTCATCCTGCATATTGTGATATGGTGGAAAAAAAGGAACGTACAAAGAAAGCAGACCTTTCTTTGGGTACTGGAGTGAAGCTAAACTGAAGTGAAGTGAAAGTTAAGTCATGATGCAGGGCTGGGAGGCTATTTAGAGTCAAATGCTTAAATCAACTAGACAGAACAAAGCAAGACGTGACAATAATAGACTCGTGACTAAAGAGGACCAAAACCTAATACAAACACCAGAGCTCAGAAAACTGCTCTGTAGTTTTACTTACCGCTTGACTCAAGTCACAACAACAACCACAAGTTTCTCATACATACTGTACGATCAGCTGCAAAAATATTACCACAATTGTACCATAATTATTTTAGGTTTGGAGGTTTTCCGGTGACCTTTGCATATCTCATCAGATGAAACCGTCAGCCACTGATGCTGCAGCCCAACTTCATGCCCCAATCAAATTGAAATGCTTTTTATCAGCCCTACCTAACTCGCAGTGTTGCTACTAATAGTGGCAGAAAAGCTGCTGTTTTGCCCATGTTCTATTTTCATTTGAGTAATATGCATCTAGATTGTTAGTCATGCTAGCGGCAGGGCTCTAGGGATGGGAATGTCGGTCTGTCCGTCTGTTGGTCGGCAGACACGTTGGTCCAGACTGATCTCAATAACTATTGGATGGATTACCATGCCATTTTATACATACATTCATGGTGAGGATAAACTTTGGCTTATGAGTTAATATCTGCTAAACTAATGACATTCCCATCAGCCATAGCTGTAGTTTGTGTTAGGGCCATTTAGCAAATGTTAGCATGCTAACACGCTAAACTAAGATGGTGAACATGGTAAACATTATACCTCTTTTACATCAGCATGTTATCATTGTCACTGTGAGCATGTTAGCATCGTGATGTGAGCGTTTAGCTCAGAGTGCCGCACTGTGCCTAAACAACTTTAGTTAGCATGGCTGTTAACTCTTAGTCTTGTTTTCGGTGACCTGGATAACAACCATGAACAAAGTCCACAAAATGCTCAATGATCATAATGCTCATAATGTTGGATATTAAGCATACAGTAAATTCATAAACTCTTATACTCTGTCTCTCACTCACTTGCTTCCTTGCGCAGATAGAATCATTGAACGTTGAACTAAAAGGTGCGAAAGCACCGGGATGTTTGTGGAAATGTAACGTTGCTTTGATGAAGGCTCGCAGTATAGGGATAAAACTTGGTGGCCACAGGGGGCCATCTACATGGAGTAGTTGGTGGGGCAATGGTTAATGTCGAACCCTGTGGGTGCTACTATGATATTTGGATATTTGGACAGTTCTCTAAGGTGGTCAAGCTTGAGCTTTCTTGGTATGTACACAGTAAGTAAATACACCACAGGTACAATATATCAATTGAGAGATATTTAATTCCTGAGATCCACTATTTCAGTTTGAACCCTGTTCCCTTGCACAAACGTTTACATATTTCAAAACCTCTGTTCTATCTAGGCATTCAGTTAAACAAAATAGATGAGATCAAATAGATTAAGTAAATCTCATCCTTATATTTGCTCTCATACAACACATTTGTGAAGTTGGCAATAGATTAACATCACATTGATGTCTTCATTTGAAATATTTTGAAATCCCCTGAGTGCAGCGCAGGGAGAATCTAGTTGTAGGACTGAATTTGACCGTTTTCTCAGTGTTTAATGACAGCATCTGCTCTCAAATGAAGCCAAAATGTAAAGAAGTGTGTCTGTAAGACAAAAATGTCAGAAAAATAAAAGACCAGCATCTATTGAGTTTTTTGTGTTGTTGTTGCTGGTTATTTACTGTAATGACTCATTCAGATGACTGTTGTTTTCTCTGTTCCTGTCTCAGATCCAGAACGCTGATGACGTGTTGATCTCACCGCTCGAGAGGTTTCGTAAGGAGCAGATTGGAGCTGTGAAGGTATATCTGCAGCTGTTAGAATCGAAGGGTAACTTGAAAGCTGAGTAGATTATTAACGCAAAGTAACTCAACCAGTAAACTTTTGCTTTGACTGTTTTTTTACATGGCAGAACCACAGGTGATATTCAAACCCTGAAGTTCAGTTCATTAAGAGCGTTGCGTTCATTAGTTATCTAACACTGTGGGTGGTGATCAGACAGATCCTCTTGCTCTCATCTGGTCCCAGTCGGTCTCTCAGTCAGTGGTCAGAGAATCCAATTTGTTCAGATAAACGATGGATCGCAGTCCAGTGTCAGTAACAAGGTCATGGGAACGGACGCTGGGAGGGAAGACAGAGAGCGCGTCACAGACAGAGGGATAGTTGAACTCAGTGAGGCAGTATAAACACAAAGTGAGTCTGGTGTCTGGTTTCAGCAGCTGTCTCAAGTCTTATAATTCAGTTTATCTCGGTTTTTTTCTCTTCACTCTCTATCAGACTGAAATAATGGCAGAGATGGCAGTATCGTGCAGAAGCCAGGGTTTAAAAAACAACAAAACAGAACTGGTCACATCTAAGACCAATCCTGAAAGTGAAATCACAGCCCATTTCTCGGTGTTGTCCGAAGAGACTCTCCAGCCTGCAGAATGTAGCAGGAGTGTGTGAGCAGTACATCCTCACACTGATGTTGTTGAGCAAGAAAGAGTGGTTGGACACATGGAATTTGGAGCTGCAGCTGTTATGGAAAATAGCTGCTATCCTAAATAGTTTGGCCGTGTCTCTTCATTTAGATTATTAATGGTCCCACTGCATTTCGTCATTGCTTTGTGGTCCCTCAAGGCTGGTTAGCTCATCCCAAAAAACATCTGAACTTTTGTCACTTGTGAAAGATCAGATACAGAGACAGCACTGGTATCACAACTCAGGTATTATATTGGCGCTGACACTAAGTGTGACATCCTCTGTGTGTTATGTAAAAAAGTGAATTTAAAGACCTTTATTAGCAGATGTAGAAATTCACAAGTTTGTTTTGCTCGTGTCCTCTCCACATCCCTGTCTCACTCAGGAGGGAAAGAAGCAGTTTGACAAGGAGACAGAAAAGTACTACTCTGTTCTGGAGAAACACCTCAGCCTGTCCTCCAAAAAGAAGGAGTCACAGCTACACGAGGTAAACTGTCCGATTCCTAAAAACGTACACCAAGTTCCTCCCACAAGTGTTAGGTAACATAAAGTAGTGTATGTGTGTTGTTGCTGTTTTTTGTTGCAGGCTGATTCACAGATGAGTAAGGACAGGCAGGTTTTTTATGATGCATCACTGCAGTATGTCTTCAAGATCCAAGAAGTGCAGGAGAGAAAGAAGTTTGAATTTGTGGAGCCGGTGAGTTCACATACGTACATTATGATCATGTTTATATGTAACTGAAGCACAATTCAACTGTGTATTTTAATGCTGGGATACACAGGAGCTTACAGCAGGTTTTGTCAGGATCAGCCTTTATGCCTCCTGTGTCGAGTTGTCATGTCGTTCCTTCAGATTTTTCTGAGCTGCTGGGTCTTCACAGCTCTGACCAGTAGAGGGAAAACACAGTCACCAATACACAATGTTTCATCACAGGAAAATATGACAGATTAGTCTATTTTGTTCTGCATTTAAATAATGATGTAAACATCAAGTCATAATTGCAGCCAAGCAGACAGACATGATCATGGAAAGACATCTAAGCGAGGTACTGAAAAACACACATTACACACACTGTTTGGCCGGTGATTAAAATGTTTTAATGATAGATATCAGTAAAGCCCACTTCCTGTTTCTGTAGCAGCACTTCCTGCATGGAGATCTCTTCGCCTGACAGCGAGGGAAACTCTTTGTTGTAAAGTAAACAAGGGCAGCAAACCAGACAACTAGAGTTCGGGGGTTTTCTCCTGTAGCAGCTTTTTTGATTGATTGAGCAGATGACATTCTTTTGTAGTCCTCTCATTATACTCTACACTCCCAAGCCCCCAGCTAACATTTTCCTGCGGATTTCTCCCTCTGCTCTTCAGTTATTAGCCTTCCTGCAGGGTTTGTTTACATTCTACCATGAGGGCTACGAGCTGGCCAGTGAGTTTGAACCCTACAAGCAGCAGCTTCAGTTCAACCTGCAGAATGTAAGTGTGTATGTTTACTGCAAATCTCGAGACCAAATCGGGACCTGATATCACTTGTAAATAGTTTGTATGATATGGTCTACCTGCCTCTTAAGCCATTAAGAGAAAATATTTGAATGTCAGTTTTGGATGCATCTGGTTCTACTTGTCCCAAAGTGGAAACCTCACACACCCGATACTCCTAGAAGGTTGAAACACTATATGACACAATATGAACTACTTTCAGCCACAGTTTGAACAAGGCCTGGGTTACTACTTCGACAGTCCACACTTTGTTTGACCGTTTTAAGAGTTAACGTTTAACTGATCAGAAGCTTAATAGGCAGTCCTAAATTGATTATGTCCATCCTGCATCAGTCCTTTCAGTTGCCCCTCAATTTGTCCTTTAATTTCTGTAAAATTCAAATGCAGTGTTACCTCTCTTTAAGGTGAAAACCTTTGTCACTGACTCAGATGTCTTTTTGATAAAACCAAGCACTTTTTAAATGCAATGAGAAATGAATGTACTGCCTGGATCGACAAATAAGATCATTACAAAAAAAACTACCTGTATTAAGGCTTGTAGTAACTTACTCAACTGGACTAAGTAACCATTCCCTGACTAACTTTTTCAAACATTTTGTATGTTTCATATAAATATATATGCAAGCCTCCTTTCAATGCAGTTTCTTATGCGTATGTATGTTGAAAAGGCTCGCAATAACTTTGAAAGTACGCGTGCTGAGGTTGAGAGGCTGATGAAGAGGATCCAGTCTGCAGAAGAAGACTTCAAAGCCCCCAGTTGCTTTACCATGGAGGGATATCTGTACATACAGGAGAAACGTGAGATACACAAAACACATATTTTCTCAGCCTCTTTCTCTCCCTTATGTTGTGAAGAAAACCAAATGTCAGAATTAAAACACAAACACTCATGCACAAGTGCACCTGCATGAAAATGTGTGTCATGTATTATAGGTCCATTGGGCAGTGTGTGGACCAGATACTACTGTACTTATGAAAAAAGCTCCAAGACGTTCACCATGAGCAACACAGAGGCCAGACCAGCCAGCAGACAGGTGAGCTGGAAGCACATGTAAATAACCACACCAATGTTGTTAAATGTTTTAGTCCATTTATTAAAAATCATGATGCGCTTCATCATTGCTGACTTTTTTTCAAACCATGCCATGGTTTTTATGTTTCCTGCCTTCCACACAGCCATTTTTTCCACTGTAAAAATCAACTTATACAGAGCTGAGTTACATTATATTCATATGGTAATGTCATTTTAAGCAGGGACTGTTTTGTCGTTGAGTTTGAGGCAAATTGGAAAGTAGGAAGTATATAGTTGTGGGGCTAAAACATGCAAAAACCACCAATATGGTCCTAAAAGTATTGAGCAAAACTGTTTTTTTGCTACAATATCAAAAGCTCAGACTTTGTGAGAATCCTTAGAAGACCTTAATACCACATGTCAAGTGCGTATTTGCAAACACGTCTCTCTGTTAGCAGAACGGCTTGGTGAATGGTTCACCTGAGATGTTCAAGCTGCGCTCATGTGTCAGAAGGAAGAGGAATTCAATCGACAAACGCTTCTGCTTTGACATCGAGGTGGTGGAGAGGTGAGAGGGAAAAATGACTGAGAGGCTGTGTGTCTGTAACACATGGCTATCTGTGGAATAAATACATTGAGATATGGCTACTGTTGTTGATTGTGCTCGGGTAAAATTATCTCTCTTTCTCTGCAGACATGGGGTCATCACCCTGCAAGCGCTCTCTGAGGCCAACAGGCGGCTGTGGATGGAGGCAATGGATGGAAAAGAACCTGTGAGAACATACCCACCATTAAATAAATAATACAGATGATACAGTATTATATTACTAGAAAGCATACTAACACATACTTAAACATTGTTTCTTTCTTTGTTCAGATTTACACTCTGCCTTCTTTGCTCAGTAAAAAGGAGGAGAGTAAGTATCCCAATTTATGTTTTATTCGCTTTAATTCTGAAGATTCTATTTATTAACACCTATTAATATGTCTTGCAAAGTATCAGAAATGTAGGTAAAAATGTGAGTGTTTGTTTTATAGCATTTCTCAACGTGGCGGGTCTCAACTTTGTTAAGAAGTGTATTGAGCTGGTTGAAACAAGAGGTATTCCTCCTCCTTAAAATGTTCACATGAGAAAAATAATTCAAATGAGTATTTATTGGATATGTTGTTGATTTATCAAGTATGTTAACACGTGTCTGTGTGCGTGTGTGTGTGTAGGGATTACCACCCTGGGACTGTACAGGACTGGAGGAGTCAACTCCAAAGTGCAGCGGTTGATGACGAGTGTGTTTGGTAAGAAACGCCCGTCTTTCCTTTGCATGGGGAACATTTATTCCAGCACAGTGAATCGCAGGTGCATTTAAAAGTCCATCACTGCAGTTAAATCATTTATTATCTGCTTCGCTGTAGCGTCCACAGCTCCCTCTGACATGCAGCTGGACGCAGACATCTGGGACAACAAGACCATCACCAGCGGCCTGAAGAATTATTTCAGGTAACATGCAGTACAAAACAATCTTTTTCAATAAAACTTCGCATGAATTATGAATTCATGATTTCTTATTTGCATGCAGGTGTCTGGCAGAACCACTACTGACCTACAGACTACATAAAGAATTCATCAGGGCTGCAAGTAAGATCCCTTACTGCCTCTTTCAGAACACAAAGTATTATTTTTTCAACGGTGTTTGGATTGAATTGATCTACTACCTCATAAATTGTATGTCATGTAAACAGAAGCACATTATGTCACCCTCTCACAACTGAATCATACATATCTCCCCCTCTGTGCTCTTTCCTTGTTTCACAGAGTATGATGACCAGAAGCACAGAGTGAGAGCCATTCATGCTCTTGTACACAAACTACCAGAAAAAAACAGAGCAATGTTGGACCTTTTGACCAACCACCTCCTCAAGTATGTACATATTAACACATGCCGTTTTATTTTTCAGTGCCTCGAGAATGTCCCTTCAGCTTTGAGAGCATCTTATATTCCTACAAACATATTTAAAAATGCTTTAACCAGTGATATCTTTCAAGATTTTTGCAAATACTCCTGTAGCCGGGGGGCACTTGCAGTGACATCTTCCTGTTTCCAATATTCTGTCAGACAATTAGACAAGAAGCATCACACCATAAAACCCTTTTTGGCTTCATTACAGACGTCTGACAGTTGAGTTGTGATGACTGCTAGCAAGATCATTTATTCCGAACTGCAAAACAGCGAATATTTTACAGATTACAGTTAAAATTGACACCTTTTAAGAAATGTGTATTTTCTTTAGCTGCTTTAAGTAGAGAAGTACAGATCTCATAAAAAATATCAGAATAACTATGATTGAAAATATATTAAATATGCTGATAGCAGGAGTTTGTGTACTGAAACTTGGTTTGCCCATTGTAGTTTCTGTATTGTCCACTTTATTTAAACACTCTCATTTCTCTGTTATATGACATTAAAAATACATGCTCATCGTGTGTGTGCTTGTGCGTGTGCAGGGTGTCCTCTCACAGTGACCAGAACCTGATGACTGTGTCCAACCTGGGAATGATCTTCGGACCCACGTTGATGAGGTCACAGGAAGAGACGGTGGCCGCCATGATGAACATCAAGTTTCAGAACATTGTGGTGGAAATTATCATTGAAAACCACCACAAGGTACACTTACAAATACACATACATACACATGCACACATACACAATCATACACACACTTGACACACATGTACGTTGTATGTTCCCGTCAGATTTTTGGTGAGGCCCCAGACCTGTCAGTGCCGTTACCTCAGGCTCCGTCCTCTCGGGCGACTCCACGGAGGAACAAGGCCATCTGTCTATCATCTGGGAAGAGGAAGCCCCGTCTCTACCCTCCTGCTCTCTGCCTGGCTGACAACGACAGTGAGTCTTTCTGCAGCTTACAGCTCCTTTATCTCATCACTCATATATCTATTTCCATTTTATGCTACTTTACACTAATACTCCTGTACATTTTGAAGGGAAATGTACTTTGTTGTTGTACTTTTTACTCCACAACATATGAAAGCATGATATCAGAAACATTTTCAACTATTGTGACATTAGTGGGCTCATGTTTTTTTTTGTTTTTTTTGTTTTGCAGTGCAGTGTCATGCCAACTCTCAGATATCAAAGCTTTGACCAAGCACCTTAATGCACGATATGAAAGAGTTTTCAAAACAGTCCTGACATTGTCACAAAAGAAATTTAAAAAAGGCAATACGTCACAGAAATGTACACTTTGGTAAAGCAGTGGGAATGTCATCAAACCATTCAGCAACTCCTGAGCATTAACCTTGATGTCATTCAGTCTCCATATTATGTTTCCATTTCTCCCTCCAGGTGACACATTCAGTAGCAGCCCCAGCACCACTCCGATGGGCAGCCAGGAGTCTCTGTCCTCACACTCCTCTGAAAAGAATGGATTGTCTCAGACTTCTCCCCCGTCCTCCCCCGCTGCCGAGTCCGGCTCGTCCTCCAATGCACCGGTGTCTCCTCCTGTGGCTTCCTCCTGCCTCCCGTCCCACGACTCCCCAAATGGGAAGGATCAGAAACACCCGACAGACAGCGCCGCCTCCCCTCACCTCATGCCTTCCTCTTCCCAGACTTCCTCTCAGTTCATTCCAGCCCAGCAGACTTCCTCTGTGTCCTCCTCCACGTCCTCTTTACTCTCTGCAGACAGGACTCTGTCCGTCAAAGGAAACTCGACTGCCTCCTTGTCGTCTGTTAAAGAGTCAAGATCTCTCTCCATAGCCTCCTCGTCCACCGCCATCCAGCACTCTTCAGTGGAGCGCGCCTCCTCTCTGAGTGAGGGTCGACCTGTTCAGAGAGTGTCGTCTGTCTCCTCTCTGAAGAGCACTCATTCAGTGGATCAAAAAAATGAATCCTCCAATGTCACAGAAACCAGAGTGACGGACTCTACCTCTCCTTCTCAGCAGCACAGAAAAACTTACAGGACTGCCTCCTCCTCCTCTTCCTCCTCCTCTTCATTATTTCCCTACCAGCTTTCCGCATCTTCCTCTCTCACCTCCCTACACATCTCTGAGGGTGCGTACATCTCTGTAGGATAAAGTGTGATGACAGTGTGAGAAGTGTCTGTCACTTCTTTGTTTCTGATTTCTTGTGTTCTGTCGCAGATTACAAAAGCTGTCATGGATCGGTACACAGCCTCATG
Source organism: Macquaria australasica (assembly GCA_005408345.1). Taxonomy (NCBI): domain Eukaryota; kingdom Metazoa; phylum Chordata; class Actinopteri; order Centrarchiformes; family Percichthyidae; genus Macquaria; species Macquaria australasica. The sequence goes on along the minus strand of SEMN01000001.1, from coordinate 1,663,315 downwards.
TCGCTGGACCCACAAGAGGCAACACGCACACGTAAACCTTCACACATCCACTGTGGCTCCGATCTGACCATGAAACACTCTGCAGCCACCACATCCACCAACGGTTACCAGAAGCCTGGATCAGTGTGAGTGTCTGTAAAATTGATTTTATATCGCAGACATTGAGGTGCTCTAATCATACAGCATTTTACCGTGTGCTTCAGCCTTTGATCCATGCTCTCAGAGGAGGAAAAGACATCTCAGTCCATGGTTAGTTTAGTCCAGGAGAAAACAAGAGCACATGGCTGACTAAAGAAACCAGTTCTCTCCTGTCCTCCTCCTACCCATGGACGAAATACAGAAACTTTTAAAACCCTTGGTTTGGTTTTGCTGCAACTTTGAGGTATGACATTTGTTGGCAGTGTAAATGGCATTTTGAAACACAGCTCAGCCATGGTTGGCTTAACATAAAAGGGATAATTATTACCACATTTCAACAAATTTTAACATATTTTTAACTGTGACATATCAGACGTTATTGGTCTCATTCCAGGAATGATTTCTTGTTTCTGACTGGCTCAAGACCTGCCCGCATTATTTAAGAAGTTGTTTTGTTTTTAGATGCTGACAGTGGGTTTTCGAAACTGACATACTCTCTCTCAGTAACAACTGGAACTTTTCTCAGGAAATGTGTTGAGAGCCAATTTTGTGTTTGTGTGTTACAGATTATCACTCAGACTACCGCAGCGTGAGAGCTCAGTATTCTCCTCAGCATTAGACATATCAGGAAGGTATGTTGATTTTGAGGTTGTTTGGGGCACAATCCTCCTTAACTCACTTCCTAAATCACTCTTTTTTTTTTCTCATAGGGAAGCAAAAGCTCTTTACTCCTGTGAGGCAGAGCACAGCCATGAGCTCAGTTTTCCACAGGGGGCGCTGTTCTCAAATGGTAAGGAAACCACTCACAAATTTAATTTCCTGATGGATCTTTGGCCACATTTACACCAGGTGATCTGTATCTGGACACATTATCTGGATAATGACATGCGATCCATGGCTCTTTGCATTTACACCTGGTATTCAGCGGGGACTTGTTAGGTGGATTTTTCCCCTTAAAAATGTGAACTGGGATGTATGGATTGCATTTACACCTGCATTAACGTGTTTTTCCAGATAACATGTCCAGATACAGATCACATTTTAATGCCAGGTGTAAATGCAGTACTAGGTGTTCAGGAGCCACATTTGTAAAAGTGTCTTTTGATTCATTCTCCTATGTAATCTGAAGATCATTCTCCATGTAATTCCTATGTTTTGTGGAAAAAATCTCATCAGAATTGTCGCTGATTAGTTTTCTAATCAACTAAATTAAGCGACTAAGCAACTAGTTTAGCACTTAACCTCTTATAATCCGTATTTAACTTTTTATAATCTGTATGTATCCCTTAATAATAACATTTTATAATCTTTATTTATTCCTTAATAACCTCTTGTAATCTCTCTTATTAAGTGTTCTGTCTTTCCCTCAAAATCTTAAGTTACTTTAAAGTTAGATAACTCACTTCATATCACTGTAACACAGGTGTTATTTGACTTGTTCCAATGATTCTCTGAAGAATACAAAATGGTTTTGCATACATTTTTTATGGCTTTATTTTTAACACATTTCCCGTAATTCATTGTGAAATAATGTTTATGTTTGAGAACTTCATGATCTGGGGTAGAATTTAATATAAAGGTTTGTGGGTCTGAGTAATGCTTGGCTGCACAACATGTCTTTATATTAATGATCCAGCAGTGGGACTGTTGCAGTTTACTGATAATGTGTGTTGTTCATTCAGGGAGTGTACAGATCATTGTAAATCTGTGGTATCCCAACATAATCAGCAGTAAATTAAATCAACTCTAGTCTAAAATTTGCTTTGAAGTTGTAGAGAAATGTCCATGTCTTTAGAAGATTATGGGTGTCTGTGTACTGTATCATTATATAAGATGAAAATGGATTGTTTTATATATGAAGGTTCTTGTGTTGAGTTGAGTTGAGTTGTTTGTGTCTGCAGTGTACCCGTCTGTGGAACCAGGTTGGCTTCAGGCGACGTACAACGGCAAAACAGGCCTCATACCTGAAAACTACATCACCTACATGTGACAGACCCGATGACGTCGCCACTGAATAGCACAACGATCTGACTTTAGGGATCTACAGTGCATACAGTAATACTCTGTGCTGCCGATCAGAGATATAATATATTTATCATGTAACTGTGACTGCTATCAATGAACTACTTTGGCTGGATATGACTGATGTTATGTGTTATTAACCAGCTTATAGTACAGTAGATGTTAAAATCTGACCTGTTGTCTGACCTCCTCCGTTCTTACATCAGCTCCTCTTTTATGTTTGTGTTCAGCGGTCTCACTTCAATTATGAGAATGCTATAAATACACGAAATGTGTCTGCAAAGTACATGGAAACAGTATTTTTCTAACAATCTTGGTAATTTATGTGTTTGTAAATGATCATATTAATGTGAACTGGTGGTCCAAGACAGAATCCTGCCATAACACCTTCCTTTTACTGTCTGCCATTTTTCATGCTGTCTAAATAAATACTTTCCTTAAAAACGCCAGTTGGTATTTGCAGTTTATTTTTGTTAATTTTCTGTTTTCTTGAGAAACATTCATAATAAACTTTCAGAGATATGCCTGTTATACCACATACCACTGTGCAAAATTATATTCCTAATATGGGGGTAAGCACTGTGTGTTACTGTTGGCAGGTTACAGGCTTTTTTGTACTTTAAATTGCAGGAGAAAGAAAAGTAATTGCAAATTTGAATGTACTCATTTTTTAAATTTAATTTAATAATTTAACATCCATGCGTGTGAATGTTGTTTGACAAATTCAAATGATTATAATGGACTGAATGTTTGGTAGGTGAGGGAGGACAAAATGGTCCCATAATCTTCTCTTTAAAATATCAATTAGACGTCCAGATTGTATGAGTTCTTTGTTGATTTTGTATTTTTCATGAATTCCAAAACTGCACTTTGTGTGCATTATAAACATAAATGACACATAATCATGCAATCAGCCAAGCTACAGTTTAATCTTATATTCACATACATACATACATACATACATTCTTGTTTTATCATATTAATGTTTTGTCACTCTCGTACTGTATCTACATTCAGTGATGGAGAACAGGCACTTAAAACTTTTTGAGCTGCACAGTTTTATGTACACGTCGGGGTGACTGGCGGTGCTACTATGGAGGTGTACTGATCTCTCCCAGCCTCCTCAGCAGTCCGTCCAGTGTCTCCATGTTCTGTGATTTCTCCTCTAGCAGCTCATATCGCAGGCTGGAGATGTCCTGCTTGATCTCTTTCAGCTCACCTGAACAAACACAGACACAAAGGCATAAAGAAAACGTTTTTAGGGGCTTTTTTCCAGACTGGATACAGCAATTTGAAGCAAGTTAAGTTCAGTTTCAGGATCATTCTGATGATTTTACCTTCGGTGATCTCGTCACTCTCTCTGTCTGCTTGGGCTTTGATGATGTAACGCTTTATCAGTCGCTTCATGATCTTCTGAAACCAGTGATGGAAAAAGTTCTCAAATTCTTTACAATTAACAATACTATCACAGGAAAAAGTTAGAAGTAAAAGAATAGTCCCACATTCAAATTTTTGTATCACATATGATTTTATGAGCTTTTCATTGGTATTGTATATAAAACTTCTGTCACATAAATGTGGAGTAAACAAAGTTTTTGTCTGAAATGACACACAAATACATACCTGATATCTGGTTGGGCTGGAAGAAGCACTAAATCCTGAATTTGTGCCTTCTCCGAGCTGCAAGATTAAGCTGAAATTAACTTCATTGAACAGAATTGTGACATTTCTTAGTTTAAACTTGAGTTCAGGTCTAAGGTTGAGCCTGTGGTGCAGCAATAAAACCACTGGAAGGAGCTCAGGCTCTGCCTTTAAAGCTCCAATAAGAATCATGGTTTTATGATCACTACTACACAAGCTGTGAAGGGATAAATTGTGTCTATACGTCCATATTGTGTGGTACCTGGTTGAGCTGTGTCTCAGTTTTCTCCTCACTGTGTCCTAGCCCATACTGCAGGAGCAGGGACTTGATGGCCGTAGCCAGTCCCAGCATAGATTTTGGACTGGGGACCAGGTTAAAGGGCACAGGGAGCGTCCTTCCCTCCTCAAAGTAGGAGAACCAGAGCTTGGCCCGTGCAAACTTCCACTCAACGTCCGCATCATCCTAAAGAAAAGAGGGAAACAAAAGGGTAAAAGAAGGGAAACAAGCAGGTTGGAGAGGAAAAAGAAAAACACCAGCAGCACCACAGTAGCTAGTACTTGAGTTTGATACACGGTTGTAATCAGACGCACCAGATTTGCTGAAAAAGAATAGTTTGACATTCTGGGAAATATGCTAATTTGTTTTCTTGCCGACAGTTAGATGAGAAGATTGATACCTCTCTCTGTGAGTCTGTACGGTATATATGAAGCTACAGCCAGCAGGCGATGAGCATAGCTTAGCACAAAGACTGGAAATGGGGAAACAACAGCATAAAAAACAAGTTGTGGTATTACAGGGGATTATTTGCCCAACTATTTCTTGGTCTGGAGCAATAACTTACTGGACTCTCTGCTGGTTGCCAGGCAAGACTTCAGGAAGTCACTGCTCCAGGCTGCAACGCAAGGCTAGCTGTTTCCCTCTGTTTCCAGTCTTTGTGCTAAGCTAAGCTAAATCAGCTGCTGGCTGTAACTTCATATTTAGTGTACAGACAGTGTAACTCTTGGCAAGAGTGTGAATGAGCGTATTTCCCAAAATGACAAACTATTTCTTCAACAGACGCTGTAAAAAAAAAATTTATACCTCAACACAGTGCACATTTAATCTCCAACACAAACTTTTTAAAAAGCATTTACTGCCCTAGCCAATCAAAATGAAAAGCTAATTCAAATGTATATATAAGGGTTTTGCTTATAGATAGAAATTCATACATACAGTACATACTCACTAAATTGGTGTAATTCCTCATCTTGTCATATTAGTTTTGTTAGATTTTAGATCGGAATTGACTCTTTATGGTATGGTAATTAATAGTATGTTACTGTATGTAAAAATAAAGACAGTACTGTTTTACTCTTCTTGTTGTATGAAGGATTATTGGGAGATGATTTATTTTGTCACCTAAACATTAGGAAAGGGGGACACAAAAGTGCCATCCATATGCAAAACAAGTGTTCTGACAAGTCAAACCTAAATCTCAAGTCTTAAATGTTAATGTATTGAACGAGCCTCATTTTAGATACTACAGTGAAAAATTAGTATTGTGGTTTACCTCAATTGTTACTCCTGATCTAAGTTACATTACTCCTCTCCCTCCCAATAACTGATAAAATATCTTAAGAATATGTGCCGCTTTCTCAGGCATCTGTCCATGTTTGTGAGCTTGTATCTGAAGCACATGGTGATTCAGTGTTTCTTGACGAACCTCAATCTCCTGGAAGGAACTGTTGATCATGGCGATGAGCATGTTGAGCAGCACTATCACCATGGTAACGTTGTAAACTCCATACAGCACGTAACCAATGTTCTCAATGAATTTGTGTCCGTTATTGATCACGACAGACCTGACCTCAGACAGTCCAAATATAGCCCAGAACAACGTCTTGAAGCTTTCCTCCAGGCTGGACGGACACACAGAGAGGAGGAAATGGAGGAAGTTATTTTTGAATTCAAACAAACCATTAATCATCAGGACGGTTAAAGAAGTTCTGTGAGAAAAGCAACGGAAGAGGAAAAAGGTTTTTTAGGCCATTTTCTTACATTTGTTCAGTTCAGTGTTTATGTTACTGCTCACCAACTTCAAAGCATATCATACATTTTTATATTCATTTCCATTCATTTTACTACAGTCTGAAAATCAACTTGCAAAAGACTGAAAACTTGCTTAAGGTAGATAATCCATCGTCATATTTATTTTCCTATATTATAAGTGTCTGAAAATGCAGTTGCAAGCATTTGTAAAACAATGCTTCATGTATAATTGTCTTTAGATTTTACAAACACACAGCTTATGAATACAGCTCTTTTTGGCATCTGACTCTCACATCTTGGATAATGTAATAATAATAATAATAAATCCAGGTCATGGCTGGATTAACCTTGAAGCTAGATTTTGACACAGATGTGTGTTCAAGATGAGGCTTTAAGATCAGAAAATAAATGATGTATGACCCACCTTAAGGTTCATTTTGTGACATTATGCTTTCATATGTTGATACTGTGCTTTAGTGGTGCATGTTTCCATACACAGTTACAAGTTACATATCATTTTACCACATACCACAAATTATTACACAGTGAAGACAGGGATTTGGGAGGTTTGGGTTCTGACTTTGCCCGTTTGGTAATGCAACCTTGATCCATACCAAAAAAGCGATGTTTAAGTCTATGCAAGCTGATTTTCATAGCTGAAAAGATCCAGGAGAAATGAATGTTAAATACACAGCTGCTGGATGGTAAGAATATATAACAGCATATGTGAACAAATCCGGGTGTGTACAGTAAACGTGCATGTCTCACGTGGTGAAGGCGTCATTCTGCTTCGCCCCCAGGTAATAAGAGTACAGGTTGAACATGCCGATCATGAACGCCAGGAAGACCAAGATGAAGATGACCATGAACTTGAAGATGTCCTTGACAGTCCTCCCTAAAGAGATCTGCAGCGGGCCGAAGCTCTCATTGGCTGGGAGGATGTAAGCAATCCGAGAGAAGCTCAGCACCACCGCGACCGCGTACAGGCCCTCCGACACCAGCTGGGGATCTGATGGTAACCAGTAGATACGTGCTACAAAAAAAAGAAAAAGAGCGCCATATTAGCCATTTCACAGAGAACGTATGTAACAAAGCCACTGGATCTCAACGTATTATGATTATAGAGATAGAAAAAAATGATGTTACAAATAGACTGTGTATTTTAAGGGGTCACAAGCCAAAAATGTTGGGGACTGCTGAACTAAGCAACTGTTACTCAAATTTGCCTTCAAAAAGCTACTTTTGTGAATTTGATTGGTCTAAAATTGGTCTGTTTTGTCCAAAGTCAACAGAGGTCATCTCAGCTATAGAGGAAAATGTATGCTCCTGTATTTACTGCCTTCTGCTAACTTACTGCAACGTTTTATACATGATGTAAATGATGGTATTTAAAGTGTGGCGGTCTGTTAGTCTGTGCGGGTGTGTGAGCGTGCTCACCCAGTGTAAAGTAGTGTATCTCGGGGGGCAGTGTGACATTAATCAGTGTTGTGTAGTGTGTGTGTACATAGGTCTGGGCAAAGTCAGCGTGTCTCAGAGTGGAGAAGCGGCAGCTGAAGGAGGCAAGGAAGATCGCCAGCATCCCAAAGTCCAGGAAGTTCCACGGTTCGACCAGGTACTCCCCCGGTCCTTGACTCCAGATCTCCTTCACCTCCGCCCAGATCATACCTGCAGTGGCACAAGTCAAATGATGTGAAACACGGGATGGCATGAAGTTGCTGATGAGGACTTTCCTCCATCGTGATACTCACCCATGACCCATGAAATGATGAGGATCTCCATCCATGTGAAGGGTGTTGTGGTCATGCGGTAGAGCAGCAGCGGATCGAGTTTGGGTCCTCCAGGGAGCTGATGGTGGGTCATGTTTGGCAGCAGGGTGGTGCCTGCAAAACGGTCAGCAGCATTCAGGATGAGAAGACCCAGAAAAATTGTGAAGGATGAGGCGTGGGCCACAAACTTCATGAAGGGGCTACGCATCACTTTCCCCACCTGAGCGGGAGAGGTGAAACGACAGGAGGATGAGAGAAAACGTCCTGCAGGGAATTAAATGTCTAGTTCATGCATCATGTGAGTGACATTTGTGAGCATAAAAGTTACGTACTCTGCTGCACGGAGCGATCCAGTAAGCCAGAGCCAGTCCAGGCAGTCCTATAGCCACCGCCAGCACCACCAGCAGTTTGACAGCAGTGGTTTGTTGTCTCAGGCCGGGCAGATTCTCATACCAGATACTCAACAGCTGCTGCTGGCAGTTAGGATGAGCCACAAACTGAAGGGCAAAGACATTACAGAGTAGGAAACAGGGATACAAAGGGTGGTTAGAGAACAAGACAGCAGTTTCAAGCCAAAATGTTTATCGTTTCTGTGAAGTGTGAACATACAGTAAATAGTTTGCTCCCTAAACTATTGTTAGTTCTTTTCATTATAAGAGGAAAGGGCCAAAGAAGAGAGACAATCATCATGATGCAAACAGATTGGCATGAAACTGAAAACAGTCACTATCAATGAATCTGGTGATTATCTTTGCTTTCGTTTAATCATTTACCAAAATACCATCCCAGAGCCCAGGGTGCTGCTTGTTTGTCTGATCAACACATCAAACCCCAAAGGTATTCAACTTGCAATGTTCTAAAACAGAGAAAAGCAGCAAATCCTCAGAACTGAGAGCTGGAAGTTGATGAATGACTTAAATGGTTAATCGATTCTGTCAGTCACTAATCAATTAATTGTGTCAGCACTACAAACTACGAGACATCTGAAAATGGAAAGTAAGACAGACGGGTTCAGACGCAACTTGGAGCTTCTATCAAATATCTTAAATGTGAAACCATCTTGGTTTTATTGGCTATAATAAGATTTGTATGTTTTAGACCATTAATTGCAAATTTTCCAAAAAATATCAGTAGTTTCTAGATTGTTTTTTGACAATCATCATTTGTTCATTATAAGTTTGTATCATGCAGTGATGTAGCTGAGGGCTGTAACTCTTCTGAAAACTCTTTGTACGTTCAAGGATGCTGCAACATCAAGACTTTAGTTCAAGAATCCACCAAATACACATTTTCCCTTTGACAACATCAGTGCGTTCATACAGCTTGTTATCTGGGATGGATTTTCTAACATCATAGTGAAATCACTGCATTTCAACACCAGACACTTATCGAGCTCAACTTGTAGAGAATGGATTACTTGTTGACAAGTTTTAATGACAAGATGTGAAATAAGTGGCTGTCCGGAAGGTTGGAAATCAATCTTGAAACACGATGGTGATCCCTTTTCTCTGTTATTATTTCTTATATGACCCAAAACTCTGGCCTTTGTGGTACTACTAACCTTTTTGAGTTCGTACTTGATGGCTAATTTGAGCCGCGTGAGAGAGGGGCGACCTGGTAGATCATAGCTGTCTTCGGAGTCAGTTTCTCCGCTCAGTATGGCCTCCACCTCCTCGGTGCTGCGACACAGATCCAGAAGGCCCACCACATAGTCCTTACACTGGCTCGACAGACAGCAGTACTCGTTCTACGAACACAAAGAGGAAAAATGTGCACTGGAGAGTGAAACATTTGAGATGTGTTTGTCATTCTCACTATTATAGTCGCACTGTAAACAAACAACAGCATGTCTAAACCATCTGACAGCAGTAGAAAGCCATATATAATGTGTTTCTAGGTTTTAAGGGAAATATTGTCATCAATTTTAAGAAGCAATAGCACACACTGGTGTAAAATAGAGGTTGTCCGTCATTTTTGCTTTAGTCACATTTGTTCAAGATAACTACAAAGTTTTCACAATTAAATTGATATAGCACTGATACCAGCTCTTAGTGAGACATAAAATTCCCTATAAACCAAGAAAGGTGGGCAACATGATTCATTTGAGTGTGCAGTGGACTTGGATTGTGACATTTATTTATTGTACCCGTAGTATAGTGTCCTGCTGTAAGTCTAGCAGTTGTAATCATAATTGTTCTGTGTGTGTCAAACCAACACTTCTGTTTCTGCTTCCTCTCTTAAGGCTCATAAAATGTTCTTGTGTTTACTGGCAGCGTTTACTGACAGCAGGTTGGCAAGCGACATGGCAAATATACTTTTTGGGTATTTGATGATGAGCTGGTTTTCAGGGCATGTGTGCAGTAACAGGACGTGAACAGTGACTACAGAAACTGAGTGTGCAAGGCAGACACATCTTGCTGGACTTGTGTTTGCATCATTCCTTTTCAGTGTTTCTGGTGGTGACTCTGTTGGATCTTTAATAACATTTGCACCTTAAATTCTTTCTCAATATTAGCCAGCATGGCCAGTTCATGGCTGAGCTCCAGGGCTGCCAGCACCGGGTCCTCATTGGAGAGGGAGAGGTAAGCGGGGCTGGCGAGTCCTCTGTAGGCGTTGATCCTTGATCGCGAGTGGCTGAAGGAGTCAAACTGTTGCTGGTAGTTGCAGGAGTCGCAGCCGCAGAAGTAATCATGGGGAGGATCGATGCGAGCCCCTTTACTTAACAAGGTGTGAACTATCTCGTATTCCTGGCAGTGCGCTGCAAGGATCACTGGAGTGACATCGTGGGAGAACCTGTGGGAATGTACACAAACATAAATACCATAAACATTTACATAGCAACATAGCGACATTTTTTTTTTCATAGTCTGCATAAACACCACCAGGGTTGTTTTATCCCCCCTTCCTCTCACTGTAAGGAGCCACAGTTTCCACATTTTAAAAAGTGGTCTAATAAAATGTTCAGGTACATTTTTTAACAACTTTCATCAACTCTCGACTTTTTTCCTCCAAATAACCCTCTCCCTTCCCAAAACCAACAGAACTGAATAGCAGCATCCACAAACGGAGCCTAGCATTAGCTGAGGCATCAGCTGTTTTTACTCATGCATCACCATCACTGGCTCATTCACCAGCTGTTTGGCTACCAGCTGACTAGTCATGTCCAATCATATTCATACCCTTATGACTACCACGGTTCCCTCCGCCACTTCAACCTCCTCCTTACATGTTTGGTAAGCTATTGTTGACTAAGATCAAATATTCTTGTGTTTGTTAAAGGAAAAGTTCAACATTTTGGAAAATACGCTTTCTTGTCAAGAGACTGATACCACTCTCATGTCTGTGCAGTAATTAAGAAGCTACCACCAGCAGCTGGCTAACTTGGCTTAGCACAAAGACAGGAAACAGAGGGAAACAGCAAGCCTGGCTCTGTCTGAAGGGAAGAAAATCTGCCTAACAGCACCTCTAAAGCTCACTGATTAACACGTTATATCTCGTTAGTTTAATCTATACAAAACCAAAGTGTAAAAACGACAATTCACCGTTTTATGGGTGGTTATGTGCCAGACTATTTCTTGGTCACCACCTGTTGACAAGCGACCAACGAAGACTTCAGAAAGTTACTGGCAGTTAGACTTAGTCCAGAGTCTGCTGCATGCACCAAACAGCCCTTTAAACAGTCGGGGGCTTTCAGGAGGCCCCACATGTCAGGCGATCTAGATTTTATTGCACCAGTGATGTCTCTGCCTGTCTTACCTCGTCCCGTCTTCATCATAAGCGTAGAAGTCATCCAACATGTCTACTTGAGCAGGGCTCGCTGTCAGACGATGGGCATCTCTAAACGCCGGGTGACACAACAGGGCCTCTGTGATACGAACATAACCTTTACCTACAACACACACACACACACACACAAAACACACACACAAAACACACACACAAATGCAGAGCAAAGCTGCTGGTGTGGTTTGGCTTTGTGGAACATGAATCACATATGACAATTTCCCACTAGTCTTTAATTTTCAAGATATTTAGTTGTAATTTTTTGTTGTTGCGATGGCTCTATATACACATACAATAAGTAACAACCTTGAAGCTTTATCTTCCCAAAAAGTAGTGGCTTAATCCAAACTTACTCAACTGCAAACTGACCAAACTCATGTTGCTCACCACCTACTTTCAGCCAAATAAACTGGAGGTTTATGTTTCTAACAATTAATCCAGAGAGGCTCAACAGTAAAATGAGAAATATAATGTTAATTTCTGTGCTGTAACTAACCTGTATCTGCTCAGCTAATCACTGTCTTTTTGTAAACACAGTTAAAAAGTAATGTCTTGTAATTTCAATTTCATTCTGAAGAAAACTGAGAAGAACTGACGACTTTCTTATAAAAAAGAAAGGTGAGCATGTTTGTAATCGTGTGATCTGATTTGCTTTTCTGGTCTGGAAGCTGATTTTTAAGATAATCTTCTTTATATTGGATTTATTCAACCTTATTTAAATGGTATTAAAACTACTCTAGGTTGATATGTTATGCAGCTACAAAGCCACTGTAGGCTTTATGAGATTTGGTGGAAGAGTCCATTAAAGGATTACATTAAAACTGTAAAGCATGATGCACAATTTGAAAGTTTTTGACCCCTGCAGAGCACTGCATTATCAGCCTCCTGCCACATGTGATTAACCCTTTAAATGTGTTTTTGGCCCTTTAATACAGACATCCACAAATGCACACATCTTACTGATGGCTAACAGGAGGGCGTCACCCACTCTGGCCAGATCTGCCCTCCCCAGCAGCAGCTCCGTCACCTCCAAATGTTCGTTGGCTACAGCCAGCTGCAATGCATTCTGGCCCATGTAGTCCACAGCGTTGACGTTCAACTCTGGCATTTGGAGCAGCATGCGCCGCACCTCTGGTATGTTGCCGTACTCAGCCGCCTCCAAGAAACGCTGCTCCACCTCTGACAGGCTGACTGAAGGAGCAGAGAACATGTAGGCAGGACCACGAAGAGCCTGGCGTCGTTTAACAGCACTGAGACGAGCCATGAGCTGTTTCTCAGAGCTGCTGTGGCTGCCAGAGAACAAGGGACATACACACACAGTATATAATGTCCACATGGTAACATATATATACTCACATAAATCCTTTTGGAAACCACACTTCATTACTTGTTCCAAGTTTCATCTCAATTTCACACTCTGCAACTAAAATATTCACTTTTTATTGGCTTAAGATAAGATAAGATAAGATAAGATGGTGTTGATAGGATTCAGTCATTAATTATACTTATGTGCCAGTAATACCAGAACAAATACAGCTTAGGCCTCTCTTAGAAACATCCCAAGGGATCTGCTGCAGGCTTTTATTTGGTACACTTTGAGAATATTTAATACCCGACAAGAAAAACCCTCTGAAAAGACATAAAAATAACATAAAGGTGGAATATGGAACAGAAAGAGGTTACAAATGATTCAACTACATGCAGTAAATATAAAACTACACAGAGTGCCACTGCAATCAAACACATCATTAGTCAAAATCAAACAAGGACTTTTTATAGTACTAGTATTGGATACTAATTTCCCAGTTCGGGTTTACTAGATTTACTGTACATTACTATAATGAACCGTGTTTGGATACAAATCTAAAAATAGATACCAATAAAGATAAAGTGTACAAGCCAAAGCTTAAGAGGAAATGTTGTGCCTTTAACCCTGATTCCACATTAATGCACAAAAACTACAGAAACAGGGGAGCACATCACTACTTGTAGTCTTCTAGTAATCCTAATGACATCATGCTGATGGACCATTTATTGATTGACAGAAACTATTATCTCTTTTTCCAGCTAACTGCAACGTTGGAAAGTAAAGTATAGTAATGTAGAATGTAGCACCAATTCAATTAATTCAGAGATTAAACTGTGAAAGTTGTATAACCACGCTGTAAACACGCTGTATAAGATAATCCTTGAAGAATTTGAGGGACTGTAAAAAATGACCTCCATCAACTTGTTTTTCATAGACTTAGTAGTTGTGGACCATGTATGGTGAAAGAAAACAATCACTATCAATATGATAAGTAGCTACAGACACGGTGAGGTTACTGTAGCTTTAACTAGATTAATTGGAACTCTTATTTCATTGCCTTATCTTATGCGTCTTTATCAGTATAACAACATCCTGTATTATTCTTACTTTTCTCTGCCATCCTTTTTTGGTGTGCAACATGAAATTTCACAACCATAGTGCTTGTTATTTTAATTGTTCTACAATGATATATTCAAATATAAATTTAACAGATAAATACCCAAAAGATGTATGTATGTATGTGTGTGTGTGTGTATGTATGTATGTATGTATGTATGTGTGTATATATATATATATAGTCAAACATGCTGTGTTCAAATAAATACTGTAAAAAAAAAAAAAAAAATTTTGTCCATAATTCTACTATTATTCTAACAAAACCTGCAGAAGAGGAACAAAAAAACGCACCTGCCTACTATGTGCACATGTGGCTGTGCAGAGGATGTAAATGAAGACTTACCCGAGGCATCGTCCAGGGCAACAGTTCTCCTCTCCTAAATCATCGTACATCAGCAGGTTATCACGGCTCCGAGCCCTGGGGCAGTCGTTGTAACCCACAGGTCGGCTGTTATGATGAACCGCTGGCGGTCTGTGGTTCATCCCGGAGGTCTTCTCCTGGTTCATATGAACGAGTAATCAAGTCCCTGTGGTATGACTCTCTCTCCCTTTCTCTGTCTCCCTCCCCGCCTCTGTTTTTTCTGTGTCCTTGAGAAAGAATGCATCCTTCTGGGTCCCGCTACACTTTTATGTACACGACTCATTGAACTTTACAGATGTGGAGGGCAGCTCAGTGTTATGACTGAACACACTGAGGGTTACTGGTGATATACTGTATGGCCATATTTGTCTTAGTTGTTTCAGCTGAATTTACAGACTCTTATTGTGAAATTACTCTCTGTATTAGATTTGAGAATACAGGCTAATTTGCAAAAATTAAGCACATATTTTGCTTTGCCAGTTTTAATGTTTACAGTTTTAATGCTCAGACTGTAAACTGCTATTTTAAACCGCAGTGTACAGAGTACATGTTGAGTTTTGTCTGTCTGTGTGTGTGTGTGTGTGTGTCTGTCTGTCTGTCTGTCTGTCTGTCTGTCTGTCTGTCTGTGTGTGTGTGTGTGTGTGTGTCTGTCTGTGTGTGTGTGTGTGTGTGTGTGTGATTGTACATGCGTGCAGGAGTAACTGATGGCTGATGAACAGCAGATGAGATTCCTCAGGGTTTAAATTCCCAGTAGACTTTGCTTCCTGTGTGCTCTCCACTGATCCCTGTCCAGTGTGGGAAAAACGACTCCCCCTCTGCACACACGCACGCACACACACACACACACACACACACACACACACACACACACACACATATGTACAGAATGTATACATTGCATCACACGAACATGTCAACATTCAAAAATCTGATAAAGAAGAGTCTCTGATGTGCAATTGTAGCAGTGAAATTGCCTTTTAAGGCCCTGATTGCTGAAGATTAGTCACTTTGGACGTTTCATGACGTAACCGCGGCACATTTCACGGGGGGGATTTGCAGGATGAAAGGGGGTAAACTCTGACAAATGTCACCAGTGTGAGTTTTTGTTAAGACTTCCTCCTCAGAACAGAACAGACCCAAGATCTGGATGTAAACACTGTCAACTCAAACATACACACTCTTATTGAGGGTCACTGAGTGGACAAGCACCTGGATAGTCCTTTTTTTGGATTCATTAACCCTGGCAATATACACATACTGGACCACACAAAGAGCCAGAGCTCCTGCAGTCTTATCACCAGAACCAGTGGAACTAAAACACACACACACACACACACACAAATCTGTGTTTGCTACTGTGCAGAAATAAGCAGAAATAAAGAGATGGGGGATTGGAGAGGAAAATGTTGGTGCCACAAATGAGTATCCTGTTCTCAAGCTTTGAACTTAAGTATAGTTTTAAGGTACTTATAATTGAGTATTTTCATTTTCCTCTACTTTACACTTCTACTCCACTACATTTCAGAGAGAAACATTGTACTTTTTAGCTGTAGATACTGGTTACTTTGCATATATTACAGATTATTTTTCATACAAAACATGCTGCTTTTAAAACGAGACGTACTGTTCAGTAAACAAAAATCATTTTAATCTGGATTTTAAGTCTAGTAGGAATGTTTCAACTAATTTCAAAATATTTTGATATCAGATTCTTCATAATTCTTGTGAAATATTAGGCTGTATTTTGTCTTGGGCCCTACAACAGGTGTTGCATCAGGTGTGTTCATTGATAATTGATGTCACCTCCTCCCCTTGTTAGACATTATGGCTCACTTACGCCCTTATGCACTCACAGACTTTGACGAAGTCCGCAAGGATCTTTTCACAGCAGACATTTGGACTTGTCAAAGCAGGAAAAGCACAGGTGTAGGTAATAACATTAACAATGGCCCCATTGCATTAAGTGTCCCACTAAACCATGTCATTGAGTGAATGAGCCCTGGAACTGGCTCTCCTAAATGGAATGCAGCCATCATTAATGTTATTGTGCTTTTCCTGCTTTGATGAGTCAGAATGTCTGCCGTGAAAAGGGTGTGTTTGGCCAGTGTTTGTACGTTTGTCGTACATCAACTCTACAGTCTTTGCTCCAGTGAATAACCCACATTGCATAGCGCTGTGATATTAAAACAGTAATAAAAGTGGAATAGGCCTTTTTCACAGCAGAGATGTTAACTTGTCACAGTAGGAATACCACAGGTGTTACTAGCGTTAACAATGTCTCTGTTCTATTCAAGTGTTCCAGTAAGTCATGACAGAGTGACAGTGAGCCAGCATAAACAACACCAGGACCCTGAGCAGCTAAATGGAATTCAGACATCATTTATTTAATAATTTACACATGCGCTTTTACTACTGTGACATATGAAATGTCGTCCGTGGAAAGGGCCTATTACCTATCGTAAGTATAAACATGGTAGAAGTCAGCAAGGTGACATTTTCCTTTTTTGTTTGTCTTATGATGACATGATAGTGACTTACTTACTTAACAGGGAGTGAACAACAAACAGTCCAGTTCATCAAACTACATAACAGTCTGAAATATCAGCGTCCATGCTAACTCTCTCTGTCCAGGCAACATGACATGATTTCACAAAGTGCTGTCCCAATCCTCCACTCATCCAGTAATTGAAAATGAAATGTATTCTCAGCAATTTGGGATAAAAGTAAACAAACAAACAAAAAAAAAGAATATGACTCCCAACAAAATGGTACATTAGAAAATGATGCAACACAGATCTTCAGCCTGAAGAGATGCAGGCTGAAGTTGCACAGCTTATTGCAACTACCTAACTGAAGTACAGTGATTTCTTACATTAATCCTGACCCTTTGTTTCCTGAACATGCATATTCCTCACAAATCATACTGACTTTCTCTCATTTTTAACAGCTTTTGGATACTTTTACGTTGTATGTTTTTGACCTTGTACATAATTTGTGCTGTTTTAAACTCTACAAAGTCTCTGAATTTTAGGGCCTTTAATAAACACTGGGTTAACAGTTGGTTCTTGATAAGTTGTTTTGTTTCTTATAGCTCTCTTTTGAAGAATACAAATTTGATTTGTATTTGTTGTATTATGTTTATTATGGTTGAGGTGAAGCTGATTTCTAACAATTTTATAAAAAGCAATCTGCTGAATATTATTTTTGATAAATCGATTAACTGTTTGCTTTGTAAAACGTCAGTAAATAGTGAGAAATTCCCATCACAATTACCCAGAGCCCAAAGTGACACATTCACACTGGTTGTTTAATACAATTCTTAAAATAATTACAGGGGAAAAAACAGCAAATCCTCACTTTTGAAAGCAGACCTGAGATCCACTGCGCTGGAGTTGGTAGACTACGTGAAGGGCGAGAACGTCACACCAGAGGATCAAATGTTGTCTCATCTCAGCTCAGTTCCACCAGATCCAGCTTTCTTTCCTTCCTTTCCTTCGTCAATTGTGAAGTGATGAAGCCACTTCAGGACTGACGACTGGAGCACTTCAAAGCTTGGATGGACATGAAACTCTCCTTGTTGAATCATCAGTACAAAAGATGAACAACTGTGTTAGAAAATATCTGGAAACATCCAATCACAGAGCTTGTGCTGTGCTAACAGTGAGATGAAGCTGAAGATTACACTCTGTGGAAACCTGATAAAACATCCATCAGTTTAAAGTAGTTCACTTTCAGATTCTGGATCAGTTTAGGAGCAGGAAAAACATTGAATCTACCATCTGTTTCCAATGGGACCTGAATGCAACAGCAGCCTCCTCTGGCCTAACAGATAGGAGTACATGTACACGTTCCGAAAGACATAGAAATAGATTTCTGAAATAAATAAATAACCAAATTAAAATAAATTAGAGGAAATAAGTTGTATTTGTTAATTAATCTGACAGTTTAATCACTTTTGTTCAGAGAAGAAGAAATTATTCAGTATTTAGTAATTAGTTTGTGGCAACTTTTGTAGCACAAATGTATTTAGGAATGAACCATGTAAGAGTAATATATACTGAAATCATAAGGCTCTCAAAACTAGACTTCTACATGAAAGGGCCTCAGGAGCCGGCATTAATGCAGATGTGACCTATAATATATATTGCTTTAGTGGGGCATACAGTATTACCAAACTAATTTGCAATTAATCATATTACCACAGATTGTCAAATGCTGAACCTGGAGTAATCGCCCCCCCTGAGGATCTGGAGCACACTTTAGCTGGATGGTAATAACCAACACAGGGCTCTCTTGAAATGAATGAGGGGGCTGAGTTTTTTCACTTAATGCTGTTGCCTGTCTGAACGGCCTTAGGTGGAAGGTCAGCCAGGTTTCCCACAGAAGCCTTTTCTGCCCCCCAGCACTGTGATTTGGGTTTGTGTTAAAGGATAGTTCCAGTTTATTACAACTCTGATTTTGTAGATTGTAGATAGTTTCTATTGTGAAATTGCAATATCACAAATTCCTGCAGGGATTGTAATGAAGGGAGCTGCTGCAGACAATACAACATGCACACACACACAGACATATTAATGTAGGTCTCAAGTAACCCACTACACTGAGAGAGATTCACAGCACCGTCTACTGGAAGGGGTGGGTAGTTCATTTGACCAGGAGCATCAGTTTCACCTGCTGCTGTCAGTCACATTGTAACTAAGCCTCAGCACAGATTTACTCCGCTTGAGATGCATTCAGAGTTGCTGCCTGTCACACTTACCCTCTACAATTTGTATAATAAGAATATGGGCTGTGTTTACACAGAAAGAGTTTGTTCATCCTTATCTTGCATATTTCTGACACAGGCGCAAGTCAGCACGGGCTCGACCGCCTGTCCAGACCTTGCAGCAGCACAATATTTTGCCAAAGCATATTTACTGTAATCGTTTCTAGGAATATAAGCTGTTTACAGTTACCAGCTGCTCCTAAAACTCTCTGCTGGGGTTTCTCCTGCTTTTATAACAGCGAAGGCCTTCCCACCCTGCAGAAGACTCTGGTTCAGATGAGACCTCAGAGAATCGTGATTTGATGGCATCAGAAGAATCACTTCACCAGGGTAGCATGGTGCCACAGCTTCACCCCAGCAAAAGACACTGGATGGGTTTTGCAGGTTAACTGATTCTTAAGCTTGGTGTGTTAAAGTTTGGCCTACTACAGTTCAGACTCTTATTGAGTGCTAGTTGCCAGCTATGGCTGCAACATGGAACTTGACAATACCATTTTTATACCACTTTATAATAAGCCACATATTTGCATTGCAAATAAAAAGTAGTTATTTATTATAATAGTTTACAAAACCAGATAATGTAACAATATAATAATAATAAATATAAAGAAGTGAAAAATTACTTTGACTCCACTATCTACTGTCAAACATTGTGATAGTCCTACATTAATACTATATTGCAATTATGTTTCAGACTGTGTTTGAGATGTTTAATTGACTCAGTGTTTATTTTTTGCAACTTCTCTGATGATTTTGGTGTTGCTGTGTTACATAATAATCTCAGGTGTATTTGTCCTCCAGAGTCAAAGCAAAGTCACCTTAAAGGAATATTTTTAAACAGGTGATCAGTTACAAAGAGGTGAAACAATGAAAATGAGACATCCCTTCATCCTTCCATCCTGTTTTATTAAAACTTCAGGTTGTACGAAGATGCAGTGCAACTTATACAATATGTGCTTTCCTCCTTTCTCCCTCTGTTTCTCCTCCTCCACCTCCTCCTCTCAGTCAGTTATTGGTTACAATCCTCCTGATCTTCATCGTGACAGATTTGATGGTGTGAGGGACCCCGTTCTCTCTCCAGGTGTCCCACAGGATGTGTGTCCTCTGCCCCCGGTTCTGCTCTGCATCTTCAGGGGAGCCGTTGAGGTTTGCCAGGCCACACTGGTTGAACCACCATCCTGTCTGGTTGTGCCGAGTGCTGCAGCTCTCCACCGTGCGGTTGTCCATGGAGCAGGAGGGATTGCAGCCGTCGTTGTCCACATCCGAGGCGCTGAAAGGAGCCGTGTCCTGGTTCTGCTCCTGCTCGTAGCCGCGAAATGCATCACCTGTGCAAAAGCACACGTTGAGTGCTACATGAACATATGCACAGTGCATTTATCAGTATTTTGAGTTTGCAACTATTGACTTCACTGAGAGTAAACTTGATTTATTAAGTCTTACCTGCGCTGCCTGCATATCTGCCCAGGTGTATACTGAAGAACTGTGTTTCACTGTCCAGGCGGAAATCATCATATGAGGCATAAGAGGTGACGTCATCGTGGGAGATCAGAGCGATGTGAAGTTGGAACCGAGTATCTTTCTGGTTCACTATATGAAATATCTGGTTCAGACCCAACCAGTGTTCTCCTACACACACACACACACACACACACACACACACACACATAAATATAGAGATTGTGCCGTTACTATAATCATTGGAAAGAGCAAAATTAACCCCTGACATTTGCAAGGTTTCTTCAAAGTGAGACAGCTGTATCTTAAAATGTTCAGATTAAGATATAGATTAAATAGATATTCCAAAACATTCAATGAGCCTGACAGATACTGGATTTTTTTAGGTCAGTTTGAGAGTTTAAAAAAATCTGATAATGATATATCATCTGATAACAATTTTAGTTGTAACCAAGATATATATCAAGCTGGATACTTTACAGTTGAAAAATAAACTTGTAGCACTGTAAACAAACATTTAACGTTATATAAGAAATCGAAACATGTAATTGACATGCAGCAAACTCAACATCAATCTCAATTTTAAGTGATCAAAGCACCCTGCTAATGGAAATCTTAATATAACAGCATACAGTGATTTTTTTTTAGCTTCCAACTTTGTGGCAACAGATTGGGGAAGGCTCTTGCTTTGTTTCAACATGACAATGCCTCCCGTGCACAAAGCCAGGCCCATAAAGAAATGGTTTTCCCAGTTTGGTGTGGAAGAACTTGACTGGCCGGCACACAGCCCTGACCTCAACCCCATCTTAGATCTAGAGGACGAACTGTCTGGAGCACCGAGTGTGAGCCGGGGCTTAAAACCCAACATCAGTGTGTTGGACCTCACTGATGGTCTTGTGGCTGAATGGGAACAAATCCCTTCCCAGAAGAGTGGAGACTGTTATGAGATGTTCAACAATCCCAAATGGGTGTAACTTTCCTTAATGTTCATCTTCAAAACAGTCAAGAGTCTAAGTCTGCACTGTTTAACTGATGTTCTTGAGCAGTCAGCTGGCACACCTGGTATGCCTCTGTCACTGTCTAAAGTAACTTCACACAACCTGCAAGGTGTCCAAAGCCCTCAACATAATGCGCCCAGGGTCGTTTGAAGTCAGTCAATCCGTCAGTCCTCCGTTGTATCACCGTCCATCCACCTCCCATGTAGTCCATTTCACAGAAAACCTGCAGCACATATTGTGTTGTGAGTGGTGACTGATGATTGAGTGACGGATGACTGAATTATTGATGTACCTCAAATGAAGAGTCGGTATTCTCTGGGTGGATGATGTAAATACCACTGGGGATCTTGGGGACGACGGACACAAGGTTGTCCTTGATGTCGCTGCAGTCTCGTCCTAATCAAAGCAAACATACTCTCTTTTGTCATCAGGAAGAAAATTAACTAACTCATTAAAGCAGCTACTGTTCAATAATCACTGATGACAAATCATTTATATCCCCATCCAAGCACAGAAGTTAAACAAGTGTTTCACTGGCAGAACAAGAAAGAAGAGTTTGGTGTTTGTGCCTCATACCAAAACTCCTTTAATTACATATGTCATCGGATAATAAGCATTAGATTTCTGGTATACTGAAAACCTAAGGATGTATTATGTATTTTTTGTAAAACATTTTACATTATTTTCCAGTGAAAACCATGTATCTTCAAATTTGGTGATTTAATCGTTCAGATATACTAAAAGTTTAAAAATGCTGTAGCAGAGCAGAGGTCAAGATTTCCTTAAACCTTAGTATGTGTCAAGTCCCAAAAATCCTACACTTGGATGGATCCTACACTTCCCATAATGCAATGTGGTAGCGTCTTTTGCTAACCACTTTCTGCCTGTTTAACGCCCATGCTGTTCAAACTCCACAGCCCTTGTTCGTAACGCAGGCTGTCGTTGTACATTTAAAAGTCTCACGGCCAATCAGAGATGACCCTAATGACGTCATCAGGGTTATTTTGGCACGCATTAGAAAGCTCCTCCAGAACCACAGAAGACGTTCTACAAGTGTTTTCGCAGGCTGAGTAGTACTCCTCATGGTTACTAAACCGATATTCATGTGTACAGTTGGTGGACTGTGTCCCCCATATGTGTGAAAGTTGTATCACTGCATGTGTTTGTGTGTGAGTTACCGTGGGATTGCACAGGTTTGGTAGAGTACATCTCAGTGTTGCTTCTCTGAACCTCGGAGCTGAGTGTCTGCACTTTGGTCATCAGATCTGTGACCTGGAAATACAGCCGGCCAATCAGAAGCTTAGAAACTCTGTTACCGAGAGAGAAAAAGAAAGCTCCTCTCTACCTGGCTGCTGAGGATGTCCAGGGCCCTCTGCTGCTCCTCCATCACATCCCTGATCAGCTTCCGGGTGCTGCGTCCAAACGCCAACAGAGACTGCTGCAACTGGCCTACACACACACACACGTTCTTAACAACAAATGATGATGATAGAGGTAAGAACAACACCAGGAAAGAGATCGAAATTTTACCACAGATTGAATGTTTCTCATCTCGTAGCAGCTTGACGGTGATGTCACAGGGGATGGAGCATGTGTCCCGACCTTTGACCCCTCCGAGAGGTTTCTGGCCTTTGACAGAAGCATCAGAGAAGTCCTCATTGACTATTTCTGATTGGTTAAAATGACTGTTGTTTCCTGTGTCCTGTGCAATCAAGAGAGAACCACAGTGAGAGTTTACTCCACAGGTGGAAGTCTGCAATTATGTCATGTGTTATGTGTAACGAGTCTGGGATGTCTGACTTCAGGCAATTCATAAAGCATGACGCAAAGTCCTGACCAGCTTCTGTATCTGATCCTGCCCTCTCTTCCACGGGTGGATACATGAAAAAATTCATTCTCATCTGGGGAGCAGCAAAGTTTTAGGTCAGACATCCTGGTGGCTCAGGTAGCTACAAACACACACAGTGTAACTGCAATTTCCTGTCTTTAAATCCTGCAAAAATATCTGTAAACAGCGGTGGAATGTAACTAAGTACATTTACTCAAGTACTGTACTTAAGCAGAGTTGCGATGTACTTTACTTTGCTTGAGTATTTTAATTTGATGCTACTTTATACTTCTACTTCACTACTTTTTAGAGGAAAATATTGTTGGGTCTCTGTAAATATAAAGAGTCGGTCTAGACCTGCTCTACTCGAAAAAGTGCCCTGAGATAACTTTGTTATGATATGGCGCTATATAAATAAAACTGAATTGAATTGAATTGTACTTTTTACTCCACTACATTTATCTGCCATCTGCCATCATTTTGTATATTTTGCAGGTGTGATGAGCTTCTAAAACTTGATGCATTTTTCAGTGAAAAGGATCTTCCTTTTATCAAGTCATTTTAGCCTGGAATTAAGTCCTTAAATTTTAATGTTCTTGTAAAAAGTTAGAAGAAAAAAAAACACCTGCCAGCACAGTAGGACTATCCAATCCCGTTTTCAACTATTCTTTCTTATTTCAAGATACAGATGCTCATTTATTTGAACATTTTTAAACAGGCTGAAATATTCTTACTGCACTGCAGAACAGACAGATATGTTTTTATAAGACTGAGGTTTTTGCAGATTAAACAGCCCAACACTTTCAGCTCCACGTCAACCAACCACAACAAAAATGCTTCTCACACATTCATGCGTCAGTGATAATAATCCTATAATATATGTAACACTATGAAAGGGGCTATTTGGCATAACAAGTGCTCTTTCTTTTGTTACTTTAAGTACATTTTGGCTGATAATACTTAAATGCTTTTACTTAAATAAGATGTTGAGAGCAGGATTTACTTATAATGGAGTATTTTTACATTGAGGTATTTGTATTTATTTTTACTGAAGTAATGGATCTGAATACTTATTCTAACCCTGTTTGTAATCCTTATTCCCTCCCACACACACTCAATGACTGTTTTTATGTTGCTAACTAATAAAAGAAAAATCCACGATTCATGATCCATCCATGTCCAACTCTAAACCCGTAGATCTACTTGATTGCGTCAGCATTTCTTGGAGCAATTTATAGTCATCTGCAAAAAACAAAATTAATAATGGAGTTGTTGTTTTTTTTTTTGTTTTGTTTGTTTGTTTTCTTGCCTTTCACATGAAGCAGCTCCCTAACAACTCTCCCACTCAAAATCTCACATTTTACAACCCCATACAATACTTCCTGAGAGAAGTTTGAGTGACAAGCCAGATGAAAACATTTATGACATCATACATACTGTGGAGGAAAGCAGACGAGGCAAAAGCAGCAGCAGGACAGTTGTTGTCCACATCATGTCAGTGTCGTCTGACTGTGAGTGTTTCCTCCAGGAGCGAGGGGGCTGAACTCTGTCCTCTCCGTCACCAGCAGCCACTCCTTCATTTATGCTTTATTTTTCCACAGAGTCTGCTCTTTTCCCTCACACGTCCATTCTTCTTCCCTTCTCATCTGCATCTGCTCCTTCCTCTCAGTTGTCAAACTTCACTTTCTCCTTGCTTCCTCTCTGACCGCCTCCCTTTCTCCACCTCCGTCAGTCACGCCCACATTTTCTTGTAAATCCCCATGACAACATCACCTGTAAGAGGAGGTCGAATTTGTAAATGGGTTTGGTGATAAAAGTCTGGATATGTTTCTGTCAAGTAGCTTGCTGAATGTGCGGATTCCAGATTTGTGGTAAAGAGTGATTACCTTCCCCCTCAGTGTGTCCATTACAAGGTTATTTTACAGGTTATATCCTGCCACCAGCATGAGAAACAGATGTGGAAAGGGAAATGGACAGCTTGTTTTAATGTAGGAACACTTTCTCTCTGCTTGTGTCTTTGCGTGGGAGTTGCAGCTGAAGGTAGGGTGCTGTGAAGGCAGCGTGCCTCTGCTTCTTGTGCTCACATTTTCCCTCACATTACACCCCTCTTCTCTTTCTCTTTCTCTCTCTGACCACTGACTCATACATCTGAAAACAGCCTCCCACAGGGTCACACCAATTACTTCTGTTAACTAGGTAGTCAAGCAGTGAGGAAAGTGAAAAGCGATAAAAGGGCAACAGCACATTCAAGTCAGGGTCCAGCTGGAGCCGGCCCGCCTGCCCTGTCGCTTCCCTGGAAAACTCTGCAGTGAGAGCCAAAGAAAAGATTCGCTGTTGTTCTGAACCTGTGTGCGTTTACAGCCGTGGTCAGCGAGAGGAATGTGAAAAGCCTGGTGCCGCAGCCTCGGGCCCCCCACATCTGTCCCATGTTACATATGCTTGTAAAGCAGTCTATGCATGTGAACGACACACTATATCTGCCAGGCGAGATGATGAGAACAGACCATTTCAGGGCTAGACGCAGTGACTTTCTGAAGTTGTGTCGTCTTCAGACAGAGCCAGGCTAGCTGTTTCCCCCTGTTTCCAGTCTTTATGCTAAGCTAAGCTAACTAGCTGCTGGTTGTGGCTTCATATTTATCGGGCAGATATGAGGGCTAGGGTTAAGGATAAAATTAGAAAATAAAATCAATGCAAATTAAAGATATCAGAACTTAAGTGTTGACAATACAAAATTAAATAATCTAACTTAAATATGTGCGCTTCCTCTAGAAATTGTGCATTAAAAAAAGATTTTAAAAATGCTAATAAACCTAAATGCAAAATGTAGCTTCATACTTCACAGACAGACAGTTGTATCAATCCTATTTGAAGCAAATGAGCATTTTTTCCAAAATGTCAAACTATTCCTTTAATAAAAGAAAATACACCAACAACAGTCACCTAAGCACAACATCAGTCATTTTTTTCCCCAAAAGTTATTTTCTTATCTAATGTTAGCTATATCACTCAATGTTTTTGTATTAATTATGACATTATTCTTTTCAATACTCTCCAGAGTTCAGTCCTGAGCTCCTAAATTAATACTTGATTATCTGTCTGAATAAATTAGACCAATTGTAATTACACCAATTGTCTATTCTAGCTGCTTTGTTTGTGGGGTGAATGGGCACCTGATAAGTCGCCTGTGTGTCACTGGTCTGGTTGTGCCCTCTGAAAGGGCACTGATTAAAAACACAGTGTGAAGATCACTTTCAGAAAAACAACAGAAAAAATCCTTCATGTGAAAGCAATGAAAAAGCAGATATGTTACAAGTGTTAAGGTAGGACAGTGCCATCTACTGCACTTTGGTTTGTATTACATTACAGTTATTCTTGTGTTGACCTTTTGCCTGTTGCCATCGTGCATCTGAATTCTCCACACACAGAAACAGCTGATAATTTCGGTACAAAATAGTACATATTGTCACTTCGGTGATGTTTAATAAGACAGGTGATACATACCACTCCTCATGCATTCATTTAGCTGCAGTCCAATTGTCCAGTGCATTTTGTTACACGGAATAAAACAAATATCTTGAATGAAATGAGAGTTCAGACTCAAAATCACGTTATTTTCTTCTTATAAGGAAAATAAAATGGAATCTAAGTGTACAGTGCTGCTAAAAAGGAGGAGAAATAGATACATAGACCCCAGCTAATACAAAGTTAGCAACAATGAAAAGGGCTCAAGTAACCACAGAGACACATGCTGTATGTCGGATATGTATCACAAGAAAAACCTTACATTTATATTTCCCCTTAAGCAGCTTTAAGTTTGTTAAAATCATTGCACACAGTACGTACCAGAACAAAATGCAGTTTAGCATCTAACCAGATGCAAACAGCAGCACATAGAGATATACAATATAAAGGTAAGCAAATGTACAGAATGGACAACAGACCGCTTGGTAGAGATAGTAAGAAGGGATGTAACTGTGATATATACAAAATAAACAAAAAGATACACAAAATGTATAGTACAAATGAACATTTTGTACATATATTGACTCTGTCTGGCTGCACCATTCATGCTTTGAGGTCTCCACTAGAAGTTAAAATAAAGTTCTGCTGGTTTGAACAATGTTTGGCAGCACAGCAGGAGTTAAAAAGCAGGCATAGTGGCAGACGGCTACTTGTTAAGGGGTTCATTTGTATAGTTATATTTATTTGTGAAATCTATTTCCCTTTTTAGTTATTTATATTTCCTTTTTTGACTTAATGTCTTTATTCATTGAATAAAATTGATTCAGTGGTAAAAAAACTGTATTTGTATCATTCGATTAAATATCCATTTCCCAAATTATTTGAAAGAATTTGTAAGACTCTTCGTGTCCACTACAGCCCATATTAACTCTGGTGAATTATAATGACTGAATAACTGAATGACTTATTGGATGCACAGTAGATAATAACACCGGTCCAGCCAGACATTTTTTCCTGAATTCAATCTGTTGGCCAGCTGAGCTCCAGTTCGCTGTGCGCATGTTTTCCACTAGAGGGCGGGACACTGTGGCTGTGCCTGCATGGACAAACAGGCTCCAGGCTGGGTTGACCTCATCAGGGGCGGATGTTTTCTCAGTGCAACTTCCCAATCCCCCCTCCCCACCACCACCACCCCCAAAAACCAGACCAAGGCCCAGAGTCCGAAAAATGAGTCCAGCACAGCAGCAGCAGCAGCAGCAGCAGCCCAGTCCCATCTTTGGTTGTCTCTTGTCACCTCTGTCTACACTTGGCCCTCTGCCTCTTTCCTTCAGCAGGAGAAAACCACACAAACTGGAAACTAAAGCATGGCCAAAGACTATTAGTTGACTATAATATCACTTATTTCAGCCCATTTTTTCAGAAAGCGACCTGTTTGATGCATTTGGAGCTGCAAATAAAACTGAATAAGTTGTTTTCTAAGTCTTGTGTTGATGGTTTATGTCTGTGCTTAGAGTAAAATATTTCCCCTTGCAACTGCGGCAGCTTTAAACCCTGCAACCCCGCCCCTCAGCACTATCACATGAATCTGGACTGAGCAGTGGATGTGAAAAAAGTTTGGAGGTCTCGCTGAGATCACTTTTCTCCAACTGGATTCATATATGTTGTTTTTTTTTCCCCACTTGAGGAGGCTTTTACTTGAAAGTTTGCATCGGAAACCAGTGTCCGTCTGAGTGTTTCCCCGGCTGTGATTTCTCCAGTTTCTTTTTTTCCCCCTGCAGGAATACAGAGAGGGAGAGAGAGGGGGAAACGGTCTGGCTGCTTGAAGGTATGTGGGAGGCATGTAACGTGTTGTACGCTGCTCAGATTGATTTCTGTCAGCGATCCGCGCTTTAAACGGCGCTCCTTCGACTTCTTTACCCGATGATCGATTTTCTTTTCGCAGCTGATGAACTTCCGAGATGTTACAGCTTGAAACAGACACACAAGGACACAAAAGTTCAAATGGGGTGGGGGTTGGGGGCAAAAAGTGTAAACAAATCCGATCATAACTCCAGCACTCAGGCGCATCTAGTCTTAACGGGCCTGGTGTTTATTCTCTGTGTTTGTTTGTGTGATTGAACTTTTCGACAGATTTGTTGCGACACCAAACTTTGGCGACATGGACGCGCACCGCGGCGCGCCTCCGGCCGGGCAGCAGATCGTGCACGTCCGCGGGGACTCGCAGACGGAGCTGGAGGCCCTCTTCAGCGCGGTGATGAACCCCAGCAAGGCGGCCCGACAGCCGTCCTCTCTGCCCATGAGGATGAGGAAACTGCCGGACTCGTTCTTCAGGCAGCCGGATTCCCGAGGGCACTCGAGACAAGTACTAATAACTGCTATTAAGCACTAAGTTCTGCTAAATGGCAGCTGCTAACTGCACCATGCTGGTTTACAGAGCAAACCCTAATGTGTGTCTGCAACACACACTAAGTGACCACAATAATAGTAATGTGACACAGTACTACCTGCTGTGTGTCAGTGGTGGTTTTGTATGGAAATAGAAATGTATTGAAAGATGTTTCTCATTAATATTTTGTCCACCTCCATTCTCTTACATGAGAGGGACAAAATGTTAGAAACACTCAATCCAATGAAGTCCTGAAACAATCAGTAAATACATCAATTAGTTAATCAACAGAGAATTAATAAACAAATATTTTTGATTATGGCTGAGACTGATGATTATTTTCATTACTGATGAACCTTCAGGTTGTTTTCTTGATTAATCAATTATTTGTTTGGTCTATAAAATATCAGAAAACAGTGCCTATTACAGTTTCCCACAGCCTGAGGTGAGGTCTTGTTTCACTCGACCAACAGTCCCAAACCCAAAGATATTCACTTTATTTTCATGTACTGTAATGATCCACACATTTGAGAAGCTGGTAGATATTTAGTCATATTTACATGAAAAAATGAAAGCAATTTATAAGATTATCAAAATAGTTGCAGATTATCTAGATGTAGGCCGTCTCTGGTTGCAGCTTTTTAAATTTGAGGATTTGCTGCTTCATATGACTGTTGACTGGATGTCTTTAGGATTTGACTGCTGAAGACGTCACATGACATTTCTTACTGATATTTTATAGACTAAACAACCAATTCCGAAAACAATCAAGAGAATAACTGACAATGAAAATAATCAATAGTTGCAGCCCTAATCTGACCTCAGTGAACATTATAATATCCACAAATGTAGTATTAATTGCAGGGCTGCTTTACTGAATAGTTTTAGAGTTTCTGTTAACTAATTCTAGTTTTTAGTTGAGACTATAAAAGATGTGGATTTTCTAGTGAGGGTCTACTTTCGACCACTGTCACTCTTATTCTGATACAGTTTTCTTGTATTGGACATGTCATTTTTGTATTTCTAATACTTTCCTTCTCGCCACAGTAAACAATGTTGTTGTGTTATTGAGGGATGCACCAGCAGCTCAGGCAGAAACTATCCAGTCTGCCCGATATTGCCTTGAAAACGCAACTGTAAAATCTGTAATCATCAGGGCCTCTGGTGACACACTCATGTAGCTGCTTTTGTAATCGTCTTACATTGTATTCACTCCCTAAATTGCAAAATTATTCATGGTGGGAAATTACAGAAAAAATCTAAAAAATGATGCCAAAGAGGAACAGTGGTCATAAGTCGACCTTTTTCAACTCTGACTGAAAGACTTCATGGGATATTTGCTTTAACATGTTACAAACTAAGCCCTTAAAATGAGCACTTGGTTGTATCAACACCTGACTGTCAGTTCCATCAAACACTGAGCATTTTGAGATTTTACTACAGAGTTATTGTATTTTAAGGTGTTTCTGATATTTTGTCCAACCCCAGTATGCATTCAGCCCTACTGAGTAAGAGTTTTCCCCAAGAAACACACTCTCTGGAGGTTATAATTATTAATTAGCACAAAACTGGATTTTACTAGATGCAGTTAAAGTATAGATACGCAGTTTAAGCCACAGTAAGAGTAAATTCTCGTACTTATATCGCGGAAATGCCCAGGTCATATTTTGCGCCGAGTACTCCAACTGGCTGTTACAAACAAAGAAGCCTTTCAGGTCACTTAAATTTCCTGTTAAATGTTGTTTATTAATTTCATGACCAGCGAACACACCTTGAATGTATCTGTTAGATTTGTAGATGTGGCTCAAAACTTATACTTCCTGAAATGTGTTGAACTCAGTCAACACTAAAGGACTCTCAGATAATCTTGCCAGAAATATTAAACCACCAGCAGTGAAAACTCCTCGGTAGAAGTCATAAAACCATCTTGCAAAGTAAAGCAAGCAGACATGGGAAGGACCAATTTCACTGTCCTTCCTCTAAGTGTTTGTTTTTTTCACCTTGGCTCACTCTGGTAACCATCCAAACCTTTTCTTCCTGCTGGTTTACGTTTCTGATTGCTCTTTGTGGCTCGTCATGGCAGTTGTTAACCCTGATTGTTTCTCGTCAGGCCAGTTCGGATGGAGGTGTGTGCGGCTCCCTCACTCCTCATCACGTCCGCGCCCATTCCTCCCCTGCCTCCCTCCCAGTCAACTCTCTCTCCACTCAAGCAGCAGATGTAGCAGCAACACCGATCATACCTGATGACGTGCCACTCCCCCACGGTTGGGAAATGGCCAAAACGCCTACTGGCCAACGTTACTTCCTCAAGTAAGGTCCAACTTCTGTTAATCAATGTGTTTGATCTGTTGCTCTGCAGGTTATTTGAAGGGTTTCTGGTTAGAAAGACCCAGAGAGTCAGCCCCTGTCTTGTTTTAACATCTACATTTACATTCTCCTGTTTATGGCTGCAACTAATGATTATTTTCATTGTCTGTTATTGTACTTTATAAAATGTCAGAAAATAGTGAAAAGCACCCCTCACACTTTCCCAAAGCTCAAGGTGATGTCTTGAAATTGCTAGTTTTGTCTGACTGATTGTCCAGAAATCAAAAAAGGTTCAATTAACAATCACATAAAACAGATAAAAGCAACAAATCCTCACATTTGAGAAGCTGGAACCAGCTAATTCTTTTGCATTTTTGCTTGGTAAATGACAAATGATCAAAATAGTTGTCGATTAACTCGATCTAGATCATCGGACCGATTAATAGACCGATCACCCCAGCACTAACCCTATTTTAAAAGTTCTGTCCTTTTGCAGAAAATGCATCCCTCTTGAATATTTTGCTGGAGAAAGAATATAATTAAAAGTAAAGGAGAACAGCGAAGAGAGACTTGCAGCAGTGCAGATACAACCAGGACTCAAACTAATCAGTTTCATGCAAACAGTTTTGCAACAGTGTGGTTTCAGCCAGTTTCATTCATGAGAGCACATGGCCTGACAGCTCATGCTCCTGTCAAAAGGCTGCTGTAGTTTAACGTTTAACTCACCTGTGTGAGTGTAGATGTGCGTGCACATCTGGTAGGACAGGTAAAGCAGGTCCGAGGCAAAACGTGCCTCACGCTTCTTATCCATCAGGTTGCAGCGGTTCAACAGATACAGATACGTTTAGACTTGTTGTGTGTTTGCAGTCACCTGGATAAGACAACCACTTGGCACGACCCCCGACTCTCACAGCTTCAGTCGGCTGCAGCTCAGCATCCTATCTCTGGCACTCCGGTCCACGCCCACTCCCTCAGCAACCCGGCACCCAATACGCAACCACAAAACATCAATCCAGAGACAGGTATCACACTGCGTATTTTTATTTTATTTTTTTTGCTCCCCTCTTTCCACCATCTTTTTAAAGCACAGACCTGCTTTTCATAGTTCAACTGCATTGGCAGCGGCCCAGGTCTTTGCTGGGTGTGATTTCTTCAGGATTCCCTTTGGGTCTCTACATCCACGGCTCTGGTGACTTTGGAGGGAATTAACACATTCACTGATTAAAGCCTAGGATGAACTTTAATGACAGTCTAAGATGGATATTAAAAGAGAGATGGGACTCTCAGGTTTGATATATTTGTGAGAGCGTCCCACTAACGTGAGGAGACAGAGATGGGGGGGTGACATGAAACAAAGGTCCCTGGCTGGACTTGGACCGGGGGATGTAATGATGCAATCACATGGTCAATGTCTTAAAGGGTTCACAGTAGCAATTTTTCAAGTCTATCTTAATACAATAGTATGAACACTGAAAACAGAGTTTACTTAATATAATAATTCCTCATCTTTTTACATCTCCCACCCACTGCATTCAGGCAAGATGCACATAGACGTAATACATTTTTATACTACAGAACGTACTTTACTGTAGCTGCTTACCCACTAACCTTCACTTCTATTCCTAAAATCTCTACAAGCTAGAAGCTACGCAGACATTAAAGGACGTGGGCCAGATTCTACTTTTTACTCTCCATGCACTCCATCCACCATTTGCCTTCTCACTGTGTACTTTCACTGCTGTTCAGGTCCACTGCCTGAAGGCTGGGAGCAGGCTGTGACTGCAGATGGAGAGGTGTACTACATCGATCACATAAATAAGACCACCGCATGGGTCGACCCGCGTCTAGGTAGCACACTATCAAATTTGTGTCTCCCTGAATTGACACCTCTTGTTTGTCAATGAGAAACATTTTGTTCCAATGTCCACCATCACACGTTGCTGTTTAGCAACGAGAATAAGAAAGATCGCAAAAGTTTTGACAAGCTTTCCTCATATTATGTCATTTGCTGAAATGTTTAACCTCCATGGAAATATTTACTTCATCGTCAAAAAGTTGTTTTCCTATTCGTCTTATGTTGCAGCCCAGAAGATGGACCCTGGCATCCTTGGCTTGGCACTGCAGCAAAGGCAGGAAAAGGAAAGGCTCAGATGCAAACAACAAGGCCTCCCTCCGCAAATCACACAACTGGTCAGAGGTTAAATAGAATAGTACTTAACTTATGTTTAAGTTGTTTCTTGTGTTATCTGGTGGCATTATGCTGTATATTCAGTTAAGATTTAACAGTAATTATATCTTTGTTTCACGTAAACACAGCTTGAGCTTTACATGACGTTATACAAGCAGGTATGTGCGTGCATGTGTGTGTGTTGTAGGAGGCAGGAGGAAGGAACCAAATGCCCGGTGGGATGGACCATGACAGGAACGCACAGACCCTTGTCCCTTCTCTGGATGTCAGGATCAGAGCCTCAAACCATGAACCCACACTTAATGGGTGAGTTTGTGTTTATTTTATTGTCATGTACTGTAGTACTCGTTTTTATTGCAGTGTTGATTGTCACAGAGCTGTGGTCATTAAGTGACAAAAGTATTCATAACATTTACTTGAATAAAAGCAGTAACACGGTGTAGAAATCATCAATGAAAAAAGCAAATTTTCTTGAGAATGAACTGTACAAATAATTACATATTTTTGCACATTTATTCTGCTGCCACCACCATACAGTTGGGATAAATGTAATTTCATTTGTGCAGCTCAAAGCATTGAAAAATGACATTTGAAAGAAACAATGTCCCATTTACTCTGGATAATCGATTAATCTCGCTGCCAGCTGCTTTCATGAGAAATATTTCTCTGTCAGAAAGTAGTTCCAGTGGAAACTTTATAGTTCCAGGAAGAATTAATGTATATGTACCGAATTTCCATGAAGTGCATCGTCACTTCAGTGACTTACTGGTCATGCCAGTTTTTTAACAGATGATGACAATGAGATATAAAGGAATGTTTGTGTGTATGTTCTTGTGCAGCGCTCACTCTCGCAACGAGAGCACTGACAGTGGTCTGAGTGTCAGCAGCTTACCCCGCACGTCGGACCACATGTTGAGCTCTGTGGATCACATGGACACTGGTAATACACACACACACACGCACAAGCACACACACAACAGTCAGAAAAATAGCCCCGGGGTTCCCGCAGTTTTTTTGAGAATCGTCCCTCCAAACTCCATTATAAATATGTGTATTTTTGCCGAAACCAAAGTAATGATGAACAGATGGGACATCTGCTGATCTAAATCTACATTGCAACCAATGGGAAGCAGTTTATTTGGGGAGCTTAGAGGAAACGTGTCGCAAATTTATCCATAAGGCCATGATACTGGCTTATTTAGCTTTAATACCTTAAATGATTTACTTAAGAAGTAAGAACTATGATATGCTTAAGAAATTGGTTGTAAACTCTAACTTTTGCACTGGCCTTCCAGTAACTACTGGTATAACTCATAGGGAAACAAATGATTACCTATGACAGTAACTTTCCCAAAGACAAAGCAGAGTCATTTGTGATCATTTATATTGGAATCCACGAAAAGCCAAAGTGTAAAGGCTTCCCAAACCAGTCAGAAATAATACAAAGGAAAAGGAGGGGAGCCGTTGATTGCAGAAAAGTGAGAAACTGTAGCATGCTAATTATGTGCACAAATTCATGCACTTAATGGCATAAAGAACACAGAAAAGGGTATGGACTGTCAGCAACTTTGGATTGCAACATGTTCAACTAGCATCCAAATACTTGCTCGATGATTCCTATTTATTTATTTATTTATTTCCTATGTATTGATCTGTATTTGTGCATATACTTAGCTTGCATTCAGCGGCTCCCCTCCGTATTTCTTTGTGTTAATTTATTTTTGCATATCAAACAGAAGGGGGGACATGGAAAACATTAATTGTGCATTTTATTTACCATATATACATACACACTCCCTGTGGGGGGGGGGACTTTACACATACTGGTCCACGTGCAGCTGTATTAAAGAAACAGTCCCTGATTTTGTGAAAATGCCCAACAGTTTATCCAAATTCCCAAATTTCTCCACACAGTTCTGCCATTTTTATCTTCTTTTCTGACTTCCTCAGGTGACTCTGGCGAGACCTCCTCGATGAGCTTACAGGAGTCGATGCCTGTGCTCCCGATGTCTGAGGGCGAGGAGCTAATGCCCTGCATCCCCGAGGGTCTCAGTTCAGACCTTCTGATGGACATGGAGACCGTTCTGTCTGGGTCACACATGGACAGAGACAGCCTGCTCACCTGGCTATAGACACACCCAGCACACCACCCCAAATATGGTTTGACATCAAATCTTCATAACATGACTGAGAATTCTGAAGAATCAGAAGTCGTACAGAACAACACAACTGAGAGAATATGCTACTGTTGTGTGATGGATACCTAACACTACTCGCACCCTGAGGAATGAAAAAACCCTGACTCTCACAGAGGGTGGTAAGCTGCTGGTATTACACAGATGCATGACCGGAGCATCCATATTTTAACAACACTCCTTTGTTTTTAGTCAATGACCTCAGATAACGCTCCCCACGCCTCTGCTGATAGCTAAGACAGTGTCAAGTCAATGAAGTTTGCATGTATCAGTTACATAAATACAAAAAAGACATGTTAAAATAACATAAAAGTTGCTCAAAGGATATTTAACAGCAACAGAAAGTATCATATCCACATTCCCCTCAGTTTCTTCATATAGCCTGTGGGATAAAAGAGCAACATCTAGTGCTACTACCTTTAAGCAGCCTGTAATTTTGAATGAAATTTTAATGCTCACACTTGTCCAAACCATGTTCTTATGAAGCATCAGGGCTGATAGCAAGAGATGAATCAAATGGTTTATCTGGATTAACACTACATTGGTTCCATAAAACCAAAAATACCTGCTTAAAAAAGACTCATCAAAGCTTCGACTACCTCTGCTACACAGAAACATCAGGGGGGAGAGGGCACACCCTTGTGGTGAGCCAGTAGAAGATCAAGAGCACTAACAAGAGTCCCGTTTACTCTCACACTTTAGAAACAGTTAGTTAAAATGCTCACAAGCCAAAAAAACAGTATTAAAACCCATCTGCGTGGAAGACTGTGGGGCTGTTCTCGAAACCAAGAATGTGATATCTTTGAGGGTTTTCAAAAATAAGTTAAGGAGGCTAAGCTTTATCTTTGGTCACAGTGAAGACCTAACAAATTAAAGATTGTCAAAAGCTTTCACATTTAGAGAAAGGCTACAGGATGGAGGCACTAAAATGACAGTAAAGTGTGTTTTTAGGACCTCTCTTTACAGAAAGGATGTCTACAGGAGATGAACACATGTTCAGTATAATGCAATCCAACACAATACAGGGTTTCCCCCAGGAAACTGTGATCCTGACGCATCTGGTCCTCTGATCAACTTTAGTTAGTAAATGACGGCATAAACTATAACCACACTAGATATATGGCCTTTGCTGTGTGAAATAGCATCTCTGCTCTTTTCCCCCTGAGTTTAAAGTTTTATTTTATCAAAGTGTGTTTATTTTTTAAAAGAACATTATCTCACCTCTGCTCTAAAACACTGCTGGAAACCCTTACTGCAAAGAAATCACCTTTTTTTTGAAGTTACTAATATTCCGGTTTTGTTCATACTGTGTTTTAGTTTGCGTTGGATTGCATTTTATTGTAAAGTGTTCCAGTCATTTTGTCCACTCCAGCATTGAATATAAGCTTCACAAAGGTAGTATTTATTGGAGATTTGTTTTATTGGATTGCATTATATTGTACAGTTGAAATGTTATTATGTCCACTCCTTGTTTAAGAAAGGATGCCACATGGTTGCCATCAGGGCCTGGTTTGCTCTCCTTAGTGTGCAGCAGAGATTGTAGCACTTTCTACTCATCAGTGCTAACACAGCTCTCAGCGGCTCCTACTGGCCCTGAAATTTAAATGAAAAATATTCAGTTTATCAACCAGCACCCCATCAACTTTTAGGTTAAACTGTTTTATCCCCTTTTATCCCCTTTCCCACCATTGGCGTGATTCATTCCTAATAATAATAATTCCCTTTTCCTTAACTACACATTGTCTACACTTGATGCTTTTGCTGACCATTTTTGAATGCATGCAGTACAGATTTAGCTTTTCAGATGCACTTTTCTTACCATTTTAGGCATCGGTTGTTGTCCATTCATTTCCAAAATCAATGAGCAGACTCTTGAAACTTGCTTGAGTTATGTAATCATTCACGTATAATAATTCCTCAAGTATGCAGTATGTTTTCAGTCTTGCATTATCGTGGTAATGCAATGTAAGTGCTGATTGATTTGAAGAGTCTACACTGCATTACCACACAATGATTATGTAACATTGACAGAAAATAATGCACACTTGATTGTAATGAATTGTTTCTTACTTTGAGAACACACAGACCAGCGGCTCATTGATCAGTCATGTGACTGATGAATCACTATAGATACCATATATACAAAACCACATTATCATCATTCTTTTTTCTTACAAAATACAATTACAAACATATCATCACTATTTGTTGATGCAAAATACAAGAGAAATATACCATAAATACAATATTATAATGTGTTTTCTTTTCAGAATATTCTCTAGCAAATAGTCTTTCATTTTAGGTTGAATATTCATTTTTATATAAAAGGCAACAAATTCTTCAAAAACTTTTTTTTTTTAACTTCATTTAAAATTGAACTCATATCCCTTCTATTTCTAACATTTATACACCCTAAATAATTTCAAAGTCAGTCTACAGTAATGAATTTCACAACAGAAGCAAGTTTCAAGATTCTTTTAAGAGATTTTCATATTGTTTGGACATGTATGGATAAGATGCCTGGACCAGTTGACAAAATGCATTGAAATTTCTAAAACAGAACAGCATGGTTTGCAAAAATCTTAGCAGTGATAGAGTGTAAATAGACTAAAACATCAAAAGGGAAAATCCTTTGATAATAATCCTGGTCAGTGCCATTAAGACATGAGTTTGCTACCACTCTGTAGAGTTATAATTTCCTCTGTCCGTGGCTCCAGTTTTCCACTCTTAAAGAGCTGTTTAGTGAGTGGGAACAAGGGAAATATAGTGCTTTAAAAATGGACACCAGGCCCATTTGGAGAGTCATGGCATAAGTCAAGGACCCTCAGAAAAGCAACATACTAACTGCAGATGCTGTGTTCTTGGTATATTTTGTTCTAACTGCAAGTGCTATCCAGTGCTCTAATACAGAATGCAATCGTCAATAGGGGGAGCTCTTTAATTCTCCTTATTTAGTTACACTATATAATAAGTATGTAATCTGTTTTGTATCCGCTGGGTTGTTTTGCAGTGTGTTTATATTTAATCTGAATTTGAAGCTGTTAATTATTGGTGAGAGCATTTTCTTCTAACCAGCTTCCTTTTTATATATACAGTATGTAGAGGTCAAGACTTCATTTACAACATCCCCAAATAAAGAGCCAAGTCATCAAATCTTTTCTAAATTAAAGTACCATGGGTCTGGAGCGACTGTTCATACACATAATGCAACACACTACCTAGCCTATTATTTATCTTAGCATGCATGACACTTGCTATGTATGTTACATATAATGATGTCTATTATCCTATTTACAGAGAGTTTGGAGGCAATCAGACTTGTTTTGTACCTTTTTATGCATGTGCTTTATATAAATATTTCTTCTTACTCTCACTGTAATCGTTTTAAAGGAGTTTCTGTTTAATAAACTTTTAAATACACCTGGCAAGTAGTAGTTTCTAGTGATGCATCTGGTGTGGACTGTAAAGTTACATGTCTCTATTGGATGACTGGTTTCTGTTGTGTTCCTGTTTCTATTTACACAATATGTTAATTTAACTTAATTTGCATCAGTTGGGTGTGGCAGAGAGTGGCACTGAAACCTATGAAACCTTTCATACTGTAGATTTATGAAATGCAAACATAATAGCATCAACACTTTTAAAAACACTAATATGAAAAATATTTCTTTGGATATGCAAATACCAAATGAAACCAATCAATCAATTACTTGATTTCATCAGGATTATCCACTCATTGTCAGTACTGCTTACACACAATCAAGTGTACTACTATACATATTTCATTATATATTTGAAAGCTTGTAGATCTCCTCTTGAACGCAACATTTTAGGCCGCACGGACTTCCAGGACCACATACCACATACTAAACTAAGCCACTGAAATGACTCCTGTCTAAACCATCTGACTTGTCTTCAACAAGGTCTCTCTGTAAGTATATTGTCTTATTAGAATATTCCTTGTACCATTATTTTAACTTTAACACTCTTAGATAACCTAAGTGACAGGTTTGTGACTTCTGACAGATTATTGTTGTTGCAATAGTTAAGACAATATTATCAGTGTTGGCTCGATGTATCAAAAATATATCAACATTTTATATTCACTGAATATTTACCTTCGAATACATAGTAGGTATAAACATATGTAGGCTATGTGTGTTATAGTAATATGTGTATGAAATTACAGTCTGTTCACATGAGTAGATATTCACACAAGCTAAAGATTTTTGTACAAATTGCAGTTTTACAGCTTTGTACAGGTTGCTGGAATTGTTTAACCCAACAAATTGAGGTCGTCTGAGGGTTCCCTGAATGTTACTTTGAAAAAAACCTTTAGAGAACTTTTAGGGTTCTCTTTTAGAGAAGTCTTCAGTTTTTCGCCTGCCACCAAAAGCTTCCTGATTATCCCATGCAGTGGATGTTTAAAAAATAAAAGAGAGAAAAGACATTTACCAACAAACATATTCATACAGAGTGGCTCTTAACTGTATAGCTGACATCAGGACTGGTGTCTCAGGTGTGTTGTCTTGGTCTGTGCTGTTGCTCCCACACTGACAGGAGTTATGGACAAGTACTTTTCCAGGGCCTCTGCCAAAAGTACAGACAAATTAAACATATTACAGGAAGACTTGTGTAGCCTAGTTAGAAACGCCAGAAAGTAGCTAATACTAGACCTTAAAATTATAACGTTATCTCTGCGACTGCCTTGGTAAATTAACCTAAACTTTACCCAGTGATGCCAAAAACATCAATACTAATTGATGGCGATTATGTAGCTGTTAGTTAAGCGCCACAACATGTCAGCGCACCTAAAGTAACGTTAACTTGTTAACGTTAGCATTAAATTAAACAATGACATAAATAAAAAGTTTATAAGCAATAAATATTGCTTAGAGTTACTATTCCTATACCCAAGACACGGCGCCAACTATATTGGTTAGGATATTGAACACATTCACGTTTTAAACACGATATTGATTCAGACGCTGACGTTAACTAACGATGTGAAATCAATAAGCCAACGTCGACGATTAGCTAACAATAACGAACACTAGCTAGCTCTTACATGATGAACTACGGAGGCAAACAGTCGGTAAACATGTAAACTAAACTATAAAGTTGATAATGTGTTATGGGAGTACGAATTTTTAATAATTACCTCTTAAATGATTTAATCGCACTTTGTCAACGGGCCGGAATCAGCCGTTGACAGCCGTTGATCACGTTTGCCGTTTGTTTAAATGTAGATGACGAATATTTCAAACTGCCATTTTCTGGGGTTATTATCTCCTCATACTGTATATAATGCTGTACACTATGAACTAAAATGTGTACATCTGTACATTTCAGTCTGGGAACCTTCAGGGAACGTTCCCTAAAGGTTCTCTGGAGGTTTTTAAAAAACCCTTCACAGAACCTTCAGGGAACGTTCCCTAAAGTTTTTTTTTTTTCAGAACAACCTTCACAGAACCTTCAGGGAAAGTTCCCTGAAGGTTCTTTGAAAAACCTTCACACAACCTTCACAGAACCTCCAGAGAACCTTCAGGGAACGTTCCCTAAAGGTTCTCTGGAGGTTTTTAAAAAACCCTTCACAGAACCTTCAGGGAAAGTTCCCTGAAGGTTCTTTGAAAAACCTTCACACAACCTTCACAGAACCTCCAGAGAACCTTCAGGGAACGTTCCCTAAAGGTTCTCTGGAGGTTTTTAAAAAACCCTTCACAGAACCTTCAGGGAAAGTTCCCTGAAGGTTCTTTGAAAAACCTTCACACAACCTTCACAGAACCTCCAGAGAACCTTCAGGGAACGTTCCCTAAAGGTTCTCTGGAGGTTTTTAAAAAACCCTTCACAGAACCTTCAGGGAAAGTTCCCTGAAGGTTCTTTGAAAAACCTTCACACAACCTTCACAGAACCTCCA
The DNA here is from genome assembly GCA_005408345.1 of Macquaria australasica. Lineage (NCBI taxonomy): Eukaryota > Metazoa > Chordata > Actinopteri > Centrarchiformes > Percichthyidae > Macquaria > Macquaria australasica. The sequence continues at coordinate 1,621,649 of SEMN01000001.1, read as the reverse complement.
GAGAACCTTTAGGGAAAGTTCCCTGAAGGTTCTTTGAAAAACCTTCACACAACCTTCACAGAACCTCCAGAGAACCTTCAGGGAACGTTCCCTAAAGTTTTTTTTTTTTCAGAACAACCTTCACAGAACCTTCAGGGAACGTTCCCTGAAGGTTCTGTGAAAAACCTTCAGGGAACGTTCCCCACGGCTCTGAGACTCCAGGACAGGGTTTCTGCTCCGTTTCCGTTTCATTGTTAACCGGAAGCAGCGGGAGGCGGCGGAGGCTGTGACGCGAAGCTTCCGGGACTTTCCGTAAACGTTACCGACTGAACAGAGAAACGGTGAGTGTGCCACACCAGCGGAAAGGATATGTTACTGTTACTGTGCCGCTTTATGTACTGCGTCAAGCTAGACGGTTTTATTCCCCTTTCTCCGAGCTGCTGCGCAGATTAACGGGCAAAGTTAAACAGTTGGCGTTAGCAGACGCTAGCGTTAGCAAGCTAACGTCCGCTGGCGTTGATTCTCATCTCACTCGGCAGCTGCGAGCTGCCCGTGAGTTTAAGTTAATGCTCGTCTGCCAAAACCCACTTCAGATCAGCCCAATTGTGTCCTAAATGTTAAACGACACAGCTAACGTCAGCTGAAGCAATAGTTAACCCACAACACGACGTGCCTGGTGAATAACCCTGTACGTGTTGAGGAAAGTACCTACACTGTCGGGGGAAATACCAGTAATTTATAAGAAATGTTAGTTGTTTTTCCAAGTCTGTATTTGGACGTTTAATTCACCAGTATCACCAGTTGGTCATATAGTTACCACCTTTAGTACCGAAAGGTTTAATTGTAAGTTTTAGGTTTAAGGAAACCACTAGTGATGGCGAGATGAAGCCTTCCAGCCAAATGGTTCACAAAAAGGTTCATTTCTCGAGGCTTCGTGTGCACACAAACCCCCCTGCTGGTCAAAGACTGTTAAACAGCCAGATATATTGTAGGTCATTTTATCAATTTGTAATACACTCAAGACTGCCAAGTAAAAGAAATCAATTCATCTTAATAAATGCATTTCATGTATTGTTCATGTATTCATTCATATAAATAAAATTTCTACTTTTGTTTAGTGTATTATGGGTATGCAACATGACAATACAATGGATTCTAATATTACTTGTCAAATATTTATCAATAAATAATTTTGTCAACGTTTGAATAACTCATAATGACAGGGGAACAACTGTTTTCAAACTGTTGCAGTGTTTTAACAAGGTAAGGGGCTCCATCAAAATAAGCAGCAGTATATAACAAAATGCACCTCTATGTCACACACAAACCAACACATCTCCAACACTAACCCACGAAGTGAGAGCGGATCCATTGCGGTGTATATGTGTTAATAAATCGCGCCAATACTCGAACCACTTCCTGAACCAGCCAGGCTTCGAACGTCATCAGTGACGTCACTCGCCCTAAACGACACAAGCGTCGATACGCGCTTCACTAAACACTTAAGGGATTTCTCGACACACGCTCCGAAGCGTCGGCACGGTACGGCCCATCACTAGAAACCACCGATTTTCCGCATAAGTCAGTTTGTCATGAGGAGTGCTGAGCCTGTGAAAACAGGTGTACGACGTTATCTGTCTCTCTGGAAAAGCTTTATGAAGTTTTAGAAAGTTACCCCCCATTAAGTTTGAAAGACGTGGGCATTTACCAGGCACAGGAAGTCAAACAAATTGCATTACAGGAAATGTAGGATCCAGTGCAGGGCGTCTCGGCCTCTGTCGCTTCAATCAGCCCTACTCACTTTGTAATTATTTAACAGTAAATGATTGCACAATGATCTTCCTTACAAATATTTGTTTCCAATATTTCTCTTCAATTTTTACACACGTTGCATTATATTTGTATACTATTTGACAGCAAAACAAATTCTCTATCTTTTTGTTTTGGCACTGTGTTAAAACATTTATCTTCAGTGAAACCCTCAAATCGTATAACCTTTACTATTACAGGAAAGGGGCCATTATTTATTATCCTTGTAAATCTTGGAATTTTGAGTAGAATTGAAAATAAAGTTATATAGATTTAAACATTGCTGATGATTATGAACCTACCAAATGGTCTGAGTTTGAAACATACAGACTGGTTTAAAGAAGTTTAAATACTCCATGAAGAATTTCTACATGAACACAATTCAACGTTTATTTTCTTTTTTGTTTGTCTTTGTTTTTTCTGTATCTCTACAGGTCCTGCTATCATTAAACTAAATCCTTACCAAAGGAGGATTAAAAAATTTTTATTGGGTTTTTAACTATTCAATCATGGAGACTTATACAACTATAAAAGGGATGTTTTAGATAGGGGGAGGGGTTTGAGAGCACATATCCCTTGGTCTGTGTGTGTGTGTGCTTGAGATATTTATTTAATTTATAATGGTGGTACACATAACCACATACCATACACCGATCAGCCAAAACATTATGACCACTGACAGGTGAAGTCAAGAACATTGATTATCTCGTTACAATGGCACCTGTCAGTGGGTGGGATATATTAGGCAGCAAGTGACCATTTTGTCCTCGAAGTTGATGTGTTGGAAGCAGGAAAAATGGGCAAGCGTAAGGATATGAGCGACTTTGACAAGGGCCAAATTGTGATGGCTAGACGACTGGGTCAGAGCATCTCCAAAGCTGCAGCTCTTGTGGGGTGTTCCCGGTCTACAGTGGTCAGTACCTACCAAAAGTGGTCCACGGAAGGAAAACCGGTGAACCGGCGACAGGGTCATGGGCGGCCAAGGCTCATTAATGCGCGTGGGGAGCGAAGGCTGGCCCGTGTGGTCCGATCCAACAGAAGAGCTACTGTAGCTCAGATTGCTGAAAAAGTTAATACTGGTTCTGATAGAAAGGTGTCGGAACACACAGTGCATCGCAGTTTGTTGCGTATCGGGCTGCGTAGCCGCAGACTGGTCAAGGTGCCCGTGCTGACCCCTGTCCACCGCCAAAAGCGCCTACAATGGGCACTTGAGCATCAGAACTGGACCATGGAGCAATGGAAGAAGGTGGCCTGGTCTGATGAATCACATTTTCTTTTACATCATGTGGATGGCCGGGTGCGTGTGCGTCGCTTACGTGGGGAAGACAGGGCACCAGGATGCACTATGGAAAGAAGCCAAGCCGACGAAGGCAGTGTGATGCTTTGGGCAACGTTCTGCTGGGAAACCTTGGGTCCTGCCATTCATGTGGATGTTACTTTGACACAAACCACCTACCTAAACATTGTTGCAGACCAAGTACACCCCTTCATGGAAGCGGTATTCCCTAATGGCAGTGGCCTGTTTCAGCAGGATGATGCGCCCTGCCACACTGCAAAAATGGTTCAGGAATGGTTTGAGGAACACGACAACGAGTTTAAGGTGTTGACTTGGCCTCCAAATTCCCCAGATCTCAATCCAATCGAGCATCTGTGGGATGTGCTGGACAAACAAGTCAGATCCATGGAGGCCCCACCTCGCAACTTACAGGACTTAAAGGATCTGCTGCTAACGTCTTGGTGCCAGATACCACAGCACACCTTCAGAGGTCTAGTGGAGTCCATGCCTCGACGGGTCAGGGCTGTTTTGGCGGCAAAAGGGGGACCTACTGTGGATCACATGGACACTGGTAATGCACACACACACACACACAGCACATAACAAAGACAGAAAAATAGCCCTGGGGTTCCCACAGTTTTTTTTGAGAATCGTCCCTACAAACTCCATTATAAATATGTGTATTTTTGCAGAAACCAAAGTAATGATGAACAGATGTGACATCTGCTGATCTAAATCTACATTGCAACCAATGGGAAGCAGTTTATTTGGGGAGATTAGAGGAAACGTGTCGCAAATTTAGCCATAACGCCATGATACTGGCTTATTTAGCTTTAATTTAATGATTCCTATTTATTTATTTATTTATTTATTTCCTATGTATTGATCTGTATTTGTGCATATACTTAGCTTGCATACAGCGGCTCCCCTCCGTATTTCTTTGTGTTAATTTATTTTTGCATATCAAACAGAAGGGGGGACATGGAAAACATTAATTGTGCATTTTATTTACCGTATATACATACACACTCCCTGTGGGGGGGGACTTTACACATACTGGTCCACATGCAGCTGTATTATAGAGACAGTCCCTGATTTTGTGAAAATGCCCAACAGCCAATCCAAATTCCCAAATTTCTTCCAGATCACTGTTGTTTAAATTCTCCACACAGTTCTGCCATTTTTATCTTCTTTTCTGACTTCCTCAGGTGACTCTGGCGAGACCTCCTCGATGAGCTTACAGGAGTCGATGCCTGTGCTCCCGATGTCTGAGGGCGAGGAGCTAATGCCCTGCATCCCCGAGGGTCTCGGTTCAGACCTTCTGATGAACATGGAGACCGTTCTGTCTGGGTCACACATGGACAGAGACAGCCTGCTCACCTGGCTATAGACACACCCAGCACACCACCCCAAATATGGTTTGACATCAAATCTTCATAACATGACTGAGAATTCTGAAGAATCAGAAGTCGTACAGAACAACACAACTGAGAGAATATGCTACTGTTGTGTGATGGATACCTAACACTACTCGCACCCTGAGGAATGAAAAAACCCTGACTCTCACAGAGGGTGGTAAGCTGCTGGTATTCTGCTCTTTTTGGGCCTTGTTTTTGTAGGGACCACGCAAACTCCACAGATGGATTTGTTCATTGTGTGATGTAAACAGAACTTTTATTTTGAAATTTAAGTTATGCTTACAGTTGTCCCTCTCCTCCAATCACTTCCTGTAACTAACCTGACGTCTCCTGGATGACTACACTGAACAGGTCAACAAAACCCCAGCTCCCCTTTTGTTTGCTCTCTTACGTCTTACCTGTTCTCCTCTTGGACCTCAACGGAGGTCCTCTCCACTGTGTGGTCTGCACAGAGCAGACACACTTAACTCTCTTCTTACGGCAGCGCCGAGCTGCTAAGAGAACAAAGGAGCAACTGGTTTCCTCTGACCTACACCATCAGACCACTGCACAGCAAGGACTGCGTTCAACATCCCAGTCTGGCTCAAATCCACAACTGATGGAATCGCCAGCTAAGACGGCAGCACACCAAGCTTCACGAACTGGTAACTAACTGGGCATACACAGCTATCATAGCAATGATACACGGCTAAGCACAGGATTGTTAAACTTTATCAGTGTTCTGTGACGCTACATGTATTGATTCTGTTTATTTACTGAGCTGTATTGTTGTGATCTCTGTTTAGGTTATTGGCTCCGCCATAGAGCTAAGTTGATGTTAGTTATGCTTTCCACAGACGCAGGGTCTTGAATGCAAACTGACCATCCTCTTTTCTAACCTGGCATCATTATCCTACACTGATCACATACTGTACACAATACATTTGGAATTGGCCTTCACACACGCGGAGAGGAAATTTAAAACTCCCACTTCACATGCTCTTTCGTTTATGGCCTAACACACACACACACACACTCCTTTTGTTTTAGTTAAGTACATGTTTTAGTTAGATTACTTGTGTGTTTTTACCTTTTATTATTGATAAATAAATGCTTGTGAATATACATTCTGGTCTACCGTAATTAATGTACAAAAGTGAATTTTTCCAACTTCTGCTATTCAGAACTCCAAAACCCTTCAACCTTTACTAGAGTATTGATAGTTATTTTGGTTGTAGTTATTAATTTAATTATTAATCAGAGTTCCGAATAAATAGTTTAGTATACTTGATTTATGAGATTGATGGATTAATTAATTGGCTATCATTTTCCCTTCTTTCAGGGTGGTGCCCCGAGGTGAATTTAATACAATTTAAATTCTATTATTTAATGTAAACATTGTTTACTCCTGATAGTCTGAAGTGAGTGTAATCACTCCACTTCATCTTTTTGTACCAATTAATGTGTTAACATTATATAATTTTGGTGCCTCTTTGAGGTTATTAATTATTGTTACATATTTTGGTATTCATAAAGCCATATAACCCCTACATTTTACACAGATGCATGACCCGAGCATCCATATTTTAACAACACTCCTTTCTTTTTAGTCATTGACCTCAGATGATGCTCCCCACATCTCTGGCAATAGCATATAGTGTGTCAAGTCAATGAAGTTTGCATGTATCAGTTAAATAAACACAAAAAAAGACGTTAAAATAATATAAAAGTTGCTCAAAAGATATTTAACAGCAACAGAAAGTATCATATCCACATTCCCCTCAGTTTCTTCATATAGCCTGTGGGATAAAAGAGCAACATCAAGTGCTACTACCTTTAAGCAGCCTGTAATTTTGAATGAAATTTTAATGCTCACACTTGTCTAAACCATGTTCTTATGAAGCATCAGGGCTGATAGCAAGAGATGAATCAAATGGTTTATCTGGATTAACACTACATTGGTTCCATAAAACCAAAAATACCTGCTCAAAAAGACTCATCAAAGCTTCGACTACCTCTGCTACACAGAAACATCAGGGGGGAGAGGGCACACCCTTGTGGTGAGCCAGTAGAAGATCAAGAGCACTAACAAGAGTCCCGTTTACTCTCACACTTTAGAAACAGTTAGTTAAAATGCTCACAAGCCAAAAAAACAGTATTAAAACCCATCTGCGTGGAAGACTGTGGGGCTGTTCTCGAAACCAAGAATGTGATATCTTTGAGGGTTTTCAAAAATAAGTTAAGGAGGCTAAGCTTTATCTTTGGTCACAGTGAAGACCTAACAAATTAAAGATTGTCAAAAGCTTTCACATTTAGAGAAAGGCTACAGGATGGAGGCACTAAAATGACAGTAAAGTGTGTTTTTAGGACCTCTCTTTACAGAAAGGATGTCTACAGGAGATGAACACATGTTCAGTATAATGCAATCCAACACAATACAGGGTTTCCCCCAGGAAACTGATCCTGACGCATCTGGTCCTCTGATCAACTTTAGTTAGTAAATGACGGCATAAACTATAACCACACTAGATATATGGCCTTTGCTGTGTGAAATAGCATCTCTGCTCTTTTCCCCCTGAGTTTAAAGTTTTATTTTATCAAAGTGTGTTTATTTTTTAAAAGAACATTATCTCACCTCTGCTCTAAAACACTGCTGGAAACCCTTACTGCAAAGAAATCACCTTTTTTTGAAGTTACTAATATTCCGGTTTTGTTCATACTGTGTTTTAGTTTGCGTTGGATTGCATTTTATTGTAAAGTGTTCCAGTCATTTTGTCCACTCCAGCATTGAATATAAGCTTCACAAAGGTAGTATTTATTGGAGATTTGTTTTATTGGATTGCATTATATTGTACAGTTGAAATGTTATTATGTCCACTCCTTGTTTAAGAAAGGGGTGGACATTCCCTTTTCCCACCATTGGCGTGATTCATTCCTAATAATAATAATTCCCTTTTCCTTAACTACACATTGTCTACACTTGATGCTTTTGCTGACCATTTTTGAATGCATGCAGTACAGATTTAGCTTTTCAGATGCACTTTTCTTACCATTTTAGGCATCGTTTGTTGTCCATTCATTTCCAAAATCAATGAGCAGACTCTTGAAACTTGCTTGAGTTATGTAATCATTCACGTATAATAATTCCTCAAGTATGCAGTATGTTTTCAGTCTTGCATTATCGTGGTAATGCAATGTAAGTGCTGATTGATTTGAAGAGTCTACACTGCATTACCACACAATGATTATGTAACATTGACAGAAAATAATGCACACTTGATTGTAATGAATTGTTTCTTACTTTGAGAACACACAGACCAGGGCTCATTGATCAGTCATGTGACTGATGAATCACTATAGATACCATATATACAAAACCACATTATCATCATTCTTTTCTCAAAAAATACAATTACAAACATATCATCACTATTTGTTGATGCAAAATTTACAAGAGAAATATACCATAAATTATAGTAATTGTGTTTTCAGAATATTCTCTAGCAAATAGTCTTTCATTTTAGGTTGAATATTCATTTTTATATAAAAGGCAAAAAAAAATTGTGCCTCATTTAAAAGTGAACACATCCCTTCTATGTCTTAACAGTTATAAATAACCCTAAATAATTTCAAAGTCAGTCTACAGTAATGAATTTCACAACAGAAGCAAGTTTCAAGATTCTTTTAAGAGATTTTCATATTGTTTGGACATGTATGGATAAGATGCCTGGACCAGTTGACAAAATGCATTGAAATTTCTAAAACAGAACAGCATGGTTTGCAAAAATCTTAGCAGTGATAGAGTGTAAATAGATGCAAAATCATTATCCTATTTACAGAGAGTTTGGAGGCAATCAGACTTGTTTTGTACCTTTTTATGCATGTGCTTTATATAAATATATTTCTTCTTACTCTTACTGTAATCGTTTTAAAGGAGTTTCTGTTTAATAAACTTTTAAATACACCTGGCAAGTAGTAGTTTCTAGTGATGCATCTGGTGTGGACTGTAAAGTTACATGTCTCTATTGGATGACTGGTTTCTGTTGTGTTCCTGTTTCTATTTACACAATATGTTAATTTAACTTAATTTGCATCAGTTGGGTGTGGCAGAGAGTGGCACTGAAACCTATGAAACCTTTCATACTGTAGATTTATGAAATGCAAACATAATAGCATCAACACTTTTAAAAACACTAATATGAAAAATATTTCTTTGGATATGCAAATACTAAATGAAACCAATCAATCAATTACTTGATTTCATCAGGATTATCCACTCATTGTCAGTACTGCTTTCCATAGAGTCCTGGATTTAGTACATATATTAAAATCAACACAATCAAGTGTACTACTATACATATTTCATTATATATTTGAAAGTTTGTAGATCTGCTCTTGAACTCAACATTTTAGGCTGTAGGGACTTCCAGGGCAAATGGATCTCTATAAATTTGGTCCCCATAATTAACTAATTTTAGCCTGAAAGCTAAAAGCTGTCCCTTGAGGGGACACAGGTACTCTTGAAAAAATGACAGGTACTTCACATGAAAGAGGTTGAGACAATCAATCATGAATAGATCAAAGGCCAGTAAAATGCACCCAGCAGTGTAAGGCTTCGCTGACACATAAGTTTAGGGGAGTGGTTATGACAGGAAGTTAAGGGAAATACCACATACTAAACTAAGCCACTGAAATGACTCCTTCACATGACTCCTGTCAACCATCTGACTTGTCTTCAACAAGGTCTCTCTGTAAGTATATTGCCTTACTAGAATATTCCTTGTACCATTATTTTAACTTTAACACTCTTAGATAACCTAAGTGACAGGTTTGTGACTTCTGACAGATTATTGTTGTTGCAATAGTTAAGACAATATTATCAGTGTTGGCTCGATGTATCAAAAATATATCTTAACATTTTATATTCACTGCATATTTACCCTCGAATACATAGTAGGTATAAACATATAGGCTATGTGTGTTATAGTAATATGTGTATGAAATAACGACCTATTCACGAGTAGATATTCACACAAGCTAAAGATTTTTTTAAATACACAAATTGCACTTTTACAGCTTTGTACAGGTTGCTGGAATTGGTTGACACAACACATGGAGTTGGCGTTTATTTTTATCAATATATAATGTTAACAAGAGAATAACGTTGATATTTTGATCACAGAAGACACAACATAGTTGTATATAACACCAAGATCATTACACAGATATCCACAATAACGTGGTTTGAGTGAAGTTGTGGCAAAATGAACAGCTTCAGTGTTTTCTGCACACACAGAAATCTAAAGTTATTCACTTGTAACATCGAGCTTCCTTAGTGTGTTTGAGTAATTTAACATCCTAGTTTTCCAGTAGATGATGTGATAACAGAAGACTTTGATTTATGCCACCTGGGACGCTACCAGAAACCAGCAGGGCTCTGAGACTCCAGGACAGGGTTTCTGCTCCGTTTCCGTTTCATTGTTAACCGGAAGCAGCGGGAGGCGGCGGAGGCTGTGACGCGAAGCTTCCGGGACTTTCCGTAAACGTTACCGACTGAACAGAGAAACGGTGAGTGTGCCACACCAGCGGAAAGGATATGTTACTGTTACTGTGCCGCTTTATGTACTGCGTCAAGCTAGACGGTTTTATTCCCCTTTCTCCGAGCAGCTGCGCAGATTAACGGGCAAAGTTAAACAGTTGGCGTTAGCAGACGCTAGCGTTAGCAAGCTAACGTCCGCTGGCGTTGATTCTCATCTCACTCGGCAGCTGCGAGCTGCCCGTGAGTTTAAGTTAATGCTCGTCTGCCAAAACCCACTTCAGATCAGCCCAATTGTGTCCTAAATGTTAAACGACACAGCTAACGTCAGCTAAAGCAATAGTTAACCCACAACACGACGTGCCTGGTGAATAACCCTGTACGTGTTGAGGAAAGTACCTACACTGTCGGGGGAAATACCAGTAATTTATAAGAAATGTTAGTTGTTTTTCCAAGTCTGTATTTGGACGTTTAATTCACCAGTATCACCAGTTGGTCATATAGTTACCACCTTTAGTACCGAAAGGTTTAATTTTGAGATTTAGGTTTAAGGAAATTGATCGGGAGTTTTGTTAAAGGGACACTCCGCCGATTTTCCGCATAAGTCAGTTTGTCATGAGGAGTGCTGAGCCTGTGAAAACAGGTGTACGACGTTATCTGTCTCTCTGGAAAAGCTTTATGAAGTTTTAGAAAGTTACCCCCCATTAAGTTTGAAAGACGTGGGCATTTACCAGGCACAGGAAGTCAAACAAATTGCATTACAGGAAATGTAGGATCCAGTGCAGGGCGTCTCGGCCTCTGTCGCTTCAATCAGCCCTACTCACTTTGTAATTATTTAACAGTAAATGATTGCACAATGATCTTCCTTACAAATATTTGTTTCCAATATTTCTCTTCAATTTTTACACACGTTGCATTATATTTGTATACTATTTGACAGCAAAACAAATTCTCTATCTTTTTGTTTTGGCACTGTGTTAAAACATTTATCTTCAGTGAAACCCTCAAATCGTATAACCTTTACTATTACAGGAAAGGGGCCATTATTTATTATCCTTGTAAATCTTGGAATTTTGAGTAGAATTGAAAATAAAGATGGATAGATAGATAGCCTACCAAATGGTCTAAGTTTGAAAGAAGTTAAAATCCTACATGAACACAATTCAACGTTTATTTTCTTTTTTGTTTCTTTGTTTTTTCTGTATCTCTACAGGTCCTGCTATCATTAAACTAAATCCTTACCAAAGGAGGATTATTACATTTTTTTTATTGTGTTTTTACTATTCAATCATGGAGACCTAGACAACTATAAAAGGGATGTTTTAGATAGGGGGAGGGGTTTGAGAGCACATATCCCTTGGTCTGTGTGTGTGTGTGCGCGCTTGAGATATTCATTTAATTTATAATGGAGGTACACATAATCACATACCACATGTTTAAGTTTGTATGGTTAGATAATTTATTAGACATGTCTGTGCTAAATATACAAGATAATAAAGTGTATACTGATCCTGGGTGATCGGACCCCAGTTTGATATGCTTACTGATTTGAGGATGCATTTTAATTATGCCGTTTAGTCCATCCTTTTTTTACTGTACAGGATATGTTTTGTTGGACTGGACCTGTAACTTAAAAAAAAAAAAAAAGAAATATTCAAGTTTCAGCAGTTAAATGTTCTGAGGCTGAACTCTCTACTAGGTACAGGTGAAATGGATCCAGGTGTAAAGTATATGTTATATGTAAGGAATAGGATGATTGAGTAAATTAATGACAAATGTATCCTTGGGCACCTCATGCAGTTTGTACCTAGTACCGCGTGATGATGGTGGTTGCTGAACTGGTAGTTTTGTTTCTTCTGCACTCTCTAAGTTTCACACTTAGCCAATCCTCGCTTTCTTTTTTACTGTTTCTTTTAGTTAACCCCTCCCTTTGCCTCCCCTGCCCCCTGATCTATCTGACTGTTTTCTGTGTCGGTGTGAGTGGGTGTGTCTGTGTGAGAGAGCGTGACCTTGGGTTTTCTCAAACCTCTCTCCCTGTGAAGGACATCTCTTTTGCCTTAAATTGCTCTACTTAAATACAAAAATGGAAACTCTTCTTCAACTCAGAAACAACCAGTTTTTAATGGGATTGTGTCGCAACGGGCCTCCACCTGACCTGCAATATGATAACTCCTCAGGTAACAAATCTCCTTTATTCTTTCCCTTTATCAGATATATATTTAAGATCAATTTCTTTAATGTTTATCTGTATAGGGACAAGTATGTAGCATAAACCAATGCCACACACCACATCATTTATAGCTAAGCTAATTTGCAACAGCTAATAGCTGACCTTCTGATATATTCTAATCGTAAGGAAATGTGTCGTTTTCATCCCCAGAGCTCTTCCGCATCTCTACCTTTGCTCGATTCCCAGCTTCGGGAGTCACAGAGCGAAGTCTGGCGAGGGCAGGTTGGTTCTACACCGGCGTAGGCGACCGCGTGCAGTGTTTCAGGTGTAACGTGACGGCAGAGGGATGGCAAGCCGGGGACTGTCCAACAGAGAAACACAGACAGCTCTCTCCTTCCTGCTCCTTCATCCAGAGCCTCCCGTCTACAGCCAACCTGCTCTCCTCCTCTCACTCCGCCTTCTCCCCACTCCGCATTGCCCCAGCCATACCAGTAAGATCAAAGGAAGTTTCTTAATAAGACACACACTTTATAGAAGAAAGTTGCCCCTGTATCTTGGAAAATCCTAGCTAAAGAACAGTTAATGAAATAGTTTTGTTTTTGAGGACAGAATCTGTTTCTGACGTATTAGAGAGCAAATTTTTTACCTGAGTAAATTCTTTATATTTTGCTTCTTTTTCTTCTAGGTTTCAGGCGCAGCTGCTCCTAACCCAACGGTAAGCCAAGGTGAAGAGCAAGTCGCCTACCTAAATATGGGCTTCTCTGCTCCACTACCCTCCAGCCCGCTTAGCTCTCGTGGTGTAGAGGACATGTCCCACCAGAGACCAACATGCCACAACCCCAGCATGCGCAGAGAGCAGGACCGCCTGGACTCCTTCCAACCCTGGACGCTCTCCATCATAACTCCCGCTGAGCTCGCCAAGGCGGGCTTCTACTACATGGGCCAGGGCGACCGAGTGGCTTGCTTCAGCTGTGGAGGACAGGTGTGTGTCATCACAGGGACACAAACCCCCCTGCTGCTCTCAGGAAGCAAATAGCTGACTAGTTTAGCTGAAGAGTGTCTACATGTATCAGTGTAATTATTGCCCGGCTGTAATGCAGGGTAAGCTCTGACCTGAGGCTTAAGTCAGAGGTTTTTGAGAGACAAAGTTAGCCTTCTTCTCAGTCACATTGAAAAACACACATTTTGAGTTGCTTTCAATTTAATTTGTTCTTTTTGTGACCCTGCTCTTCTTGTATGCTCTATTACTATTTTATATCACTAGTATTACTTAACCTCTTACTTATACATTTCCCTGTTTTGTTTAAATTTGACTCATTCTGCCTAAAGCACCTTAAAACTCAGGGTTTGACTGTAATACACAAAGAAGGTTTATTCTGAAAATGTAATGTGCCAAAAAGCATCTGCCTTACAACCACAGGCAGCACCATTCGGGTTAAGTGTGTGTGTGTCATGACAGAAGTTTTTGTTTGTACTTGCAGTTGAGTAACTGGGAGCCAGGTGACAGAGCCGTATCCGAACACCAGAGGCATTATCCAAACTGTCGTTTTTTGCGCGGTGACAGAGCCGACAACGTGTCGCTGGCCGGAGCTCTGTCTGCAGGAGCCCCAGCGCTCAGTAATGTGTCCAACCCAGCCATGCAGCAGAGCGATGAGAGGCTGTTCACTTTTGTCAACTGGCCATCTCGTATCCCTGTCCGGCCTGACCAGCTGGCTAAAGCTGGCTTCTACTATGTAGGTATGGACAATATCAAAGAAACGCAGATATTCAATGACAAGGAGGGTGAATATTGGACTTGAATTCATCAGGTGGCCAAAACACAACTCTAAATTAAAGCTAATGTTGCTACATGTCTACTGGATGTGTAAAAAAGCAACTGTTTGCTAACACATCTGCAATATCAACCTTATATGGTGATAATATGTTTAATATGTTTGTGTTGTGTTTGTAGCTTGTTGCGCTCTCCCCAAGTGTCCAAAAAGTCAATTAGTACAGGTTTAAGGAGATTAAAAAAAAAAATTAAATACACTTTTCAAGATATATCAATTCAGCCAAAACTAACTAAATTTTGGTTAACTTTGTATGAAGAGTCTAATTTGATTGATCTTTTTATAGCAAATACTTGTAGAGGATAGGATCATTTAGATTTTTCTAAAACAAATTTGATCCTAAAATGTAAATCTTAAAGCTGTCACTGAAAAGGTCCTGAAAGTCTTACACAGAATGTGCTCATAATATTCAGATGAAAGGTTGGAATGAAGTAATTTCTTTCCCCTTCCTTGCAACAGTTTTAATACCAGTAAGGGTTGTCCAGTTTCTTTTAATTTGAGCTGGAAAGTCCTGACAGAAATCTCTTTATTATGTTTAGAAACACAACCCCATGATCTCATGTTAATACTAAATATCCCATTCATGTGTGTACTACTAAAGGTTTCGAGCAAAAGAGGAAATGAGATGAGAAACAAACGTGTTTTTTTTTCTTTCCCTGAAACCCCTGAAAACCCACTGAAAGCTCTCTGTTTGCCCTCAAGGTCGTAACGATGATGTCAAGTGTTTCTGCTGCGATGGAGGCCTGCGATGCTGGGAGTCCGGAGATGATCCCTGGGTGGAACATGCTAAATGGTTTCCTCGGTAAATGCTGTTTTTTTTAAATTTTTTATTGTTGATTGTCTGTGTTGTCCAGAGCACTTTGTACTGTAGTAAAAGACTGCCAAGACAAATATTGTGATTGTCTCTGTAGAGGATGGTTTATATGAACGCTTGCATTCTTGTACCTCTGGTTAACTGCAGGTGTGAATACTTGCTCCAGGAGAAGGGACAAGAGTTTGTTCACCAGATTCAGGCCCGCTTCCCTCGGCTGTTTGAGCAGGTTAGTAGAGAGCGGCATAATTCTAGGTTCAAACATTTGGCACAGAACAAGTCATTAAAAAAAAAAAAAAGCTTATTTTTTTTCTGTTTTCTCCCCAAAAGCTTTTAACAAATGGAGACAGCAGCAGAGAGTTTGTGGATCCTCCTGGTGAGTTTGAAACAATGTAGAAGTGAATTCTTACAAAAGTTTGAGTGGATCTCGAGACTCTATACAACACACCTATGGAGAAGGTAGAAAAACATGGCTAAACAGCACTGTGTAGTAACACCAGACAACCATTTGGAAAGAGCATAGGCAGAACGTAGCAAGGCGTCTGTATATAACAAACTGTGTAGCTGATATGTTATTTTTGTTATGTCTCTGTCTAAATGAAGCTTATTGAAAGCCTGACGTGTCTCTCTCTTCCTCTCAGTGGTTCACCTCGGCCCAGGAGAGGAGCGGTCTGAGGACGCTGTCATGATGAACACCCCTGTGATCAAGTCTGCTTTAGAGATGGGCTTTGAGCGTAGTCTGGTCAAGCAAACAGTCCAGAGTAAGATCCTGACCAGTGGGGAGAACTACAGAACAGTCCAGGAGCTGGTTTCAGACCTGCTGAGTGCCGAGGACCAGAAAAGGGAAGAGGAGCGAGAGATGCTGGCGGAGGCGATGGCATCAGGTACAGCTGACAGTGAAAATATGGATGTCTCTGCGATGTATTGTGAACAACCATGAATCCCAGTGTTAGTTGTACTGTCAGCCTCTGTCAGGCTAGTGAACATTTGAAGACCATGAACAATAAATTCCTTTTTGTTTCAGATGGTTTCACCTTTGTGAAGAGACACCAGGCAGCGTTGATCCAGCGTCTGAAGAGTGTCGAGCCAGTGTTGGAGCATTTGAGAGAGCAAAATGTGTTATGTATGTTTCGCTTTTTCTGTGTTTTAATCTACATCATAATGCCATATCTTTTAAGTGTTTTGTAACTCCACTAGTAGAAAAGACAGTTAATTAGCTTTAGGGTGCAGGATTTAGTTTTTCAACAGCTATGAGACCAAATTGTTTCTGATCAAAACTAAGTGCAGTCAAGGTAATACTCAGCCAGTAAGTATAGCAGATTTTATTTAATTTTGTTCAAAATGTACACTGTAGTTCAGAGGTTCTAAAAGTGTTCATCAGAATTAATAATGACTGACGTATTTTTGCAAATAATATTCTGAGATGATTTTAGCCCTCATCACGCAGCTGTAGCATCTAGAGTTCAGAAACTTCTCGATTGTGAGTACATCTTCTTCCCTGTTCACCTGCAGCTACGGAGGAGTACAGCGGTCTTAAGGCTCAGACGACGGCCCAGCAGCAAACCGCCAGGCTGATAGAGCTCGTCCTCACCAAGGGGAACGCTGCAGCCGAGGTCTTCCGCAACTGGATCCAGAAAAACGATGTCCACCTGCTCAGAGATCTCATGGGTATGTCTTTCCCACAACACCACCCATTTTCTGAATGCACTTGTCACAGAAGGAACATACAGCATGTGCTCAAACTGCATACAGTAAAGTAAAACACATTTGATGTATTTGGCCACTAAGGGTGGGGACAGAGACTTAAAACATTAAGCATATAGCACTTAATACATACAATGTACATGTTTTTATTTGGAGTATAGTTATTGTTTCCATTGTGTATTAACCAAAGCCTGAGCAAATTACATGTTGTCTTTCACATTTTCAGCCCAATCAAACGAAGCTGCATCACCAAGCCAAGATCTTTCAGGTATAAAGACACACCTGAGCCTCAGGCAGAACTTAGTATTCTGCCAGTTTAATGTTTTGTGCTTAATTGTTTTAACTGTGAAGTGAACTTTGTAACTTCTATTTTATCAATCTTCGGCCCAATTATGTGAAATTCCTGAATGTAAAAATGCTACATGGTAATTCTAGTATTTCTAAACCTCTGCCCTATTTTTTTTTTTTTAGTTTTCCAGTAGATCGCTTTTTTTTTTTACTCTGGACAGGCTCAGGTTGTTATTCTAAGTTTCTGACAACATTATGGAGAGGATCCCTACAAAGATATACCATTTTGTTAAAGAGTAAGATCCTTTTTGTTTAACCAGAAACACAGTCATCTTCCTGCAACAACTCACCTTGTGAGATTTCAGAGGGAGACTGTCATTGAGCGATCTGGTTAAACAAAAAGGTCTGTCTCTTTAGAGATCCTTTCCATAATGTTGTCAGACACTTCACAACAATCTGAGCCTTTCAGAGGCAAAAAACAAGCACTTTAGTGTACGTACTTTGATGGGTACAGTTGCCCACAAAGATTACATTGCAGCCTGTTTTGCGGCTGCCAGCTGAGGCGATCTACTGGACCAATTCCAAAACGTTTTGTACCCATAAGTCATTTAGACCCCAAAATATGTTTAAAAAAATTGGGCCTAGGTTTTAAAATACCGGTATTATCCTTTTAATGATTATACCTGCAGTTCACACAGAATTACCCTTTAATACTATGTGGAATGATTTAATGTGACCTGTTTGGATACAGTGGGTCATTTGTTGATCACCATCTAAAGAATGAGAAACTGTAAATAATAAGACTTAATGTAAACTAGAGTATTTCTGAGATTCAAGCAGGAATGTAAACCAACATGTTGGATTTTAAGATGAAAAAAATTACTCTTTCTTTGCAGACCTCCCCATGGAGGAGCAGCTGCGGCGCCTGCAGGAGGAGCGTACCTGCAAGGTGTGCATGGATAAAGAAGTCAACATAGTCTTCATTCCATGTGGACACCTGGTGGTGTGTAAAGAGTGCGCCCCATCACTGCGAAAGTGCCCCATCTGCAGAGGCCTGGTCAAAGGCACGGTCCGAACCTTCCTCTCATAATGAGGAGGCTGTGAGCCACGTTGCCTCAGTCTCATGTCACAACTTCGTGACTGAATGTAAGCAATATGATACAAGTTTATATTGGAAAGAGCAGGAAGGTTTTTTTACTGCCCATGTTAATTGAGACATTTAAGATGTTGCCATGTTTCTGCATCTAAAGAACTACAAAAAGCTCAGACATAACCTTATGATAGAGATGTAAAAATACAGTAAGTTGTGATGTTCAGTACTCAACACGCATAAAACAAAAGCTTCAATAAATGATTGTTTCTAAAATGATGATTGTATTATAACGTGATTTCTTTGAGTCTGTAACAGCAGCTTTGCAGGAAATCGGTTTGATGAAGGCTTAATTTTATATAGTCAGAGGTCATTAAGCCTTTAGTGTGTCATGTACAGGAAGCAACTACTGTAAGCCACTTTATCAAGTAATAAATTACAAATGTAAAGGCACTCATTTTCACTCAACCATCGTCACACCAGCAATCAAATTTAACTGATTTGTGAATTACTGTACACCCTGTACATCTTCAATGTAACCACAGGAATTGTATTTCTTATTTTACAGAAAACATGATTCCTAAAGTTTAACATACGTTAACATGTCTTAGTCCTTTGGGTCTGGGCAGTGACATCTGGTGGTACTAGTCCTGCATTTTCCCTTAAACTTGACCAACGTGCTCATCTGCCACTCCTAAGCGAGCTTTTTCAGTGAGTCTAATATACCAGTTACCTATTAGCAGTACTTGTAAGGTTATAAGTACTATAAGGTTTCAGTTCAATAAGCACATCTATACCTGCTATTTTTTTATTAGTTACTAGGGCAACAAGATGCCAACATTATAGAATAGTATTAGAAGTTTGATGACATGTTCAACTTACTAGCTTCTCTCTATAGGTCACCAGAGCATCAAAACGTGCTGGGCAACCTTTCAGCACAAAAAGTCATTCTTAAGAAATAAACATAATCTGTGTCTTAATGTTTGATACTCAGGACAGGATAAAACAAACCTCCATTTGTCAATGTACTATACATACAGAAGCCAATTCCAATTTTTAAGTACATTGTTATCTACAAACCCACAAGACTTCGTTGCCCGATACGGTTTGTAGAAAACAATCTTCATAAACTTCTTAAATCACATGCACGTTTGAGTGGAAAAACAATTCTTATACAATTCTAATACACTGATCAAGGCCAGTGGCCTTGTTAGGAGAAATGGATGCTTCCCGACACATCTGCCAAACACACTCCTGATTTAACATTACTTTGTTAAAGAAAAGGTTCGTTCGAGAAATTTGCACACATTGTACTTGCAAGATTGAACTCTAATAGGTTCCCTACTCCATTTAAACAGCAAATTCACGCAGTGGACAAATCTTGTATGTCCTGAAAAATGTGAATTGTAGCTCAGTCAGTGATGGTAAAAGCATGTAAAACCTCATTTATGTATGTATCCATGTGTCACACACACACACACACACGAGGACACTGAATCCGTTTTAGTTTATACAAATATTTATTCTTCCACCAGTCTCTTCTGCCACAGTTTAGATGATGCCAATCTGTAAAGAAGAAAAGGACACGAATTACACAATGTTTATCAAGAGAGTGAATACATGTGTACCTGTATTATCTGGCATCAGTGGTTCCTTTGAATGCATCATAGACATTCAGATCAAATAAAAGTTTACATCACGTGCACAGGATTGACAACTTCTGAAAGCAAACAAAACCATAATGTTGAACTGAATTAGCTTTCAAAACTCAAAAAACTGACGACTCACCTTGTTTGCAACATCCAACGCATCATAATCTGGTGCGAGACGAACGTAAGCCTTTTTCTCACCGTCGGGCCTGAACACGGGTCAGAACAAAACAGACGCGCAAGATGAAGCAATGAAAGGACGGCGGTAAGCAAAATCTACAAGCCAATAGGTTTATTTTTACAATGGGAGACTCAGGTGCTGTTTTAGGGCCTATGTAGACCATATTTTGACCCAAAATTGTCATCTCAAATTATTCTGGTTCAAATTGTTGCAACACCACATGAAATGTCTGGAGAGGTATATTAAGTCCTGCATCTACTACTACTGAAACAAGTTTGCTCCCGAGTCCTACAAAAATTGCAAATGTAGATGTGATTACAGTGAGCAAATATACCACTGATCACTGTTCTGGCTTGAAATATGAACGGTATTTTAAAACGAGTGCATAAAACACTGTCAACAGTCCAGCAATTCAGTTACCAACACGACAACATGAAACTGGGATTATGCTCAGCCTGGGTTAAGATTTCTACCTGATGAGTGTGTTGACTTTGGCGACGTCGATGTCGTACAGCTTCTTGACCGCATGCTTGATCTGGTGTTTGTTTGCCTTGACGTCCACAATGAACACAAGCGTGTTGTTGTCCTCAATCTTCTTCATGGCGGACTCTGTTGTCAAGGGGAACTTGATAATGGCATAGTGATCCAACCTACAGAAAAAAATATATACACACACATTAGGCCCAAAAACCCCAAAGGCCTCTCACTTTTCTGGTCTACAAAACAAACCAGTTAATATCTTCTTTGTCTACTAGTATATTACCTCACATATACACATATGCCTGTGCTTATTATTCTCAACTACAAACATGTAAAAATAGTTTTAGTTGGGTGCATCAGTAGTTTATAAAGCTGGAATCATGCCTTTTCATACTTTGATCGCTGTTACCATCATATGCACCAGGTTTAATAATCCCTGCATTTTTCAGCAGCATGCGGTCATTGTAACTTACTTGTTCCTGCGAGGAGCACTCTTGCGAGGATACTTGGGCTGTCTGCGGAGACGGAGGGTTTTAGGGCGACGGAAGGTGGGAGAAGTCCTCATTTTCTTCTTCCTCTGGCTGTGTACGCCTTTGAGCACAGCCTTTTTGGCCTTCAGGGCCTTTGATTTGACCTCAGTCTTGGCAGGGACAGCTTTGACAGAGAAATACCATTTGTTAGACTGTTTGTCAGCTGTTCATGCCCCTCCAGTTTGTAACTTAGTAATAAGCCACAAGACATTTTGGGAAATGTTTCAAACAGCACCATCAAATCCCTCTTTACTTCAAATATTTGACACCTTGCACATTATTTACTCCACTAACAAGAGTCATTAGATCATGTTTATAATTGACCAAAGTTTGCCATTTGCTTTACAAAGTGTCGTCAGGAAAAGCTACATTTGCGTTGAAGAGCTGAAGCTACAGCTGACATCTGTACACAATCTTACCACTGAAACACGTTTTTATGAACCTGGAAACCAATATATACACACCCGTTTCCACACATACGATAACAGTCTCGTCTCACTGACTTGGAACATATTTTATTATTGCAGCATAAAAATACAAGTGATTAATAAATACATGCACTTGAATACACCAAACTGCAGCTAACGTTACTCTACCAATTTACCACTTAGGACGGGAAAACTCACGCCTTACTGAGACACGTGACTAGTGTGGAAATCAGCATCTCAGCATTTTAAATTACCGACCAAATTATCTACAACCAACGAAATTTCTACGTTGTATTTAGCTTTCTTGTAATACAACAGCAACATACTAACTAGGGATACTAAGACCTACTGACGTTAACGAGCTAAGAAGTGCCAATAACAGGCGGCGTGGGAATAAATCAGGGCAGAACAACAGATAAGACTTAATAAACAGCGTTTTGGTCAACGCTAACATGCTAATGTTAGCTTAGCATCACGTTCCAGCATACATGCCGGCGACGCAGTCTCGAGTTATCTACATATTTAGACGGTTCGCAGCAAGACCCTGGGGATATTTGAACCGCTGTCCGTTTATCTTTACATTTCGGCCACACTTATGGAGCCTTAGAGGCGTTACTTGTGTAAATTACACGAGTTATTCATACAAATTTATTAGATTGACAAACCTTCCTTCTTCACCTTCGGTGCCATGTTGAGAAAGGAAGGCTGAACGGGGTTTACCGCAGTATAATGCATGGGCGAGATCTCACTGCAGATGTATCGCGATAGTTAAGACGCCAAACTCCTTGTCGTAACCGCACGAGGCCCAGTGTTGATTATATATATACAAGATTGATACAATAGATACAATTTCCTTTGTTTTAAAGGCAACAAGATTAAAAAACAAGCTACTTTCTTTGACCTATAGGTTTTAGAAAACGTTTTTCCTATAACTATTGGGATACAACACCACATTTACTTATGTTAAAACAAGAAGGCTGTGAACGCTTATAATTATTTGTTAGATATGGTACTGTATATGCATACAATGTATTATTTGGGGAATACTGTTTGCTTGTTTCATGAAAAACAGCTGGTCAAGATAGCCGTCTTCACTTCAGGTTTTTTTCTTATTCTTTGAAGAGAGTGAACCATCATGAGCTTTAACAGATATACTGCTGTATAATACCTTGAAATTATTCAGTCTAGCTTGTTAGTTCAACATAATCACTCAATCACTCATTACAGCCTTTATTTTCTTGAAGGGTGTTTTGTCAATGTCACAGGTTGCAGGTGAGCAAATGTAGCAGAAATAGAAACAAAAGAAAACAAATATGTACAAAACAGTTTATTTCATACTCTGATAATACAAAGCACAAATGTGAAAATCAGACTGCAAGATGTAAAAAATATCCTCGTCCATCTTCATATCAGTCTGCTCGTACTTCTCTCCTCTATTCCTCTTGGGGCTTATTTTTCTTCCCCTTTTTCCTGGTGGAGAGAGTTGAAAAAAAAGAAAAAAAGAAAATCTAAATTACTTCCAAGCTATTTTTGACCACCATCCTCAGCTTGTGCCACATCTTACAACCTTTTTATCCCAAAGTGAATTAATCTGATTTGTTCATTTGAGGGGTCTAATTCCTAAAACAAATACTCACATTAAAAGCATCCATTAATCAGTATTTATACGGGACTTAATTGTATTTATTTAAAAAATACATATTATTATAGCATCTTTCAAATTATTCTGAGGGCATACGTGTTTATTTGTAGAAAAAGACAATCTTGGTGAAAATTGGTTCATTCAGCGTGTTTTGCAGTCTACCACAGGGTCTCTTTTGATTCTTTGATTCAGAGTTTTAAGTAATAGTTTACATGATGTGACATTAATAATGATTTCTTTTCTGTTGTATTATGCCTGTTTACGGAGTTGTCATACCTCTGAAGTACACTGTCAGATAAAAAGTCAGCTCTAGTGGCCAAAAACATACAGTTACACAATTACTTCATATATATATATATATATACTATATATATATATATCATATATATATATATATATATATATATATATATATATATATGAGCAACATGGTTTGGTTCGGGTTTGTTTCATACACGAATATATGACTCTATCCATTACGCACACACACCTTCCTTACTTTTTTAACTTGGCTCCAGAGGAATTTGAGCCTGTCTTCTGAGACGCCGCCTTGTGTTTTTCTGTTCCCCCTTCTTTCTGTGTTTTATTTCTTTTCTTCAGCTCCTGTCCTTTTGTCTTCTTTGCCCCTTTCGGCTGCTGCACTGCTGTTTGAGATCCATCTGCTGCCTGCTTCTCTCCTTTCTGTCCTTTATTTGGTGCTTTGCCTTTTTTCTTCATTAAGAAGCGAGGAGTTGTGCAAATGGTGCTTCTCGTGGGAGGCTTCTTCTCAAGTCTCCGCTTCACTTTGCTAAACACAAACAAATACAGATGGACTATTACAACCATATAACCAAAACGGGAACTGATCAATTTAGCAAGAATTAAAAGAGCAACAATGTCTTTAAATGTATGAGTTATTGTGGAACTTCATTATCAGCGTCCATCTCCTTTACCTGTGTATCTTCTTGAAGCCAGTCATGTAGTCGGGTACAGGACAGCCAGCTTGTTTTATGACATTGGCGATGCTGTTAGAAAGAGAAATATATTCAGAGAAAATGTAAAACATCTCACAGAAAAACTCAGATAATGTGATGTCTTGTTTAAAATACATGTAACGTAATTAGTAAGAAGTGAACCCCATGCAACACATTTAGCCCAAAACATTTTATTGTGGCACCATCAGTGTACTTCAGACAAATTGTTTTCTTTTGTTTCAACAGTTGACAGCAGAGACGGACAGGAAACTAGCAAAGTTCACAGCGGTGGCGCTGCAGGCATGTGGGACGCCATAGAGAAATCAACCTTGAAGCTGCATTTCAGTAATAGAAGTGGTCCTGATGAACCCTTTAAAACATCACAGTGAATACTGGCTTAACTACCTGGCTTTTGCCCCTTGAAGACTTGATGGTCAAAATGATGCCTCATTAAAATTTTGGGAGCTTGGAAAACTATAAAACTACCTCACTTTTTCCTTTGTATGCAGCTTTTGTCCTGCACTTGTACCCTGCTGTGGTTGGAAGTGCACATTGTTCGCCTTCTTTGTTTTTCAGCTACTTGGATAACAGCGTGAGGTCGCTAACACTGCCTACTATTCGCTTACAAGGTCCCTGAAAGTTGTGGTGGCGTAAACATACATCAAAGCAGTAATGTCCCGTTTGGCCCTGTGCTGATACCACCAAACACAACATCTGATGACCTGCCTCACCTGAAATTTGCCGTTTGATGACCACAGTTCATATAAACACACTACTTTTCCAGTCACGCACACAAAAACAAGCTGAACGTGTTTATCTGCAAAGGAAGTCGTTTTGTGCTTTCTGTGAGCTACATGTATCCGTGTACCTGCGCAGCAGTGGCTTGTCATTTTCTGTGAAGAAGGTGATGGCCTTCCCCTGATGTCCAGCTCTACCAGTCCGACCTGAGGAGCAGCAAACAGGATGATATAATGGAGGGAGCCGATGAGCAGACAGGGAGAAAAAGGAGAGTAATATGTGAAAGGAGACAACAATGATTCTATATAAAAACTAACCAATTCGGTGGATGTACTCCACGGAGCTGGTGGGGAAGTCGTAGTTCAGCACGAGGTTGACTCCTTTAAAGTCGATTCCTCTGGCGAGCAGAGCCGTGCAGATCAATACCCAAATCTTACCGGAGCGGAAACTGTTGACTACGTTGTCCCTCTGAAACAGAAAAGCCACACAGGAGGAGGATAAATACAAGGTGGTATTTCAGAAAGGACCCATAACACAGAGCATTAAGTGTCAGTGTGTACCTGCTGCTGCGTGCGGTCTGCGTGGATCACGTCTACATTGATGCCTTCATACACCAACTCATGGAAAAGCTCCCGTGCTCGCTCTATAGACTGCACGAACACCAGCATGGGAGGCAGGAACCCCTGAAAACAGCAAAGAGGACATCCTTTCACTTAATCTTAGGTTGTAAAGAAATAGAGCTTGTATGCATCCATGCGTTTTCTTGTGTCTCATACACTTCCCTCTTAAATAGTGACAGTTAAGCTATAAAACTCTTTATTACTGCGACTGTCATATTCAAATTGTGATAAGGAAGAAAGTTCAGAAAAGAATTAAATAAAATGAATTATTTACAAGCTTGAAAAGTAGCCTCTCTGGAGTGTCCTTACTTTTTTGATGATGTCCCTCATGGCCACCAGTTTGCCGTTCTCCGTCCCAACAAACAGCAGCTTCTGTTCCACCGTCTCAACTGCCGTATTTCTGAGAGGATGATAAATTCATTTTTCTAACGTGAGAAAAAGACAATATAAATCCACCAAAGTAAGTTTGGAGTTGTACTAGTACATTATTACCTGTGTCCAATGTTGACAGACACCAGGTTGTCGAGGTTCAGACGGCACCACTGCTCCACTTCTGACGTGCAGGTGGCGCTGAAGAAAGCCCGGCGCACCTTTGAACCAGAACAGGCCAGAAAAACTGTGGCGAGCTGCTCCCTGAAGCCCGTCTTACCGCCCTCAAACAGCTTATCGGACTCATCGACAACCAGCCACTCCACACTGAACACCAACAGAAGACAAAAATCAATCTCTCATTTTTTTTGGACCAGAATCGAACAGTGGATGTTATGCTTCTATGGTATGCGTCTCAACTACTAGGGCACCTGGTACACACAAAGCAAGATTAATGGCTTAGTCAACTATCTTTGGGCTCAGACCAAAACCTGCCAACAGCCCAACTACTGACCAATCAGATCACTAGAAAAACGGAATCATCCTTCCTACAGGATCCCGACTGGGATAAAAAAAGTTTACAATTAAGTGAAAAATATAGATCCGTAGAATCATTTCGTTGTTCCAGGCTTTCCATGTGTCCTCTCTGGTTTTAAAACAGAGCTTCTAACAAACTGAGGGACAGTTATCACACTAAATACATAATGATGATTAGAGCTGCATTTTAATTGGGCAAAGATTCTTTCATTCCTGACAGGATTCCTGACTGTGTCTATGCTTTTAAGAAAAAACAGTTTCAGAGAGATTCAGTGTTACCTGCTGAGGTCGAGAGCTGGAGGATCCTGCTTGAGAAGGAAGACGAGTCTGTTTGGAGTACTGACGAGTATATCTGCACAGAGAAAAAGGTAAAGGCAATTCATATTTCATGTTTTAATTAATATTTTACCTCTTCAGTGAAAACACTTTCCATTCCTTACCATATTTTTTGTTTGACTGTGGTCCATATTTCTTGGCTGCCAGAGATGCTTTGTCTATGATGTGAACTCTAAATCCCACTCCCTCTGACAGGCGGAGCAGCTCTCTGTAGGTCTAAACACAAAACAACAAAACGGACTGAAAATACATGCGTGCACACAGCTTAAACTGTATTCAATAGACCTGGACGCCCATGTCTTCAGGTCTCCTTCCTTGACATCAATAAATATCCTGTACATCTAAGGTGATAATGTCAATGTTTTGTTTGCAGCTTGTTCCATTGCCCCAAAGTGGCCAAAAGAATTCAATTAATGCAGCTTTAAAAACACCCCACAACACAATAATAAGTTATATTAATATATAGCTAAACCCTAAACATAACTACAAATAATTTCACCTCATCTGCTAATAAAAACGGCCATAATAAACAAACGTGCGTATGCGTGTGTCTGTCATGTACCTGGCTGGCCAGTTCTCTGGTTGGGGAGATGATCACAGCTCTGAAGCCCAGGTTGGCCGGCTGCTGCAGGTGGGCAAGTAGCGGGAGACAGAAAGCCAAAGTCTTTCCCGATCCTGTGGGAGCGCAGGCCAGGAGCTCCCGACCCTGACCGAGAAACCAGACACACGGAAATCCTCACAAAACCGCCGTCTGTACTCTATTTACCAACCATCGAATGTGTGTGTGTGTGTCTGCACTCACATGCATCATGAGCGGTATCGCCTGCATCTGTACTGGCGTCGGAGAGTTCAGCCCTGCGTCTTTGAGGTTTTGAATGACGTGCTGGTTGAGACGATACTCGGACTGCAGCTCCTCAAACGTGCACACAGGGTCGGGCACGTCGCAGCCGTGCACATTTATACGATGTTGAGAGCGAATACGATTCACCTAAAATTAAATCAAGAGAAAGGATTTCACAGAGGGTAGACAAAGTAGTACCTTTACTGAACATTACAACATTTTAACATTTGTCAGAATCACATAAAATGCCTTTATCAATTTTTTGTGCTGCGAGTTGTGCCTCTATGAGGACCTTTTCCTGATGAAGATGCTTCAGCCTCTTCAGCGTGGATTTCTCCTTCCTGTCACTCGGCAGGTTTTGGATCTTTCTGTCCAGTGAGGAGGTCCAGGTGATGCCGTTTCCCTCTGTGTCCTTCAGCGGTCCGCCGCCATCTTCAGTCAGACAGAAGACGGCAAACAGCAGTTAGTCTCTAACATGGACGGCTGCATCACGTTCATTTTAAAACATCACCACATACCACTGTTGTGATGTGTGATTTTAAACACACTACACATGGAATTGAAATATTAAGAAGAGCTGACATTCATAAAGCCAACTTTCTACCCCTCCAACGCTTTGTGGTTTAATATGGCACACCAGACTAGGGCTGCCATTAATGATCATTTTCATTATTGATGAATCTACCTCTTCTTTTATCAATTAATCGTTAAGTCTAAGAAATACCCGTCACAAGCTCCTTGAGCCCAAGGCAACGTCTTGTTTTAATGAGTCTTCAAATCAATTCACAATGATAGAAAAATATAAAATCCACAGTTTTAGAAGCAGGACCCAGAGAATTTGGGCATTTTTGCTTAATAAACGACTACAATTAATTGACTAAGATTTGTTCAGCAGTACAGGGCAGATATAGTTCTGCTTTAACAGAAGCTTTTTATTTTTAACTGTGTCTACGTCACACGATGCTTATGTTGTCATTCACACGTTTTCTGTTGCCGTTGTCAACTCACAGACTTGTAAGTGACAGAAAGTTGATGTCTTTACATTAATTGAACTGTTTTGTTGGTGTATCACACGGGTCGTGGATATGCAAATATCAGGAAACTTCAAAACATCTGGAAATAACCCATCTGCCTCTAATCAGTTGTCAATGCAGCAAACAGCCACACCCTTTACCTTCCACCTGGTTTCTTTTCGTCTTTTTCTTTTTCGTCCTCACGCCTCTCCCTTCCTCCTTTTTCTTCCTTTTGCCTCCTGCGCCAGAATGTCCACCTTCACTTCCCACCTCTCCATCCTCCTCCTCCTCCTGTCCCACAGAGCTGCTCTGGGCTCCATTGCTTGGTCTTGTGCCAAAGTAATCGATCGCAGAGAGACGATCTGAGGACGCTTCCACTCCCTGAGACTTGACACCCTGTAAAATAAGACAGGAGTGACATGTTACCCCACTATTCGTCTCATAAAATGCTATATTAAGACACCCAAACTCCCCTAAAACGTCAACAACAACAAAAAAAATAGAGAAACAAACATTGCATCACGCTTTCACGCGAGTACAAACCGGGGTTAGCCAAAAAGCACTAAGCGCTGTCTCGTGCTGCTGTTATCAATCGCTATTTTCGTCCAGCACGTCATCAGCTACACGTGTTAAGTTCACCTTAAACCGAGCGGCGTCTTGGCCAAACCTCTTCAGGTCAAATTTAGCTCCTGCTCCGAGTTTCCGAAACAACTCGAAGGCGTCCATCGCTACAGCAGCGTGGTCTGTCCACATGCAGGCATCACTAGTCAAAACCCGGATCGTCCACCGGCAGCTCGCTCTTGCTCTCTCTCTCTCCCCCCCTCCCCTCTGAACACTGCTGCCCCCCCTGCTGGCTGCATTTAACACTCCGAGCTGTTGCACCCATTGTAAACCACTCAGACCTGACAGGACAGCACTAAAACACTTGTGTGGATGCAGTTTGACTTTCACTTCCATGTCACCACATCAGATACTGAGAATTTAACGGCGAACACTACTGATCAGATCGCACTTGTGCTTGACAGGCATCCACCTCAGACTTTGGTTCTAAAAGCTGTCTGGATGGTAAATGCCTCAAGACTATTTTTGAGACTTGGGGGAAATATTGTACTTCTTACTCCTTAACATTTATGTTTTTACTGATGACAGAATGATGCGTGAAACAGAAACACAGTAATGCTCATAAACTATAATGCCTTAAGAGTTTAAACTTGAACATCATTATGTTGTGTAGATTCACCTAAATGTCAGTGATACTTGCATATTTACACTATAATGATGTAACCTTCTGAAAGTGTTGTTTTCTTTTTTGAATTCAGGGAGTATTTTTCCATCAAAGACACAAGATAAGAGATTTGTATCTTATTTTGTGAATTGCGTTGTTACCTTCACACTTTTAACATCAGTGTTTTACATCTAAGGTTGACTTCAAGAAAACAGCATGTTGGAAGACAGTAACTCTGAAACCTGATTGTGGGAATTCGCTGTATTTATTGTTTTGAACATCTAATGTGCTGCACAGATGTCCAGTCTGTCAGTCCAGTCAGCGCCATTATTGCTGTGTTCACAGACAATGTAGTGTACTTCATAATCTGAATTATGGCTGGGCAATAGCATTGGAATAAATGTAACAGTATTAAAAATATTTTTAAAAGATCGATATTTATATCTCGATATGGCAGATGTATGTAAATGACAAATAAAACAACCAAATTCATATTCAATGCAATCAACCACTGTTACGCATTACCTCAGACACAGCTCTTCACACATGTAAAACAATAAATCAACTTGTACAACAAAATTTTGTCATGTCGACACAATGATTCCACTGAAAGTCAATAAATGATAAATTATCACCCAGCCCTAATATCAATCTTTATATTAGTCTATTCATTTGTTGTCAAAATATAATTTCACATGTCTTTGCTTATCAGAAGAGTGCAATTAAATACACAAAAGGATATAAAAGGCACTGCAAACTTCAAAATGCCCTGAAATGTATGTATGAAAAAGAAAGAAAAAAATCCTAGATGGCCTTGAGTTTTCAAGACAGTTTTGTGGTTCCTTGTGATGTCCTAAGATCACATTATGACAAAGCTGGTTACATAATATTCAGTCAGCAGTTAGTTTGTGGTTTGCCCGCTCTGGTCTGTCCAACCTGTCTTCGTGATCTCAGACGGTTTTCTGAAAGCCAGAGCTGCAGCTGGAATTGAGACTCTTCACAGCTCTTCACAGGTCTTGCGCACATCCTCCAGGAAATGAACCGCCACCTCCTTACCCCTCTCCTCCTCTCCCCGTCCGTCCTCTTCAGCCTTCAACCCCTTCAGTCTGATGAGGGTCTGCTCCAGACCTCCGATTCTCTGCTGAGGGGTGAAACTGTCCATCCCTGCGTCTTTCTCTCCCTGTGCCCCCTCTCCTCCTCCGTCCTCCGCTCTGAGATATTTAATCAAATGCTCTTTGATACCCCTCCCCTCCTCCCCGGCCAGCGATGCACCGAGGGCGGGCATGTCCTGCAACTGGCTGACGCTGAGCAGGTGCAGGAGAGCTTGCGAGAGCGTGTGTCGCAGGCTGGCACTGTAGCGGTACTCTAAGAAGTCGTTTGTGTCTTCACTGTTCTCCAACGCCGTGGCGAGGGAACGCCACACACAGATGAACCGCTTTGTGTCCCCGTAGCAGCTGCGGTGGGCGGGAACTGCCAGGGCAGCAGCAGACTTGATCCGCACCTTGAAGTTCTTACAGGAAGTGACAACATGGCAGAGGGAGGAGAAGGCATCACCAGACCACGGGGCTGACTCTGAAGGGGAGAAAGAAACAGATGAACTGTGAGCAATGTTAAAATAAAAACTAAAATTCAGATCCATCACTGTACACCCCTTTAACAAATAAAAGTTGTGTACATGTAATATTGAGAATGCGCTCAACCAGCCGTTTACCACCCAGATAAACATTTAGGGAAATATCCTTGAAATAAGCCTTAGATGAGAAGATCTATACCACTCTCATGTCTGTTTGCTAAATATTAAGATAAAGCAAGGAGGCAGTTTGCCTAGCTTGGAAATGGGGAAACAAGTGTATTTCATCAGCTGCTGTTTGTTTCAGTTATTCTATATGACCAAATAGGCATATTTCCCATAATATCGAACTCCAATTCCTACCAATGGCAAACCAAGGTGAATACCCCGGGAATAAACACTCACCGAGCGGCAGGGCGGGGTTTCTGAAAGCATTTCCCAATGCGTAACAGGCATTCCATCTGACCTTCATAGTGGCCTCTGATTGGACAGTTTTAACCAGAGCACGGACTGCGTCTTCCAGCGGGCACCGGAACGCAGACCGGGTCATCTGACTCTGACGCAGGAAATGAAGCAGATTCCCGAGTGCTCGCACTGCGTTAGACTTCACCTGGGGGGGGAGTTTGAGGGGAGGGAGCAAGTTCAGAGAGGTGAGAGCCAGTCAAGGAGAAGACTAGAAAATGATGTGGCAAAAGAAAATGTGGCAAGAGTTAACAAATCTGAAAGTTTGCACCTTGCTCTTGTGTGTAAAAGTGTGAACGCGCTCACCCTGTCTTTGTCGGCCGATGCTCGGGTGGCGGCCTGCAACATCTT
Source organism: Macquaria australasica (assembly GCA_005408345.1). Classification (NCBI taxonomy): domain Eukaryota; kingdom Metazoa; phylum Chordata; class Actinopteri; order Centrarchiformes; family Percichthyidae; genus Macquaria; species Macquaria australasica. Next base: position 1,589,835 of record SEMN01000001.1, on the reverse strand, counting down.
GAGCAGCAGCATGTCGGATAACTCTTCCTGGAAGTCCACACCTACGCTCTCCCTTATATAAACAAACAGATTTCAAAAATAAAATCTCTAATAACAGATTATATACCTTGAATACTATATTATATTATACTAGTTTTATCCAAATCAGTTCGCTGAAAAAACTCTTCTTTGTTAATACAATGAGAAAAGTTAGCCAGTCTTTTATTTTATTAGATAAATAAGTGATCCATGCTTTAATTTTTTTCAAGATCAGATTACTTTATTGTATTGTTATAAAGATGCATTCAGTGAGTTTTCTAAAGCATTCACTCTGCACTTCATGGTTTCTTACATGTTAACAATAAGTGTGTCTGTGAGGTTGCCTAGGGACCAGGCAGCCTTGGCACGGACATTTGGAGATCGATCATCGAGGGCAGCAAGGATAGTGTTTGCTGTATCCGCCACGAACATCACATCCTGAAAAGAAAGAGAGAAAGAAGTCACAACCTGTATAGCAGATCCTTGTGGGTCAGAAACATGTTGCTCAGTACTCTCATAGTTGCTGGTCTACCTCTCTCAGACAGGGGAACAGTATGTAGACTCCCAAAGCCCTGACGGCTGCGGTCTTCACCAGGTAGTTTTCACTGTAGGTCAGCCCCAGCAGCACGGTGATGCACATCAGCTGGGTCTTATCCTTAAAAACAACATTACACATCACACGTAAAGCTCCACGAAGCTCAGTATTAGCTGAGTACAAACAGACAGAGTCCAATCGAAGGGGAACTCACAGGCAGCTGTGCGAAGGCCTGCGGCAGGATGGAGGAGAGCGTGTCGCAGGCGCTCGTCTGCAGCGTGGGATGTTGTTCGTTCTGCAGCGCTCCGTTCAGCGGACCACTCAAGACTTCTGACCAAAACAGCACCACCTATTTCAAGCCCACACATTCATATATCAGTTTATTGAACTATGGCTTTTAGAACTTTCTAATTACATTTTTGGGGATTCTGCATTTTTGGGGCATTAAAACTACGTTCTTCTCCTTTCCTTTAGGTAATGTTTTCTAAAAACAAAGCAAACAAACAGCAATAAAACATAAGAAACATTCTTTTAACACATCAAAACAGGTCTACCCTGATACAGTATAAAGAAAGTTTGTACTTACTTGGCTCATGGGGACCCTCGAGCTCTCGGGCATGTTGTTCTCTGCTCTGTACTGCTGGATTATTCCTGTGCCTAACTCCTCTAGTAACTAAATAAAAGACAGTGACATGGATATTAGTACACAGACCTTAACCTTATGATTGTTTCTTATGCCATTTCTAAATATTTCGTGCAATCACAGAATCAATTTTCAAAATGTTCATTTATACCATCTGTATTGCTGAAGCTTGAACATATATGTGCAGAAACAAGAAAAAAGCAAGGGACACACAAACCATGAGTAAGTCACTTACAGATTAAGAGAAACTAGAAGATGTTACCTTTGCTCCGTGCAGTTGTATGGAGGGGTCTGTCTCCCCAAGGCAGCGAGCACTCACCTGCCCAATCTCACACAGACATGCTTGGGCTAGGGAGAAGTAGCCACGCACCAGGTGGGACATGACCTGAAACACACAGGACACACGTAAAAAAAAAAAACAGCTTCAGAAACGTTTCTCTTGTCTCTTTCTGTCTCACCCATCATCGCTCACCTGTAGAGCTTCTAGTCGGACAGGAGAGGGCTCTAAAGTAGTTGTTCCCGCCCCCTCGCCGTCTGATTGGTCCTCTCTGGGCTGAGTCACCAGTGACACACACAGCTGCAGCAGCCATGGCGGGGCACTGTTCTCCTCCACTGGCGTGCGAGGAACGCGGGGAGAGTGTGTGTGCGAGCTCCGCTGGGAGGGTGTGACTGGTGTGCGCGAGGGCGAGGAAACTCCGTCTCTTTGTCTCCAGCTCAGGGCCGAGTCCTGTGGCGTGAACGAGCCAGCGCTGCTGCCCTCCGGCTGTCGGAGGAGGAGCTGCACCTCAGGGAGAGGAGCCTGAGTCGTCACCAAAGCCCCATAAAGCGTCAGGACTGACACACGAACATTCACATCTAAAGACAGAGAGCAGTTGTATTAAAAAGACGCACGTTTTACTGAGCTGTTCTCTTAAAACCCTGTGTACACTGACAGAATACAGACCTCTGTGGCGCAAATAGGGACGCATCTGCTTCCAGAGCGGGCTGAGCAGACCAGGTCTGAGACGGTGGTAGGGAGCGTTCGCCACCAGGTAGGCCAGACACTAACAGACAGGAAAGGTGGAGTTAAGCTGGTAGGACCATAACGCATAACTTGTTTTATGCTCATTCTCTCTTATAATCTAAATTTGGGAGGTGTGTTTTAGTCAGTCCATCTATTAGTCTAACACTTTGGTCCAGAGTCAAATATTTTAATAATTATTAGATGGCTTGCCAGAGGACATTCCAAATCAATTTTAAATCAAAATAATCACTCTTGTAAAAGGTTTTCAGACACTGGAGAAGAAAACTTTCAGAAGGTAAAGGGGTCATCACAAAACTGTGCACGTTATCGTACCTTTATGACCTGTGTGAGGGTCTGAGGGGAGGTCTCAGCCAGCAGAGCCAGACTGAGAGAGCGGTGCAGTTCTCTGACGGCAGTAGCCAGCGAGAAGGAGAAAGGGGTGTAAGATGTGCGAGGAGACGCCGTATCTTCAGCCACAGCCAGGAACTGACGGGAGCCGTCCAGCATGGCCGACAACACCTGAAGCGCACATGCACGCACCTGGGGGGAGAGAAAAAAGACAGATGCTACAGCCATACGTGTCAAGGAGAATTGTAACATGAGTGAGGGTATGTTGTACCTTTGGTGAGGGGTCCTTCAGTATGATTGTGAGGAGAGTGAGAGGCGGCGGTCCGCCAATAGGAGCGTCAGGGATGAAGGAGGACCAGTATCCATACAGAGTCCTCTTCTCTACACCTTTCATCACCGCTAGAAGACAGTGCAGTGCTCCCTGACGCACACGTCCGTGGTAAAGCCTGAAAGAGGAAAATAATGAAGGACAGACGACCCAGAAAAGGATTTCTCACTCATTCATGTAGGAAGTGTTGGAGTATAACAAACTATACTCTTTATAAACACATGAAGCTTTTAGAATGCATAAAGTTAATTTTGTTTCTCAAATGTAACTTGTGAGTGATATTTCAAGACATCTTAAGCTTGTAGTAATGCAATGCACACAAAGGAAAAAGCTTCAACTTTCAGTAAAAACAAACAAAAAAAAAACATGCATGCTTATATTTAAAAAAAAAAAAAAGATAGAGGTGACATGGATGGACATGGGCAGTGTCTCTCTGTACCTTAATTTGCTCTGTGCATTGCCTTCTGGGTCGGAGAACTCTGAGTCAGAACTCGTTCTTTTCCAGGAGGGGTAGAGAGACGGAGCAGAGGGTTTAGACAAGGACTCTCCCTCTCTTCCCCCTTCCTTCTGAAGTCGAGGTACTGTCTCTCGATCACCTTCCTCTCCATCACCCCCTCTGCTCTCCTCAGTGCTCGTCTTCTTCCCCTTTCCTCTGGATTTCCTCTTTTTATTCTGAAGGGAGACATTAAAAACATTTCAACCAACAAATGTGTGTTCCATCACTGATTTTAAAACGGTCCTTACTAGAACTTATACCAAGAAAAATTAAGGCTCGTCTTACCCCTGAGGTTTTGCCTGGCACAGTGGCATCCTTTGGTGCCTCAGAGGGTTTCGGTGCAGAGAGACTTTCGTACTGAGGAAGAGGTGCTGGGTAAAGCACAGCCGGCCACTCGACATTCACACCTGGAGCCCCCTGGAACATGAGCTTCTGCAGAAAAAAAACATGTGCAATATAAACTGTTATGTAGTGTTTGTTCAGGAAAGAGGACACAAATGACAAAGCAATACAAGAATCTTTAAATGTGTTACAATTTTGCACCTTAAGTGAGGCCAGTACAGTCCCAAGCTCCTCCCCTCCACCAAATTTCCACTTCCCACCTGAGAGACAACACTGAAGTCCCTTCAGTGCTGCCTGGACCACCTGCACAGAGGACACACGGCATGGGTCAACTACAATTAAATGTATTTGTCTCCATTTAAATTTTCATTACAACACACCAATTATCCGTACCATGCAGTAGAAGAGCTCATCAGTGTTGGGAGGTTTGGGTGACTGCAGTGTTTTCAGGAAGACGCTAAAAGATACACTTCTGTACTGATCATCCAAAGGTGGCTGACCAGGGATCCTGGAGAGAAACAAGCCAGCCATTACAACCAAGGACTTAAACCTGCAATAACTGATTTATTTGTCTACTTGGGGGTGGTGGAAACAAGTTGTGAACACAACACCTTTTAAGTTGATATGTTGAACTATTTAGACATGCAGCAGTTATGGAGCATCTGGAGTTGTGTTTCTGTCCACCTGATGAATGTATGCCCAATATTCACTCCCCTTTAGCTCTGTTTATGGTCTCCACAAACTCCTGAGAAAAACATCTGGCTCTTTAGTTGCTGAATGCTCCACTATGTTCACCAGCTAGTAGCTAACTTTGTCTGTCTGCTGTTTGGTGCTGAACAAACTAAAACTCACTAGCTAAGCTAAACTCACTACAAAGCTCCGTAAAGCCGAGGGAAGATCAAGATTCGTCCTTGCAAAGCTACAACCTTTTCAGTGCCACCTTCCAATCCTACTGGTGTCTGATCGATGGAGTATAACGTGAAGATGCAGATGGCTGCAAAAAATCCTTAAATTCTCTCTTGACATGCCATACCATTTTCCTCCTTACAGTCTAAATATCCAATTTCACTTCTTGTGATGTGCATCTAGATGAAGATATTGAAAGTTACTGTTAAAGACATTTGGGATCAGGATTAGTTTGCTTGCTTCACCTCTGCTCCACCCCAATGTCCAAATTCATTCCTTCTGGCTCCAAGATTGAGAGCAGTGTACCCAAACTCAAAGTTTTAAAACACCCCTTCAGAAATCAGATCAGAGAGACCACATCCATGTTCTTATATAGTCTACAAACTGGGCACACAGTACACACAGACAAAAATGCAAAATATGGCTACTGGCTAAATGTATAAGCACTCTAAGCCTACCTGAGACAGATGTTGGCCATACAGGTAAGAGCAACGCGGCGTAACTCCAAATTAGGCTGAGATGGGGAACTATACAGCAGGAGGACTCCATCTTCACCCAGCAAGTCGCTGAGGTGCTATGGATAAGAACAAAATCTCGATGTAAATATTCAACAGTTATCATACACCACAATACACGTTCACAAAACTTGTGTACATATCTACCTGGTGGCACTGAGGTCCATTCCCATATACTATTGTGGAGAGAGCCAGAAGAATATCTGAGTGTGTCCACGTACTGCACACTTTCAGCGCACGGGCAGTATAGTTCACCAAAACATCCAATGTCTTTTCGTCCATTATTACCTTAAGAAACAATGAGAACAGACAGTAAGAAAGTACAGTACATTTCAGGTGATTACATACACAGTCATGGTCCGTACATGAGTAGATGTGTTGTATATGGGTAGTTGTTAAAGGCTAGTTGTTACCTTTAGCTGATTGAGTAGATGATGTACTAGCTGGCAGAGTTTGATGACTAGATGTTCTTGACTCAGCGGCACAAGACAGCTGACGTGTTTCAGCAGACTGCACACATCCTGAAATGGAAAATAAGTAAGTAGGAAAATCAGCACAACCAAGAATGGCTTTCACAGCAACAACACCAAACAATCCTTGATGTCACATTATGTTGATTTAGTTGACTGAGGAGAAGTTGCTGCAGAAGGAGTTCATTGATGCTAATGCAAATAGGAAAGGAAAACGTTTTTGAATCAAATGTAGGTGTGTTTGCTGTGGTGCTGGATAGGCTGCTATCGAATCTCAAGGTGGCTGCTAGTTGCTATGATGTTATGGGTGGTTGTTTCCAAGTGGTTGCTATGGTGTTCTGTGCGGTTGCTAAGGCAGTACTATGTGGGTAGCTATGGTGTTCTGGGTGGTTGCTAAGGCAGTACTATGTGGGTAGCTATGGTGTTCTGGGTGGTTGCTATGGTGTATGAGGATCAAAATGCATACACTAAGGACAAAATAAAAATGTTCATTTGCTTTCAGGAATTGGGAGATACCACTGACTACAGTCTATGGTAGACACTGCTGCCAGAGAGTAAAGAAGCGGTATTATTTTGTTTAGGCATCTTTAATCGGTAACCACACCCACCTGAGCTTGCTCAGAAGGACCAGCTCACCGGTCCCGGCTCCAACAGGCCAATTCACGGTTTCAAACAGAAACATTAGGTATATAGAGAGTGTCCGTTACCTCTGGCCGGATGTTGACATTGGAGTCGAAGGTGCTGTTGTAGTTTTCGGACAGGAGCTGGTCAAACAGCAGGTTGAGCTCCTCTCTGAGCTGGCCTGAGTCGGCTCGCAGGGCTCTGAGCCTTGCGGCGCAGCGCGAAAACTGTTTCTCGGCGTCCGACGGTGAGCCGAGCTGCCAACCGTCCGTCCCGAGCGGAGTGAACGGGGCGGCCTCCGCGGACAGAGCCACCGGAGGAAAACCAGGGACATCACTGCGACTCACAAGGGCCGGTGCTGCTGACAACCCGCTTCGAGCCGCCATATTTTTGGACTCGGAAGTATTTCACTTGCTTGGTGGTTCTCGCTCTTCATTTCAAGCTTGACATCCAAACGTCAGGCTCCTTACTGCCCCCTACAGTTTAAACCACATACACTTAATCTCAATTATTACCCAGTTTCATCGTATCCCCCAGAAACGGAACAAACCATCATAGTTTACATTTATTGAAGCATGTTTCCCCTCATCATTTTTGGTGGTAAAATAATTAAATAATTATATATATATATATAATGAAATAAGTCCAGATAGACATAAAATAAAGGAATGACATCGAAAACTTTAAACCCTTTTTTCTCAACTACAGCTTTTCTGGAGAAGAGTCAGAATCAAGCTTATTGCCAAGTAGGTTTTCACATACAAGGAGTTTGCCTTGGTATATTGGTGCATAACAATAAACATAGTAAGTAGAAAATACATGGAAAGAGAAAGCAAGTACTGCAATTCAAGAAGCATAAATATAAAATGTGGAATTGACAATAAAATGTGAACAAATATTATAAAAAATCTGTACAATATTTACAATATTTAAATGAAAACGCTGTACTGAGAAGAAACTGTTATGTCGTGAGGTTTTGGTCCTGATGGACCGCAGCCTCCTGCTGGAGGGGAATGTCTCAGACTGTTTGTGTCCGGGGTGGGCCACAATCTTTCCTGCAGGGCCTCAGGGTCCTGGAGGTGTACAGGTACTGGAGGGATGGTAGATTGCAGCCAATCACCTTCTCTGTGGATAATGATTTGCTGCAGTCTGCCCTTGTCCTTGGTAGTGACAGTAGCGTACCAGATGGTGATGGAGGAGGTGAGGATGATGGTGCAGAAGTGCACCATCGCTGACCTTGGCAGGTTGAACTTCTTCAGCTGCCGCAGGATGTACAATCTCTGCTGGGCTTTTTTGTTGAGGGAGCTGATGTTCAGCTCCCACTTGAGGTCCTGGGTGATAGTGGCACCCAGGAAGCAGAAGGACTACACAGTTCTGACTGGGGAGTCACAGAGGGTGATGGGGATGGGGGTGGGTGGGGCTGGGTTCTTCCTTAAATCCACTACCATCTCCATTGTCTTCAGAGCATTAAGCTTCAAGTTGTTCTGATCCACCAAGATGGTCAATCTCCCACCTGTAGGTGGACTCATCCCCACCAGAGATCCAGAGATTAACCCAATAGGTACTCCAGATGCTGAAGGATGAAGTGGAGGGCTATGTTTACTGCATCAGACCTTGGCTCTGTAGGCAAACTGCAGGAGATCCAGGAGTGGGTCAGTGATGGCTTTCAGGTGAGACAGCACAAAGGGCTCAAAATACCACAGAGGTCAGTGTGACGGGTCTGTAATCATTAAGTCATTGGTCCTTGTTTTTTGGGGGATGGGGATGATGGTGGAGGACTTGAAGCAGACTGGTAAGTGGCATATCTCCAATCAGGTGTTAAATGTGTCTGTGAACACTGGAGACAGCTGATCAACACAGTGATTCAAAGTACAAGGAGAGACAGACTCTGGCCCAGCTGCTTTGCAGAGGTTCTGCCTTCTGAACAGCCAGTTAACATCCCTCTCTGGGATGGAGCGTCGTCATTGTGGAAGGGGAGGAGGGGGTCTGTAAGGAGGGCAGTTGTGGGGAGGCCCAGGCTGAGGTGGGGCTGGTCGATGGAGTCACAATTTTAGCAACTACAATTAACTTCAAAAGCCTTCCACCAGTGTATTATTTAATTCTCAATTTTCTCAGCTTTCATTATTTTGCAGACAAGCACAGAAGTAGCCACATCTGCCTGTTCTGGCAGAGCAGTATGTCCCCTGCCTCTGGAAACCATTATCTGGAGTATGTAAGAAACCATTCTGAAAGAAACCTGTCTCGTTTGCCCAACAAGATGTGAAGACACTCGGTTATAGTACACATGCAAGTGAAGCAAATTCAAGGCACACATACACACATTTTGATCCAATTTACTGTCTCAGTTGTTTTGTGCTCAACATGTTGAAAATATCACAATACCAAACTGCACACTAAATTACATTCCAGAGATATACAACAGTATCATTGTAAATATTCACAGCTGAAGTGGAAACAGGAATGTTAAAGCATGTACAAAACCTTAATCTCTTAGCAGGTAATATTCTTTATTAAGCAACATTCTTGGAATATTTATTCAATCTCAGTCATAACTGAAAATTAAAGGCATTTCAATGAAAACTCTGTTGCTCATTTTAATTCCATGAAAAATAAGTTATTATACAACATACCCATATGAAACAATGTACAAGATCCGTGCATCAATGCACAGCAAAAATAATATCGGGAAATTATGAGTCATGGTGAGTCTGTCAGATGAGCACATGCTGACTGAGAGCTGGCATGGAAGGGGTGGGGGTGGGGGGATAGTTTTACATTGGCATTTTCTATGAATGGCACATCACCAGTCCAGGCATGACAAAAGCGCCATCCACCGATGGTGGTAGTTTAGGTGACAAACAATAACAGACTGAAGCAAGCAGGAAACCAGGAGGTTAAGCATGTCTGCAGAAAGGTGGTAGCAAATGTACAGCGTGGCAGAGAAGTATTAAGGGCTGAATTAAAAGTAGTTTCAGGAGGGCGCGTTTGGATTTCAGCCTGACTTGAACAGTAGGATGGCCACCTGACCCAGGTAGAAGTAGATGAAATGCTTCGTCTCGTGCGTCACGTAGCTGCCGAAGTTCCTCCCAACAATGCAATGCCATGTGGGGTTGTACTTCTTGTCAAACTCCTGCGGGGGGAGACAATAATTAACATATCACAGATGAGAGGCTATTAACAGGTGTCAATAAATGTTATGTTTGTTTAATATTGATCTAATGTACCTTTTTGACATAGGCAGCGATATCCTTCTCAATGTTGTACTTCTCCATAGCCTGCATGGCACAGTCCACTGCATCCTGCTGCATTTCATCAGACATGTCAGCATTCTTTATCACTGCCTTCTTGTCAGACATGTTGGCTTTTTTTGTGTGTCTGCACAGGAGGAAAAAAAGTCATATTCAGAGACACTTTCCACATGGTTCTTACTAGTTCCACCCGTCCCCTGCCCGTGTAAACATCGAGTCTTCCATGACTACAACACTGCCGCCACCATTTGCTTTCAGAAACACTTACTGGCTGTGGTTATGCGTCTACTTATTTGCATTTTGAATTGATGATTTTCATGAGAGCTAAATGAGGCTGGCACCTTATCCAAGCCAATTGATTGGATAGGAGGCCTCATGAAGCAGGAAGTAATATGGAAATACCTTGCCCCTCAGAGGTGCGTCGACACATTTGTTCTGGATCATAATTAGCGTAGTTGTATCGACAACTCAGCGATGTGGGTTTGAGAGACATACACAATGGGTTTGCAACATGTTTGCAAGCATCGCAGTAAGCAGTAAAAGAAGGGGGCTGACATGAAATGCGTAATTCGGCAACATTGTTGAAAAAGATGCACCTGCACTGTGCAGCTGACAGCATTATAACTTTGGTTTACCGCTGCTAGTGAAGTAACACTTCACTATTTCTGCACATATGATTCAACTCAAGTTGTCAGGTTTGCAAACAATGCAAAAGAAAGTAGAAGGGGCATGCACACAGCTTCTCAGGACAAATACTAGAGGCTCAGGCGAGATTAGCACGCCAGCAACAAAAGCCTCAGTATTCACCCGCACCTGCTGACAGAGAACAGGCTGTACTAACAATACACACACCGATGCACACTATCAGACACGCAGTTAACTCTTACCGTCTCACAGCGAAGTTATAATGTTTAGAGGCGTTCGTAACGTGCAGCCGCACAGTTTTCCTTTCATTTATGCAAGGAAAGCGTGCGTCTCTGCTCCGCCCTCCACATCATATCCACTGTCTGATTGGCTGGAGTGAAGCCTCCACCCTGGTGACGGCGTTTTTCACTTGCGGACAGTGCCTGCATCTTATTTCAACCCAGAATGCACCGTTTTCATCCCCCCACCCCACCCCTCAGAGGGAGCGTTCGATTCGGGTGATCGGTGATCGATGGTATTGATCTGCATAACTTAAGAGAGCTTGCAACAGCATTACAATCTAGATTAGACCCAAACAGGGGAGGCAGGGCACGAGTTGAATATGCATTGTTAAGAGTGCTGATCCCCTGCAAGATGTAAAGAGACAAAAGAAAAGAAGAAAAAAGAATTATTTTCTGTATTTTCATCCAAACTAAGTTTACACTTTCTTCAATGCAGCATGATGACGTACTGGACATCCGGCTCTGCCTTTGTGTGGCTTTCAGCCAGGGGGAGGAAAAACCTGAGAGGGGAATAGCCTATCATTATCTCTTCAGTATATACTATATATAATATAGTAGCCTTTCGAGGCACCTAATAAAAGTAATAATTTAATAAATGCTAAGTTTACCTCTAAAAACATACAAATTTTAAGTTAAGAATAAGATTTTATGCAAAGTGAGGTCAATCTTCACTTATTTTAAAGTCCCCTCCGGCTCACAAATGTGCTTTGTTGTGCTTCTTGATTGTTGAGCTTGGCTGTGCAGAATGACGTACAGCACGTGCAGAGCTCGTTTTCATGCTCATCTGCTGAAGAGGGAAAGTTTCCGCGTAGACTTTGTGCGCAACTGCGCTGCGCGAAGAATTGGCCGCGCTTTTGGTGTGAGCGCACCATCGCTGGACCTTGACACGTCCACGGGTGACAGCTAGCTAACGGTAACATCGCCACGAAGCAGGCTAACAAATGAGACAAGCAATGGTTTGAACTTCATACGAATTATATTTGTAGGAACGTTGGCGAGAACTGAGACCTTTCACCACTCTTTAGTTATCCCCTTGGGAGAGCCATATTGACCAATCACAGATAGCCTAGACCACAACGTCATCACGCTGTGTACAACGTACCGCTGCACGACGTAAAACGGACCGTCAATTACTTTGATGTTTTATGTAGTTGTTCATATTTATGTCAGCCTCCGGTTTGGGTGAAACATTTAGGAGACAAGTTATTTAAAAAAAAAAAAAAAAAAAAAAGCCTATTCCAGGCTAGCTTTACCCCAGTGTATTACATGATACAATTTTTAAGACATTATAAAAAATAGGCAATCATATAGTAGTCTGTTCTTAAGGGTATGGTGTGTTGTTTGAAATTCCTAGTTATTAATGAGCATTGGTGGAATGTAATGTGGGATATTCTATTCACTAGATATTAATGTTATTGAATCATTACAGGTCAGGTCAGAGAGGTCAAGTAAGTCATAATCAATATTACAGGATTATGTATAAGTCAATCATATTGGTAATGGTTAGGTTGTCAGATAAAGTCAGGTCCAGTCGTAATCATGTGTTGTTGAATGCATGCACAATCATTAAAGTATTATATTTTTTTTATCAAGTACAGCGGGTAGCGAGAAATAATAGCGTATCAGACGGGGAAAATTTAGGCCAAGGACAGTGGGAAGGAGTCATTGAGTGAGAACAAGCAGACCTTAAGTTGATACAATTATTTACTGATCAAGGAGGTGACCAAGAAAATATGCCAGAACAAGAAGACCTTCAGTGGACACAATTGTTCTGTGATTAAGGAGAAATATGCAATATAAAAGAAACAATTGTGTCCAGCCTAGAACAGGTTGAAAACATCATAGCAATCAGGTCAAGGTCACCGGTTGATACTAAATTTTGGGCCCACAGAAGGAGGGGTGAAGATGGCTATAAAAGGAAGATGTGTGCACTGTTAGTTACTCCATGGACTGACTCGGGTTTGCTGTACTTGTTGATTTGTCAGTAAACTCTGTTCATATTTGAACTCTTTTGACTGGCTAGTTGAATTATTTTGAGTACTTAAGTGTACTTCTAGTGTGGTGAAGATCCTGAAGACATCTGGCCCATCTTCAGGATTTTCCTCCCACAGTAACTAAGTAGATTCATGTACTAAAGTACAACTTAAAAGGTACTTGTACTTTACTTGAGTGATTCTATTTGTACAACTTTATGATCACACTTTATGCTCGACTTCAGAGGCAAATACTGTACTTTTACTCCACATTTTAAGACAGGCAAACATCCTATATTTAGTAGTTTTTATGGTTGTTTTTTAGTGACTGCACCTATACAGGCACCGATACTTTTAATAGTCAAAAGGACCTATTTAGCTATACTTTACCTTGTACTGGTTGAAGAGTTAAATACAAACAACAAACTGAAACCATCAGGTATCGAGTCCTTCAGAAACAACTGGTATTATATACAGTCTATATATGAATACCCCAAACACATATGTTGCGTATGTGTACAGGTGTTGCATGTTTCTGTGCCCAATGCTGTGGTATTAAAAATATAGGGAAAGAAAAACACGAAAATGTAACTTATGTTATTGAAAGTTTTATTAAAAGAGAATAAAGCTTTAAGATACTGGAGTTTATACTTAAGAAAATCAGAAATCATCCTCCTCAGGAAAGACTGACCTAAGAAAAAGATACAAACCAGTCCACCCAGTCTTCCCTCTTCCCTCCCTGCTCCACTGTTAATGGTTGCCCACTATTTACCACTCTCCTTAGCGTGTGGATCCATCCTGCACCTCCCAGCCCTCCTCCTGGTTTTGAGCTGAGCTTTGCGCTTCTTTTTTATAATTAAAAAAAAAGAAAAATCTGAAAAATAATCGCTTGTCACAGTGCCGCCAGTAATTGTGTCTGAGGTCCCATACAAAATGAAAAATTTTTTTTTTTTTTTTTTTTAATTTGGATTATTTGAATGCCAATTTAGTTTGAATATTTTACTACAATGTTTTTCCAGTTTTGATGGAGTTATGTGGACAGGGCCGGGGGTCAGGATCCTCTCCCGGTAAAATGCTCCCATGCTCCTGCTCCATGTATCCATCCTGAAGCCTAATCCTAATCTGATCCTGAATCCTGATCCGGCTCCGGAATGGGGAGACAATGAGCCCAGTCCAAACCTTCAGAATACCAGCAGAACCAAAGAGAAGGAGGCAAGTTAGAATCACACCTTCGGAAAATACTTTGTTTGTTTGTTTGTTTGTTTTTTAAGTAAATAAATGAAGAGGGAGTTTACTTTGAGAGAAACAAGGGACACCATCTATAATCAATCCCCAAAAAAACAACTAAGATTTACTTTGGATACTAAAAGATGAGCAAAAGCAACACAAGCTTTGCGTCTCCAAATACAGAGTGGTAAACAGAACTTGTTACAACTGAAAACATTCAACAGCACTCAAGTGTATGTAAAAAAAACTGAACAGCCTTATAAAGCAGATTTCACAGTTGACAAGGCACAGCCATCATACCATTGGCGTCATATATGACTCCTCCTCCTCCTCCTCCTGTTTATCTTAATATGAACTGTTTCCTCTCTTCCCATCCTATCCTGTTCCTCTGAACTCTACAGAGAGACACACAAGAATGTCAAAGGACAGTAATATATGCTTACAAGAAGGAGAATCTTTCCAAACGAAACAAAAAGCATACGAGGACAATCAGAAGAAAAGTTTAGAGAAGGGGGAGAGATGGCTAGCAGAAAAACGATGTTGATGAGAAGGGAAAAAGGGAAGAATGACAGTGAGACGGGGCCGTGTACAAAAACTAAAAAGAAAACGGCAACAAAAAGTGGGGGAATAGGGAACACACAAGAAGACAGTGTAAACGGGAAACACATGAGATGATCTGTGGTGAGTGTACAGGATTTATGAAGTGATGTGAAGATTTCCTCCCCGGCTCTGAAGGACACCATTGCTTTAGCTGAGGTGAATCTAGGTGCGGGAGCGAGAGCGGGAGCCTGAACGCCGGGGACGTGGTGACCCTCTGCTGCGACGTGGGGAGTAGCTGCGTGACGCGCTCTTGCTTCGGCTGCGGCTTCGACTGCGGCTACGAGAGCGAGAACGACCATAGCTGGGGCTGCGGGGACCGTCCATCTTCACACGAATGTAGGCCGTCTCTCCCTAAACACACACACACAATCACCAAGGATCCATTACCATGTGCAAGTTGCCACATGACACTGAGGTAGACAGAACAGGGAAATGTTTTGTATATGGAGAACATACGCTGAAGATAATTCTTAACAAGTCATCACTCCACGAACTTACGTTGGCCTTTACTTACTGCCCAGTAATTTTCACCCTCCTCACTCCTGCTTTCTTCATTTGAGAAAACTTTTCAATTCCAAAATGTAGTCCCAGAGCCATTCCTTATTGAGCTAGCCTCAGGCTGTAACCCTTTACGTACCTCATGAGAGCGAAACTTGGTGTTATCCAATTTACGGACAGCGTAGGTCATGTCTTCTTTGCGTACAAACTCCACTACTCCGGTGCCATCACGGTACACATCAGCGTAACATACATCACCTGCATCTCGCATGTGATCCTTCAGGTCCTGCCAGCTTCCACTGGGAGGTAGGCCTGACAGGAAAAGGTGGTACAGTTAGACTCATACATTCTTCTATATACTTGAAGGTAAAGAGACAAGCATAACCTGCAGAGGGAGGAACACATCACCCACCTGACACAACAACCCTGTACTCTGAGCGTCTGGAGGGGGGACCATTCCTTCCCCTCGGGGGTCCCATTGCGCCACCTCCACCACCACCACCACCACCTCCACCTCCCCTTCCACTTCTAGGAAACTCGACACGCAGGCGGTAGCCATCGTAGTCATAACCATCACGCCCATAAACAGCATCCTCAGAATCCCTGTGAAATCCGACAATTACCAATTATCAAACTTGAATCAGCCAAATAAACACAAACAGCTTCGCTAGTTGTTTTATTGTATTGTCACACATTTATCCATTAAACTATTCATTTATATAAATTGATCCCACTTGTCACACTGACAGTGTTTTAAAAAGAACAATCCTATTTAGGGTCTTGGTCAAACAAAGTGTAGTTGTTTTAATAGTCTGTGTGTGGAAAAATATTTTAGTTGTCCATCACTTGGTGTTTGGCAACAGAATCAAGAAACGTTACAACAATGTTTATTTCCCATTGAAATATAGCTAGTGGAGTAAAAATGTGCAGTCTGACATAATAAAGTAGGTTTGTAATGTATAAAGGTACGTTAATGTTATTAGGGCAGCAACTACTGATTATTATGCATTTGATCTGTTGTCTCAATTAACCGATTAATCATTTGTTCTATAAAACATCTGACAATAATGACAAATGTTCTGTGAAGTCATCACGTGTCTTGTTCTGCCTTGTCAACAGTCCAAAACACAGATATTCAAATAAAAATAAAGCTGCAAGTGTTCACATTTGAGAAGCTGGAAGCACTTGCATGACTAGTAGATTCTCAAAAACGGTTGCCAATTAATTTTCTGTTGATCAGCTAATCGATTAATCACTGCAGATCTAAACGCTAACGTTCCGCACGTGGGTCTCCAGCGCACTGGTCTGCACAGCAAGTGTCCGTCGTGAACAGGTTTGGGAACTAACCCCACGTTAATCAGGCACATCCCACCCGGCTAAAAACTACCGCAGTCCGCAGAAGCCCTCACCTCGGGTCCTCGAACTGCACGAAGGCAAATGGTGGTCCTCCTCTTCGGTTTTTCAGATCGATATCACGAATGGCTCCGTATTTGTAAAACAAGTCTTCAACATCCTTTGAGCGGATGTCGGGGGGGAGATTGCCCACGTATATCCGACAGTCGTTACTCCCCGCCGGACCTCGAACGACACTTTCTCCGGACATGTTGGCGCAAAACTAGCCAGCTAACGGGAACAATTAGGAAGTTAGCGTTAGCACGCTGGCTAACAGACCTCCTGCGGCCGAACACACGATGAAATGTCGCTTTGGTGGTTCACCGAGCACAAGATACCGTCGGCGAATTACAAGTTAACCATTTAGCTACAGCTGAAATCCTTCGGGTTGGATTTAACACCGGTCAAATTATCAAAAACTAAAAGTTGCACGCTGCGACTCAAATCCCTCCACCGACAACGAGCTCTTCCTCAGTCAGCGATGTGGTGCGGTGGATCACAGCGAGCTTTAAAGGCGCGCACACCGCCACCTACCGTCCCGGAGTGAGAGTCACACCCTACAGGAGTTGAGGTGTGACTACGTTGAGCTGAAAAGTTAAATCTTTGCCTTTGGAAACGGCAGTTTGACAAAACAATCTCACGTCAAGAGCTGTTCTGGAGCTTTCAGTCATATCATACAATCTTCATCAGTGGACAATAATGACAATTTTAACATCTACAGTTCCCCAACAGCTGGGCAAAGTCCACCTGCTAATGGAAATGATGTGATATGATTGAAAACTCCAAATGAGCTACTAAACGGAGCTTGAAGTGAGATTGTTTTGTCAAGTATGTATATGTATTATGTCCACATCATCCTTTTTGGCGCTTTATACATTTAACATAAATACAAGTGTGAATTTATCTAAATGACATCGAGGAAGCATTGGGATCAGTGTTCATGCCACATTCAGGAGGTGTAGTTTAAATACAGATGAATCATAACCACATCAAAAGACAATATAGTCAGTGCTTTAGTTTGTCTCACAAGGTAAACAATCCAAAAACAACAGGATTACAAATAACTTCACTAATGAAGACAGTGAGATACAATTGAATGCTCCAGAAAAAAAGGCATTACGTGGACCTTGTGTTAATGTTATTTTGTCAATTACTATTTGCGAGGTCAAAAGAAACTTTCACGCTCAACTTGGACAAAACTGCAGTAAGTTGCTTCAGGAGTGCCTGTCAAATGAATGTAATAATTATATAAAACCAGGTTTTCTTATTTTCTATTCTCATTTTCTTTGGTAACCAAAGAGCAAAAACACGAGTTACAACTTAAGTCTTTATTTGTTAATAACTTAGAATAGAAAGTGGAATTCAAATATAAAACTTGTACACATTTACAACAATTTAAGCTTTCCAGTATACAGTGTCAGACAGCCACACATACAAGCCATTCATTACAATCTTACATAAACACAATTCCTTACATGAAACAATAAAAATCATGCATGACTGATTTGTAAACCCCCACAACCTGATGCTGCAAATTAGTCTTTCTTCATGCCTACCTTTGTACCTAAGTCAAGGCCACAGAAAAATGTTTGTTCATAATGTGTTTTCTGTTCAGACCACATGTTCAACACATCTTCTCAGTCCTTCTTGGCTTGCTTTTCTCTGCGTTTCTGTCTAGCCTCTGACACTATTTTGAGCAGTGACAGCAGAATAGGCACGCACATGGGCAGGAAGAGTGGTATGTAGATAGCAAACTTCTGGTCATCAGGAAAGTAGAGGAGGTGGAGGAGTGAAGGGTCAAAGAATGCCCTTTCTGATGCCAAGATGGCCTCTTTGCTGTACTGCAGAGCAAAGCCGAGGTTCCCGGCCTCCAACTCAGCCACGGCCAGCTGCAGAGACGTGACGGCACTGGACACCTGAGTGACGACAACAACAATCACATGCTGGATACAGCCGATGCACTTATAGGAAAATGAGTAGTATAATTAACAACTTCTTTTAGAGTCTATTTAAATACCAGTTTAGGCACTGTTATTTGTACACTCGAGGTGTGCTTTTAAATGGTAAATGGACCACAAACCCACCCCATGAAAAACAGCCCGACACACTCATATGTGCGCACAGATACTACCAATTAATGCAGATGTGTATGCATCTGTTGCGTCTTACCTGTTCAGCAATGTTGTCATTGATAACAATGTTGCCTATCTGGTCCAGCAGCTGTGCCAGTGAGGTGATGGTGGTGGTTGCTGTTGCTACATTTTCCACGCTCCGGCTCCACATGAGACGGTCCAGCTCCCAATCAGCTAGTCCTGCACTGCCGCACGGTGCCACCAGGAAGCCAGGAGGAGGGGTAGACGACTGCACGCCCAGCAACAGTCTGACAGGACACGGTACAGGAAAGTTACCTTATGTCTACTGGGAAAGCAATACCTGTCGTACTGTAGGTGCCCACTTACCGAAGCTGTGCAAGGAAGACTCCCATGACTTTGGCCATGTTGATGTTGATGTCAACAGGGAACACAGCCTCTGGCTCATAGAAACCATTAACATTATAGACCTATAAAAACATGGATAAAGATTTTTTTTTCTTCTTGACTCAGTACCCAACACAACAAAGAGTGCAAAATCAATGCATAGCTAACAAATTATTATTAATATATAACATAATAACTTCTAATAAGTTATAACCATTCATAGTATTTAGACTACTGTCAGTCAGTGTTGCCTTTACATTATCTTACCATAATTCCACCCCACCGTGGAGAGTGAAACGCATTAGAAAGCACTTCTTGTTTCTTGCGGTCATGAATGTAAAGAGGTGAATGGTGGGCATCCGGGACGAACAGAAGAAAATTCAACACCGGGTTGGAAGATGCAGCATTTGAGCCTTGAAATCAAATGCAAAAAAAACCCAAAACAGTTGCATATAAATACACCAGAACAAACTACACCATGTTTCTATTCTGTGTGCCTTTTTCTTTTACCCAGTCTGGCCTCCACCGGGTTGATGACATGTGCGAGGCTGTCAGAGTTGAGTGTGTAGGCGCTGCGGCTGCTGTCAAAGCGCGGGTTGACACCGAGCATGGTATAGTACAAGGTCTGTAAGGAGAATATGTTCATTAACATACAGTAGCTGAGCATCTTGTCATCATGACGTGGGTGCCGCACATTCACACACACTTGCACACACAGTACCTGAGAGTCAATGCTAAAGTTGGACAAAGGGGCCAGTTTTGTAAGCAAAGGTTGGATATAGGTCCGCACGGCACCCTCTATGTCCCAGTGTAGCCGGTGTGACTTTGGGTCTGGGTTCAACAGACTGAATGTTATCTCATAACCTAAAGAGAAGATAAGAATAATCAGAGGACATAAAGACAGTGTTCACATAGTTGAAGTGTATTCTGACAGGAACAGAAATTAAGTTGGTCCACTTTATGGCTGTGCTGAGACAAAGACCAACCTGGGCTGGATTTAAAGGTTCTCATACTGTCAGCGATGCTCTCCTTGTTGCCAGGGCTCAGACGGACTCTGTCGCTGAGGGCAGCGGTGATGTCGCTGTGGCTAAAAGACATCACCTGCAGCACCTGCTTCATCCGAGGCTCCAGGTGAGCCAGCAGTTGCTCGAGTGTCCTGCCCACCCTCATCTGGGCGCCAATACGCAGCAGGGCTGTCCGTCGCTGACCGATATACACGTCCACATCCTGAGAGGCATGAAGGTACGGGTCGGTATTGAATAATGTATTCTTCTACTTATCCCGGGTGACACAAATTACTTATAATTCTGTTTGCAAGCTGTGCAGAAGGTACTGTATTTAGACAGTTAGTAGTTAGACACTTAACAGATACATTAGATAGATTATATCTTCTTTTCAGTGGAATTGCTACTCGACTCAATAGAGATTCATGAACTTAGCTAAATTTCACCATTCATCAAAGCATAAAACTGCACACAGACTTTAATTTACCCTTTTAACATATGAACACACTAACGAAAAATGAAGAAAATAAGGAATAGGAAAGGGTTAAAAGCAGCCACACAATACTGGAAAAAAAAATTTTTTTTTAAATGTTTTAACCTCAGGCAGCAGTGACGATGACTCTGGGATCACATACACAACCAAAGAACCACACGGACTCTCACTGAGCGTGTGCAGAGATAGATCTGCATCTAAAGAAGAAGAACAAGAGAGACAGAGAGAAATTACTACCTGTGGTCTCACTGGGATAACAAAATGCTAGCATCTGAAGAGCTGAAAGCTGGATTTGACAGGCAGACAGCATCTCACCTGCAGCAGTGGGCTGGTTCAGGGCGTCCTCCTCCATGATTGTAGCTGTCCGGTACCTTGTCTCATACCTGTACCTCAAAGCAGTGTCCTCTGGAAACAAAAGAATTTGAGAATTACCTTCCAGTCTTCGTATTTTGTAACCATAAGACCATAACCGCAGACAGCATTAATAAATCACCATCTACTGTGTGTTCCTCATCCTGTGTCTGTGTCAGTGGGACCTTCTTCTGCTGTTCTGGTGTCACAGTTCCACGTGCAAACACAACCTCAACATCAGCACTCAACTGTAGCTACAAAAAAAAACAAAAGGAATAAAGAGAGGGGTATTTTTAAAAGGCACACGTATGGAAGATAAAATGGACCACAAGATAGAGACGTGTAATTAACAGCAAGGAGAACAAACAAACCTGTAGATTAGCCAACTCTTTTATCTGACTGACAGGCAACCAGGCGCGGTACGTTTCAGTTGTTCGCCACCACAGAGGGACTCCCACGATGATGACCACTGCTGCTATGGACAGAGCAGCAAGCTGGCCGCGCCTACGCTCTGAGAGACATGCATTACTGTGAGATAATATACATTTGTCAACCATCTGAGATTTTACCCTGCCGTTTATACTGTGGTGGCTGCCCCTGTATTATATGTTTATATACTGTTGTGTATATATTGTATGTGTATGTACAGTATTTCTGGTTGTATTAGGCCACTGTGGGCAATTTTGCAAATCAGTGTGCAGGACTGTTTTGGTGCAATCATCTGTTTTTATATGTTTCACCTTGATTACCTTGATTTGTCACTAAATTAACCAAGAACAGAAATTCTTGTCTTGTTATTTTACACACCGACTGCGTGTCTGTGAAGTTTCTGTAAAATGATATATACCATGACGGTGATTACATAATGTTTACATAATTCTGTGTACTCCACAAAAGACCGAGCTAGATGCTAGACTGCAGTCCTACTTGTGCAGCCTCAGAGAGACGACATTAACTGGGCAACAACATACAGTAAATGGCTGCAAGACCTGGTTTAGTTTCAAAGCTAGAAAAGTACAATATACTTAGGGAGGTTTAGGGAACTCTAATGTTGAAGTAGGTTGTGGAATAAAAAATAAACAACGAAAAGAAAAGATATAAGGTGATAAGTCAGGGAGGGCTAGTTAGCTGTTAGCTTCAGAGGGTCTTAACGTGGAGGCAACGGCCGCCTCGTGCCAGGGTCGCTACAACTGTTGTGCGCGTTGGCTAAGTATGCTCTAACAAACTGGTCTAAATGTTAAATCTTTTATTTGTAGGAAGGAAATCATTTATGTAGAATTAAGTTCATCTACTCACCCACTTCCGTGGTGGCCATTTCTGTGAATGAACTAAAACCGGGTGCGTTTGTTAACACAGCACACCCGGTCGGACGTCACATGACCGACATTAACAACAAATGGGGCAAATGGTGTGGCTGTAGAAACACCAATAAGTCGTGATCTAGACACATGGCCACACTTTAATGAGATTCGACAGGACATTGTAGCGCACACCTGCCTGTCAGTCCCAAACGCGCTTTGAGACGCAGCGAGGGGGCAACAACACGTCGGCCCACCCGGCGATTATATTAAACGCACAAACGCAATGTACATTTTGGCAACCAGCGCCTCGTGTGGAGGCTTAAATTATTTCCAGTTACCCAAAAAGCCCCAAATCAACACCAATATTTGACCATTAATACGAGAAGTGACCAGAAATATAGAAACACTTGTATATTGTTTTACAAACAAATGCAAAACTCCTGCAACAGCGAAATGTCACCTGAATGTTAAGCGGTTTGTTAAGACTACACACATTTTGAGTCTAGTAGTGATGATGAAATATTGGTCTGCATTATAATGAGCAGTGTTTTCATTGTTTTGTCCACTGAGGGAGCAAAAATATTAGAATCACCTTACAATACACTGCAATCCAATAAACCAGCACCAAAAAACAATTACACGTTTCACAAAGGCTGTGGAAGTATCGAAGTACATTTACTCAAGTACTGTACTTAAGTACCATGTTGAGGTGCTTTTACTTTATTTTCATTTTCTGCTACTCTATACCTCTATTCCACTAAAATTCAGAGGGAAATATTGTACTTGTACATTTAGTTACTGGTTACTTATTAATAGTAGAAAATATAATCAACAAATAAATTATGATGTATTATTATGGATAAAGAGAACATTTTATTGATCCCTTGGTGAAATACACAAGCTACCCAGAAGCATATGCAGTAAAAAATAAGCCCCAGTTTTACCAGCTGCAACATTAAAGCCATGAACATATTAATGCATCAATGATTATAATTCAATAGGCCTGCATTATTTTGAAACTGGCCATTCTGCATAATGAGTATTTTTACTTTTTGTACTTTAAGTATATTTTAATGCATGACTTTGACACTGAGCAGCTTTACTGGTGCAGTTGGGAGTTAAAGAAATTGCTCAAGGGCACCTCAGTGGTGACATTAGGGGGCAAGCACTGCTCTCTCTCTCTTTTAATTTATTAAACTGATATTAGGATTGTACTGGTGACTTTCTGGTCTAACCTTTAAGCCACTACTGCAAAATGTAGCCGTCTTGTGTTACCTCATATTAAGGCCTTTAAATACATTTGGGTGCGATTATAGCAGGTTCCAATCCAGGATACTGAGTTTTGTTGGTGGGGTCACGTTAATATCCAGCTTGATTGCCATTCATGTCTAACAAATGAGATGCTGTTTCAGACAATTGAAGCTGTGTTTAAAACATAAACCAAATAGATAAACTCTTGCTCATACACCAAGCTACTAGAGAAATAATGCCCCTTTCAAACTGGTTATTTCGTCCAATTTTCATGTTAGATAGCATGTATTCACAGCAATGCTGGTTGTAAAGGTGACATTTAGCTTACTGGAAGTAAATTGGCTGGGTGAACAGGAAGTGAGGAAAGAGCTAGGCTTACAACACTATATAATGTGATGCAAGAAGGCTATTGCATGACTGTTCAAGTGTCAGGAATGCAAAGAGAAATGATTGGGATAGACGCCATAAAAACAGCAGCAATAATGTCACACAAAGAGATCTCTGCTAGTTGTTTTTTTAGTTTATTTTTCTCCACTATTTGACACACCAAGTGCTTCAAGAACAATATTAACATCACAAACATCACAGTATTCCAACACAGCAGTGACTGTTTCCCCCACTGCTAACCCCACGTATTGGTCCGCGTTATAGGTTCATCAATAGTAACCATCTCCTCTTCCCCGTGGGGTGGGCTGGGGGAAATCAGGAGGGGGATGACACAAGCATCACATAATAGACACCTTCACACAACTGAATACATTAACTACGGTATGTAATTTAAAGCTAATGATATATTGAGATTAGACACACAAGATGTTTTCTCTGATTAGTGGTGATTAGAAGCGTGTGAACAGAAAGGTTAGGATGAATAATTAGGATAAATCCGGGTGTGCGGTGGTTTATTACCGACCTCTGCTGGAGCTACAGCTGTCCGAAAGTACGAGTACTCCACACACTTCGACAGTCGCTCTTTACACCGTTTGTCTTGTCCCTTAATGGACGTACTGATGCCACTAATAATCGGTTGGTCCCGCTGTCAGGGAGGATGTTAGCATAGCGTTTTTAAGGATGAGCCCACACTGTGTTCTGACAGAAGCGAAACACAGACACACACATGCTGATCTGGCCTGCTTGGAAGTGGCTCAAGATTTTTCATGGGGAGGAGAGGGAGACAGTACTGGGTGTGGAGACAGGTGCAGTTAAGAAGAGGCATGAATTGAATACTGACTGATTATCTTCATCTACTGTTAAAATTCTCTGAGGCCAATAACTGTTATAGATAGACAGCGAGACATGACGTAAAATAGTTTTCCACTTCAGTCATAAATCGTCTCAAAACTGTTTTGATTTGTTCGATTAATTAGAAAAAAAAAACCAAGCCTGTTCCCTTTAAATTGTAGTTTCACATCATGTTTTTAAATATTCATATCTAATAATAATCTACTCTGACAACTCTGAAGTACAGTAGACAGCACAGGCCTGTGACTGATGGAGTGAGGGGGAATAGCAGAGCAGATATAAGACTACAATTAGACCTCAGTTGAATGTGGTACTTTGATGTTTAGTAGGCGTGATTAGCCACATAGAGGGATTTTCCAGCAGCGCCAGCAGTTCCAGAAGACTCGTACTTGCCAAGCGCAGCCAGACCGTTTGCCTGGAGAAGAGGGGGAAAAAAAGTTAATTAACAATATTGCACAAATGGAGTTTCAGATTCATTTTACTCTGCGAGGATGTTCTGCCTGACCTCAGCACGTTTGATGAACTCCTCGGTGGCGGCCTTCTCGTTGCTCAGCTCTCCTCTCCATGCGTTCAGGGCAGAGGCCTGCAGGGCGCGGCCGTAGGAGAAAGTCAGGGCCCAGGGCTTGGGGAGCGGACAGTTGTTAATGGCATTAAGGTTCACGCTGGCCTCTTCTTCGGACTGGCCGCCTGACAAGAATGTCACTCCTGAGAAAAAAACAGAAATAAGCAAATACACACGTTATCTATCTGCTTAAACCAGAACATTTAAGCCTGTCAACTCTAAGACTGGAAATGATCTGGTTTTCTTAATATTTGAGGGTGGGACAAAAAAAAGAATTAATCTGGCAATATATAAAAATACATTCTCTTGCAATACATTACGTGGTAATGCTTTATTTAATGGGTCTGTAAATCCCTTATATATATATATATATATATATATATATATATATATATATATATATATATATATATATATATATATATATTCCTTATTCTACAGTGCACAGATATCGCAAGGATCCCGCCTAATGAACTTTTGTTTCTTCTATCTCTCTCTGACCTGTGACAGCAGGAGGCACAGTGCGGCGCAGGGCAGTGACGGTAGCCATGGCGATTTCTTCGCTGCTGTACTTGGTGGGGCAGGAGTGTCCAGCTGTGACCATGTTGGGTTTCAGCAGTGTCCCTTCCAGGTACACATGGTGGTCTGACAGAGCCTTGTACACTGCAGCTAGGACCTAGCAGCAGGAGAGAGACACGTGTATGTCAAAAGACTGTGACATGTAGTAAAATACTGCAAAATATATAAATAAATATATTGTAAAATATAAACTTTACAGGACGTATACAGTGGTTTGTGTTTTTTTACTCAGTAAATTCACCTTCTCACTGACGTACTGGCAACGCTTCAGGTCATGGTCTCCATCAGGAAGGATCTCAGGCTCCACAATAGGAACAATACCATTCTAGGAGACATTACAAAGTACAAGTTTAAGGCAAACTCTCATCTTCTCATAGATACACTACATGAGTTTGTTTTAATGCTCAATAGTGTCCTCAAATCCCCAAATGTGATCATAAATCAACTTAAAACTGGGATTCTGGGCTTGGGGGGCACTTTAACCTAACTAAATAGCATCCTCAGGAATCTCACACCAACCTGCTGGCAGATGCTAGCATATCGTGCCAGAACATTAGCATTCTCAAAGATGGCCAGCTCAGACGGCGTGGTGTCACTGATCTTCAGCACACAGCGCCACTTGGCGAAGTCTGCACCGTCCTTCTTGTACTGCGCACAGCGCTCAGACAGCCCGTCCAGACCTACACTCCAGTACATACACAGAACCATCCATCAGAAACACGGCAGGGGGTTTGTAATGTTTGGAGTGTGTGTTCCTAATGCCTCCTACCCTGAGTGGTGGTCTCTCCATTTGTTCCAGCGAGGGGCACAACACCTTTGTCCACCTGTAAAGAGGGAAACAGAAATTGGTTAAAATAATGTTGTACGTTACGTGATGTTACACTTAAATGTCCTTCAAATCCTAGATCTTTGCTTATATAAAAGCGACACACATCATTACATTACAGTAGATTGAATTTCACTCCTACAACTAAACAACTTTCCTGAACAGACGTCCTGAAAGCTCTTTCACCCAGTTTGTCCCCTCATCCTGATCTGCTGTTATGGGTGGGTCTGTGTGCATCTAAACATGCTGGCAACGAGTCTGTGTTTCCATATACAGTGTAGGAGCCTTTATAGTTTTACCTGCCAAACAAATGATGACTGTGAAATGCTTAGCTGGAGTATAACATCAACACTGTGGCCGTGGAGACATTCAGAGCAAAAGCAAAACAGCCACCCAATAAGGCTGAGCTTCCCAGACTCACACACTGTGTTTTAGGAGGTTGAACATGAAACAAAGTAACGCTTAAAATGTGTGGGAGAAGGACTGTAATTGCAGAAAGAGAGGAAAGATTTGATTTTTTTTGTCTTATTCGATTAAGAAACTAATTTAAAACAGACTGTAAGGCCAGATGAGACCCACTATTTGCAGACTAAAGAGGTCAACGCTGGAGGTTTAAATATGAGCGTTGTGCACCTTGATGCCAACAACAATGTTGCGGTCTTTGATGAGCTTGGCGAAGGGTGTGCCATCATCTGTGCTCTGGTAGAGGGTTTCGTGGAAGAAGATGACCCCTCCAATAGAGCTGTCGATGCGCTCGTCGGCTGTGAAGAGCAGCTGGCGGTAACGACGCCTGTTCTCCTCTGTGTTCTCAACCCCAATGGGGTTCAAGCGTTTCGCCATGCTGCCTGTAGGCAACACACACACACACACACAGCTATTCATGCATGACTCAAATCAAGACAGTTAGGACCTTTATGCATTCCGTATACCTCTGGATTAACATTACATTATAATTTAGCAGAGATTTAAAGTGTCCTCAGTAGAGGTTTGCACCCAGTTTCATAGTGATTCTGTGAACCAAAAATCTAAATGATACCAGTATATGAGTTGCAATAGGGTAGTATTAACCTAAATGGTTCAACTAATTTATCTTTGCTTAACACCGACTTATCTTTGTCTACGAATGTGTGAATGAAACTATAGATGCATACCAGTGGACTCATCGGCTGCGAGGATGCCTTTTCCTGGAGCTACTATCCTCTGAGCGATGTCCTGCAGCTCCTTCTTCTGCTCAGCAGTCAGTGCAGGATACTGGTGAGTCATGGTGGCTGAAAGAGAGAGAGAGATGGAGAGGTCACGTTGTTTCACGGTGTGTCGACCTGGACGACTGCCCAGTACTGGCCTCAGTTTTTTGTCCCTCTATTGTCTAAAATGTGGCTACCTCGCTGCAGCAGCGCTAAGCTCTTCTCAGTGACGGCAGGAGGATGTGTGAAAATGACAAAATTCCGACAAGATGGCACGCAAAGTCACGCAATCCAGTTGTGCTATTGTGTGACTGTCATCTAAAACTAAGTAAAGCTTTATCATTGATATCAATACCATCTGGGGTTGAATTTGACTGTGTTCAACTCGAAGGAAAACAAAATCCTTTGATATACTGTCTGGTTATATTGGTGGCAGCTGTGCTGTCTGTGTCGTGCTAACATGCATGCACACGCTCAAAACCAGATTATTTTGTTCCCTATTCCCTTCTTTACTCTGCCGTAAATAAGCAGTTACGTAACCCCTCCCCTACCCCCCACCCGAACCATAGAAGACAGAGAGGGAGCGATTATGCAACAGCGCTCCTATATATTCTGCTGCCAGACCTCATTATAGCTGCAGGACTGGAAGCAGCACGGCTCGTTTCTTTCTCATCAGCAACACTCTGCCTTCTCCTGTTTTCCCCTAATGTCATTATATCTCTTTGTGCATTGCACGTTTACACGCCTTTCATTTCTTAGCCATGATTAATACATGGCTTCTTTCCACGTTTTTAAATCAACCCATCTAGTGTCCTTAAAACCTCCTGCTGTGCTCAGTGAGGCATGCTGCTGCTCTCTCAGTAAAAATTGACATCTGCTGGACGCATACAAGATGAACACGCATGGGATTTGTAAATTCCCATTTTCACAGATCCCTAAAACGCATCACTCCCACTAACGCAGACTGTTCCAGGGAACAAGCTGTGACTTCTGTCTTTGGTCGACTGCACCGGTTGCCAAGCTGCTCCCAATGAACAATATCACCGGTTAGGCCTATAGCTTCGTTCAACATCAGACTAGTGTCATAATATTGGATCAGCTATAGGTGAATGTTTGATGGGAGGAAGATACTCCTTTGGTGACAAATACAGAGGTGAGCTCCAGTCAGCTGTGAATGCTGCACAGGAAAGAGAAGCTGGACAGAAACATCTTTACTTAAAACTTACTTTAAATGTTCAACCACACAGAATGTAAATGACTAATTTGGACTAAACTTAGGATATATAGTATTTTATTACCACAGAGAGAGAAATCTTTGTGAGAACACTGGATTTTATTTCATGTAACACAATATACCAATAGGAGGGTTTAGAACAACAAATTCACTGGATTCCAAACTTGGGCTGTTTTGCTGTGGTAGGACACTGCCTGACATAACCTATATCCTCTCTGTTAATCCTCAGCTTAAAGCTATGAGATAACAACCTTTAGAGCACACACACAGGCCTCTGAATGAAAACAGAGTGCGGTTACCACAACACAAACGTCAAGCACGGCTCACTGCTGATGGTTAAATTCTGGCCTGCAGGGTACAACAATTAGACCGGGAGTATAAACCTCTATAGTGAATAAGAGAGGGTATTTACACTTGATAAAGGCCAACCCAAGGGCACAGGCATGATGTGTGGGACTTCAGTACGATTGTGTGAGCACGGCCTTGCTCCACTGTTAGCCGGACAAAACTCATGCTCAGCAAATACCTGCTATCTTTTGTGAAGCACCTGCGTGCTTCAACAATACATTTTTGTTGACTTTGGGTCAAATGTGGCTGGGTGTCTGCTGAGGAAATTGCAAAATCATTTGCAAGATGATGTGAAATCCAAAATTTATGCAATGTACAATGGAGAGTTAGCAAATATGTGAGCTTTAAAAAAAATGCTTTGAAACTAAAAACGTCCTCTTTTCAATTAGAAATATAGAGCTGAACAACCCAATGACGCAATCACATATCTTTTATATTGTCTGAATGCATAAAAAGAGGGCCTTGAAGGACAATGCGCTACTGTGTGCACGACCTGCCTCTGACATATGATCAGCCTGGAGCAGGTTTGGTAGAAACACACCGTTTAACACATATACTGTTAAAAATATAGATTTAGTCAATGCACCTTTCTACTTCTGAACACATTCTGTCATTTGGTGGGCAAATCAATCAATTGGATGAATAACCAAACAAGATGACGTAACCAAAAATGTTATGTTGTGGCACCTATAATGAACAAAAAATATTTTTTTTTATTTTCGTATCTGCTGCTTGTGTGTCTCCAGGATACCTGATAATGGATGCACATTTGAATGAAAAAAACAAAACAAAACAAAAAAAACCCCAAAAACCTGCCTGTCCTTGGTTGGACAGCCACCTGACCTCGCCTGAAATAAACAGCACCTCCACTAACATCAGGACAATTTTTATGAAATATAATATTAGGCTTATTAAGCTTCGGGGAAATCAAGCACTGGTGCTACATCGCACAGCAAAGGCCACATATATAATGAGTAAACCTTAATGTAGTATCTGCCTTGATAATAAGATGCTTCAGCAGCGTGTACCACCTGCTAACCAATTACCTGGGGGGTGTATCCCTGAAGTCATTCTGATACTGCCCTTTAACTAATGTCTATATTGGTACATATCAAAAATATTGATTAAATGAACTATGTCAAAGCTTTGACTATGTCATCGTTAAAAAAAAAAAAAAAAAAAAAAAAAAAAAAGGAATCTTAATCTTATAATTACCGTAGTATATTGGCATCATTAACCAATCATTAACCTATGCTATAGTATTAGGCTATTTCTGGTAGCCGATCAATCTCTTAAGATAAAGGAATGAGTTTGTTTCCACTTGCTCAAGGGCACTTGCAAATACTGAAATGCTAGTTTGAAGAATCATCTTCCTTACCAGCACAAACGCACCCTGCTGCAAAAATGTCACTTTGACATGATTTGAAGTAGCAACCTTCCTGAACCTATCGTCACACACTACCACAGTGGTGACAAGGTTTATCTTCCAGTGTCGTACAGTGTGCAGGCCGGGGGTTACCTTCTGATGACGTCACTGAATAATTAGACAACTATAGCTTTTACAATGCACGTCACGATAACAAGCAGTATATTTTTCAGAGTAGTCATTAAAAAAAAAAAAGCTGAGATTCATATTTAGTTGTCTTAACCGTCTCTCCATCGTTTCTCTCTGCGATTTCAATTCCAGCCTGTTGCACAGTGGTTGGCCTCAACAAGACAAACACCATTTCTGCACTGCGACATCAAGATGCAACGGCCAACTCCCTACTGTGGCGTCATGCATGACCACTCAAAACTGTGATCGCTGCATGTTAAATAATATCATTATACCACTTATATTTAACATTGTGATACAACTAGCAATCACACATCTGTTGCTTCTATAGACTTTAAGCTTTCACTTTAGAACGGACAGGAGGATGATGAGGCCAGACATTACTCTGTGTCCTTCACGCTACAACAGGCAATCAATCCTTCTCTGTGAAAACCAATGCTGCATAGGCTCACTTACCAACCCAGGATACAGCTGGAGATCACAAACACATAAACATCAAACTCAGTCCAGAATGAACATGAACATCTATAGCAATCACGCTGCCGCTTTTCTGAAACAATGCTGCAAGCATTAAACTATTATATTTGAAGCTTGCATACTATATTGCCTAGTATTTTTAAGGCTGCAGGCGGGGACTTGTGGGGGGTGTCTCTTGTTGCTAAGTGTTGTTGCCTTGTCTGTATCATTATCAGCACCATGGAGGCCTGCCCAGCATGTTTCTCAGCACTGCAAGCTGCATGAGCTTTAAAGGAGGTGAGCAGCACTAGTCAAAAGTAAAAAGCCTGCTTGGTGTGCTGCGTTTTGTTACCAGACGGGCTGCTGGCCTTGGCACTGATGCACGTCGTCTCTCTGTTTGAGCGGTTTCTATCCTCAGGCCTTGATCCAGCAGCACTAGCGGGAGCACTGTTTCCCATGCAGCTCTCTGATACAAGCCTGTAAGGCAGACATCAAGGCTGTGTGCATTGCAGTTCAGAGAGAGGTTGACACTGGTACAAATGTGCAGATGCGTTTAATACATTTCCCTCTTAAACTATTATGATAATTGATTAATTGTTTGTCATTTTTTAACAAAAAAAGCCAAAAATGTACTGTTCCCGTTCTGTCAAATGTGACTATTTTTTGGGTTTCTAGCCTTCTTTGATGGTAAATTGAATATCTTTGGGTTTTGGAATTTTTTTTTAATATATGTATTTCGTACCCCAAACGACAAATAATCAGAAGATGAATCGACGATGAAAATCATCTTTTGTTAATATACTCTTATTGAGGAACGCAGCTAACTATCATCTACATTATTGATTATTATGCAGATTTTTCCCTAGCTTAATCTATTAACCGTTTGGTCAATAAAATAACAGAAAATAGTACAAAAAAATGCCCCTCACATTATCTCAAAGCCCAAGCCTACATATTGAAATGACTTGTTAAGTCTGACCAACAGTCCAAAACCTAAATATATTCACAATCATAGGAGACTAAGAAGGAACCCACGTTAACTAATTGAACCTAAATATGTGATGTAGGTTTTAGTGTTGGTGAAGTCAACATGATGAAGTCTGAGTGTACACATGCATTGATATATGCGTTTTTTTAATAGTAATCACACGTTTAGCATCCTCCTCCTCAGGTCGCCCCTCCTCCCATCACATAAGAGGAGGTGTACGTGCTTAGGATCAGATACACTCCGACAGGAAGTCACTGCTGCCATGTGGTTAACTAACTAACCTCAATTTGCACAAATGAAACGCATAAAACAACAACGTGTGTCGATTTAAACTGAAAGCAGGCGCAACAGGCTCTTCTTTGTCCACTTTCATCCGCCAAGGTCACCGCTGCTACGCCCTTCCTGTCGCGTATATCGATGATGGGCCGAGATGAGCAGCTTTAAACAGAAATTCCCAAAAGGGGGAAAACTTGAATGGTTTTCTGTCAAAAGAAGACGACGGCAAACGAGCCACAGGTACCGACGGCTGCTATTAATTCGCGGCTCACTGGCTGGGAAGAGAAAAGTTAGCTTTAGGTCGCGCAGAGCAGCATCGCATCCCCATCGCCATCATCTATGAGTGATCAGTAACACATGACAGGCGTCTGAAGCAGCGATATTGATCAGATCAGGGTTCACTCTTACCTGCTGGAAGGTGTCTGGGTGCTGAGGATGCGGACGAGTCTCCTGCTTCACTGCTGCAGCGCAACGTGACCCTTCACAAAAACCCTCGAGCCGGGGGCGGGGCTAACGCCGCCGCGCCACGTGACGGAGTGACGCCGCCGAACGGCTAACGCGCACGCGCCGGAGAACTTGCCCGCATGAGTCTGCAGCTTTGTAGAAAACAAGAGAAGATGCGAAAAGGTTTAAATGTGCAGCTTTTGTTTTCTCAGCCTAAAGCTTAATGAGAAAAAAAACAAAAAACAGTGAATTGACTATCCAACAGTGCCATGCCTTAAATTAAACGGCCTCCAAACTATTTTTTCAATGTCCCAATTCAGAGAGTCCATAAAAAAATACCCAGATATTGCTTATGATGGTGAATTATAAGATACTTGTACAAGGGTATCTGCTCAATGACTAAAAACTCCCATTATATCAGGCAAGGTAAAAAGAGATGGAAATGCCTGGCGAGGTGTGGCTACAAGCCTGGGGAACACAGTGTATATCTACCATAGACTGTGTATGATATCTACCAATTCTCTGACCTGGAGAGATTTTTGTTGGAAAAATGTATGTACGGCAAAAGTAGGGCAGGCAAAATGGCCACCGTGAGTGTTAAATTATTATAATTTATAATATTGGATTACTGATGCATTAACATGTAAGCAGCATTTCAATGTTAAAGCTGGTCAAGGTGAAGCTAATTTGAACTATTATATACTGTTGGATAGTTTAATGTACTGTGAAACAAGGTGTCATATTTTATATACTGATTGTATGATTTCTAAAATATTAATCTGTCAAATAATTAGTTACAATAGCTGTCAAATAGATGTAGTGCAGTAAAAATTACAATACCTAGCATTCTATGTTTGTGCAGAAACAATGTGGTGTAACTGATAGAGAAAGTAAAGTAATGATGATTTTCTGTTCACTGACTGATGTGTTGAAAACTATTTTAGTTCTCCTTCTCTCTGTCTCGCTTTCTTCAAGCCATCTCACACAGACAAAACATCCACACTAGCAGATCGCTGTACAGTAAAGAGTTTAATATTCTATCTGTGCTACATGGTAATTACAAAAATACATTGTAACATAACATATAACATCAATTAGCATCCAAAATATTCATATAAACTTTATAAAGAGGAATTTATAAATAAGCATTTTTTTGTGAAAAAAAAAGCAAGCTCAGGATCACATGTGAGGCATTTTGGGCACACATCAGGGCATACTTTACAAAATCATAATAAAATTGAATGATCAGGTAAGTGCATGAGGGTTCGATTACTGGCTAGGGTTACAGCAGCCTTGGACAGTAGAAAAAGCCCTGTATCTATTAAAATGTTAACTGGAGGTAAACAATACTGCTGTTCATTCACCCATTACAGTCCCAGCTCAGGTCTGGACAGTTGGGTGCCATCTCAAAGTCAAAATCAAGGCTGACTTGGGAAAACCAGCAAGTGCGCCCCTGAGTCGCAGGTTATAAATGATTCAAACTAAAGCAGACGCTGAAGGCGTACACATCTTGATCTGATGTTGTGATGCTTTCATGACTTATACATAGTACAGGAGAAGAGACGTTTCTACCGCTACAGAATTTAGGCAGTAAAGGTTTGGGAGAGGTTATACCACAGGATTATTAAAGGTGCAGAATAGGTTTTACAGTAAAGATCACAAACATAACCACTCAGAAAATGAGGCAAGGAGGTTCTTTTGTCCGCTTCTGCCAAAATAATCATGCAACATGAAAATAAAGGCAGAAGCTCAAAAATACACTCATTTTGTTGAAGGGTCTTGGTTGGATTTCTACTTAACTACACATAACTTAAAATATAACCTGTAAAAAAAAAAAGAAAAGAAATTTGGTGCACTGTCTTCAAGCAGCATGACTTTTCCCTGTGGGGTGAATTTGATAGCATTATGTACTATTAAAAGGGCAACCATGACCAGTCATTGTAAAATTAAAAGTAGATGGACAATAGTGCAATCGTTCTTGCACAACTGTTGAGCAAATACAGTAGGCTTGAAAAGGTACTCATTGTTAAAAGGCAAACAAGTAAAAAAAGAAAAAATAGTGTCCAGTACATCACAAAACTCCCCCATAAAACTCACCACTACAAGTGAGGAAGTGGTTTTCTTTACTCAAATGAATCATTCCCTTCTAAACTACAGATCCAATTAAATCATAATCAGCTATTTTGGCTTTTACTACATAAGACATTTTAGAAGGCGCACCACACCTGTGTGTAAGGGTGAATAAATGTGCAGAAATACATACGTGTAGGCCTTTACCTTTAGCCTGTTAGTAACCATACTGTAAATTCATAGTCCGTCACACAAACACTTCTCTGCGTGGGCCTTGTTCCTGAGCAGGCTGCAGTGGGAGTGCCGGGCCGGGGAGCGGTGCAGCTCGGTGAGTTTGTGTGCTGGCATCCAGCTGTGTGTCCGGTGTGACGGGAGGGCTGAGGAACGAGTCGTAGTCAAAGCCTTTGAGAGGCTGCAGAGACAAAGTGAGGCCTCGTCGAGCTTTGGCGGCCCGGTCCGGTCTCTCCCTCAGCTCCAGAATCACCTGGACAGAAGGAAACGCTTCACTTTGCTTGCATATTGAACATCAACAACAACAATCTGACTCGTGTTTGAACAACCAAACTGACAACGTCCAGACATTCATCAGTTACCTCCACAGGCTGGCGCTGCAGCAGGGCGAGGTCAAAAGTTGTTCCATGGAAGAAGGTTTGGCGTTTGAAACGCTCGAGAGTCTTCAGGCGGCGGGAGGGGGTCTTGCACAAAAGCTGGACAGAGAAACGTGTGTAGGTCATGATATGACATCAAACTAGACACACTGAGCAGTTAGTAGATACTGGCGCATGTTATCAAATCATCAGAAGTGTAGATTTGAATGTTTTGTAGCAACATTATTACACTTTGTGTAATTACCTCAGTTATGAGCAAGGCCAGTGGGGGGCTGAAGCTGAGGGGAATTTCATAGGGAAAACTCCTCACTTTCCTCAGCATACTGCAGTGATCTGATTCTGGAGGGACAGGGAACTGAGGAGAGTTTGAGGTACATGAAGATAGGAAATCTTCAGAAAGCCAGATCAGGCAGAGGACTCACAGATAGACTTTTACATGGCAAAACATAAGGCTTCTAATGACTAGATTTAAGAAAACATATAACACTTAAATAATTTAGATCATTTCATTTTAAATGTTTGTTTTCTCACAACTTACACATACACGTAATTCAACAATAATGTAAAATCAAATGCATGTTACACAGTCTTCTTTTTACAGCAAAATTCAAGATCAGCTATGTAACCGAAAGAATAAATGTGAGAAATATCTGCTTATCATGCAAGACGTACTGAGCCTACTGGCAACAACACCTCACCTTCCCAGTAACCAGTGAGAAAAGCAGAATTCCCAGTGACCACCAATCAGCTGCATGATTGTAGGGTCCGCCACTCAGCACCTCTGGGGCTGCAGAGCAGACAGAGCACGCTCATAGCACTGGATGTACTATTTATTTATACATTAATACATTCACTTCCTAGTATAATAGATTAAAAATAACGCACAAAATGTTAATCTGTTAATATGTCCCAGCATCTGCAGAGCAGTGATCTGGTGGGATTAGCTACAGAGGTGGATGTGAACGGATGTGGTGGAATATTTCTCACCCATGTATTGGATGGTTCCACAGATGGTGAAAGCTCTTCCTCCTCTCTCCAGGCGTCGGGACAAACCAAAGTCAGCTAAGCGGAGGTGTCCTAGAACAGACCATTTTCTCTACATCATTATGTATCTCTACATTCAGGCTCGTCTTGTTGATGCAGTTACAACTAGTGCAAAATATATTTAAATATTCCCATCATAATCTCATTAGCAAATGCAACTGGATACAAAGGCTGTTCCCTCTCAGATAGATGTACTGTTTGCATTAATGTGTATTGACTGACAGCTGTGCACAGTCAGGATGTTCTCTGGAAGGTTCTGTGCCTCTCCTGCATACCAGAGCTATGCTGCTCTCTGTTGGGGAAGTTTTGACTCACCGTTGTCTGTCAGCAGGATATTCTCCATCTACAAAAAGAGTGCCAAAAAGACTGAATTAGACACCCATCCAATAAACTACTTCAATAAAATATAAATGTACAACAGGAAATGTTTTCATTTAATGGGTTAAACACAAGAATGCATTAATGGACTGATTAACAAACAGTAATTAACAAAGCTTGTTGACAGATTAGGAAATGTTTTCTGTTAATGAATAGATCTACTCTGAACTGGCAGAAAAAATGCCTAATCTCTACCACACGATTTACTGTTTAGTAAGATAAAAACAGAAATAGATTTTTCTTTTAAACATGCACGATGCACAAAGACTGCTGAGTTGGCTGTTCACATATGAAACATGTAAGTAGGGCAGTTATTTGGAGAAAACCTGGGAGACGAGAAAGAAAGCCCTTTATCAGGATAAACTTCAGGCCTGTTGCATTTCTTTTCTTTCTGCTATTTAGTACACAACTTATTTGAGATTTTGCTCATAAACATGTGTTAGCTGAAATGATGATTGATGTTCTGCATTTGGTTTTGAATCTAGGTTACTGGATGATGTCTTGTTAAATTTCTGATGTTTGATATATAGCACTGTCTTAGCACTTAATCTCATGCTGGATGGGCCAAATGTTTGACAAAATAAAAACTGTATTACTTTTTAAGTAAGGACTAATGTTATTTATAATCTTTGTTAAAAAGAAATACATTCATTTGCATTTTGTACCATTAGTCAGAATAAACTGTCTGTCATTTTGGTCCCAAACTTGTGAATTACCTCCCTCTCTTACCTTCACATCTCTGTGGATGATCCCAAAGTCATGCAGAAATCCTGTGAAAAACCAGCGAAGAAGAACAAAAATATAAAACTCAGCCAGAGAGGGAAATGTTTCAAATCCATCAATCTGTCTTCCTTCTGGCATATTAAAAAACACGGCACTTGTTGCTATGGGAGATCCTTTGAGAGCTCATCTCATTTTAATTAGACCTCTTTTTATAATTACATATAATTAAACACTGTTAGCTATGGAAACTTACCTGTGTCTGATCTAATTAAGATATGTGAGGAGAAAGGTGCAGGTGTATAATATGTGCGTAGGTTGAACCATTTCTGTTAATATCCTTAGTATTGTGTAGCATGCTCACCGAGCGCACATCCCAACTCTGCTGCAAACACTCGTACTGTGTCCTCTTTGAAGTGACCAATCATCTGCCAGTAGGTGTACAGGTCTCCCGTGCTGCAGTAGTCACACACTGAGGGAGTAGAGACGGCATTAAAAACATGGCCCTGTCATGTAATGTGAGGTGTGAGGGGTAGGGAAGGTCAGCGGGGTGTGGAACACACACTGGTGAAAGAAATGAGGAAAAAGGAGTGAGGACAGTGTGAAACTATCTTCCTCAACAAACCAAACAAAGGAGATTTACTGTAGTCTGGTTTTAGCACACAGTTTTGAAAAATAAAGGTAAAAAGTGGGTTTGGGTGCAGAGGTGAATAGGTGTGTGTGTGTGTCTAGAATAATGGATCATCCCTCTCTACTTGGAGATAATAATCATTTTTGGATTGCTGCTATAGGCAACAAAAGCAGAAAAAGGAAAACTTCACTGAGGTACCGCACTGTGTAAAGTTTTGACCCATTGAGAACAAGTCAACAATCATTTCCTGCAGATGAAGGCCTCAAAGAGCCACCCTCCGTAATACAAGAGGATGGCCTCATATAGTCTCAATTTGATCCAAATATGCCCCATATCTACAATCATGGCTTAATGATTCAGTGATGATTCACTGTTTAAGCAAGCAGGGGCGTCCTCTCTTTTGAATGTGACATGTGTTCTCTTGTTGAGCTGCAGCAGCGTTCAGCATCTGGTCCCCCGGGGCGAACACGCTCTCTTTTCACAGGGGGTGGGGAAGCAAACAAACTGGGTCACACTTTCTGAGTCAGTGGCTGATTTGGAAAAAAGGGTAAATGCTCTGGAGGAGAGGAAAGGGGGGCAAAGCAGATACAGGATGCAGAGGCAGTGGTAGGTCAGGGATGCTGGGTTGTAGGGGTTAAAGTTTGAGTCTCTAGGCGAAACAACCAGAATAAAATGAATCTCTCTGTCTATTGTTGATCATGTTCTAGGTGTCGGGTCGGGGATTGTGGGTAGATTCTGGGAAAGTGTTGAGGTGAGAAAAGGTGGAGTGACGGGGTTTTGGATAGTGGATCTGGGTTGGATTGGGTCACTGGTCTCTGGCTGACTCACTAATGTAGAGGTGGTGCTGAGTCTGCCAGCAGTCCTGGAGGTCATGGACAAATGGATGGCGAACCTGACGCTGTGGGCAAAGGTCCAAGATCAACCTGAAAAATCTCAGTTTTGGCCATCGATCAAAGAGAGGTCCGTACTTTTTTCTTCACTGGGTCCAACTAGTTTTCTGAGATACTGACTTCACTCACAACTTCAGTAACTTCAGGTCTTGTTGGTGAAATTCAAAGACTCAGAATTGGCATGTTTGGAATTAGACCTGAAACTGGTTAAAATTAGACATCACAGAGTAGTTTCACCTCCTCAGACCGATTACAGTGTGTCCCCTGACATATCAGATGAGGTCTGAATCCATTCACAGCATACGCTTCAGTCTTACCTACATTTTTACACATGAAATATGTGAGTTAGATTTTATTTGTGCAAATGGTTCAAGACTGATTGCAAAATGAAAGGCTGTTAAAGGGCAGCCTTGAAGTACTCCTCTCCTGATACTGATATATACTGATATATATCCATTTATCTTGACCCTTGTGTGATAGGTTGAACATAAAGCCTAATATTTTGATCCTTATTTTGTTTTTACTGAGACTACTGTTAAGTCAATGCTCATAAACACATATCCATCGTAAGGTTTTCCTAAGTATGCACTGGTATTGTTATTGCATGAAAATTAGTTGAGGAAGCTCAGGTATACTTATGACTGATGAATTTGGGTGCTATATTTACTATTTCCAAAACCAAGTCATTTCAAAGAGTATATTAATCTATTAGTCTAAAAACTTTCAATACAAATCTACAAACTCACAATAATTTTCAGTGCCTGTCTTTTATACCCACCTGGACTATAACTTCTTCTTTTGACTGCTCCAGGACCCCGAGTCTTAGAATCTCTGATTTAGGTATAACCTGTTGGCCGACAAAAACACAGAGATTAAATAAGCCTATGCAGGACTCACACGGGACTGTAAGGATTTTGACACGCACAAAAATATTTATTTCACAGTTATAGTTCACTACAACAATCTCACTGGTGTGTAGGCTATGTTTAAAGCCTCAGTAACTACAGTTAATTTTTTGGTCAATTTCAAGGACATCATAGTCTTTTTAAAATGTTTTGACTGCATAAAACATTCTGTTTTTCTTTTACTTTCAATTTTACAAGCCTACAAATAGTCACTTTGCATACTAAGTAAAAATAGTAAAAAGTAATCTCAGACTCTTTCAACTTTAGTGTATTTGCATGTACCATTTTCATGAATTAATAAACTGTCATTCATGGCTTTGATCAATCAAATGACCACATTTAAAATGTGAGATTCAGACAGAAGACTCACTTTGACGGCATATGTTTTCTGTTTGGTCTTGTCTTTCACTTTCAGAATTGGTCCAAACGAACCTTTGGCGATGTAACTCAACACCTGGTGGAACGAAAACACAGTGACAGAGACAGAGAGAGAGGCAGCAATCAAGCAAAAACATCAGAGACAGACCAGGTGAAAAGGTA
Source organism: Macquaria australasica (assembly GCA_005408345.1). Taxonomy (NCBI): domain Eukaryota; kingdom Metazoa; phylum Chordata; class Actinopteri; order Centrarchiformes; family Percichthyidae; genus Macquaria; species Macquaria australasica. The sequence continues at coordinate 1,549,392 of SEMN01000001.1, read as the reverse complement.
ATAGTACAAGTAATGCATTATCCAATCATATCAAGCCTTACACATTATTGGTGTCTATGTTGGAATTGAGGTCTACCTGAAAGTGTTCGTGCCCAGGCACAGTTTTGTGGGGGAATTCAGGCAGGAACATGGTAATGAAACCCGGCAGGCTCCACTCCGCTCTCAGCTTGTCTGGACCGACTCCCGCCAACCTCAGGACGTGGTCCGGGATGTCGGGGGCCTTGCCTTGGAGCATTCGATGCTGGCCCAGACGCAGGGCAGATGGGGCCAGGCGACAGAGCCCTGCTGGGATAGACAGACCCATGCTAGAGAGGAAGCCACGCCATCCAGATGAGAAGTCCTCATCCTCCTCCTGCACTTCAGCGGGCCTCTGTAGGGGAGACAGGGGAGGAGGATGTACCAAGAAGTAGTTATGGCACAGGTTAGTAGATGGTGCTGCAGGTGTGACAAGAAGAAAATAGCTTACGGCTCTGTGGAGTTATTACACTGAATGATTATTTATCATGTCAGTGAACATGTTGTCTGGGATGACATTTGAAAACATTCTTTCATGTACATTTCCTTCCAAGATCTTAAAGGGCCTTAGCGTTTCTGCATTAGCCAACTCCTAGAGTCTCAAACTGACAAACACTGGTAACCCAGGGACTGTTCACTGGACACGTTGTTGGGGCTGTTTTACGCAAGAACAAGTACCAACACTTATCGAGGCAGGCGTGCACTGCTAAAAGCAACGTGCTTCTTTTACTTGACCTTTTGGGAGTTCATAGCCCAGAAAGTCATGAGCCAACAGTGCTGGTATGAGCCATGCAGGACAAAGGGTGGCTTTTTGAACACATGTTGCCTAAGGAAGTTGTCTAAGCATTGTTTCATATACACACACTGGGGAGCTGCTCAGTGCAAACACAGCTCCTCTGCTGTTGGATTAGAGTTCAATTCAATTCAATTCAGTTTCATTTATATAGTGCCAAATCATAACTGGCTTATCTCAGGGCACTTTTCATATAGAGCAGGTCTAGACTGTACTCTTTATAGTGTTATTTACAGAGACCCGACAAAAAACAGTATTAGTGGACATATTCTGTATATGATATACACTTTCCATATTACTAATTTTCCATCAACCTGCTTCAGTCATTGATTTCCTTCACTTCTCAGAATTGCCTGTGGCAGCAAGACCTAATATACAAATTGCAATCTCTTCCTCCTACAAAAGATTGACTGTATTTGCAAAATGATCAGTCTAACTTACACCAGAGGTTAGGGAAGTCAGGGTAGTGTTGTATGCTGTTATAAACTCCCATCTTTGTGACTTTGTGCAGTCCCCCTAAAATACATCAGTGGAGCTAAGTGGTCAACAGATTAGTTTCTCTTAACCACTCCTGCTCTCATTTGTGATTTAACAAGAGGGGGAAAAAAGCTAGGTCTACCTCCAATCTGCAGTCACTCGGTCACAGAGCCCCTCTCCCTCCTCTGCCCCTGGGCTGCACAGCAGATCTGATGCTCTGTGGTGCAAGATGTGTGTAATCAACCATGCAGGATGTTGTTATCATCTGAGCCAAATTAAGGGACACATCTATGGTCACTCAGCAGAAATAAATGCCATCAATGCGACATCCGCCTGGCACCTGACAAGAGACTGAGCAATGTCGGAATTTAAGTTGGACATTGTGTGTTATAAGGTGTTTAATTGCCAACAGATTTTCAATGTCAATACCGCAAGCGTGACGATTTCGCCTTCGAAAGTAAAAGCGTAAAGATTACAGGTACAACAGAAAATGTTTTTAGGGATATTATAAAGTGTAATATCCATCAACTACTAATGTATCATTTACTGCGCTATTTGATTATACTTTAGTTTAATATGCTGCTAAAGAAAACGTTAAAACACTGCCATCCAGGATTGGCACCGTCGTTACTGCCTGGTGATTTCAGGAACCAAAATCATCGCCATGGAAACAGGGAACACCCCCCCCCCCCACACACACACACACACACACACGTGCGTCACACCTTAGCAACCAGGAATTTCACTCACCTTCCTGTTTTTACTGCCGTCGGCCCCCATCAGTGTGACAGGACATCGACACTGTAACCTCGGTGCGACACCTGCTCCTCATCCAGGCACTTCGCGGTAGCCTTTCCACAGTTTCATGCACAACACGCAGACTAATCGAAGGGTTTGAAGAAGCCAACTAATACTCTATAACAACAATCTGATTGCTCAGGCTATCCGGTGCAAAATGTGACACGATATGGCGACATAAAAACAAGTTAATCCCGCATGTGGGCAACGTCAGCGCAAATCCGCCCACAGCTTTGCCATCCAATGAGACCGCAGCCTGGTGGAGCTGAGCTCCCCCTGCTGCTCTCCGTCATTAGAGCCGCAGACATCAATTCCACAAATCAGTGACTATTTATATTATCGTTTGCATCAATTGCATGGCGGACCTCATTGCAGAGAACAAACAAATGCATGCATCAATAATGCGATACATCTTCAATCGACCTCTCCATTCAATTCTTCAGTTCACTTGTACTAAAAATAATCCAGTGCATGCATAATTTCTGATGCCTCAACATGATAAGAGCAAAACCCACAGGGCAACATCAAAAGGTAAAGTCATGCATGTTTGTAGCATGAGCAGGGAGCCCAGCATGGTGCTGGTTTATGAGCTCCGGGGGGGAAAGGTGCAACTTAACAGGATGGAGTTAAGTGGCACGGGAAATGTACAGAACTGGGCCATAATGGCACCAACCCCATCCTAACTTTATTGTTTCCTGATTTGAATGACTTGAAAACTCAAATCAAGACAAGCTTAAAAATTAAAATCTATGACTAAACAATCACTTAAAGACTTGAACCAGAATTACTGAACACATGAACATGGCTGAGTGACACAAAGTAAAAAACAGAATCCAAAGCAAGACATGACAGCGCAAGTGCCTTTTATTTGGGATCAAGAACAAAAAAAAGCAAACAGTGCGTATATGTTACTTTCAAATATGACTTTGTTAACCAATGTATGGTCATTTCTACAACATTAACCAAACTGTTGAGCTTTAAATAAACAAGTAGAAAAGGTTTTGTGAATTCATGTGGGAGCGTTCAGGGTTAAAGGAGCATCAGATTCAGTCGTCCTCATCGAAGTCCTTCCTGCCCTGGGGAGGTTTGGGTCCCCCTGCTGGTTTGGCCATGATGATCTGAAAGGAGAAAAGACAGCGGTCAGTCAGTTTGTCCTTTCTGGCTGAAAATCAAGAGTTGTGAGATCCACGCAACAGGCTGTGGGCTCTGAGGCAGGGAGGGAGGTTATCAACTTTAACACTAAAACACTCAAATAAACATTGGCTTGAAGAATGTGTCAGTTTAGTGAGCGTGGCAATTAAATATTCATGAGCTCATATGTATGCTGTAAGAGAAAATGTGCTACAAAAGGAAAAATGCAGTGAGCCCTTTTAAGACTAAAAAAATAAATAAAAATAAAATGGCCATAACAAAATACGTTTTTAGTTTCAATGCTGGGATGAACCACAGCACTTCAGGGATTTAGACTGAGATTTAGAGACTCCAGCTTTGTTTCTGATGAAGTTGACTGGCTTCACAGTGACTGAGTACATCTTCCTGGGAAAATGCTCTTCACACAACAAAGACACATTCCCTTTATATTCAATTTTGTTACATGCAACATTTCTACATTATGCACTTGCCTGAGGTCGTCCACTGCAATGGAAAGAGTGCATGCAGCATGCTATCAAACCACACTGTATCTGTTTTGTGCATTTGAAGTGATTTAGTCTGCTGTCAGTGACACACCTTGTATTATTGAAACACAGAAGTGGCTGAATCCCATCACACTATCTGCTGCAGCTTTACAACATGTCTCTGCAGTGAGTTATGTATCACACCCAGTGTTAGTAGTGACAGGCAATAGAACAAACATTTCACAACTTCTGTGTCCCGTGAGCGAGTGAGCACATCCGAGTGAGTTTTCCGAGTCAAAAACACACACACATTCCAGGACCTACTGACGGAGGGTTTGTGTGTGCGCCCTCTAATGGTGAGTTTCAAAATTATCAGGCGCTTCGTCCCAATCGTCCTTGTCCCAGTGGCCTCTCTGTTTGGGAGCCCTGGGTCCCCCTGCAGCCTTAGCCATGATGATCTGCATCGCACATATACACACACTCTAACGTTAACTAACCGGAGACTATTCATTCACATGGGCCCCCCAGTAACACTAAACCTGCTGAATTTAAGAAGAATATTAACTTCACATCAAATTATAAACAACTCAAAAATAAAACATCAAAAAATGTATCTGCCTTGTGTGTGTAAAAACCTGATGAGAGACAGGAAAATGTTAAACCCGGATCCTTCGTTAAGAAACACAAATAAATAATAAGACTCTTGAATGTAAAGACACAACTCCTCACCAGTGTGGTGTGTTGCACCTGTATCTGCTCCATACAAAGTTGGGCGCAACCTGTTTTGCAGCTTTGTTTGATAGTTCAAATCCTTACAGTTAAAACCCCTCAAGGTACATTAAAATCCTTATATTAGATTCAATTATTCTATTTAAGAAATAACAAATAGCAAAGCAAAATGCTGCTCATTCAATCATTGTTGCTGTCTGCAGATTGATTAAAAGGCTGAGGCAATATACTCTATTTCTTATTGTTAACAAATCCTGTGAAAAGACCAAAACCAATGAATTGATCCTAGTAACGGGTATTGCCTGTGTAGTCAATTCCTGATTGTTAAAAAAAAACATTTTAAGTTAAATGTGACTCGTTTTGAAAGACTAATGTCTTCAATAGGAATGAATGGGCTTTTGCCAAGTTCCACAAACAGGGTAAGAAAGTTGGAAAGTATTGAGCGCGTTGTTGTTTTGGTCTTTCTTTGATAACATTTGTTGACAGTCTTTGTGACTGCTATTGATTATCTGTGTGTCATGAGTGTTTGAATGTTTGTGTACACACCTGGTCAACCCTCAGTACTGTGATGGCAGCATTGGTGGCCAGTTTGATGCCCCAGTGTTTGACCAGGTATGGCTCCACAGTGCCACATTCAAACATGTCCTTCACAGCGGGGCCTTCTCCCTAAAAGACAACATCACACGACCTACAGCATCAGTCATCAGAACCAAAACACAGAAACATGTAGCTCAAGACATCCAAAAACACATGCAATGGGTTTCCCTGCAGTCAGGAAAACTGAGAGGTAGTATAAATTTATATACTTGCACCTGTTTTTGAACTATAGTAGCCACAAGCTCAATGTGCATGATTAAGCAAAAATCAGGCTTCATTTTTGAATGTTAAAGGCCATTATGGACTCTAACCTCACTATATTAAAAATGTATTTTGCATTTAAAAAACATTATATGAAGGATTTTCTGAGTAGAGGGCATTTTATAAACTATGTAACTGATGTTGCAATTGTTTTTTTCCAATCAGTGCCTTCTTCAAAGACCTTTAATGTGACTTTCAAAATCAAGCCGTATACAGAGGCAGGCTGATTTTGTGGAAGCGATTGACGTAATTTATACTGTCTATTTCAGTCAACATTTGTGAAACGAATACCTGTCTCCTGAAAGCAAAGACTGAAAAATGAAGAAAGCTATGGCTTTTGATGAGCAAGTCAGTTTTGATAGCCACACTTCTTTCATTTTCAATATTGGTCTCTTTTGAGTAATGCTTGGCTGTTTTCCATTTCCTTTTCTATTAAGCAGATTGAAATTCATATTGAGTCATTAACAGGACGAATACAGGCTAGATTTTTTAGACAATATAACTTCAAACAATAAATCCCAATAAAGGCATACAGGTATTCTCATGTACACATACGCACCTCAATGTCGAAGCCCATGTTTTTGTTCCCCTCGTGATGTGCAGAGTACAGTTTAGAGATGAGCTCGCTGCCCTTCACACCAGAGTTCTCAGCCAGCGCACGTGGCAAAGCCTCGAAGGCTTCAGCGAACTTTTTAATGGCATACTGCTCCAGACCCGGGCAGGACTACAGAGACGGGGAAGAAAAGATGTAAACGTTCTGCAGCCCGTGACACAGTAAAAACAAAAAGGGCAAAACCAGGAGGAGGGGCGTTAGCCTTAACCTGGTTCACTTCAGTTAATGTACTCAAATCTGCGTACCTCTCCATATGAGGTGAGCTGTTTGGCCAGCTCAATCTCAGTGGCTCCTGCTCCAGGTATCAGTCGTTTGTCCTACAGATGGAGAATGACACAAACTGTAGCTGTTGTGCAGGCCAAACAGTAAATGAAAAAAAAAAAAACTTAAAAGACTATGCAGGCATAATATAAGATCAACTTTGATTTTTCAACATATGAATTTATATTAACTCTGTATTATGAAGAAACAACCTTAAATAATTACTCCTTGAGAGAAAAAAGAGGGATGAAGGAGACATTTCAGTGTGGCATATTTATCTTTCTGCAAACAAAAAATAATATTTTTTCATTGACAGATTCTTTCATTTTTATTTCTTATTACCAAAGCTGCTGTAGTTTATTGTGTTGACGTACCCTGACCAGAACCTTGAAGGTGTTGACTCCATCATCTACAGCCCTCTCAATGTCATCCATCAGGTTGTCGGTGGAGCCTCTGATCACCACCGTCGAGACGGCACCATCCTCTTTCTCTGTTTAAAACAATCAAGACCAAACAACATGTTAGGCCTAAAACTCCTATTGAGCAAAGATCAGGTTTAAAATGAAGACTCACAAGACTGATTTACCATGTTTGAAGACCACCACATGAGTGTCCCCCACCTCTGTCAGGTACACATTGTCGCAGTGACCCATCTCCTCCGGAGTTGGAGCAGTCTAAGAAAGGGAAAAAGCATCATCATACATGATATAATGCTCCGATTTATTAGGATTCAAATAAATGATCTGACTGAAACATGACAACACTCACCATCCTGGGCAGAGCTACAGCTCCCACAGTCTTGCATAACCTCCTGAGGTCCCACTTGGAGTTAAGCCTGAGGAGAAAAAAGAGAAAAAAAAACAAAAACAAAACAAAACAGAGGATTTAGTGTTGGGAAGTACACTGTGATAAAAGGTATACTACCATACAGACTTTGCAATACCACTACAATAATAATACTGTCATCAATCAATGTAGCTTTTTTTCCAGTAACCTTAAAATTACAGATGAATGAGTGGCGACAACCAACACATGATAATGACAACAATATCTGATAATAGGCCGAGAATGACAGTTAATAATAAAGAAAGACATCACACGTGTGCGATTGCAAATGAAAATTATAAATATCAAATAATGTTATACCTTGTAATTGAAGAAAAATATAATTATTTGCAGCATTGCATAACCTAATAAGATTATTTAGTATTTCGCATACTGAAATCTGCCTCTTTCTGATGATAAATCTTTCACTTGAGGCATAAACAAAACACCATCCATTGCAATGTGATCATCTTAGATAAGCTCTTCTGCCCTACTAGCTCTGATCACTTGATAATTAACACTTATTTCTTACCTGACCACCATGAGCTTGTACTTGTTGGCGTAGTGCAGCGCCATGTCAGCCACTTTGCCCCCAGTAACCACCACGTTGGCACCAGCCTCCTTGATGGCCTTCACCTGAGCCTCCATCATATCCTCCTCTCCCTTACTAAAGTCCATGAGCTCCTGTGCGTTATTTATCAGCACTGTGCCCTGTGAGACGGATAAGATTATTGTTAGTGCCAACATCAGTACCTTCATAAGGCCAGGTGTATTAACACCACAACTTTATAAATCCCTGACAACAGGCCTTTTTCACAGCAGACATTTTGACTTGTCATAGTAGGAAAAGCACATGTGTTAATAACATTAATAAATGGCTCTGTTCTATTCAAATGTTCCAGTAAGTCATGACAGTGAACCTGAAACTGAAGAAGCTAAACGGAATTCAGCCATCATTAATTTTATTATTTACACCTGTGCTTTTCCTACAGTAACATGTCAGAATATCATGAAAAAGGCCAATAATATCTTGACTTGATCTTCAGCAACCCAACCATGTAGACAGCTAAAGAAACAGAATTTTCAAATAAATCATATTTTTAATCCTTCTTTGTCTAAATCCTGAGTAGAAGCTTACAAATGTGGTCTAGGTAATAGATCTACTTTTTTTGAAATTAGAAGAATACCACTCGTGTCTCTTCTCTTTGGAGAAGTGACAAGGATTCAGATCATATAGCCAATTATTTTAGGCCAAATGTGAAACGTGTCATATGTGAAACTGACACCAGGGTATGTTACAGCATAAAATGTAAGCTTAATTCATTTTAGTTCTTGTTGGTCAGATTTCTTTAAAGAATTAAAGAGAGACTGAAGTAGTCATTACCTTGGTCTCTGTCACCGTGCAGTCGAAGGGGCAGGAGAAGACCGCGATCTTGGCATCTTTAACTGATGTGATGTCTCCCTCTGCCTCCTTCTTAAACACCATGCCGTGTAGCATGGAGGACGCTGTCACCCCACAACCCTGAAAACACCACAGACATCAACTCAGATGCAAGCATCACATACAGAGGCAAAAATATATTCAATGGATAGAACTGCTTACCAAAATCTTGCATACTCTGACGTTATCAACATTGAAATTGCCAGACTCGGGGAAGATGGACACTATAGTAAAGAAAAAAAAGTCAGAGAAATACAAAACTAATACTACCATCAAGTAAATTATCTTTGACAGCTGTCAGCCCTAGTTTGGTTTAGGTAGTCTGGATTGCCGACTCACCACAGGCCTGTGCGATGAGGTTGGCGAGGAAGTCTTCATTGCCGTACTGTTTACTGATGACTGCTGTACGGATGAGAGATGTCGCCTCATTGACATCATGGAGGTTCTTGGCTGAGGAACATACGCAGTCTGGCAGGATCTCCAGAGCCTTTTTACACGCTTTCTCATAGCCTTCAATCACCTGTGGCAAAGAGGAAAGGGGACACTGAGCAACTGCAGCAGTTCATTTCTGTGATGCAGACATTTATGTACCAACACGTAAATGATGATGATCAGTGGCTACATTTGCTTACCTCTGACACAGACAGGCCCATCCTGAGCAGCTCTTCAGCCAGCTCCAGCAGAGCTCCAGCGAACACCAGGACAAAGTTTGTACCGTCTCCAACCTCCTGCTCTTGCATGTGGGATGCCATCACAATCATTTTGGCTGCTGGGTGCTGCACCTATAAAACAAAACGACAGCCGCAGAAACCGTTAAATTCTCTCATTTATAAATCATTCCTGTACGCAATACGTTGCACAGGGATGTTAGGTTTCCTCACCTCAAGCTCTCTGAGAATCGTTGCGGCGTCATTGGTGACAAACAGCTTCTCCAAGTGGTTGATGACCATTTTGTTCATACCTGAAAAGGCGACAACGTCATAGGTTAGCCAGCAGTGATTGTGTTGTCTCGCCAATACAAGTTTCAAGAGGACAAAGCACAAACAAAGACTTCATACAAATATATCTTAGTGTTGGAGGAGAGTGCTTACCGTTTGGTCCATAGGCGGTGCGTGTGGTCTGAGAAAGCTCCTTACAGGCTCTGATGTTACGAAAGACTGCCTCTTCAAGCCCTGAATAGTGCTGCACCAGAGAACAACATAATAACTTGTGACTTTTCAAGAGAGGTGCATCACGTTTCATTAGTGTCCATGTCAGACGATTAGTTATTGGAATTCCGCCTAATAACTATTGGAAAGCAGATCGTATCAAAACATTTCAATGGATTTATAAGCAAACCGCAACAACCATTATTATATTATTATAGGCAAACGATTTGCATCCGCGGCGACAACTAGGACACCACCAGCAGATGTAAGATGACGAGGTGGCAGTCAAAGCCTCAGCTCTGACAGTGAGCTAAACGCTAACTGGGTGTGACTGCACCACTACACCACTGCAGACATATACAGCGTGATTAAGTGATAGAGGGGGCAGTGAAAAGACGCAGAAACCAGCCTTTTGTCCATCACAACAGCTCCCCGGCAGCTCCGAGCGGCCTGGCTGCTTTCTAGAAGTCTCCCACATGACTGTGAATGAGCGTGCTAACTCTGCGGCTAACGCTAGCCGACACGCCAGCTCACAAGCAGACCCCCAAAGCTGCCCAACTTCTCTCCAGCACACAGATTTAACCTCACCTTGGCGCCATCCTTCAACATTTGGGCGAAGCCCGGAGCTTTGGGAACGTGGAGGGCCATTTTCCGATGTCTAGCTGCCGCGGCGTGGGTTCAGGTCTGGGTACAAAGCCGGAGAGACAGAGGAGGAGCGAGCTCAGCGAGGCACGGAGCCGAAGACGGGTAACAACAAGGGACAAACCGAGCGAGTCTCGATTCACCTGCTGTGTCATGACAAGACTAAGGAACTGTGTCCTTATACGTCTATATCCAAAAAACAAGTCTTCAGCAGTGTTAGACTTTAATAACTTACATACTTCAGACACTTTATTTACTTGTAAAACAGCTAAAACTACCATGTAAAAATACTTGATTTAGTAAAAGTAAACGTACAGAAGTAATATCTTCAAAATACAGTAATAAAAGTATCAAAAGTAAAAGTGCTCATTGTGTGGAATGGGCCTAGTCAGTTATACCACCGGATTGTTATTGAGGCATTAAGATGTAAGCAGCATTTTCACTTTATAAGCTGTTCATGTGCTTTTTTAATTTTAATTTGTATATGTATACAGTATGTATAAATCTGAAATGTAACTATAGCTGTCAAATAAACGTAGTGTAGCAAAAAGCAAATGGAAACACTCAAGTAAAGTTCATGTACCTCAAGATTTCTCATTCAGTGCTTGGGATATAATGTTCCAGTATTCAATATATTGTAGTATAAGTAATATCTTTCCAATATATTTTTATTGACCAGCTTACTTTACATACAGATAACATTTTTTTTTCAGTTGTTGCTATAAAAATAGCAAAGAAGAGCCTATATAATCCCACCCTATCGCATTATTTCACCCAATTTCTAAATCTACACTTGACTCATATTTGTATGATTCTGTGAAATATTGCAATGGCATAAAAAGTCAATTGTATGTGCTGAAGATCTGGTTCTAGCAGTATAGGCAATACGGACATTCATACGGATTATCACCGACAAGAACAATAACTTTCCACACCATTTGAGACGATGTAGAGATTTTACAGTAGCAAAAGTGACATTAGCAATCATGTTAAGAGGAAGGTAAATTGCAATTACCACGTGTTGCAATAATAATAATAACAATACCACCACCAAAAAAGACAAGACTTTTGGGGTGTTGAAGCTTACAGGTTTTATTGTGCAATTTTTTTTCACATTTAGGCACAATGTCTCCCTTTCTCATTACTGCAGAAAAGGGGGTGAAATACTTTCAAATGACAGAGAGGAGAAAAGTGTTTTGCTTCATTTGATGTTGTTTGTTTGACAGTCACTACACTAATAACCTGCTGGATATGGCTTTACATCATCATCATCAGGTAATGAGTTGTTACATCTTCCCCCATCACATTATCAAATGATTTGTGTATATGGAAAAATAAAATCCTATTCAAATACTGCCTAAGCTATATATATAAAAAAAGACCCCCTTTCATAGAAAATACACTTTACAATTTGGCTTAATCAAATGACATTTAAAAACTCATAACAAATGTTAGTAACATTATTGCATACATATAAAAGAGGAAAATGCATCTCCCCTGCGTCAGTAAATTTAGTGTTAGTTCTGCAGATACAATTTTGGTCTCGTGCAGCGTTTCTTTTGAAGTAAATTTCAGAACCTAGCAAAACGTTTCTATGCAGAGAGTGAGAATACAAACTACAATATTAGCATTTTGAAAATGTAACTAAGACATCTGGTTGTAGCAGCTATGACAGGTACATAACACCACAGTACAGAAATCCCTTTGGTAGCTATAACAAGGATATTCTACCCACAACTAGCTTACCTGAGACGAGTAAACACACAAGAAATACTTGCTGATGTTGCTAATTACACACAGTATAGATAAAAAAAGAAGACAAGCTGCCATGTAATAGTCTCCGGGTATCATGACAACACTACATATACATGTAACAGTAATACCACAGTAAAGATAAATGTGAAACATGGCTGCAAAAGGTCCTGTGTTTTTACATACACACATGTATGTAGTTCAGTTGGGTTTGCGAATAGTGTTCACAGCTGTGTGGGCCCAACCTCCCACTGTGTTTGAGAGGTGCGTGGCTCGACGTGTGAGGTTTGAGCAGCTGAGTTTACCGCTGGGGTCCAACTTTCTCATTATGGCTCCTCCAGAACGTTCCTTTGTACTAGTTCTGTAGAGAGAAAGAACAATTACTGCAGTGAGCATAAACAGAGGGAGAGGTTTTAAGACTTTAAGACTGCATTAATGCCAAAGAGAAATGGAAAAAAGGACCAAATTTATCATTCATTTACTTCTCTCCTCTTTATAGATGCATATAAAAAATGTAACTTGTTTGTTCTCTCTTTTTTTGTTTTTGGACTTTGAGCTACATTTTGGTTATGATAGCAATTGTGGACCTATGAGGAGACAATGTTTCTCAACTAGAAACAAGATTTTTAAGACTTCTAAAACTGCTACATTTATCAGTATTAAAGCCCATTTATGACCTCAAATTAGGATATAATTTCAGATTTCTAAGGCATTTTTGAGACTTGCAGACACACTGGTAAGTAGAAAGTATTTAAGAACTGATAAGGCGACGGAGGACGAATCAATATGTAAAGCAAAGAGTAATAAAAGGAGGAAGGAAGTGTGAGTCTGACAGAGAAGAAGCGCATCCTCTGCATGGACAATGCAAGTTATTCATCAGTCATAAAAAGAGCAGCTTTTCATTCGGGACAGACTCTCACAATTTCATACGCACAGCAGTCCAAGCATTGAAATACAGACACCAGGCTAGTTCTGCCATGCGCTTTCACGTCACAAAATTAGTTACACTCATCTGGTTTGAGAAGCATCATTTTTTGATATATGGATTTACCTTCTTCCCTACTCCACAATTAGGGAATAGTTGAACCGCCTGTTGTAGGAGGAAAACAAACTTGTTTAAATTCCCAAAGGATGAGCTTTTCATACAGTGAGGGAAGCAGCTGGCTGCATGTAATGCACACCGATAACAGACAAGGTCACTGTCATGTGCCTTCCTGTTTTTCAGTGCATCTCATTCCTTATGGGCTGGTCCAGACCACGATTCAACATTTTGAATGTCAACACAGGAAGTGATGCAAATGTACTCCAAGCTCTCTCAAGAGCATTTTTGTCATTTCATCTGGCTCCAATTCCCACACCCATACTCTCTCCCCCTACTGTGTCCCCCTCACTCCCTCCTCATCCGAATACCAGAAACACAGACCCAGTTTCAAACCGACCCGGGAAGAATGTGTGTCGGGGGAGGGGAAGGAGGTCTGGGGCCCCTCAAGCTGCGCTGCAGACTGGGATTCTTTGGGTGGGAGGGTGAAGAGGGCGGTCATGTGTCTCTGAGGCTTCCTCTATGCAGAATATGTATGAATAAAGGGAAATGGACCGATGGCTTCCTCAAACACACACACAACACTCTTGAAAACTAATAACACTAACACTCAAAATGCAAACAACACTTTTGACTAATAGTAAAATTAAAGAACAGAGATATTTAATTTAATTTACCACACGCCTAGTGATCAATAAATTGAACTCAGAATGAAAATGCTTTACCTGTCGTCTCTGCCAATTATGTCATCAAAGGCCTTGGACAGGTGTTTGAGCCTCTTAAGTCCACTGGACACTGACTCCAAATCTCGGTCAAACTTTCTGTTACAGCAGAGAACCAAACACTCAGAGCACAGAAAACCACAAAAAATGAAAGTAGCAAACAAAGAATAAAATCTGAGGGCCATCAGGGCCAACTAACAAAGCCACAGATATCTCAGCTGTATCATGTATGAATGCAACTGTGTAGGTGGTTATGAGGCTCTGAATGATGGAAGACTCACAGCCTCTGGTTCTGTGTGTTGGGGGAGGCAAATGGACTTCGTAATGCAGCCATGCGGACCAGCTGCCTCCTGCCTCCTCCTGTTTTCACCCCCCGTACACCAGCCTCTGGAGTTCTTCTTCCTCTAGAGCCTGGGGTACGTCCGGGTGTAGCTGCTGTTCTTGGTGTGCGCCTGGGAGTTGCAGCTCGGCCAGGCGTACGTCTTGGGGTGCGAGAGGTTGACGGACCAGCTTCTTCCCCATCACATGTCCGACCCGGGGTCGCAACCAAACACTCCTCACGTGCAAACTCTCTGGTCTTCTGCAGCCTCTGGGTTAAGGGCGAAAAAGACACAAGAGAAGAGAGATTATGAGGAGGGAACACATTTGCACACAAAAAGCTTGATTATCATACTCTTTCACACACAAAATCACTTGGCACCCAGATCCAGCCAAAGTAACACCACACCAATCCATCTACCTGATACACTCCACTGATGGAGTTCCGAGCATTGCGAGTGAGTTTGCGGACTGTGCTGGGTTTTGGTTGCTCCTTCAGGGTTTCCCAAGTCGGATTCTCTGGGAGGGAGTTGGTCTGGACAGAACGTAGTGGGAGCCGCTTGCGCAAAGACATTCGCAGAGAGTTAAGTGAAGACGAAGAGCGAAGCTTGCGGAAACGGTCGGGGGCTTCTGGGGAGCTCTCTGCCCCGTCAGACTCATCCAGGACCGTATGTGCGCGCCAGACCCCCACCACAGCTCTACCAACTCCATCCATCACTGAAGACGACATGCTGACTGAGCTAACCTGCAAGAGGGGAGTGGAGGGATAACAGAGCATCAGAGTATGTATTATAATAATACAACTTTTTTTTTAATATAGCAGGTTTAAAACAAGCATTTCTAGTGCTTTACACGGGTGTGAGGCAAATAAAAATAGTGCTGGACAATGACTCAAGATCTCGGTTAAACTTTCTGTTACAGTATGCAACAATTTAGATAATCAATGAATAATTTAAGTCATTTATCAAGCAAAAATTACTTTCTCTGGTTTCAGTGTCTCAAATGTTAGGATTTGCTGCTTTTCTCTTTTTTATGACTGTAAATTGAATGTCTTCTGAGGGTTAGACAAAACAAGCTATTTGAAAACATCCCATTCAGCTCTCAAATTAAGTGGGTCCTTTTTTTAAATCTTTGAATCAATAGATTAAATCAATGACGACAATAATTGTTAGTTGCAGCCGTAAATAAGATGGTTAACTCCAATACAGGACATAATTCAAATAAAATAAGCAAACTAAACGATTATTTATAATAACATTCTAAATAAAACAAGGTAATAACGTAACAGGTCACATTAGGTAATGTAGAAGTAAATAAGAGGAATTTCCAGATATTAAGACAGAGACAAACAAGTCTAACTCTTCACAATCTTGAGAAATTACTTCACAATAACCTTTCTGGCCAAAATTGTGAAAAATGTTGATGAACAAAGGAAAGGGAAAATTAAGGCGAACATGACCCCTAACAACCAGTACACTCAGGCAGCAGTTAATCGTGTTAGTGAAAGTTTCGTGGCTATTATTTGATCAGGATTTCTTGCTTTGCAATCTGCCCTGTTTAACTTCTAACTAAGTAACTTAACGTTATGGCTCCATAAACAGCCAGAGGAGCAAACAGCACTGATTTGTCACTTATGCGTCAAAGGGGAACGATAATGAAGTAACAGCTTCTCACTCTTCACAACGAAACGTCTTCAAGTAGTACCATTATCGATAAAAGGCCTGTGATTATCATTCACAAACAACAAAAAAGAAGGCTGTGCTCGCGAAGGCACGGTTACCGTTAGCTTATCTGCAGTTAACGGCGTCAGCGTTAACGTTAACACCTCCGTTTTCACTAAATTAAGTCTAACGTTACGTTAAACACATTGCAAAAGACAAACCGTCTACCGGCACGGTAGACGGTTTGCCAGCTCACCTCAAAGTACTGATGTGAGAATCTGTCTGCCCTCCGTGCTTCAAACGCCTGCTGCTGCGGTTTCTTTCTTTCACCGTTTGAATTTGGCGGTGGACCGCAGACTGCACGCAGATACACATCGCCACGCCCTTCACGCACCGAATGACGTGACACGTTACGTCTCGGCGTGCAGGACATCGTGCACGACATGCTGAAATATGCTTGAAAATTAAAAAAAAAAAAAGAAGATGCTTTTGAAAATATAAATTGGAAATGAATTTGGTACTTTGATAATAAAAAGTTGACCCCAACCAAGTCAGGCAATTGTATTTTAAAATCATACACTTAATTTATCCAGCAAACCAATACGACACAATATGATTGTTTGTGATATTTTCACAGCAGACATTTTTACTTGCCATAGTAAGAAAAGCACAGGTGTTACTAATAACATTAATAAGGCTCCATTCTATTTATGTGTCCTCTGTGAAAAAGGCATAGACACTACTATGGATTTAGTTCATGAATGCATATGTGTGACACTTCTTTGGATTGATGTTGAACAGGCTGTGTGGAAGATTAATTTATAGAAAAGAGAAGTGTTATTTTCTTATGAAAACATATCCATAATAAATGTAAATAGTAACAAAGACTCAGTTCAAGCCTGAGATGGAACACGATATTCATTGCATACATTTCTGTAATATGACAGACAAAAATCCCTGCAGATTATCATGATCAATATCATCATCATCATCATCATCATCATGTCACGACCTTTACGAAATATATCTCCAACATTCATTGAATTTTATCCAGTACAGTTTAATACACGCTAATGTAGATTATATTCTAGTGAAACTCATTTATACCACAAGTTATAGTTCTTTCAGCTACAATCTAATGTAACCCAACACAACAGCCCAGCAATAAATCTTATCGTTGTGAGCTTTATAATAATCAGTTTTTCTTGACTTGGTGTGAGACAGATGTTGATTCAACTTGTTAAGTTTTGAGGCCAGTTAGTGGTGTTGTTGTATTGCATTATTGTTTATTGAGGTGCTTCTAATATTTTATCAACGCCATTTACACACATAAGGAAGAAAGAATATGATAAACACTTCTAAATTTAATGCAGGTCAATAAAACAGAGCCTGTCATGTCATGCTCTCAATATTTGATTGAAAATATAATGATATGCGGGATTGTGGTTGTAATAATGTAATGTCATTTAAATGCAAGTTTTAGAGATGTTTTAGAGAAGACTGAAAAAGGCCCAGGTCCTCATCTCAAAAGGTGTGTATTGTAAAATAGGCTTTTTCATTCTCTCTTGAAATAAAAATTCTAAATCTCAATGGAAATACCTGCTTAAAGGTTAAATTAAACAAACACCTACATCAACAGAACAATAACAGGTCACTAAATACTGATGCTAATTTGCCATTCACTGTGAGGCTTGTCTTTTTCTCAAGTTAATATTTCATTGTGTCTTTATTTGCACATTTACACAAAAATGTTATCATGGACAAGAAGGGTTTTACAGTAAAGTGACCAGCAGATGTCACTACAGACCTGCATGTGAAATGCTTTCAAGCACCACTGCTTTGAGATCTTTGTCATGTCCACCTATTTTGTTTTAGCCTGTGGTGATTTAATAAAGGCACTAACAAGCCCATGTTTTCACTGTTATTTAACTTTTAGTCTATTTATTCTTCTATTGTCTCGTAAAACAATTTGTGATTAACATGTGTATCGCAAAAACAATTTTTGACATTTGAATTAAACACAACAGGCTGCTAAATAGATACAATAGGTAGGGTACAGTTTCTCCATGTCTGCACAGTGAATTGAGTCATTAGAGAATGATCAAGACTGCAATTTGTCTTCTTTTGTCTGAATGTAGAATAGACTAACCTTATTTTTGCATTTTTGCATATGGCGTGTTTGGTGAAAAACCTAAATTACAAGCAGACCAGAGCTTTTGTGCAACATTCACGTTCTTATTTTGGCATGTAATTAGCACATATGATACTTAGTCAGACAGCCTCTTAGTAGTTAATAGAGGTCTGTCTTTTCAGTACTCGTGTTTTGTAGTTGACAGTGACCTCTGAGAATTTCCCAAAAGGGATCAATTAGACCTTACATTATTAACATTATTAATAATAATATTAATACTTTTGGACACAATCATAGCTAATGAAAAGACTGACACAGAAAGGGACCAAATAAGTTCATTCTTGACTAGAGATTCAGAGCTGTAGGCACAACCAAGCAGCTTCTTTCACAATAAAAGCCTTCACTCAGACAATAAACTTGTCTTCATTCTGTATATTTCATAACCACTTTGCTGCACTGATCTCACACCTGTGCACTCTTGTCAAATGTGCTACCATCCTCGTTGCGCTGTTTTATGTGATCCTGTAAAGTGTTTCTTTATTGGTAAGAACACAAAGATCTAGACCTTGACCCTCCTGACATAATAGTACATGTCCTTTTGTGTCATTAAGAGTAAATGTATAACTTGATTGTATTGGTGAGTCAGGAGTTAAAGTTCAGCGCAAATGTGGAAACTAGAGACCAAGATTTCAAGTCAGTCCTTTGATGAAGATGTATTAGACATACCTGTTAAGTCTGTTGTTTTAACTGTTGACAGATATATGTCTCTGAAACCTACACCTACTTTTACACAGGAAGGTCTGAAAAACAGTGAACTCCTTGCATTATACAAGTTGTTGTTTCTTTTAAAGGCAGTTTTTCTTTTAGCTTGGAACATTTTCACATTTCACATTTTGGCCAGCTAAGTGGACATGTAACTGGACATACTATATGCAATTATAACACATTAGCATTAAGGAAATGGTAGTGTCAAATATGTCTGTAAAATTGCCAATGTATTAATATGTATTAACTTAAATGTTTCAGAATGCAGCGTTCCTTAAGAGCTATAATATCACTATGTTTTATGCAAATTTCTGCCATGTGTTTATCAAATTCAAACTTCAAACGTAACCCTCAAATCTACAATTGAACTTGAGGTGTACAGTCTGTCCCCATAAAAGTGGTGTCCCCACAATGTCTGTGTGCTTTCAGGTTTGGTGAGGAAACAGAAGCACTTTTATTGCAAAGATGTTAACAAGAAAATCACAGCATCACAGCATCAGGGTGCACCACAAAAAGTATGAAAAGTAACAAGTTAAAAGATGATCTCAAGGTCATATTTCAAACATCACAGATCTTCCTGCCATAATCAACAGCTAATACAGCAGATAGCATGCTACATTTTGTCAGATTCTAAAGGACATTTTGGTAAATATGCTTATGTGCTTTATTGCAGAGAGTTAGATTTAATTTGATGTGATTTAACCTTATTATCAGAATATTTTCAGAAATGTATCTTGCATCCCGAGACGTGCACTGTTTCACATAACAAAACACAACATTTAACTGAACAACAAAACAAATACTACAAACATATATTTCATCAGACATTACAAATAAGTGGTTGCAGTGCAATCAATTTGGACAGAGCCAGGCTAGCTGTTTTCCTTTGATTTGCAGTGTTTGTGCTAAGCTAAGCTAACCAGATGCTGACTGTAGCTTCATATTTAGCAGACAGATATGAGTGTGGTATTGGTCTTCAAACTCACATTTTCCAAAATATCAAACTATTCCTTATGATATGACATGATATGATATGATAAAATTAAAAACTAGGCCACAAAACAGAGTGGTGATGTCTTCAACCCTTCTCTCATTTGGTGAAGTAGAGAGGACCACTTATTTTGGACACTACCTACTTGCAGCACTGTCAGAAGAGAAACAAAGCATTAGGAGGTTCGGTTTCAGTCAGGGTCAGTCTTTGTGCTTTATGTACGTGTGTTTGTGTGTTACCTTTGTAATTCTGTCCCACCGTGAAACAATGGCAAGAAGCACAGTAAGGCACACCACTACCATCCCTGCTATTATGGGCATCAGTGGGAACTTCATGGTCTTTTCTACAGATGAGGAGGAAGAAGATGATCAAACCACTTTTTCTTACTTTATATCACTGACTGATTCATCATTTCAAGAGCTGATTACACAAGAGTAATAAAATATGTGAGATGTGGCTTCAGCAAAACTGAGGAGTAGTGATGGTGTGAACTGACCTGTTACTGTGACTTTGAAGAACTTGCTATGTTCTCCATAGATGGGAGAGTACACTGTGCACTGATACGTGCCTTCATTCATGCTTTTCTCAACGCTGTTGGCACTTAGCCGGCTTGTAAAACCGTCATTGGTCACCGTGAAGCCACCTGCTATTAGATCCACTGTACTTCCATTTAGTGTCCAAGATATGGGATATGAAACTGGTGGATTGGCCCAGATATCACACTGCAGGACTAGCACTGCCTCATTCTCTAAGACAACTTCCTCTGACCCAGAGAGCTGTGGGGGATCTGATTAGGAACATCACAGAAAAAATATTAATGCTGCTGTTTTCTGTAACAAAATTTAAACAAACAAATATTAGTTTTTTTCCACATAGCTGCGCAGATTTCCTTTATAGAAGTGCAGCTTTCTCAACTTTCAATTGTTTGTTAACCTAGCATTTTAGATTAGATTATTATTTGAGGAATTGCCTTGACATGTTGTACAGACATTCATGGTTCCCAGATGATGTATTCTAATGACTTTTCCTCAAAACTGAGATGGAAATCATGGTAAACATTAGACCTGTTAAACATCAGCACGTTAGCTGATGTTTAACAGGTCTGTGAGGCTGTGCTAACACCAGCCTGCTAACATGTTCACAATGACACTGCTAACATGCTAATCTTTAGGTAGGTAAGGTTTACCATGTTCACCATCTTAGTTAAGTATGTTAGCATGCATACTAGCATGAAACACAAAGTACAGCTGAGACTGATGGGAATGTCATTAATTTTATCATTAAGGGATCAGCAAAGTGATTACAATTCTTCCTGAGAGGAACATGAATGCCTGTACAAAATGTTTGGCAATCCATCCAATAATTGTAAAGATGTTTCACTCAAAACCACAAATGTCACCAAAGTCAGTAGGATTCATCTTCTGGGGACCATGAATGTCTGTAGACGGACAGACTGACCAACACACTGACACTGCGATCCCCAGTGTGGCTAAAAATTCCGTAAACCTAAAAGCTATATATTAATTATTAGTTACTAGCATTACTATTAACATCATTGTAACATTTATTGAAAGGGACTCACATGTGACATTCAGGGTGACTGAGGCCCTAACTGTGGCATTTCTGCTCAGGTGGCAGGTGAAAGTGGCACCGTTGTCTTCATAGATGACGGGTGTAACACACACTCTGCTGCTACCCTTCGTATTTTCTTCCTTCAGACTGACGACAGCGCCATTCCTCAGCCAGACCAACTCTTCATTGGTCTGAGTCTCATGGCCACCGTCAGACTGACAAATCAGAGACACAGTCTTCTCCAGCTCTGTCTGTATAACACCCTCACTGTTGGCCTCTGGGACAGACTGGATCGTGACACCTTAGGAAAGGAAAGGGGGAGAAAGTTGTGAATTTAAGGGATGGTTGAGTGATACAGTGAAAGCGTAGACTGCACAAAAGTGGTGAGAACTTAACTGAAAGAGGTAAGTCTGTTAAATTCTTGGTGACCAGACTTCCAAACCAGAAACGCTTACCTAATGTCTGGGTTGCACAGCACAGGAGCAAATGGAAAAGAAGGGGTCTGAACATCAACTTCATTTTACTCTTCCTTGGATAAACCTGAAGGTAAGGGAAAGATAATTGGAAATTAATTTAATCAAAATTCAACAAAACTTCAGCACTTTTCAACAGAAAAAAATATAAAGCTGTAGCTTCAGATGTATTGCAGTGACAGACTTTAAAATTTGTTTGCATTAATAAGAATTTGATTTGTATGTCTTTTTATATTGCCTTGTGTTTCCTTTCTTAATGCCTTTTATATTTTATGCAAAACACTTTGAATTGCCTAGTTTTTGAAAGGTGCTATACAAATAAACTTGCCTTTCCTTGCCTAATATTCTCAGTTTTTTTTTACTCAACCTTGTTAGGCTACCAATCGTCTGTGACACCAACAACAATACTTCACACGTTAATCATCTGTGTTTTTACCCTCAGTATAAATTTCCAATTTCCCTCCTCTCTTTCAGTCGATCAAAGTTTCTTTGCAAGCCATACCTTTCTCCTGAGCCCCTCTAATAGGCCTATAACAATCAAATTGTCGAACAGGCTTACAGAATACTTGATCAAAGACAGAAACACAAAAAGGCTACTATTCCTCTGCTGTATAAAGAATATGCAATGCATTCCATTATGTAAGACAAGATGATCAAGCAGCAGTTAAATCCAATTTTACAGTACACAATTTTACAGTACACAAGGTAACAAAATGCTTGTGTCATCTCAAATTCGGTGCACGAGTGTCATGATGATAATGGATTTTTTAAGCATCGGTTTAGGACTCCAAAGTCAGGAGAATGCAAGTGCACACACGTGCAAGACATTTTTTGTAAAACATAAAAAACATGCCATCTCATAGATCACACAGATCCAATTTAGAATATCTGGAATATCATAATATGAGATCTTAAAGCGTTAAAGAAAATGTCATTGTTTACTACGGTTTAATTTGTCTCCTTTGTATTCTTCTGTTAAGGCATGTGCACGTGGGGTTTTGGGATGTTTTACAAGATTCTGAAGACTAAATTTAGAAAAACATGCCTGTAAAATCATCCCTTTGGATAAAAGCGCTATATAAATGCAGTCCATTTATCTTTAAAGGGACAGTTTGTAATTGCTGACATTTGTTACTTATTAATAGTAAACTAATATGGGACTGCAGTTTACTTAAAATAAATTATTAGAGTTACCATTTCTTCCTTTGAAGCAAGTCATACCAGCAACACAGTACCAATGCTCTCTGGATTTATACCCATTAAACTATATTCATTAAATACACTAAGAAATGTAGTTAATAAAATGTGTGATAGCTCATACAGTTGTATATTTATATATAAACGTTTTGCGTCCTGACGTGACTAAGAGGTACATACCTGACAATGATTATTTCTTCTTATCCCTTGTCTGTGTTTTCTTGATGATGTTCCCTGTGTGTGAATATGAGGATGTGGAGGACTGTTCAAATCTTCAGTAGCTCTTATATGCTTCACATTCAGATGAGGACACTTTTATAACTGCCCTCACTGTTTCTAACTAGGTTTCTCATAATTCTACCTTCCTGTTCCTGTCAACAGCCTTTCAATTCTCCCACCCATGATTCCTTCTTTTTTTCTTTTTTATTGTTGCATACTTATAATGTGCAAACACAAGGAAACGTTTTATTGGCTATACTCATTACAATGGCACTAAAACGTCTTGGGTGTGGATGCAAGGATTAAAATACGCATTTTACAGGCTCTTTTCCTATTTGCTTTTAATAGTTACAGGTTTTTAAAGCCCATGACGCACTGATGATGCAATGTATTTGACAGTGTAGTCCTATACATTTGTTGATGAAGCAAGTCACTGTGGAAGCCAGCTAGTTTTCAAACTTGTAAAACTCACAACAAAATGTAAAATAACTTATTACTTATTACAATTTTTTTTGTATATAAACCTTATTTTATTCTGTTTTTACTTCAATGTATTTTAACATCAAATTCACATTATCTGTATTTCCTAAAGTCCTAATGTGAGACGAGAATGGCGTTCAAGCTAAAAGACATGGATGTGACAATGAAGTTTGGGGGATTATTTCCTTGTGCACTTTTCTCTTTCTTCCTGTTAATGTCAGATGATTGACAGTATGCAAGAGACCAAAGTAATGTGTGTATTGATAAAACAAGTAATAAACCACATCTTTGTCATAAGCTGATAACAAAGCTGCTAAATACCCAGTGTGCAAGTGCTTTAACAACAGCGGGCATATCCGTACTCCTCAAAATACATCCATTTTATGCTAATTTATACTTTTACTACACCACATTTCAGTGGTATTGTACTTTTTACTTGTTCCTTTGTATATTAGGCAACAGTCATACAGAATTTCTCACAATAATTCACAAAAACAAAACCTTTGTTTATTGTATTTAAACATGAATTGATGCACTACATAGACTGTATTAGGACCTCTTCCAATTCAAAAGCAACTAAACTTTTGTATCTATTTTCCTCTTTTAATATTCCTTATTTTTTATTTATTCTTTCATTATTTATTTGTTTTTTTTCGCTTTCAATGTACCCTCACTCTAAATGTGATCTGCATGTTGATTAAGACTCCGTAATTGTGTCTTTTAACTTCCTGTCTACACCTGAAGTGGGAACATGTCACACAGTGTAGTTTTAGATCTTCTGCTTGTGATCACCGTGTGCCTACATTTTTGCAAATGTCTGACCAGTTTTATATTATAACGTACAGCGTGAAGGACTGTTAGAGCAGGAAGAAAATGAGAGACTTTCATAGCAGTCTAACACATATCGACTACTATAAATTCACAAGATTTCATGGGGTTAAGCTAACGTTACCTTTAAATCAATTATGAGTTCAAATGGACAAGAAAGCTGAAGAATAAACAAGAACACATTTTGTCTGTAGATACTGTGTTTTCCTGCGCCCTTCAGATTTTTCAAACATATAGTGCATTATCTAAATGTCTTTTGGTGTTTTATGTAAAGTCTGTGACAGTTAATAATAATCAACCTATAAAGGCTTACAACTTATATATTTGTTAAACAGTTTAGCTAACCTCAAATTCACAGTTTCTGTAGTTACAGCTTTTATAAGGCAGTATTGGTGTAGTTTAGTGATGCATTTGAGAGCAACAGTGAATCCAAAGTAATTAAGTCAAAGTTTTGCTGTGGTGTGGGCGATCGTCCAACAGGCTCAATGTCAGATTTAAAAAGCAAGCAAGCAGAACACTATGGAGGGGGAGCACAGGGGTCTGGAGAATATGCTCTTTAGGAAGTGGAAAAACAGTGTGTGTGTGTGTGTGTGTGTTTTTCCAACAGCCCTCCCTCTCTAACCCACTAGAGTGAGGTACTGACCAACTGAAAAAGGTTTCTTCAGCAGCAGGTAGTTAATGAGACTTACAGATTATAATTTTAAACATACAGTAAGCTTCGTGGTTGAGGCTTTCAGTGTACATCCTTTGTTAGATTAGAGTTATTTGTTATCTGCTGGATGTGTCGTACTTTAACAGTTGTAACTAATTTTCATTTCATAAGTTGTATAATATATTTTTTAAATCTGATTGTATGACGGTTTTCTTTCCAAAAAATGTTGCTTGCAGAAATTCATATAGCTATATATTCAAACTATTTTGTCCTAAAAGACTAGAAGAATATTTTATGAACAAATGTCTCAATAGCATTGCAAACCTTAATATCGGACTATTATGTGCTTACGATAATATCAGCAGTCAATATGGTGTTTGTTAATGGTGGCTATCTCCTCATATGTGATATCTGATGAAAGAAAAAAGAGTCACTTATACTAGTCATGTCTTGTTCAAACTTTCTACCTCCTCACTGTTGTATTTGCAGTTGATTAAATGGATCTTAATACACTGTGAACATTGGATGTTTTTTGTCAACCACTTTGTAACTCTACATTACAATAAAGGTAAGACTGATTAGAAGACAGTAGACATATCACACCTTGTTATCGTTATTGCCTTTTATTGACTTTTATATAAATTTTTGATTTCCCTCTGTCCTGTCTTAACCCAGAGCGCACATTATAACCTTCTTAAAATGGTAGGCCTGTATCTGCTTACCCCCTTTTTTCAGTCTGACAGCTTCTTATACTTGCTCTCAAATACAATCCCATGTGTGGTTTGTACTGTGCATAGAAAGTGCCATTTGTATTAGTCACGCCTCCCTCAAACGTCCAACTTCTTTTGTATTTTCTTCTTTTGTATTTGCATTTGATACTTTACTGCATTATAAGCACTGGACCTTTGGTAATCAGTACATAATATTCAGCCTATGACTGCTTCTTATATCTGCTCATTAAAAGAATCCTTATATGGTCTGATCAAAGATCGAAGGTGAGCAGCAATTGCAACATGCGCAGTTGTGGGGAGAAGAATGTGCTCTTAATGTGATCTTGCACAAATGACTGACTAGCTAGTCATAGATAGACACATGCAGGGATTTATTCTTTCTCACCATACACACACACACACACACACACACACACACACACACACACACACACACACACACACACACACACACACACACCTATAGCTTCTTCAGCTGTAATGTGTAAGCTTATAGCTGGGCTTGTGACCTCTCTCATACTAAAGCTTGAGATCTGTTTGATCAAACGGACTTGGCTACAGAACTTGGTGAATTTGGCCAAGTTGTTACTACAAATGAAACATATCAACTGTGTGCTTCCTGAAACTGTCTTTACTGAGAAGCTAAAGGTAAATATCAGTGATTAAATCAATATTGTTTCTCAGTCATTTATTAACATATATAAGTTGAAGATACCTGTAGATGCTGGTGAATAAATATTCAAGTCACAGAGCCGGGAGAAAATGGATGAGTGCAGGTTTGTGTGTATGTGTGACTATGTTTGTTTATCTGACAAGTACATGAGGAGGGTGACCCCGGGGTCGGCGGTCGAAGTACACTCGGGCAGATAACATCAGTGGCTTATACATGTGCACACACACAAACACAAACAGCATGGCTGCCCTGTAAGTAATTAATCAAAGCCTACAGACTTTATGCCATCAGAGCTGGTTGTGTACACCGTGCAAACAGGCATTCCTCATCAGATTACCACTGAGCCCCATAAGTACACACACACTCACCCACAGTCACACACCAAAATATGTTAATGTAACATGTTCCCAAAGCACTCACTCACTGTATATACTGCTCAGACACACTGTATTCCCTGCCTCCCTACCAAGACACATTCATCAGCACTTCTTTGACCCTTGTATCCACAAAAAAAGTATTTTATTCTTTTCCACTCCCTCTGTTTTCCTTTCCTCTCTCCTTTATTCATGCTCTCATCTCCCTCCTCCCCCAAATCACATTATTTAATCAATAACTTTGAAGAAGTGCATGTGTTGTATTTCTAAATCCAGATAGACGACTGCCCCTCTTACCCTTGCTCTCTCTTTCCCCACTCCCTCCCTCCCTTGTCCCTTGGCTTTTCTCCCTTCTCACTTCTTATTCTGTGTTTGAATGGAGAAGCTGGGTTCCCCGGAACCTGCACGCCCGTCGCCGGGTGCAGGGCCCGTTGCTGGGGTGTCTGTTGCCAAGACGGCAGGGGCTGAGGGAGACGAGGCGGCTGCAGCGGTCAGCTCTAAACTGTTTTGGTGTGCGTGCGTTAGACGTTGGCTACCACTGGCCTACAGAGAAGAACTTTACCAAGTCTTACGTCTCACGGGTCCACTGGTGAGTAGGGGAAAGTTGAAGAGTTGGTGGGGGGGGATTGGTATGTTATTCATAAAGTGCCACAACTATAATGCATTCAGTTACTGTACTCCTTTGTTGCAGAGTTACTGTTGAATGTGCACCGTTACAGAGTTCAGTCTAACAGTCAAATTACCAGTTCTGAAATATATATACAGTATGCAAAAGGTGAAATAAAATGGTGCCTATACTATATGTTAGTGCAAACCTGTCTGTGCTTGGTGATTTCACAAGACTGCTCTCTAACTTTAAACTACTTTGCTGAGTAGGCCTACAGATAAGCTGTCTGAACCCAGTCAACAGCAACGATGTGCTGCATCAGCTTCAGCAGGTCATCGATGGGCTGTTTGCGAATAAGTCAGATCTTTTGTTTGTTTCTACAGCTGCTGTCTCGGATTCTGAACTTCCTCCTGCCGTTTGTTATCACCATATTCTGTGGTCACATTGGCAATGCAGAACTGGCTGGATACGCACTGGCCTCAGCGGTACTATCTATACTCCTTTGTAGACTAGTTGATTTTACCTGCTGCAACTAAAGTAGAACAAGTACTATAGCTACTCTTTCTGCTTACTGTACCTCTACTGCTGCTGCTGCTGCTCATACTGCTATTACTATGACAGTAATTTTCTCTGTTACATTATTATAAGTATTTTTTTGTGTGCATGCTGGGAGCCCAGTGGACATTTTAATGTGCTGGTAACTGTGTGACAGTTCAGGTCTTCAGTGACGGGTGAGTGATGTGGTCGCTGATGCTCATTTTGTACCTTTAAACACCAAAGGGACTTAGCAATACTCTGATATTATATACCAAAATTGTGCAGAAAGACAAACAGACTCACATCAGCACCTGCCATGTCACACAGACATGGAAAACACTGCTAAATTTGTACATAGATGTTGTGCAACTGCAAAAGAATTTAGACTTAAGTCTGTAAAGACTACCGAACACCAAAAAGAGGTGAAGCAATGTGAAATTATTGTTTCTCAGGGGCAATTTAAAATAAACATATGTAGTTTACTGAGTGATGCATGTAATGGAATTAAAATGTTTTTACACACCTGTCCACAGACAGCAAGAATAGTAGTTTTATTACCCCCCAGTTTCAAGCTACATATTCATATATGTAGACAAAAGCCTAGTGCAGTAGAGCAGTAAACATAATGATTTCACACACAAATATATCAATTTAAGAGTTGTGATTACTGTAAGTCGACTTACAAGAATGTGTACACCTCTGTCAAACTCATCCACGCCATTTTTCTGTCGCGATTTTTTTCATGATTAGCTAGGTAGCTAGCTAGCTATGTAGGAAGATGACAAAAACAGTGAACAGTGAACAATGAACACGACACCAGACTTGCTGCATTTGAATCGCTGAACAAATGAGGTGTGGATGGAATTCTTTTCCTCCAATATTCACACACAGGCAGGTAATTTCATTGATACTGAGGTCTCTTTTGCAAGACCTGAGACCAGCAGCAGAAACGCGTAGAGCAAAAAGACATTATAAGGACGTAATAGTCACACATGACTGACAGAAACCATCAGCCCCAGTTTGGTCGGCCACCTTGGTCTGCAAAAATATGTCTCTCCCCAAACACTGGTTTACTTTGACTGTCTACCATTTGGCACTGGCCAAATAGCATAAAGTTGGCTTGTGAGAGCATTGTGTGTTGGGAATGGGTACCCACAGTTCACACGAGGGGAATCGTAAGAACAGTTGGCACTGAACTGTATGGACCTGCACACCAAATCAATGAGCTGAAATTGGCCAGAATTTGCAACAAGCTGCAGACTGCTTGATTTTCAGTGGGACTGGGTGTATCAACCCTTTCAAAAATTGTATTCACTGTTAATATCAAGAACTTGACAGTTCTTCTGACAACACGGGTCAACCCTCTAGTTCTGACTGAGTAGATCTGGAAAAAGATCTGGACACATCCAGCAAATTAAACCTGATCAACAGAGAGAGCAGCAACCAAAGGTAGTTGTTCTGCACCTCGAGATCGCACAGACAATAAACACTTTTTTTTAAACAATCTTTAATATCTATCATGGTAAAGCTTTCACCTGGCTGTACCACTTGCTGTGACCTCTTCAGATGGCCTGCGTGCACTGTGCGGGCTGAGATCCCGCATCAGTCTCATATGGGTACAAGAGAATACCCAGAGTACAGCCCTCTATCTTGATTTTGGAGAGACTACAGAAATAGCTTCTTCCTGAATGTCCTGGTGCTGGTTCGTCCATGTCCACATGCGAGATCAGAATGGACTGAGGTAGGACACAGTGACACTGGAGTGAGTACGCCAGTTTAAATGCCCTGTGCATCCAGTCCGTTCACTGCTGTCAGGTTTGTGTTGAGTCGTCAAAATACCAAAAATAGTAACACCCAAGAAGTACACCTGTGTGCACCCAATATAAATAGCACTTCCTCCTCCAATAACCCTACTTTTCTTGAGACACAGCAGGCTTTGCTGCTTTCTCCTTCTGAAGCATTTTCTCCCCACACATTTTTTAATGGAGTCGCTCTTCTCCCTAAAGACTACCTGTTGCTCAACCATGGGCTTTTCCGTCCTTGCTGCACCTGGGCTACAGTATTTATTTGTGTGAACACACAGTGCCTGCTGGACTGCTTTTCTTGGAATCAGTTCTTTTCTACCAATTAGTTTCCAAGAACTATCGAACCACATTCTGCTCAAACAGCTGAGGCGTAGGAGATCACAAAAATGTACATATTACTCAGAGTTATGGACATAAACAAAAGCTGACAATGAGAAGACATTTGAACTGTAACATTTTATAACTTAAGTCTAACTTGCAGTTTTTGTTCTCTGATTTTCTTGTATTTGATTCTCCACCTCTCAGACCATTAATGTGACTACAACTGCAACAGGCTATGGCCTTGCTATGGCTTGTGACACACTCATTTCTCAGGTGAGCGAACCACATTATCTGAGCCTTATTATTATTGTGTGTCATCTACAGAGAGGTTTAAATTTTAAACCTATGTAATCAGATTCAGTTCTCATTTCATCTGTGTTTTGCAGACATTCGGCAGTAAGAACATGAAACGCGTGGGAGTGATTCTCCAAAGGAGTTCATTGATCCTGCTGCTGTTTTGTCTGCCATGTTGGGGTCTTCTCATCAACTGTCAAAACTTACTGCTCATCTTGCAACAAGAGGCTGAGGTGGCAAGGTACATTTATAAGACCCATATCATTATCTTATCAGCAGTATTACTGACATCCATATTATGTATGTACTGAACTATTCCAGGTTAATGTGTATAGAGGTGTTTTATGTAGGTGTGCTTAAGTTCAGCTTTATGTAGGTATTTGTATAAACCTACAAAATGTATTTAAGTGTACTTTCCCTACACTTAAAC
This sequence comes from Macquaria australasica, assembly GCA_005408345.1. Lineage (NCBI taxonomy): Eukaryota > Metazoa > Chordata > Actinopteri > Centrarchiformes > Percichthyidae > Macquaria > Macquaria australasica. Next base: position 1,518,604 of record SEMN01000001.1, on the reverse strand, counting down.
GTATGTTATGTGAGTATTATGTGTGCAGCTTTAGATGCCTGGATGTGTGATTCCACCCATATGTAGAATATTGTAGTTAGATTTCCATCATTTTATTGTGAGGAACTAAAGCAACAAAGGAGAAATTTAATGTGAACAGACACACAGTTTTGATTACTGCATATATAGACTTGCAAAAAGAGGAGGATATCTGAGTAGAAAGGGAGTTACTGTGTATGTGTTTGCTTTATTAAATTGATATTACTCTGTTTGTCTCGCCTTCAGAATTGCCCACCTCTACGTGATGGCATTTCTACCAGCTGTTCCAGTGAGTGCACTGAACTGAAAAAATATAGTGTGGTCTCCTGGGGGATGAACATTTTGAACATTTGCCTGCCTAATTCAGTACATGTTTTGTTATGCAATATTCTGCAGTTACTTAAGCTACACAATTAGCACATTAGGATTCTGTATTAAAAACTAAGAAATGCAAATCAAGTTTAGGTGCAACCAGTTCTCCAAAATAGGAAGCATAGCGGAAAATGAGGCAAGGAAACAAGTTTGTGGTGATGTCTTTGTCTAAAAGCAATGTTTGCACAACTCTGATGGGCAACTGATTGAGTCTTTTAGCTCATCAAAAGATTGGATGTGTGCTCCAGTGTTGGTCAATGAAATACCAAAAGATAATACTCTCTGGCCTCGTCTTCTAGCTGTGCAGCGTGTTTATTTGCACGTTACTGTATAACCTGATCACTAATCACTCTAATCTGATGAAGTTTTGCTTAAGCTTTTGCTGTGACCCAAATTCAACAATTACTTTTAAAAAAAAATCCTCTTTGTCTCTCCCTGCTACAGGCCATGTTCCTGCACCAGCTGCAAGTTGCCTACTTACAAAACCAAGTAAGATTATAAGAGGAAACTGGTGCACTTCTCCTGCTCTGAATTTCAGTGGGTGCCCTGCCTCAAAGAATGGACTGCAATGTGTTCGTTTCCACAAAACAAATTCAGGAAACTGTGACACTCCAGTGGTAGAAAAAGAGAAAGTATCACCTCATGTCTTGATCATTTTGATGAATTGTTTTCGCTATAGTGTCACGCCGAACCATGTCAGCAGTTTTGTCAGTCCATAGTTGTAAGAAAAATTTAGGCCAATTTAAATGATCAAGACATGTGGTGATTCTTTTGGGGTTTTTTCCTAGCCATGCTAGCGGCTAAATGTATTGGCGCAACATTTTGTACAGACATTCATGGTTCCCAGATGTTGCACCTTAATGACTTTGATGATCATCTGACTTTTCCTCTAGCGCCACCATCAGGTCAAATTTTAAATTGATCAGTACTTTGGTTTATCACTAAAAACCTACAAAACTAATGACATTCCCATCAGCCTCACCAAGTTGCTCGCATGGCTGTAGCCTTGATGCCACTGGAGCGCCGTCTTTTTCCTGACTTTATCTTGTTTGTCTAGAACCTGTATAAACAATATTCATGCAGTTTGAATAGTAGCTCCACAGATGAGCTGACTGTTGATTCCACGTCTTTCTTCTCCGTCAGGGGATCATTCTGCCTCAGCTGTACACAGCAGCAGCAGCGAACATTTTCAACTTGGCGGTGAACTACGTCTTAATCTTCAGCCTCCAGTTGGGTGTCATGTAAGTGTGTCTCCTTACTCTTTCATTTTTTTGATGGACTTTGTGTTGCTTGATATGGTATCAGCCTTCAAGTGCCTTGACCAATAAAATATACTAGTTAAGCCTCTATAGCATTAAAGCAGAGAAACTCTCTTTCTCTCTCTTGATCACTTCACTGCTGTCCAAATAGGAGAGGGCTGGGGGCTGATGCATAGCCAGGAGTTTGGAAAGAAGAGGACAGGAGGTCAGAAAACTCATTATGCATTTTAATCTATCTAAGAAGAATTATTTGTTTTTTGTTAAAACAGAGTCAGCGGTACACTGATGTTTATTATTTTTGTACTTTATTTAGAGAGGAAGGCAGTGTAGGGCAGAAAAGGAAAAGAGAGCTCTGACAGGACTTGATCCTGGCCCAGCTGGACAAACATTTGATTCAACAGGCAGTCGACTTAACCAATCATGTCTCTGTGGTCGGGTCAGGTCTGTCCCTTCCCTCCCATATTGACATTTTCAAGGCTCATTCTCAGACCCTTAGACATCAAGTGTGCTCAAACCACGATGTAACTTTAACTGTCTCGATGCTGACGTCTTTTGACCCCCTCAGAGTACAGTCTTTTCCCGTCTTTGCCTAGAGAGAGGGATGGAGTCAGAGTTAATGTAGGCCGTCACTAGACATCCCTCCAATATGAAAAAGATGTTCTATAATGTGTGTTTGCAGCGGATCAGCTATTGCTAACAGCCTCTCCCAGATCGCCATCTGCCTGCTGTTGTATGGCTACATCAGATGGAAGAAGCTCCATCAGCAGACATGGGGAGGTGAGCAATACACACAAATGTGAAAATCAAATACTAAAGGACCAAATCAGCATTTTATAAAACTGTCGCCCTCTACAGGCCATGTTGAGTACAACCCTAACCTAACCCTTCTGTGTGATATGTTGTGTAGGCTGGTCCACTGACTGTCTGCAGGAGTGGGGCTCCTATATGAAGCTGGCTGTTCCCAGTGTTTTCATGGTCTGCTTTGAGTGGTGGATCTGGGAGGTTGGCGGTTTCCTTGCTGGTCAGTGTAGTTTGAAGAAGTAGTACCACAATTTTGTACGTGTTTGTCAAATTCTTCTACAAACAAATACTTAGACCATCAGAGTAATTGTAAATATGCTCCAATCATAATACACTTCTAGACATAATTATTTCCTAGTAGCATTTGTTCAGTATTACCAGTGTAAGTCAATAGACCCATTTTTGCCAACAAAATGTATTTAGTTGTTTTAAACCGGCTAAAGAGAGTATCACAAAAGTCTCCAAATTCAAATAAACCAAACCACTTAAAACAAGGTACACAAGGTAAAGACACAAAAATAGTTTACTAATGTAAAGTACAGGGCATTCCCCATCCCCAGTAACTAAATTCACATTATTTGCCCAAATAAAATTCTGGTTTTGGATATGGACACTTCTCCACCAGCAGTATGTGATTAATTGAAAAAGAATGGAATACTCTAAAACTACCATATGTGTGCCACGTAAAATAACTGGCCTCATTTTAGGCATGGTGGGAAAGTCTTTGTAAGTGTCTGAATCTGACCTTTATCATAACAGGTGTACTTGGCGAGGTGGATCTTGCTGCCCAGCATGTGTTGGTGGAAATAGGAGCCATAACATATATGGTATGGATCATTCAATGTTCAATATTTAACATTAATTCAGCATTTTGGGAAATGCAGTTATTCACTTTAGCTGAGGGGATCGATACCACTCTCATGTCTGTATGTTAAGTAAGGACCTACAGTAGATCCAGGAGGCAATAAGCTTAGCTTAGCATTAAGCCTGGAAGCAGGGGGAAACAGCTAGCCTCTAGAGCTCATAAATTAACACATTGTGTCACGTTTGTTTTATTTAGAAATGGAAAAATGACAATTTGTGGTTTTTACGGGGAGTTATGTGCTGTAACTGTTTTAGAGGTGCTGGTAGGTTTACTTTTGAACTTTGGAGAGACTCGGGCTAACTGTTTCCCCCTGCTTCCGCTCTTTATGCTGAGCTAAACTAAGCTAACTGCCTCCTGGCTCCAAGGCCGTATTTCACACACACACACACACACACACACACACACACACACACACACACACACACACACACACACACACACACACACAGACATGGCAGTGGTATTGATCTCTTCATCAAACTCTGAGAGAAAGCAAATAAATGCATTTCTCAAAATGTCAATATATTCCTTTAAGTCAGCTGTGTAACTGACTGTAAATGACACAAAAAGTCATATGGGATCCTTGCAGTTCCCTCTAGGTGTCCATGCAGCAGCCTGTGTGCGTGTTGGGAATGCTCTGGGGGCCGGGAACACCACCAGGGCTATAGTCACCTGCAAAGTGGCCTTGGTTCTATCAGGTATGAAGCCACATATGCAACGATAAATACCTGTGAGAACCATGCAACTTTATATTTCAATGTGTTTGATATTTGCGTGACTCATGCATTATAAACGTGGAACATACAACTTGTCAGGTGTTATCCCTTACATAATGTCTTTGCTATAGGAGTACTTGCTGTGTTCCAGGGGTTTGTCATTGCTGGCTGTAAGTCCGTCACTGGCTACATATTTACCTCTGATGAGTGAGTTTCAGACCAACACACAATCAATCCAGTACCATGTAAAGGCAACTCTGGTTTTTGATGATCTTCTCCTACTGTCTGCAGAAACATTGTGGCGATTGTCTCAGAGAACCTCACAATCTACACATTTCTACAATTCTTTGACGCACTTCTGGTATGTATGTATAACACAACAAATGTTCTTGTTTTGTTTCACATTGAGCGCTTGTGTTCAATAGTACACATAGCTGTTTGCTTGTTTTGTTGAATCAATGTCTGTTTTTCTCTTTGTTTCAATCTGTGTGTATGTGTGTGTGTGTGTGTGTGTTTTCAGTGCGTCTGCTCAGGGATTCTTGTAGGAGCCGGGATGCAGAAAATTGCCGCCTTGTCCAACCTGGTGTGTTACTACTGCATCGGCCTGCCAGTGGGAATAGCTCTGATGTTTACTGCCCAGCTCAGAATATTAGGTAATTCTTTCATCCCATTCTCTCTCTGTATGTCTCTGCAAACAAAAATGAAATAAATACACGGAGCCCGTTATTCCAGTGATCTTACACCAACCATTTTCGGCTTGGGATCCCAATTTTAGGTCTGAAAATGTTCAAAAGCGCAGCTGTTTAAATAAAGACAAATCTTTGCTTCTGAATACTTTTTGAATGACAGGGATTTTAATGAAGCATTATGAAAGAATATTTCAGTCTATAATCACCACTATGCTATTTCTAAAGCCCAATATGTATACAATAATGTTAATTTGAACTCATTGTGTCTAACTAGATGGTAGTGCTTGCACGTCGCGCTACGGCCTAAAGTCAAGGGGTGTAGTCGAGAGTGTGCATCTCATCTCATCTGTCACGTCTAGCGTGGACTGATACTTTGATTTCATGCAAACAAGAGCACTAAATTCAGCTTCACACAAATACGTGTAAGTGTGCAAGCAACCGTATGTTTGAAATGTGCAATGTCACCTTTTGGTAATCCCCCTTTGCTCCTTTGCTACTCCTTGTAGCGTTGATCGCTAGCTGATCCACGGAGTTTGTATCAAAGCTGAACTTTTAAAAATCTATTTATAGTTATAGCAACTTTTTTTGCAGCCCCATTTGCACATCAGGCGACCCCAGCAGAAGTTGGAAATGAGGTAGTGTGTCTATATTTAAATCCAGGTTCATTAGTTGAACCCACAAACCCACTTTTGCCTGCTGCACCAGCCATTCCTTAATTTCCTTCCCTGCAGCCGTATTGTGCACGTATTGATAAATGTGCACGCATGCTGACACACATACACACACACACACACGCACGCGCGCACACACACACACACACACACACACACACACACACACACACACACACACATGCACACACACACACACACACACACAATGTGCATCAAAAGTCTGACCTTGTGAGGTGTGTATGTATATTTCCTTTGGTGACCCATGACGAACTTTGTGACTTTATAAAATACGTTTGACCTGACTCTTTTTAGGGTGAATTTAATTAATTAAGTTTCTAATAGTAATAGTTTAATACATTATACAGTTGTCCAGTACTTTGGTTTATGTCCAAATAACCAGAATGACATTCACATCAACCTCAGCTGTACTTTGTGTTTAATGCTAACTAACATGGTGAACATGACACAACACCACTGTGCCTAAGTAAATAAATATTAAGTATATCATTTGTTTTTCTTGTTATCCCATTGTATGTAGTGAATAGACTGTGGGTCTTTCTTTACAGTAATGCATGTGTGTTTGTTTCCCTCTTGTTAGGCTTGTGGCTGGGTCTCTTCATATGTGTTTTCTTTGAAACGGGTTTCTTCCTCGCTCTAATCTTCAAACTCAATTGGAAGAAAGTCACACACAAGGTAGGATGCTCTTATCTTTCTTTAAAACCATACATGGTATTTAAACCTTTCCAAAAAGGATTGAGGGCAGAAATGTAATTGGGATTATCAAATGAAACCTCCTATTGGGGATTTCTTTTATGGAGCTTTATTAGGAGGCAGTCTCATCAGTTAATTCTGGCATCCCTGCAGCACTTTCCCCATAACAATTGAATTTTGGAAACTTTTTTTTTGCATTTAGTTTTGTTTCAACGTTCATATTAATCACAAAGTCTATTTTTATTTTGTTACAGCTCTTTTTTTTTGCACAGCTTTCTTAACCCAACCCATTCACAAAAATCAGAAGAACATAAATGTTAGAGCTGAACATTGCATGCACACTCAAGCATGCCACAATTCTTTGGCAAAGAAAAGTGGTGGTTAGGTGTAATACATTTGTTTTTGGATTGTGGGTAAATTTGTGTGTGACTGAAATGTCATCCAGTTTTTTCTACTTGAATAAAAATAAAGCTGTCATTTTTGTGTGTCTCATGAACATCACTCACTCTGATGTGTTTTCAGGCTCAGCTGCGAGCAGGAAAGAAAGTGGTGGTGATACCAAAGCGTCCCACTAGTACAGTGCTGAGTGAAGCGATGGTATCTGACATCTCTGACTGCACTAATATGGTAAGTGCATATGTACAGTGTGTGGTGTGTAGCGTTAGTGAAGCAGGGAGTTCTCGCTTCTTTGTTGGTGTCAGTTTTATCAAACTTGAGCTGCTCACATATTGATTAACAGCAGCATCTTTGCACCCTGAAGGCCCAGTTGGACGGTGAAGAAGCCCCTAAAGCAGATGGCTACAGTCCAGTCAACACCCAGGATCAGGAGCTGAAAGCAGGTCACGAGGCTGGGGGCAACAACACAAATGCAGGAGGGACTGATGCTGAGCAGAGCAAAAATACTTCAAGCACCAAACCTCAAGCGCTGCTGTCTATCACTCAGCTCATCTTGCGTCGGGGACTCATCTTCTTGGTTTCAGTTCTCATTTTGGCCATAGGTGTCGCTTTCCACATTGCTTTCCATGCACCGGAGCCCTCTGCCCAGAGCAGGGCCAACTTTACCCTGAATTGGTCTAATGACTCCACTCCTACACCACTGGCTCCACTGGACCTGACCACAAACCTCTAAGCTATCTTTGACCTCTGAATGTAGACATCTAGTGGCAAACTGACAATTTAGATCTCCTAGAGAGAAAAGTGTGTTAAGTTTCATAGTCTACTCATAGACTTGGGTTGTTATTTTGTAAAACTACAGCCTGACATGGGCTACTGGCTCTGTCCTGTGCAGAGAAAGAGATGTCTCAGTGCTGCACTGCTGAGCAAATCCACAGAAAGCTGGAAGCAATATCAAACAAGACTGGCAGGATGAACAAAGGTCTTGTTACAAACATCATGTTTTAACCTGCTCAGCCTGAGATGCTCAACTGGGACTACAAGACACATTATAAATCCCTCACTAAGAGACCATGTGGGCATCAAGGAACAGATGTTCTTCCACTGATAGCTTTTGATTTTTCCACCTATTCTTGTCTTGATTCACATATTGCACTGACACATTTTCTTTCTTACTGACCTTAAATCATTTTCTCGCGTTTGAACTTTAAGTGTAAGATTGACTGTAAATATCTGATGTAAAATTTACACATGTAAATAAGTAGTACACAGTATAACTATATGAGCAGGATATACATTACTGCATTGTCTTCACTGTCACTCTACCCTTTTATTTTTCAGGACAGAGGTGATTCATAAATAATAAGCTAATTATTTTTTACTGTATATCTATGGCCAATAATATTATGTACTGCCATGTGATAGCACCCTAATTAATAAAAATGACCTTTAAAGTGTATAACAATGAAACTAACCAAAGTAAAGCTCACGCATGTTGGACTCCAGAAGTCAACATATATTATAATAGTCTGAACTCTATTTTCTTAGTTCTTCTCGTAAATCTGCAGTTGAAGGGAAGCAATCCAAACTAGGTTGCCATGGATTCAAAAATTAAACCACCAATTATTGAGGTCCTGCTGTTGATGTCACAGCATCCAATAGCTGCCTTACTGATGTCACTGCCAGATCAATAAATTATGTTGTCCTCTGTACTTCAGTGATTGGTCATTGGTGCAGAAGATTGATTTTTTTTTGTCATCCAGGAGAGGAGACAATCACCGATTTCTGTTACATAACATATACAGTCCATACTAAGAGTAGTAATACATACTGTAGTTGTGCTTATTTGCCACAAAGTTGCCAGAAAAGATTAAGACCCCAAAAAAGGACACAAAAAAGGTATTTCTGGATGATGGATTCAGGCAAATGTTGCACAGGCAGCTCTTTGTATAGTAGCCAGTAGTTCTGGACTGTGTTTCACTCAAATAATATGCGATATTATTAACTGCAGCCATAATTTGACTGAATTCCAGGTACGTCGTTGAACTGCACAGCAACACAACCAAGAAGTTAATATGAAATTCCTTAAGCTACTGTATCAAGTTCTAGTCTAGCGATACTGACAGCAAATCTTTACACAGTCACTTGTTAATGATGCCACAGCATGTTACTGATTGCAGTCTCTGGAGGTGAGCGGGCCAAGATTACAGTCTCTGTGAGGAGCCTGTGGCAATGTCTCCGCTGATGAGCAAGACTGAAGCTCAGACGACGGTGTAACCATGTATGAATCAAGCCTGATTTACATGTTGAATAACGATAAATTAATATGCAGGTTTGTAAGTGACTGTTGCAAACATCAATCTGTTGCAAGCCAGTGCTGATGTCAGTTTGGAGAGCGCAGCGGCTTGTGGGTGCACTGGCCAGAGTGGAGACTTTAATGGATACCTCTAAGGTTCAGGCTCTTTTGAAGTTATCACCCACTAAAATGAATAAACCAGAATATGCAGTGGTTAGTCTGCACCTTGCAAGAAAAAAATCCTTCAGGAGAGCCTGACTGTGACCTACATTCAAATATGACTGGACTAAATAATTATTCTTTCAGCTGATATATACTTCTGTATGTAAGAATTGGGAAAGAAAAGGAGTGTTTGAATTTACTTTTAGAGAATTGACCAAAAATGTATGTATGTTATCTGGGGCTAAATGAAATGCAGTGTAACAGAGATGAAATGTATTTTGGAAGTGCTACTAATAAAAAGTTGAAAAGGTGCCATACTTTCCTTAAACTCTAACTTTTGCTGCTGTCAATTGTCTACTTAACACCAATGCTGACATGGTCTCATATCAAGCAGCCCTACACAGTATTATTATTTTTTAAAGAAGCATAACAGGGAGCAGACATACATGTAGTTTGGCATTTTGGGAAATACGCTTATTTGCTTTCTGGCGTAGAGTTAGACGAGAAGATCAATCCCACTTTCAAGTCTGTACGGTTAATACGAAGCTACAGTCAGCAGCCGGTTAGCTTAGCTTAGAACAAAGACTGGGAACGAGGGGAAGCAGCTACCCTGGCTCTGTCCAACGTTAACAAAACCAGTCTTCCAGCACAAAGCCATTGCTTTAATGGATCTGTAGCAAAACATGATACATACATGTATTTCAGAAAATCATATATGGTTAATTGTTTGCTGTTAACAAGGGTGAATTCTTTATTTATGAGCAGGCTATAACTGTGAAGCCTGAGCTAGCTAGTTATCTGCTCCTGCACAGAGTGAACAGGTGGATGATTTGTTCAGTTGCTGACATGTCTTCATCCAGCCAGCATGTTGCAGTGTGAGCGTACAGACCTTTCATTATCATCAATTTTGGCGACACAGATCAAAGGAAAGAGAAATAAGCCAAAGAAAAAGAGCAGCTTTTCTGTCTTTGATGATGAAAGCACACATCCACAGATGCGCAGTATCCTAAATATAGCATTTAATCATGCTATTTCTAATTGCGGCATCCATTCAGACTATATATTTCATAATGAGATCATATATTTCGTCAGTGCCTTGATTGGAGCCAATCTTACACAGCATGTTTCTATATAAAGAGAGACGTGTCTATACAGTATTTTTTTTTTCAGTTATGCTTTTAATTGGCTGTCTCATTTATGTCACATTTCCTATTAGATTTTCCTATTAATTTCCTATTAAGATGACTAATGTAACAACTAAAAAAGTGCTAAGAAATGCTATAATAATATAACTCCTATAGAGAAGATAATTATAACTTTAAAGACAATCTCCTAACTATGCAGGAACAACAGGAAATAAAGTAATTAGCAAAATGGATTTAAACTCTTTCACCTCCAACAACTGTTTTAAGTTTTCAAAACTGTGATTCCACTTATTTAATGCAATTACAGAACATTTTTACTTGTATAATGCTCAGTAATTAACATTATAATGCAGCTATTTCCTCATCATTAGTACAAAATAAATGGCCATTGTAGGTTTCTGTTCATTTGTCTACGTGGCATGCTTTACTGCTAAACATAAAGATGCATCTGAACTCTCATCTGAAAGGCAGACTCACAGAGATAGGTTTTGTGGTCTAATAATGGTCACTCGTCTAATTCGAGCAGTCTGATGAGCAGCTCACTGATGAAGACTCCAGCAGCGAGGATGACGAACATGAGCAGCACAGCGAGGCCACGTCGAACCATCAGCTGCCTGACTGACAGAGCCACGTCATCTGAAGTCTGCTGACCTACACCGACCGCTTCCAGTTTCCCCTCTGCTGGACTCAAAGAACTGGATCGACTGGTCTTTATGTGGGCCTGTTCCTCACCAGAGTCCAGGGCTGTGAGGGAAAGGGTTTTAATACATGGTTAATGTTAGTTGTGAAGATGTCCCTATATAGCTGTAGATAAATAATAGAGTAGGCCTAACTTGTGTTTACCCTTGTTTTCTATCCCAAAGATCTTGTTCCTCTCGGTAATGTTGACTCCTGCTCTTACCAGCGCCTATTAAGAGATATTTCAAACAACTACATCACTTTTTTTCATATTTAAAAGACAGAAAAACAGACTACAATATTAGTATCACATGCTGTCCACATTGTTGAATTTGCCTAGATTAAGTTTATCATAGTTTTATCTACATTAGCAATGGAAATGTTTTTGTTGAAGTAGTTATATTCCTCCTGAGACACAGGACGTCACCAGTGGAGTTACTCACCTCTTCAGTGGCTTTCTTCCAGTTTAGTTTAACCAGGAAAATGATAAAAAATATTGACTGTATCGAAACACAAATTAAAATGCCTGACCACAGCCCTGCAACACAGATGGAAAGAGTGCAGTTTATTAAACTGAGCGGAAATACCACTAGATTGTCACTTACTGTTTAAATATTTTATCTGTCCTCACCTACAATGCCCATTTTGACAGGGAACATCAAAGACACTCCAATGGGGAAGCCAATGAAGTAGTAACCCACCAAGCTACACACAGCACCAATCATTTGCTTCCCTGCACCCCTGACAATACCTCCTGTCACACACTGTGGATGTAAAAAACAGAGAAATCCAAACTCTGTGCCAACAAACCAGGTTTATTTTGCTCAGCAGGAGGGATAAAGTGACTTGTATGGCAAATGTTCTCACCGCAAAGGCCTCAGTAACATGGATGAAACCGTACATCTTCATGACATCAGACACCCTCTGAATAATGTCTCTAAAAGCAACATGCAAATACAGCTATGAAACTGAAATTCTAAAGACAAGTGAGTGCAAAATAAAAAAATAACTGCATCCACCACGTCTCAGGTAGTGACAGTGCAAAAAGCAGAAATCTGAGCTTACTTTACTGTCAAAGGTCACTGTCCCCTGAGGTTAATACATGATGAATTACACATTCACATTATATGAGCTTTCCGTGCAAGGGTCTGCCTGTTAGTTACTGTCTCTGAGGTAAGAACACACATACCAATGAATGTTATGTTAGGTGTCAAAATGTGTACTTACTTCTCTGTGGTGAAAATGTACCCAATCACGTCCTTAGACACGCCGAGACAAGCTCCAATGAAACATGAGACAATAACTGGATTGGGCATAAGAAACACAGCACATTGTTAGACAAAGGTGGTAAATATGTAACAAGTGACAGGAAGACTCAACAGAAAGCCTTTTGGTGGCAAATTTAAATGGACACATGACTTTGAAAGAAGTTTGGTTTGTAGATCAGAAGAACAGATCCAAGGAGCGCTCCTGCTGGATTGGTACGCTGTGGTGGAGATTTGTCAGGCTACATATTTCATTCATACATGCACAGATGAGGGAGACCTTGCTCGACAGCTTGGCTTGCTCTGTGTTCCCAGCTCCAAGAGCATTTCCAACCCGAACACTAGCAGCGACAGAGAAACCCATTGGAAACTGTGGGACAGGATGGAGTAAATGGAAACAAATATAGTAATACACCAAGATTCTTGGGCATCTTTCAGGTACCTTTCAGGTATCCACACAAATATTACATTAGCATACATTGTGTTTTTATTACTTCATCAAGTTATTTAGATTAAGAGAAAAATCCTAACTACAAGAAAAAAGCAATGTAAGGGAGGTACCATGTAAGCAATACCGGCCACTTCATAAACTATAGACTGAGCTCCCAACTCAACCTCACTGATGAGGCCTGCCAGGAACCCTGCGATCTCATACAGCCACCACTCCAGACAAAGCATCAGCATGCTGGGGATGGCCAGATGGAGGAAAGGACCCCACTCCTGCAGGCAGTCTCCTGACCAGCCTAGGAGATAATAGGAGGCACGATGGACTCAGTGAAATGTGTTTATACCCCGTCCAACTAACTAATTCCAATAAATTGCTAAGCTAGCGTAATCTTTTTGTAATAAAATGCCGAACATCTAAAAACATGAACACATATGGAGAATGAAATTTACAACAATAAATATATTTGCTTTTATGGAGCATTTACATTTAAATGGAACAGTTATTTCGAGGAATTTCCTCTGACTAAGCAAACTAAAAAACAGTCTTAGAACTTCGTTTCTATTTCCCTGATAATTAGCACCAAATTACATAGAGATCTTTCAAGAGATGATTAAGGAAGTAACGGTCAAATGAAAAGTTATCCCTACAGCAATTTAATCCCCTCAACTTACCGTCCCATGTAGCTTTGTGCAGTCCCCCGCAGCAGATGTACACAAACAAGAACACAGCCAAGGAGTACTGTGAGATGACATTGGCAGCTGCAGATCCACTTTAATGGTGTCAAAAACAGAAAAGAGAAAAGAAAGAAAAACAAACTACACTAAAGTATAGTCATTGCCAGTCAATCATACAAAAGAAGTCCTCAGATAAAGCTTACAGTTGACTATTGTTACAGGGATTAGTCTAAAATATTAAAGATTATGCCTCAGTTAAAGCGTACACTATTATGAGTATGGTGGGTGTACTCACGCGACCCCCAGATCCAGAAGATTGAGGAAGATGTAGTTGATTATTGCATTTAAAACATTCCCAGTGGCTCCAGATATCACCTGGGGCCACATGATGCCCTGTGAGCCAAAGCAAGCTGTTTAAAAAAACAACCCCATTTTAACGCATCAGCGCACCTGCTGTTTGTTACCTTCTCACAGTACACGTTCCTTTCTAACACACACACAAAATGATCTCATTACCGCCAAACTTTCAGTCATTATTTTGTTTCACACCAGTGGTCTTAAAGTCATTAAATGCACCTGATTCTGAAGATACCTCCCCTGCAGCTGGTACATGAAGGCAGCCTGCAGAATCCAACATGAGGCGATGAATGGGTTTAATTAGATCAATAATGCAACACAACAACCATTCAATACAGCGCATATGGATGGTGATACAAAAAACATTTTGTAAAACCGCGGAGGAAGCTGAACTCACTGGCAGAGCCGGCATAAAGATCTTCACATACAGCTGGGAGAGTCTTTATGGCAGACAGAAAAAAGGGAAAATCAGTGCAAAAAATCATACTGAATGGCTTGATTCACAAGTGCATATTTAGCATTTCATATCATGCAACGCCATACAACAGCATTTGTGCGATTGTGTTTCGAAGTGGAAATGATTCACCTGGCGACCTCTGCGCTCTGCCTGACAGCCAGCAGAATGGGCTGAGTGTTAACGAGGACGGCCCAGCAGGGGAAACAGGCTAAGAGCAGAATCAAAACACCCCTTTGGAGAATCACTCCTACACGCTTTAGGTTACCACTCCCATAAGTCTGCAAGAAAGGGTTCAGAAAAACAGGAAAATAAAGTAATACTTGTGTAGGGAAAAGGGCAAAACTGACAAATCTGAAAGAGCATACTGTGCGCACAGCAGTAACTGGTCAGGAGTGACCTTTTTATATAAATAAGATGAGCTGAATACCTGAGATATGAGAGTATCACATGCTGATGCCAAACCACAGCCAATGGAAATACCTGTGACATTTATTACCTATATTGAAATGAAACATTAATAAAGAAGAAAAACAGATGCATGCTTGGATAGATAAATGTCTGAATAAAATAAATAGTGACATTCAAAAGCAACGCCATGGCAGAGAAAGCGCAGTGATCCTTGAGTGCAGAATGCCAATAAAAACAGAAACAAAACTGGAGCGGGATCACTCACTGCTATTGCTAATGCCACCCCTGCCAGCTCTGTTTTCCCCAGGTGACCGCAGAACACCATGCTGACGAAGCCGATCAGGAAGCTCATCAACTGTGAAATGAACTGAAAAACAAAATCATGCTTGCTCGTTTTCATAACTAAAAAAACACAAGTGAACTTCACCAAACATGAATGAAATAATGATCTCCACATGCAACACATACAGTAGCTGATCGAATTATTATTTATATAAAAAAAAAGTTGTTTCAAAGGGCCTTGAGGTAAGAAAAAGTTTTTATTTGCTCTGGCAGCTGACATGTGTTATGCTTTGGTTTTTCCTGCAGCTCCTTTGTATTTCTAAATGTCTTTACTACTTCTCTTTTCTTCTTTAGAAAATAGTTCTAGTGATTGCTGGTGCAGGTTTTTGACAGCCTTTGGCATCAAAAGGTTTGCACAAAAGGAAACTAAATGTCCTCGTCTATCAAGTTCTGCGTTTGTGCGATGAATAGGAGTCGGTGAAAAGTGGATACATGTTGGGTTCTCCGAATTGCTGAACTATTTCTCACAAAGTTGTAATTTTCTGTTAAGGAGACACTTGCAAATGCACCTTACTTCTATGGTATATTGAAAATATTGTTTGAAACATATCTTTGATATAACATTTGTTATAATAATGCATATGCAAGTCTATGAATTTGATATGTTTATACAGTATATATATAAATATATATATAAGACATTTCAAGGGATTTAGGGGTTCCTTTTTAATTCAGATATAGTTTAGATTCATGTCTTTAACTTGGAACTTCTTCTAGAACAAGTGCTAATTGAGTACAACCAACTTTTCTAGGACTGACACCCAACACATCACACTGTATGTGTCTGATACTTGAACTAGTGATTATTTAGGCCAGTGAGATCTGTTTTAGTTAAAATGCTACATATCATGGCCACACTTTTATCACTATCAGTGTGGAAGAAATGTATGGTTAAAGAGAAGTCCTAATACTGAGCCTGACATATAGCTGACTGGAGATGCCTCAGTGCCCTTCAGATTAGGTATGTTTTATGCTAGGAGGTGCAAGTATGTCCGGTGTTTGAGATAAGATGGACCTTGGAGAGTTTCCAGACTCCCTTGATAATAATGAACTGAGACACACTTTGACATTGACTGAGAGCCAAACATAATTGTTTTCTTCCTCCCTCCATGATGGTATAAGACTAGGTGCTATTCTTGAAGATGAAAAAGAAGTTTTTGGTATTTGATAGTGTCCATGCGTGCAAGCCATGCCAATCTGTTAACAGATTTGTGTTGTATTAAACTTATATATTCAAGAAAGACAACGGAGTTTATTCTTCTATTCATCAAAATGAGGACTGACCAAAAGTACAACTTTTCCACATCAATCAGGCAATTCTTTTTCTAATTAGTCCCAATGGTTTGGAGTTATTAACTTGTTAATTACTGTTATAATAAAGCAGGAGGCAAACTGAAAAGAATTACTGGTGTACCACAATCCTCATGTTAAAGGTAACGTAGCAATTAAAGCATTTTAAAGTAAACTACTTTAAATAATAGCTGATTTTAAAAATATATAATCCTAACAGCCTCGACAAGATGGATGTTCCTGTACTTAATATGACTCACACTCAATCATTCTGAATATTGTTGCAGACTTTGTACCTTTAGCTCTAAAAATGTTTAGTCTGGTGGAGTAACAATTAGATTATTGTCAATTGACATATCTAAACACAATCTTACCACGGGTCCTGCCAGTTTTATAAACTGAACTGTTTCATTCTTGTAGTCCACAGGTACCCAGAGCTTGATGCTTTTCCAGGATCCGCAGCATGAGTCAATACTGTGAGCAGCAGGAGGTGATTCGTCTGTTTTGGACTGTCCATTTACTCCTCTACATGCGGTTTTTGTAGCTAAATCTTCCATACTGAAATGAGATTTGGCAGAAAACAGAACTCAGTCCCAAACTGAATGATGTTCGTACAGTACAATTCCCTTCAGACACAGACAAGAAAGCTGGGAGTAATCAATAACCAATTACCTGGATAATAATCAATAACCAAGGCAAGGCAATGTCCACCCACCTTGCTCTCTGTCTGTGCAAGTGGGCATATACAGTATTCTGCGGGCAAGTCAGGGGCAAGTCAGATCTCTCCACCCCCGACCCACCAACAAGCTGCACACTCCTCCGGGAAACTTAAAACGCTGCCAAGATAAAGCTGGTCATTTTTCTTTCAGCTGCTCTGCAGCGTCACAGATCTTCACTGTTTCACCGAAGTTCAAAGGAATGAAATAGTTTTGGTCAAAGTGTGCATACACGTGCCTGTTATTAAACACACTGTATGAGTAACAGGGCTTTCACCCTGTTTAACCCTGCCCTTAAAAGGGCATTGACGGCAGGTGGAAGTTATGACGGTGACTGTACTTTTACTGTAGAGAATGAGGTGGGAAAAGTACATTTTGTGCACCTTTGAATTTTGAGTAATGAAAGTCTAATCTCCAAAACTCTTGTAAGAGTCTCCCACTGCTTCAAAGTTACATTCTTACCACAGTAAAAGATGACTTAAACAGTACAGGTAAATGGCACATTATCTTTGCTACAAGATATGTAATGAGGATATGATGATACTGTCACGGGTCATAGAGGCTTAGCCTGCTGTGGTGTCTGTGGATTTTTTCTCTTTTTTTCTGCATATCTTCCATATGTAGCCATTTAGATTTAGTCACACCTACAAGCTTTCAATTTTCCTCTAAGTTTTGATGCTGCCTCAATTTTGGTGTGGGCCATAAAACCAGAACAATAAGCTGAAAGATGCTACAACGCTGAGTGGAACTGCAGATTTTGGTGATAACTGTCTGTGGGTTTGTCACTGCGAGTGAGCTCTTTTACATTACACGTAGTCATCTGACCCATTGTTAATACAAAAATATTGATTAGAGCAGCTTTAAAGTGGCTATAATCGATATTTCACACAATGTATCAAATCACACTGAAAACAATGTGTTTCCCATATCTTTAACATGTGAAGATCATGAAGCTTGATGATCACAATACACGCACAGTCTTCCATAGATGCCTGTCTCTATGTAAATATTGAACGATATTCATTCGCATGTAATTGAGTTGAAATAATTGGTTAAATATGTTAATGCAATCAAGTGAACACTACTTTAAATGTAATAGCTTTGATTTTTGTATTTCACTATGAACTGTTATTGCATTATATGCCCAACATTATAAAGTGTCTGAGAAACAACTGTTTCTGCATATTCCTGGTTTTAGATTATGTTTAAATGACCACTAAAAGCCAAAAGCGATATTTGAAATTCCCATCACCGGTACAAACTACACATTGTCTGCTAGACAAAAAACAGACTTGTGATGAAAACAAACAAACTCTTTTGCTGTTGGCTGTGAAACCATTTCATGACTGCAGAGATGAAGAAAGTGCTAACGTTATGTTTCCTGTTCAGAGACAGACTCGTTTATTGTCCCCTCAATGACGTAAATCGCTGAGTCTGTCACTGTAAAACACACGCTTGTATCCTGTCACCTCATCATGTAGCATGTTATATTCTCTCTCTGGTTGTGGCTATGAGAACCTCCCATTGGGTGGTGCTGTTTTGCTCTTGTTGAAATTCAAACGCTCAAAATTTCAGGCTGCTTCACTGAACTTTGAATGGATTTCTAATCATTTAATCAAATGATATAAACATTTGTTTCTCCTTCAGCTGCTTCAAGTCATTAAACACAGTCAACATACCGTCGAACATATTGTCAAACACTAATTTTTGCAATTTCAACTGTTTTCTTTGCCTCGGGGGCCAAATGGAGAAGAGAAGAACAGAAAAGAGAAAGGGAAATTAGCGGAGGCCGACGGGAGAGGAAGGGGGTGACACCTAGTGTAGGCTCTCATTCATTTTCCTGGTTCAGTGATGCAGCAAGGCCCACCGGGTCCACCCACCCACCAAATTGTATTCCTCCGGCTCCCCCATCCCAACCACACAGACGTAAATATGTTCCACCAACCAGCAGGGCCGGCGTCCGCCGTGACGTCACACTGCAGTTCTTCTCGGGCTCCACTGGATGACAGTGGCAAGTCACCGCTTACACATGATGAGCCGTCATTCTTAATGGCGACCGGTCAGAGTGTGTGTACGTGAGTGCATTTGTATATGCGTTTGTGTTTGTGTGCATGTGCGTTTGGGTGGGGTCTGCGCCTGATGGGTAGCGATGGGGTATTGAGGAGGTGGAGAGGGTTTATTGAAAGGGGGTAGGTGGGTTGATGGAGGTGTAGGAGGAGGGGGCGGGCAGTAAAATCGCAAATGAGAGGAAATTGTTTTGAGTCACAGCAGATTTGGTGGAGTGAGATAAGGGCTGATGACGGTGGTGGTGGTGTGATTAGGATTAGGGTGGGGGGGTAGGGGTTTGGAGAGAGTAGAAGGTGGTGGTGGTGGTGGGGGGGTGGTTGTGTGCATGGAAGAAGGTTTTGGGAGGGGTGAGAGTATATGCACGCACAGTGTCACTGTGTGTGTGTGTCGGGGCGTGCATTTATCTGTGTGTGGAGGTTGTGAATTTTTTTCCTGACTACGAGAGAGGGGAATTGAGGGAAAGATGAGGAGATGGGTGGTTTAGATAATGGCGGCCAGAGAGAGCGGATGAGGGCAGAGCGTGTCACGAAGAAAGATAGAGTGCGATGGAACAAGAAAGAGTGGATGAGACAAAAGAGGTGAACATTTGATAGAGAGGCAAAAAAAATAAATAAAAAAAGGGAGACAGAGTGCAGAGGGTACACAGAGGAGGGGGGTGTTGCAGGCCATGGATGAGGGGATGGATGAGGGGAGGACGCTGAAAGAGTGCCAGAGTGATTTTCGACGTGTTCTCTTCCCTCCTTTGTTGGTTACGTTGTGGGAAGCTTTGGCAGCGAGAGCTTTAGGGGTTTTGGAGGGAACAATGACGCAGAGGGACCCGTCGCGTCTGTTCCAGCTGATAATAATGATGCCTAGAGATGATAACAAGAATAAGTAGCTTCTAGTGGAACCCTAAAACCGCTGGCACGTGACGCATACGTCACATATTATCACCCATGACACACTGCACTGGACACACAGACGTGGCTATCTCACGTTGGCAGTGTGTGTGAGGGTGGTCAGGGAGCGAGCGAGACACAAAGAGAGACAGAGGTGGAAATAGAGAGAAAAGGGGAGCGGGGAGGAAAAACGGATTATGCTCGGAGTCTGTCACCTGCACACACTTGACATTCGCATACGGGACAAACGTAGGAGATGTGTGCTGAAAGTCAAAAATAAAATGATCGCATTTATAGCTGCCCCTATTGTATGTGGGCAATCTTGTGTAATTTTGCTTTTATCAGTACAGAGAGAAAAAAAAAAATCAAAGGCAACCACTCAGAGAAAGCTGAACCCTACTGAGAAGCATTATTTTGAAATGTGGTAAAACCTGAATGAGATGGTGGGTGGGGTGGGGTGGGGTGGGTGATTTTTGCTCACATATTTTTGACCACATTTTCAGTTTAAATCTACACAATGTCAAGCTATTCATTTGAATTTTAGACTTTGTCAAAGGAACAAATAATTGAAGCGTGCACTCATCTCACTGAAAAATGACGATATAGATGAAAAGTAATTCAGCCATGACTAAAGCAGATGAAAATTTGCTGTCTGCTCTTTTGATGATGTATGAGCTTTTGAATTTCTTTGGTGAGTCATATAGAAATTACTTGAAATAGTCATTGCGATGCTGCACTCACATTGTGTACTAGGTGCTATAAATATGGTTTGTTTTGAGAATTTTAACTTCTTCAGTTTCGTGAGGAAGGTTGGCAGAGACGGCAGAGGAAAGGTATTCTTCTTCCACAAAAACAAATTACAATCATAACATGTAACTGTCGAGTCTCTCAGGTAATTAGGTTACATTATGCCTTAATGAATTCCTTGTCTGACCTGCTAAAACAGGCATCATGGGAACACATTATAATCCCACTGTTGATTTAACGGTGCTGTCCTAATGCAATGGACGAGCCTTCTCAAATGCCACCAACCCTGATTTGTCTTCCGTGACTCATCCAGCCTCTAAAACAATGCGGCACCGTGCTGCTCGGTCCCTCATGACACACTGTCCTTTCCATAGCACCCTTGATGAAGCTGCTGGTTTGTCCGCAGGGGTAAACACAAACAGACAGCACCAAAGGGTGTCTCGGAGACCGCTCACACGGGCAAATACAGGAGCAGAGCCTCCCATTAAGTTCACAGGGTTGTTATGTATGACTGTGTGTTCTGTCGGGTGTGTGATGGGGTCGGAGGGCTGTATTAGTTATGACAAATTCATGTTTGGAAGTGATCCTGTGCCTTGTTGACTCATAGACTCAAGAGGCTCATTGACTGTGGCAGCTGGTTGACCTTGGAGAGAAGGCAACCTGTTTCTCTCACTTTCACTTTCACCCTCGGGAGCTTTTTTTTCTACTTCTTTTTTTCCCCTCTCATCTGAGGAAGTGAAGCGGGAGATGTGCGATCTGACACGAGAGTCGCAGGAGGAGAGCGGCACCTGGCCTCACCTACAGCACAGTGTGCCTAAAACATACCAGCAGCTTGTGATTGTTTGAAAGTCCCTCAGCTCTTTAAATCGATCCTCACACGCTATGACAAGTGGCTTAAAATAACTAGGCGGTCTCTTGTTTAAAAACAGAGGAATTATTGTATCTTCTTGGTCTAAACGCTTGGCACACGCGCAGGTCTTAACTACACACTAGGAGTCACACATATTCCGTTCTTGTTGGACCAATTTTTTAGAAAGTTGCTCATCTGAGAAGCGTTGACGCACAAACAAACATACAGTGCAATTCATTCGAGAGGGTGAATCAGTTTTCTTGCTTTCTTTGGACATGAATATTGATCGCTTTCTTCATTCTCCGTGGCTTGATCTAACACCAACAGCCAAAACAACTGAAGAAACCACAGACTAATTTACGTTGTTTTGAACCTCTTTTTGTTCCCGCACAATGACATTGGAAGGATCAAAATACAGCAGGTTGATTCTGTTTTTCCATTGATTTGTCTCCTTTAGACACCACTGATTTGGTTTTGGACCAAATGTGAGACACAGTGATGAATCTTTTCCACATTTACTAAATGGCGCTTGGTCCAGGGCAGGATTTGGTCCAATGTCGATGTTTGTCCATGTGTTACACCTTATGTTTGAACAGTTTGGCCAAATATGTGGTCAGACTCTACAGTTAAAGGTCACAACAACAGAGTATAAAAAAGGTTGTGACCAAGGCATATGTTGACAACTAAGAGACCCTGACAGAAACCCTTTCCTCTCGTCTACCATTGCTCTAAAGTTTCCAACTCAGTAAGTGGTAGTTATTAATAATCACTATGTCTCTCATTGACAGAGTTGCCATAGCAACACCGTGAAAAAGCTAATAGCTACTCTGTGGTCTATCACACCTGAATGTTTGCAGTCTCCTGAAAGTTGCATAAACCACTTAACTAAAATGTTCCCAAAATGAAATGCTTTAAAAGATGCACGTGGCCATGAATAAAAGAGTGCCTCGGGAATCATTTGCACAAACGTGTGCAAAGGCGTACGGCCGCATACATACTCACACTGCAGAGACTATAGGCACGAGAGTGAGAACACACCAGTGAGGTTGCAGAGGAGCAGGAGATGGCCGACGAGCAGCAGCTCCCCACTCCAGACAGAGATTTGAGGTTTTTACTGCTGTTAGGGAACCTAAAACAGCACAAGCAGCTACTACTAATACAAATGGACTGAATTAATCTCATTCTTGTTCAGGGACATGAAAGTGGATGGAGGAAATTGGGGAGGGGAGTGAGGTGGTGGTGGTGGGGCGGAGATAGGGGGGAGTGCTGTGTGTTGGTGATGAGGCTTGAAAAGAGATGAAGCTGGCTGATGGGGGGAGGTTCAGGGGGGAGGACTGGAGAGTGTGAGTTAAACGCAGAGAGAATTAGAATGAATGATGACAAGATCTGCTGCTTACTTCCCATCGTTTTATCCTCACCGTGGAATTCAGGCAGACAGAAGGAAAAGGAATGTTTATCATATACACTTTGCTGCAGATATCAATAGTCAGATATTTCACGTATTCATGTTACCACCCTGCATTGGACTGACAATTTGGAAATTAGCTAATGTTGCTGTTGAAAGCTCACCTGATTTTCTGTCAGGCTGCAGTATAAATGCTTTGTTTTTGTTTTACAGTAACCTTGCGCTATCTGACAGCCTGTGAATAATGAGTCAGTTTAACATGCAGCTTTGCTGGAAAGTCCTTTGCCACCGAAGGAAAGAAATGTCAGGAGGTGAGGCAGATATTTGTGATTAAGAAATCAACACATTCAGTATTGAATTCCATACGAAACAATAAAAATTTAAGCAAAGATTTGATCACACTGTTCATTGCAAGCGAGGTTTGTTTTTTCCTCTTTGGTTTCTCTCATAACCAAGGCATTGCATGACAAAAATATGCAAGACAATTTATATGAGTTTAGCATTACAGTGTAGTAAGTAATGGTATGCTGATTAATACATATTTTCATAGCAATTTCACACCATTCTCATCCTGCAGAACCATGGTAATTTGTTTTTATTTATTATTTTGTCTTTGCACACATCAAAAGTTGATTTTACTGGTTTATGGCATTGTAACAGTGATGCTAATGCAAATTACATCAAATGCGATTTTCTTTTCTATTGTGACCTTTTTCTGTTTGATTCTTTCCCTCTGTGAACGGTAGCTTTTTTTCTGGCCTCCATTATGTCCATTTTTACTGTGACCCTTTTAACTGTGTTAAAATGCTTTTGTTCATACATTTTAGAGCTGCAATGATGAAATGATTAGTCACTTAATCGATTGAAAAACAATTCACCACCAACTATTTTGGCCAGCTAAATTCCAAATATTTGATGGTTCCATGTTCTCAAATGTGAGGATTTGCTGCTTTTTGTGGTCTTATATTATAGTAAGTTTTGGAGAGTTGGTCAAACAAAACGAGACATTTGATGACGTCACCTTGCGTGGTAGGATGCTGGTTTTTGGATGTTTTACAGGCCAAATGATTAATCGAGAACATTATTTGCAGAGTAATCGATAATGAAAATAATCATTAGTTGCAGCCCTGATAATTGACTCTAGTATATATCTGGTGTGTCTGTATAATGTTTGGTTATGTGTGGAAAATGAATGACATTGATCATAACACATTTGACGCAGCAAGCCCGACCTAGCAGAGGCAGAGCAGAAGGGTAGCAGAAGGAAATATGTATACAGGATACAGATGGCTGATTTAATCCACAGATTTTATTTTAACTAATTACAAGAGCAGCAACATCACGCTGCCAGTAAACCATCTAAAGACTAATTGCTGTCTTTCATTAACATTTTGTTCGACAGTTTGTGTTAATCATCAGGTTGATATCTCGAATTCACCATGGAAAGCTTTCAAAGGTCGAATCATTTTGTGGTTTCTTTTGATTTTGAAATTCCATCATTTTTTTTTTATTTTCACTTTCGCATTCGGCAGAAGATTGTGTTTCAGATTTGACAATGCGACGCATTCAGTGAATGCAGTTTATGAGACAATATGGCATTGTAACTACACAGCTGTGGGCTGTGATTGCAAAGCCTGTCTCTTTTGGGTTTATGTGTGTATATGTGTGTGTGTGTGTTGCCTACAGGTGACTCATCGCACTGCAGATGACCACAATGTTTTTCTGCTGCTTGAGCGTTCATGGCTCTCTTTCTACCTTTCCCTCTCCTATGATTCTCATTTTCTCACTCCCTTTCTTTGCTTCTATTTCTCTCTTTACACCCTTCTTGCTATCTCTTTCCATCAGTGCTTTCTTTAGACGTTACAAGCCTGTATCCCCAGATTGCATAACGCCCTGTCGCATACCATTCTGTCTGGACGCCACGGAAATGAGATGCACCAAATAAAGAGACAAAGAAACAAGAACATTTACATTTTGAGGACATTTCATAAACGTCTTTCTGTTTTGTGCGCTATATTGTACCTGAGAAGGTTGGCCACCAGCAGCAGACCGTTCATCCAGCCCAGGTATAATGAGCCATAATGTCATGTTACGATCTGATTGGCATTGCGAGCGTCACAGAGAGGGGCGGGAAGAGGGGCTGGTGACAGAGCGAGAAAGAAAGAGAGAGAGAGGGAGAGAGAGGGGGGTAATAATACTGATGATGATGATGATGAGGGTGATGATGAGGGGCCATGAGCCGAAACAAAGGCAGAATGCCAAAAAAGGAGAGGTGAGGATCAATTTGTGCCTGCCACCTCATTTTCTGCCTCTCCCCCTTCCCTCTCTCTCTCTCTGTCTCTCCCCCAGCGTCAAACTCACATCAATCATACATCCATTTACCCCATCCCTCTCTCCTTCTCAATTAGTCTCTCCTCCATTTCTTGTTCTCTGCTTTCCCGTCATCTGCATCCAGTGTCACAGTCAGTGTTTTAATGTTTAATATCATTTCAAATGTGTATTCTCTCAGAGAGCCGGTGCTGTTAAAATGTTAGGTTTCCTTGATGACAAATCTGAATGTTTACTGAACAGAGCAGGAGCTGAGCCTTAATTTGGACAGTAAAAATATTTTAAGAGCTAACAGAAGGCAAACACATGAACACACTGACATGTAAGTGAGCTTCGCTAAATTGTATTGGAAACTTCAGCTTTGCTAAAATAAACACACTTTGCTATGAAGACGGAAATGGAAAAGACGGAAAGACGGCATGAAATTAAGTTCCTTTGTTGGATTCTACGTTAGTTTTCTATGTCAAATACAATATATTGCATTATTATTCACATATACAGTTATTCATCTCAATATTTTAGTATACAATATGTTTAGGAAAGCTTGGTGCCAGAAAAACATTGACATAGGTACACTGTCTAAACACAGGTGCACATATAAAAGGGTTATATCTGCCAAATAACTGCTAACAATTAGATATTCAGTGATTTTTACATCCATCATAATCAAAGCTTGCTTGATTGTAGATTAACCTAATCTTGGACATGCACATGCAGACAGGCGCACACACACACACACACACACACACACACACACACACACACACACACACACAGTATTTACATTGTAATTACCCCTGAGCCTCTCTCCAGGTCCCTGTGGGGCCTCCGGCTGAAGACGGTCTCAGAAGAGTCCCAGTTGTCCCATTGAGGAGATCATTAGCCTGGTTAGAGTAATCCACAACAATCTGTGTGTGTGCGCACACACATGCATACGTGTGTGAGGGTGTGTGTGCCACTTGTGTGCTCATGCGTTAAGCAGCTGTTAAATGGACTCCATGGCCTTTAGTGTCCGTGGACATTAGCTTTATTGGTGTGATCTGAAAAGTTATTTAGTGACAGCTGGGATTTCCCTCCCCAGGGACAGAGCCGCTGACGACTCATGATAGCAGACATGAATGAGAGGGGAAATAGGCGTTAAATTGAAAGACCTGGAAAACTGCCGGAAAAAAAACACCCCTGAATTGATTAAAAAAAAAGAAAAAAGAAAAAAAACATGAGAACATTTGCTAAAATTATTTGCTATAAATTCTCATTGCTTCTTTATTTTATTTATCCACAAGAACAAATCAATGTGGTCTTGTTTTATTAACTTTTAATCAAAAAATTTGATTCCTTTATTCCTTTTTAATGAAATTACACTATGACAAACAAATAATTTGAACATCTTATTTGAGTAGAAAAAGAGACAGAAAAACCCCCAAATTGAAGCATTTATGAACAAGTTAACTCACATAAGTTCAGACATGGAGACATTTTTGACATCAGACATGAATGAAATTTGGCTTTGCTTCAGTCTTTGTCTAAAGAAATACACCTGCATGTTTGAGTGTGTAAATGTAATGTATTCTGTAATGAATTTTCGAAAAATGCAAAAGCTGTCAGCTTTTTTGTTGCAGGATCATTTTAGCGGATTGAGTGTCACAGACTGTGTGGCTGTGTTTTTGTGTATTTTAGGGTTTAGAGGATCTGTGTCAAGGGTTGTAGAGCAGCTGTGCATTTGCCTGTCTCGGTTTAAGACAGCAAACATCTGCATGCAGTGTTGTGTATTGTCAGATGTGCCTCTAGACTCTTTGAACCAACGTGACCCGACCAATCAGCAGTCCCTCTCTCTCTTTCTTTATCTCTTTCTGCCTCTCCTTTCTCCTCCCCCTGCCATTTTCCTCCCCAACACTGTTGTTTGGAGAAATTATCCTCCCTTTGCACTCTCTGCTAGAAAAGAGAGTGGAGTAAAGGGGCACACAGAGGGGGAGAGGGAGAGAGGGCAACTGATTGCTCCTATTGTTTAAGAGTGAGGCTTGCAGCCTCTTAGGGGATAATTGGCACACAAGGAGGGTAATGTGTTTGGACGGGAAAGGGAAGTCAAAGAAAGAGAAATTAAAAAAAAGGTGACGAAAGCCGAGCATCAGTTAAATTTAAACATTTGAAATTAAATGTGAATGAGTGAAACTGACATGTTCTGAAATCAAGCATGTATTTCATTTACTTGATATACGCAGTGTGTTATTAGTGTCCTGTATTCTGGAGTTCTTTTATTTTCATGTTCATGTTGTTTTTTATGTCAGTTCAAAGGCAAAAGAGCCCTTAAAATCAAATTGCCCTGCAGTTTCCTATATAATAAAATAAAACACAACAAAGAATAGTGTATTTATTCCCTTGAATTCAGTGATTACACACAAATTAGACTGTACTGCAGGTAAATAGAAACCTGAAAATGATAGGTGGAGTAATATTATGCAGGATACTGAAAAACAACCTTTGTCTGTGTACTGTTGCATTTTGAGGTCTGCGCAGATGTATGGTTTGAAATGTTTTTAATATTCTTTGTATTCACGTGCAGGGGGATATTTGTAACCGGGTTAGAGAAAAAAAGCCCACAAAATAATAATTTATACTGAATAAAACTTGAAAATTAGTTATCAGCAGGAGATCTGGTGAATGCGTGCGAGACAATTTTCTTTATAAGCCCAAATGGATGTTTTTGGAGTCACAACTAATGAAATATAAATTGTATATGTATCACTGCATTTAATTATTTTACATTGCTGCCAAAAACAAATACTGTTTTAAATATTGTAAATGCATTTTGCATTTGAAACTTAGCTAATCTGCTTTAGAATAAAAAAACAAAACAGTGTCTTATATTGGATGCCTGTAAAGCTAATACGTTATGTTTTTACTTACATTTAGCTCAGGGTCATGTGGTAAATAAAGAATACTTTTGTTCCTTCACAGGAAATGAACAATGCCAAAAATATACGCAGCAACATCGTATAATACGGCTGTCGCACTTTCTTTTGTGCCTGTTTTCAAGAGCAGACCATTTCCTGGTATTCATGATGTTCTTATTCTATTTCTTACCCACGTTTCTATTTGCATGTGTCCTTTGTTTCCCGTCAAGCACTTTGAGAAAGTGCAGGTGTTAAAAGTGCTTATTGAATGAACTTGACTTGACTGGAGGAAGTTTAATGTAAATGGCATGATATTACAAAGATCATTTTGGAACAATTGCCACAGTCTAACCCCCCAAAAATCACTCAGATGTGGTATTTTAAAATCACAAGCCTTGCATGTCTTATTCAAAACCATACAACTGTAAATAATCAACAAAAGACATGACAGGTGATGCAGAAATCCTGGTCTTACATGGGTGACCTTTAACCAGCAGGATGACTCAAAGCATCACGCAGTGCAGATTGTATTGTGGAAACTATGAAGCGTGCAGTATTATCTGAGAGAAGAGTTTGCTTTACTGCGTCATCAAAGCGAGTCCTGCACGTCCCTCTGTATGTCTGTGTCTCTGTTTCATATTCCAGTCACAAGCCGTATGGTGCAACTGCTCAAAGGCTACGATTTGGTATTTTGGAATTTTTTTTTGGGGATGGGGGGGCTCGATAAGTTTTGTGCCTGAAGGTCTGTCTGGGATGGGGTGGCAGCACGCAGAGAACGTGCATGCTGAACACGCTCGTGACCACAGTCGTTTTAGCTCGATACCCGTGCTGAAAAAAAGGAATATAGAAAAAAATAAAAAGAATGGAAACATTTACATTCAGTTTGCAAGTATGCAGAAGACGCTCACAGCGTGCGCCTACGTCCGTGCGTGTCCACATACTTGTGTGCGTGTGTTACAAATTAGTGTACTTGTAAGACTATTATTTGTGATATTATTTTGTGTGTGTGTAGGTGTGTGTGTGTACAGTGTGTCTAAATTGGAAGGCTGTAATTAAATGCGTAGACCTCTCCACTATCTCCTCCTCCAGCCAGCGCCAGTGACGCACAAACCGCAGCACAGCCATGAGTCATCAGGCCCCCAGGATCACCACCCCTCCTTCCATCTCTCTATCCCTGCCTCCATCCACCTCTACACAGCTCTCTATAACCCTCTCTGCCTCTCACTACACATTCCTATGTCCCACTCTTTCTAAATTACCCACCATCACGCGCACGACGCGAGCAGCCGCCTTTTCCCTATACACTCCTTGAGATTCATGCTCAATTTCCACCTCAATCCGACACGCTCCCGTTTATCTCTCCACATCTGGCCATCGCTCTCTCTACCACCGCCACCTTCCCTCTTCACTCGTTCTGTCTTTACCCTCTTTATCTCCCCTGTTAACCTCTCCACGCCCACCCGTGAACCGGCGGGTTATTAAGTTTGCCACAGTTGCAGGGGGGGAATGGGGTGGGGGTACAGAAGAGCAACATAGGAGACGGGCTCAAATTGTGAGGAGAAAAGAGTGGGAACGGTGGGAGAAGACGACAAGCGAAAAAGAGCAGCTGTGACAGTGCGAGGAGTAGAGAACAAGTGAGAGGAAACAGGAGAGAGAGAGAGAGCGAGGGAGAGCATGATTTGAGGCATTTGCCACCTGGCGTCCTGAATCATTATCTGAGTCATGCTAATCTCTTATCTTCTCAGCCAAACACACACACAAGCACGCACACAAACACCCACACACACACACACACACACACGGACTGCGCGCACACTACTAAGATTTTTTTTTAAAACTAGCACAAGGGGAGTCTGAGCAGCATTTCTGAGTGTCAGACCGGGTAAGAGAAGAGGAGTCAGGGGGGCACCGGAGAGTAAGGATGAGCAACACTCAAAGGACGGAGAGGATAGAATCTCTCTCGACTGTCTGACGAAGTCTCCGACGTGTTTAAAGAGGAAAAAGGGGATGTTTCATTTCCATCTCTCTGAGTGTTTATGATATGAGTAGGAAGGGAGAGCATATTAAATGTATGACTCATAAATGTGTGTGCCTCTGTGCCCCACCAACGCCCTGCAGAGAGGGTTGCATCCACTGCTGCAGGAGGGATAAAAAAAAGGGAAAAAAAGGCAATTTCGTGCTTTACTTGGTGTGGTTATCCAATTAGTTACACAAAACATGTGGCTAAGCGGATGTATGCCAATATGCTTCTGTTCCTGATAGATGTTTTATCCCCGGGAGAGCCTTTACGAATATGTAGCAAAGCTGTCTGATGAAATATTACATTTTGAGTGCAATAGTTTTTGTATTTGGCATGAGTTGTTTCAGTTTGACAGAAGGGATCACGCACTATTATCCTCTGAGCTGACAGTGATAATTCAAGGTATTCTGCTCACAGATCCCGTAAGCTGTGTGTTCATTAACAAAGCCACGCGGCTTGATTGTACAAGGGTTTCCCAAAGTGTAAGTATTATTTATTATCTTGTTCCAACATGTGCACATTAATCGCGTGTGCATCCTGGACGTTCCTGATAAAGCCACCTTCCTTTTCAACATGTGAATGAACCCAAAAATGATACGTGTAAATCTTTATTTAGAATGGGCTCCATCTGTAGAAAATAATACAAATAAACCCCACTGCTCTAATACTGTATAGTGTATAAATGTGGCTCAGGAGGCTTCAAGACACCAGTGCTCTGGTACAAAAGTAGTTGTGTGCCACCTCTTCACTCTGCAGCTTCGAAATCCACATGGAACTTTTACCATGTCGATATCGAAGTTTGTGATTAACAAGAGGGACACCAGTTGCATACATGTGCAGGGAACTTTCACTTCACCACTGATAATTCAAAATCCAAGCCTTGCAGTGGGCGAATGACTCAACATTATGGCACTAGATACTACTCCACTGGAGTACCCCACATTTATTTCAAACATTTGAACTATTTATGCCTCGAATTTGGACATTGCCTAAAGCAGACTTTGAAGAATACAGACTTTTAATAGCCCACGAGAGTAGAGCTCACAAAAAATAAAAAATCATGCCTAGCAAACACTGTCTGTTGGTGATAATATCTGTGTGTGTGGGATTTAAATGATTGCCTCTAGCCTGCATAGCCTAATTTCTGAATATATCTCTCTGCCTAAGCTTGTCAGAGTAGCTACACAAACAAAGTGATATACTTCGAATATGTGTGTGGGGGGAAAAAACTATTTATATTTGCAGATATGAAATGTCTCACGAGTGGATTTAAATTCCATAATAAAGATTATCTGAGAAATTTAGCCTTTCATTCCTTCCGTTAAGTATTCTGCTTGTTCTGAGGCTTTGTTAAGGATCCCTGTGGATCTGAGTCATTTCAACTTTAATCTCTCATTCTCCTTCTTAGTATAACAGTAAGTCTTTATTTGAAATGTGCTCTGTCTCCAGCTTTAAGTGTTAAGTAAACTGCTGTGAAACTAAACAAAGAACTAAAGAACTAAACTTTCAACTCCTAAATACCGTCATACATCACTTTGCTATATGTTACTGGATTACGTGGACACAGGTATTGTCTGATAGCCTGTGACTGTTCCCTTTGTGTCATGATTAAGTGTGGAACTAGGGGAGTTTTGGAAACCCGCTGGATGTAAGACACATCTCCAGTTTGATTCCAGCTGGGGACCTTTGCTGCCTCTCGTTCCCATTCCTCTCCTGATGATTCCTGTCTGTCTCTACTGTCTGCTGTCAACAAAGGCTAAACTGTTCAATGACCCAAAGATTAGCATGAAAAAACAACAAAAACAACAAAATCTTGCTGGATTCATTCCTGCTCTTGTGTTTTATGTGCACATCAAAGAAATTAAAACTGCAATTTCACAGCCACAATTATACTAAAATCCAACCTATATTTACAATAGGAGATGTGGAAACCAAGAAAAATGTATGATCACTGCAACAGTTTGATTTCCTCAATATCTGCTTCCCAAATTCTTAACCAAAACAATAACATTGGGCCA
The DNA here is from genome assembly GCA_005408345.1 of Macquaria australasica. Lineage (NCBI taxonomy): Eukaryota > Metazoa > Chordata > Actinopteri > Centrarchiformes > Percichthyidae > Macquaria > Macquaria australasica. The sequence continues at coordinate 1,486,664 of SEMN01000001.1, read as the reverse complement.
CATAAGGCCCATTCTGTTCATCCTGTCCTCCCACTGGCTCCCAATTCATGCTAGATGTGACAGTATATTACATGAGCTTGCACCATGCTATTTAGCAGATCTCATTGGTCTCCACATAACGACGGCTTACCTATCTACCTGCAGTCAAAATGAAAACTGCAGGCTGCACAACAAGTTCTTATTGTCTTTGTCTTAAATGTTTCTGAAGTAGTCTCCATGCTGGGATTAGTGAAGCAAATTCTCCAAATGTCTCAAAAATCAGGCTCAAAACCTGACCAGTTCAGATTCCCGCTGATGGAAATTTAGCCTGTTTAACCCGGTCGGCGTGTACGTGTTCTTCACGCTTGAGCATGTTTGCTTTTGTGAGTGTTTGTCCACTGTAATAATGCTTCTCCTACCTCCTTTCATTCCAGATCATGGCTGCAGCTGGGCAGTGATCTGTGCCCTTTGTGGTCCTTGACTCTTCCTGCCTCCTCGCCCCTGGTGGTAGCTGTTATTCATGGTGACGGCTGATGTTCCTACAGGCTTTACAATCCCCTGCTGACCTTCATGACAACAAACGGCAATGTGAAGCACGTCATTATTGTTTGCTGGTTCCAGATCCATATGTTAATCCAAATAACCTTAAAATCGTGCATATTCCATGTACATTGCCGTACTCTATTTTGCTATCTATATTCATAATTTGTTTGCCAATTTGTTTCGAATTTTGGGCATTTCCATGCAGCTGTTTTTATGCACAAACTGAAAATGGACATAAAAACAGGTGAGTGGAAACACACCTTGAGACAGCCTGAGACACGTGTGACACAATCTCTATGAGGCTCACTGAAAGTTTTTGCCATTTTTTCCAGTGAAGGTTTATGAGACCTTTATCAGCTCTTATGGTCTGAGCTTGGTGGTGTTTCCATGGATTTTTTTCAATTCATGTTCGATATTACGCACTCTGAAGTGCACACAGTGTGGCTATAGACGCTTTACAGGCACATCAGTTTAACGATTTAATCTCCTTTAAGCATGTTTAGGTTATATTGGAATCACAGAAGAAAAACAAAAACTTTTTGGAAATGGGAGTGGACAAAATTGCTTACTGGAAGCATTGTGATACGCTCATATGGCAATGTAAACGCTGGGTTCTGTCCATCAAGGTCAATAAAAAAAAATCTTAAGTGTACCAGTTTATCAACAAGACATCTGTCCAGATCAGGACAGGCACAAGATAAAATGTTTCAATTACAACACTATCTGATTCCCTCTCTGTATGAACAGGACACTAAATACATCACTGAGGCGCTTGTACACATCGAGTCTGTGAGCAAGACAGTTGACCAAAGGCACTTTTCACACAGAGCCCCAAAGAAATTTACAGTCCGTTCACACCCATCACCCTTTCACACCAAGTCCAGCGTGGTTTTTTCTAAGAAACGATGTAGCAGAAACTTCTGAGTGATGATACTGCATCTTCTTTATCATGTAAAATATATCCTGTGCTTTGTGCATGTGGCCAGGAATTCAACATTCGTCATGTATTTCATTTCTTTTTTCTTTCCTGCCTGCCCAGTTTTAGTATTATGTAACTCTATTTCTTCACAGTCAATTAGAAAAACAAAGGTTGGGAAATGTAAGTGTACACAATGGCCACACACAATTTTGGAACAATGGTTTTGTCCCTGATTATAACAATGGAGCCTTCCCATTATGCTAGGCTTTGGCCGGTTCCCTTTCCATAGTAACAAGTGATGAAGCTCTTTGGTTTATTTATAACTGATGGAGATTCCCAAGTTTTTGTGTCAAATAACGCACTGAGGCTACAATTAAAAGTAAACTTTCAAATGGGAATTGACAGTGTGAGAAAATACTGCTGGAACCAGCGACTCTTGATTGCTTTCATTCAACAACAATAAAAATAATATAAATAAAGCCTGGGAATTCTCCCATATATTTGTCTTTCAATGCCGTCTCTTGTTCTTTCTCAAGCACACCAGCAGACACACAGAGATAAGCATGCTCATGCCTGGAAATAGAACATACAGAGGAGAGACAGAGAAAAGAGAGGAAACAGAAATTATAAAGAATGCATGCAGCCATAGTAAAGGAGGTGATGAGCTGAAATGATAGAGAAGACAAGAGAAGTGTTTATGACATTCAGTTACATATAGAAAACACAGCTTTGTTTCAGGGAGATCACTGTCTGGATTAGCAGAAATGACAGATAAAGAAATGGGAAATTTCATTGTAAGCTGCTATCTGGAAAATGGATTTTGTGAATACTGAGCTGGCTGGATATAAGCTTTTATTCAGTCTTTTACTGTCTGAATTACATTCACAGGCTCAGGTTTTACCCACTGGCTACACTGAGGACTTTTTCTTTCTCTGTGTCGCCACAGAAATAAAAATAGTACAGGCTCCACAGGACAAGTAGAAAAGGACACATCCACAAACTTCATGTGCACCCCTTCACCTCAGTGGGCCTCATGCAAGAACATTTTTGTATTCTTATCCTAAATCTCTCTTGCTCGTACGAATGCTCCAAGTCGGATTCACCAAACTCTTTTAACTGCACAAACTCGTCGTGCATTTTTTTCGTTTCAGCCTGATGAATGCCACCTGTTCATGAGGAAGTGCGTGTTCATGAGATTTCATCCATACCACTGTAATTTCGGGCCAAAATAGTATTTTGTTTCCCTCTGTGGAGGGAGGCAGACTATCTGTATATCGCTCGTACGAAAGGTCTGGACCACTCGTAAATTTCGTTCGCAGAAAATTAAATGCCACAAATTCTGTTAAATCAGTCATCTGTGCCACTTAAGAACAAATCTGTTCGTACGAGTGCTTCATGCATGAGGCCTATTGTCTGTGTGAGCTACTCATCCAAGCACTTTTTAAAATTTTATTTTCCCTGATTCTACTAAAAACCATGTCTTATAATAGCTAGATTAGATCTAGTTGACCTACAAGCATCTGTGATGTAATAAATAACCTGGTTGAGTTCTTTCTGTTATCACGCAGAAAAAGGTCTTGATTTTCTCTAGTGTGATTACTAAACATAACTACATTAAGTGCATTTTATGTGCAATTCCTCCCTTTCTTGCTCTCTGTTTACCCTTGACCAAAGTTGTTTACTTAGTCTTAATCAGTTCACCTGATTAAGACAACTAGCCTGGCTCAGACCAAACGTACCAAAATCCTCTTAATGCTACTAATTAACACTTCATATCTCCTTTGTTTGACACAATGGTTTGTAATACTCACAGACAGGATTTTACAACTCTGGAAAGTTATCACAGCGGCAACTATTTTATCTTTCGTTGCAACGATTGTGAGATGAACAGTAGATATACTCCATTCATCGTGATCAACGTGAGCTTGCATGTACTTGATTGGCCAACGCAGTGCCTTGCCGCATTACGTCATGTTGCGTTGCCGCAAAAGTTGAGCCATGTGCAACTTTTTCCCCGGATGACCCTGCATTGTTTTGCTGCTGCGCTGCCTGACTGGCTCCATTCAAATGAATGAGAGGGCTGCGTTTTTTTTTCTGCTCTCGGTCTGAACGTGGCCTAATTCTTTGTAAGTAAAAGCAATTGCATTTCAAAAATGTATTCCTTTAAGAACATCAAATCACTTGGTTTTAGTCTTTATAGAGTAGCATGTAACTACCACTAAAGATTCTTTATTTTGTTTCCATGTGAAGCCTCTAAGACTGTTACTGTAACTTGGATCTAAGATTCCTGACATGTTTCCCTATAAAACCTTGTCAAAGCTTTTGAAGGTGTCCAACTCTGTGGAATTAATTAATTTCACTGCTTAATTCTGTGATTTAAAAACAAACAAAGGTGTGGGATGTGAGGATTAGGCTACACACTTAAATATATTTATACACACTTAAATGTGATTAACAGTATCAGGGAAGACATCAAATGAAAAAATATATATACTTGTACACAGACAATTTACACTCACTCAGTTGTTGACTTTTCATGCCAAATTTGGGATTTCGTGAGCTTGTTATTATTAGGTCCCATCTGATTTTTTTTAAAAATTATTATTTAAAACTGACTCCCACTTATTTATTAACTGTAAATGTCATGCACATTTTAAGAACCTTGTCAGACGAAGATGTTTAACAGTTTTGCAGATGGAAACACTTTATCAAATGTTTGAAAAAGATACTATAATCTAATGCAACCTCACGGTAAATAAAAGACTACAGTTGTTGTGAGGCAGGGTTTAATTCTATTTTAAAGCGTATCACGCACCCACACCTTTTGAAAACAGCTTGAGTTTCCTTTGAGTGACTGAGTGCATGCTCACCACATTTAGAGAAAACTCCTATGTTAAACTCTAATCAGCACACAGGTGATAATGATTATGCTGATTACCTAATTGGCAGCTTGCACCTACAGTATGTTGTTGTATCTTCACTTGTGTTGACACTCACATTTTACATAATTCATCTTCTCTTTCAAGCCATAGCAGAGACAAAAGTCAAATCCAAGTCAAATGTGGAGACCATAGTGAAAGTCTCTATAGGCTAATGGTTCAGGCTTGTCAATAAAATGAACAGTTCTTTCAACAATCACTGCTGATGAATTCTATTTATTTAGTGACTAATTAGGGTTTAGGAAACCACAATAATATATCAACCTAATGTTTATTTGCTGGTGCAGTTACTGAACACACTGTTGTTTAACTTGTCACATTTTGGTCATTTTAAACAATAATAATAACATCATTACTAAATGAAACAAGTTGGCCAGTAAACAGTAGAGTCATCTTTTAAAAACAAAGGAAGCTAACCTGTTATATCCGTCTCACAACTTAGCAAATAGCATCTGTCAGAAGACGTTTGCGTAACTATGAAGACAGTTTAATAACAAAGCCAAACATTTTCTGAAGATATGTTTAAATTAAGTTAATAAGAAGTACATTTGACATTGCAGCAAGAATGTTGGTGGGTTAACTTGCATGCTGTCTTACCAGGAGTGGACGGGACGGTTGATAACGTCCTGTTCGTTCAATGGAGACTGGTGCTTGAAATATTAATACAGAAGATGACGTGTGAGTGTTGAGTATTTGGAGCTGTTGGAAGACATTTTTGAGGCAGATGGGCTCAGGTGGAATAATGTAATGAGCAATTTAACTAATTACTTATACAGATGAATAATTAGTTGAGTAATGTCATTATTTCTTTTTAAAAGAGTAACTGATTACAAGTAAGCCCAACGCTGTTGTTGCAGATTATTAAAATCCATGTCAAGATGACTCGCAAGTCAATTATTATTTTTTCTCTATACTTTAAAATTTTGTGTTTATAGCCGAGCAGACACTGTAGGAATTGAGCCTGGTTTTAACCTAAATTGCTCATTGGGCCTGAATGGCTAATTCGGCTAAATCTTTGGCTAATGAGGACCGGATGGATTTCTGACATGCCCTAAATTTTGGTCGACTGTCTTGCAGTTGAAGAAATGTCATGGTCAATTTTCCAACATGGCGGCTGTCAAAAGATGTATTATTATTATTATTATTATTATTATTATTGGAGTAGTATGTTGTGGCTGCTAGTCAGGCCAATTGTTCCGGACACTGTCATCTTGTTTGAATTAACTTTTTGGAACTGACAATGAACAAAGCCATTCAGAGGCTCCATGTTTGTATGTTCAGTGTGAGCACCCATATGCAAATAATGCAATTAGTTTTAGTATTAATGTGCAATTTAGTACGAGTTGAGACTAACTCCAACTGCTTCATATCTCTGCCTCATAGAATTACAGCCTATCATTTGATGGATTTTTTTTTAAATGGATCCATGATGGAAAGTCTTGTTTGAGGTCTTTGCCCAACACAATGAAGCTTGATATCTTATTTTAAATCTTGAACCAAAATTAATCAGAGAGAGATCATGATTAACAAGTGAGAGACTGATTACATTCCTGCCTAGTCGTAACCCTGCATTAATCATGATAATTTCCCTCACCCTGACACCTCAAGTGAGCGTGCCCTACTTTGCTGCGATACCATCAGGTTGTCATCAAAATTGTATTAACCGGACCCCGGCTTCCTGTCTGATATCAACATGTAGGCCGTTTGTTTTGCATCTCCGCCTTCTGCTGTCCTTTTAGACTCACAGCAAACCCATTTGTCAATAAATCTGCACAGGACATCTATCAAGACATCTATCAATAAAAACATCTGTTGACTGGCTGAACAATAAAAGAGGCTGTGTTCCACTTTACAGTTACAGACACTGTAGCTTACATGTGTAATCAATTAAAAAAACAAACATTTTAATTATACTCATTAACAGTTAGTAAATGAGACATGGAGCAGGCTATAAAAAATTTCCAATTTCCAGAAGTGATGCAGGAAATATTTAAATGTATGATCCATAAATATATGATATGATTGAAGCTACATATCCTCCTATAGCTTTCTATCAATAAACCTCAAACACCAGCTTGTTGGTCTATTACACACACACACACACACACACACACACAGACAGAGAGTTATGCTACCCTATTCTTCCTTTGGAGGATCAGAGGTTTTGTCGCTGTAGGTGTTGGCGATGAGTCACACCGGCAAATTACCGCGTTTCAAACGGCTTTCAAATTACTTCCCTTCCAGTGGGGTGGTGCGCTGATAACCGATAACAGTTTTCATTTCAACAAGGAGTTTTGGAGGACTCATCATTCCTTCTGTTTGTCTGCCTCAAGGTATAGCCTGTGTTGCCTGTTTGCATTAGGCCTACAGTACAGCGAGGAGGCATGCAAACACACACAGACAAGCTTAGAGTTGATAGAAGTATTACCAAAAGCTAGGCCAGTTGCTGCTCATGTTTCTGCCGACCTGTTAGAAATTCATAAACAACTGTTCTCTTTACAAACTTGTTGACCCTGGGGCTACTGAAACCAAATCTATCCATGAACCCTTTACTAAAGAGACAAGTGGGAAAACATTTTAGGGCGAAGTCTATTAAATCTTGTTCATAAAAAGGCTCATTTAAGCTGACAAATGATTATTGAAGATATTACAGCGCATCCCAATCACCAGAAAGGGTTTGCATGCAAATCCTCCAATGTTATTTTCATTACATAACAGAAGCCTGGTGAAGTGAGTTACGGTGGCAGACAAAACACAAGTAATTGAAGAAAACATCGCCACTTCTTTGACAATACATATGTCACTTTAAAAAAAAAGGCAGCGTAAGTAAAACACAAGCAAATTAAATAGCTCAAGGCAACTTAATTGTGTTGTTGACCTCCCGCAGAATAGCAGACAATAATGGTGTCACAGGCTTTTTCTCATGAATGCAGGCTGCTTTTGTAAGGACACACCTCTGCACTTCATTACAAACTGTGTTTCCATGTTCATTACATTTATCTCTTTTCCATACATTTGGTCAGGATATTACATTTTTGAGAAAATAAAGCGAAAACTAAAAAAAATTAAAGAAAATGAAAAAGAACTGAAATACTCTATCTACCCAGTGACAAAAGCAAAAAATAAAAAAATAAAATCTGCACTTGTCATGTCTACAGGCTATCTAAAAAAAAGCATCAACCGTTCAAGATGGTGAAAAATCATTTTGCCTCAGAATTACATAATGTAGTGTAAAGCTTGTAGAATTTACATACATATTAAAAAAACATGTTAACTCACCCACTGCAATCTTGAGATAAAAGACCTCTGCATGGCTCCTATACAGTCCAAAATAAAAGCTGCTATTGCAACAGTATTACGCTAGTACAAACAAACAGTGTTTTTCATGAGTTAAGGAACATGGTGCATATCACATAGTGCGGAGGGATGTATGGGTTTTGAAATTTGGCTCATGTTATAGTGGAGGTCTGCAAAAGCATGGTTTCCCTGCCATGACATCTTCAGGCTGTGGCTTTGCCATCTGTGCTCTCTGGTGCAGTGATTACAAATGATGTGGATGCAAGCTATTATTCTGATCAAGTCTCATGCTAGGTTCTACTGTAGTACATTAGAGGCAGCTGGCTGCAGGCCGAGTGTCTTGTCATGAGGCCTTGAATGTGCAGCATTGCCTCTGCAACCGTGTGTATGTGTGTGTTTTTGTCAGGGTTGGGTTCAATTCACTTTCAATAGCGTGTTTGCTGATGCATGTGCCAGATGTCTACAGGGGAGAGGGGAAGAGATTGATGGTGAGCGCTGATGTCGCACGCTCTGATATGAGTCGCCTCATCAACCTCAAATTCATTGCCTGCTTCTGGCCTCCAACACCATCCGTCACTGACGCCGCCAGTTTCTCAAAGGTTGCAATGCGCATTTTACAGCTAATATTCAAGGGGGTAAATAATATCCGAGTAGCAGACAATGAGAGAGTAGGACAACAATCACCACAATGCGCACACATTACTCACACAGGATCCACTTCCCGAGGGGTCCATCGACTCCCACCATAACTCTTCTCATAGGCCTAATTTATGCGATAGACGTTTGGCATTCAGCAGCTGTTCAGAGCTTATTCTCTCACATCATCTATATTGGCTTATAGATTCAAATATTACCTTTAACACCATATTCATCAAGGTGGAGGAGCTAACCCATAACGGATTACTTGTGAGGGGATGGTGTTCATTCACAGCGCTGTACAATGTTAACAGAAAGACATTATTCTTTGCAGAGCTGGTAAAGGATTTAAAGGGAGCTGAGAGGGTGGAGGCAGCACAAAAATTTAGTGTGAATCACTTTCAAGACTTTTCCTCTTCCTGTAAGCCACAGATGTCTTTGAATTTTAGTGAATTTGATCTGTTCTAGTTTTATGTCATAGAATAGAGTGTATATGCAGCTTCCTTAAAAATATTCTGCATTAGGTTTACATTTGGTCCAGTTTTAACCGTCAAACTGCATCTTTTCCAGCATGCATTAGCACAAATTAATACTTTACAAGCAGCACTGTACAAAAAGACCATATTGGCTGTCCTCTTTGGAAAGTAATGCTGCATAGTCGAAACATACATAATTGAGACACTGACATATTGTTGGCTCCTTACAGTTATTACATTCGCCATCCACATCACATTTTCTGTTTCCCACTTTAATATTCAGGTATGTTCGTATTGCCACCTTGATTAATTACCATATTAAAGACAAGCATTTCAGTGTCGATGTTATTAATGGGAAAACACTTTCAAAGATAAATGTTATATCATTCATTTTAATGTGGTGAAATGACATCTGCAGTATGTCAGTGAATAGACCAGACATAGGTGTGATTTAATGCAAATTTTCCACGTAAAAAGCCGGCTTAGGCTGAAATATCATCACCTATCAGTGAGAAAGAAATCTGTAGACTTTAGAGGGCTACTAAGGAGATACTGATTTTTAAAAGTCTTGCTGCTGTCACCCAGTTCTATACTTTCCAGATGTAAACACAGCTGCTTAACTATAAAAACCCACAATAACAATGCAATATAACAGAAGCAGTAGAGTAAGATGTTGTAGAGCAGATGTTGTTGTGAAACACTATGTATTGCACCCTCTGACATGAACAAACATTTGACTCACAGGGAGCAACCTGAGAGTGTGAGAGAGAGAGCGTGATTGAGCTCTGGTGTTGAAAATGGCCTTTTCTACAACAACTTCTACTTCCTGTATCTGTACCTGAACGCTGACATAAAAGGCTCGATGGATGGATGTAAAAGATAATCCTAATGTAATCTGTGTAATCAAAAAACAAATTAAATCAGGCTTTAATTTTCACACCATAAAACAAATTTTCTTTGTCAAACACACGACATGCATATCAGAAATGTGTGTAGGTTCGTGTAACGTGCAGCAAATTCTAACTTTTGAGAAGCTTGCATGAAAAAAAACAACCCAAAACCTGGATGAAACTGTAGATTATAGTGTGGGCGCCAGGGTCCTGCACACATCATCAAGTCCCGGCTATGCATTGTGTTGTAGGAACCTTACGGTGCAATTACTTGTTCTTCCCTCCCCTGACAAAGTGGCGTGGGCGGAAAAGCTTCTGTTAATCATGAGCTCTATTTTATCACTTCCAGGTAGAGACCCTTTGCTGTGCGAGGGAGCTACATTAGTGCACTTGCCGAAGGATCCCCAGCCCGCATTACCATAATTGTGGCCAAAATGTCAGCAAAAAAACAGGGAATTCATCATTCCCTATCTCCCCCTTGTTATAAGCATGTGGATTTTTCAGCTCCGCCTGACGACCCTGCAGCCCTCCTCGGCCCAGTACCAACAGTGAAAAAGAGAACGTTAATTCAATGGAACAAAAGACCATCCACATATAGTCATCGCCTCTTGTCTTAGCAGTTTGTACGGGGAACCATCAGGGACAGCAAGCCCCAACCTCCTCTAAAGGTTCATTTGTCTGTAATGTACATTACAGTAAGAGAGTGTGTGTTTGTCTCTGTGCAGAGAGAAAGAGAGATATAACAGAGGGAGGAATGGAACTATTACTGTGAGGTGTGTGTGTGTGTGTGTGTGTGTGTGTGTGTGCGTATTCCATTAAATGCAAGCACGGTGTACCAGTGTTAATCTATGTGAGTGGCCAAGCAGGCGGCAGAGTGTGAGTCAGTGCGGGGGTGCGGACATGGAGTGAGGGTAAGGGGCCAACTAATGCTGAGTGGCAGTTGATAATGCCAGACCGTTATATCAGCATCTGCCCTCCGGCTCCATGCTTACCTCTCCGAGCCTGCTGCTGCCATCAAGCATTTCAACAAAGACACACACACACACACACACACACACACACACACACACACACACACACACAATGACATGACTGCCTTGCAAACACTCCGCATTCTGCAGCAAACAGTCCCTTGCACAAAATCTAATCAAACAGAGGTTATGTGGTGCCTCAAGCCATCGTAACAAATTACAGCTTCATTTGATGTGTGCATATCTCTGTCTGCTAACACAAAACACACATATATGCGCACACAGACCAAGTCGAACCCTACCTCAAAACAGAAAGAAAGCGCCATTTTAGTTTCCAGGTGGAGAGTGAGCACGTTTCTTGTTGCCAGAGTCTTCCACTCCTTCACAAACACAGGACTGTATCATTGCTGCAGAGTCACTATGAGTTTTTTGTATGCTTATTTTTGTGTCTTTGAGAAGCTTAAAAACCCCTTTAAAATGAGACATCAAAGACTTTGGATGATATTTCTGTTCGTCCGCACATTATATTCCCCTCAATCCCCTGATCAGATAAGAAGTATCAAAAATCTAACATTCACATCAGTAGAGCGTGACATTTTGAATCAGGCTGCACAATAATTGCTTAATAAAGCTGGCCTCATGTGACTCTGACGTCTGCAGCTAATATCCAATTAACCTTAGAACATCACAGATAATATAGAATCCCTGTCTGTGGTTAACTGAACGTACAGTGCAGGCATTAACACACGTTGCAGCACACACATAGAAAGAAAACACATCCATAAACGCGTGCACACACACACACACACACACACACACACACACACACACACACACACACACACACACACACCTGGTAATAAAAGCCTTGATGCAGTGAGAAACTATGAGGACTGACAGCTGAATTTAGTGGCATACAAGGCCAGAGCAGAGGCTTGGCACTGACAAATGAAGTGTATGGAAATGAGCTTGGCTTTAACATTGTGAATCAACTTGTTTCTACGTTATCCAGCACATGAATGCCAATAACTTCAGCACAACAAGAAAGCTGACTATAAGACATAACTGTATATTTATTTGCCCTTGAACCATAATGTACAAAATGCTCCATTACAGCAGACCTTGGGAATGACAGAGGAAGTGGAAGTTGTTTTTATTTTTTTTAATAATAAATAGAGCAGACAGAAGGTTGAAAAACGGAACAGAGGTGAATTCACATGAGCGGGTCATGTAATCAAAGCATCACTCTGCAACCCAGAGTTGTTTACTTCAGCAAACCTTTGATTCTTATCCTGTTTCAGGCAGGACTAGTGAGGTTTAAAACCTTTGGGCAGACTTATGTCAGTTCCGCATCCCTTCTTTTTAGCAAAGGCACTGATTTTTTCTCCTCGCCTTGGTATTGATAATGATCAGAATTAGAGTCAGAGAGCATAAAACGAATCATTGAGAAAAGCTTTTGCTGCTAGCAGTACAGTATAATATGTAGTATGGGTGCATATGCATTGATTTATGGGCAACACTTTATGTTAAGGATACAAATCACGTGCTTAAGCAATGTGTAACTAATGCATGCATCATGAAAGCTGGAATCCAGTTACATAGAAAAGGGCTTTTCAGTACCAATTCTCATAGAAATATGAAGCTGTTTAATCAAACTGGTAATCATATGTAAACTTCTACATGTTGTCGCATGACCCCAATGGTCAACACCTCTAATAATGTTTACAATCAGATTCCTGGAACAAGATTAAGAGCCCCTTTCTCACTTCATTACAATGTAAACTGTTCATGTCCGCTCAAACATGTCTGTCCATTCTCCCCTGATTTGTCAACTGGCACTTGCTAGATGTTTTTGGTTTCAGTGCCCTCCTCCTGTGCTACACCTCAACAACAACAAAAAATATCATTAAAAAAACCCCCGTACGTATGTGTCACCCCTTACTATAACTTATAAATGTGACATAAACAAAGACCGTTGGGTCATGCAGCAACATGTAGATGTTTGCATCTGACTACAGCCGCGTATTTTTATTAGTACAGGTAGTAATCTGTTTTTAGAGAAGCTGATCAAATGCATGGGGCTAAAATACCCTCCTCTATGTACATAACTGCATTCTAGCTAATTATGTGGCATATTAATGTATGAAGAAACTGTGAGTTAATATTCATTGATTAATGATCTATTAAGCATTAACTAATCACTTAAACTCACAGTGACGTGATTATTTTTGAATGGTGAGCAATGGGAATTCATACATCCTGCATTAAATCATCGTGCATGACTTAAGCATGCGTTTTGCACCCTTATTATAAAGTGTTACCGATTTGGGCACAAAAGGTTATTCACTTGTGTCTCTGTGGTGTGAAAAAGAATAGTGATGAGAAGCCATGTTAAGAGCCCAGTGTGCTGCTGACAGACGGAGAGCAGCCAGAAATGATGTGAGACAGCGGGTGGAAAATTGTGCAATCCCTGGAAATTGAGCAGAAATTGAGCAGCAAAGCACGGCTGCTCCCGTGGCCCCCGTGAGCCGTGCAGTCACAGAGGATCAGGGCCACCTCAGACAAAAGCCTAACAACCAGGCTGCAAGAGAAATCGGCCTCTGGAGTGCACGCCACGTCTCTGTCTGAAGCTGCAGATGTAAGTCATTGATTCTTTGGAGCATGTCACTAAATGACCCTAATTGATAGCCTGTGAATGAGGTCACTCTATTTTTCCCCCCAGCTCCTGAATCTGAAACAAGCTGGAGCAGAGGAAGGAAGGAACAAGGGAGGAAGAAGCAACACGCTAACCTTTAATATGGGAGAAGGAAAATGGCTGCATACCAGCTCTATCTCTACAATTTTCGCTTTTCATTGAGGAAAAGTACTATTTCATTCATGCCATTTCCGTTCATTCATCAGCTGGGGGCCAGCCTAGACTCACAGTGCCATCTCCACACACCAACATTCTTATCAATGGAAGTGACGTCAGCACTGCCTGCAGCTGGGGGGGTGGGGTGGGGGGAGTGTCACGTGGTTCAGTGAGGGTATATACAATAAAGGTGCGCTGAGCGTGGGGCTGAAAACATTCACTCAATTGTACATTAGCACCAGTGCTGCTGCCATACAAACACACCACGCTACTAAATAAAGAAGCGCCAGTTTCTTGATGTTGGTCACAGGCTGAAGAGAGAGGGGGGAAAAACAGAAATTCTCTCAGGTGATCCACTATTCATGAAATAATCTTGGCTTTACCCGCGTTGTGAGTTTCACCACTTCCCCACCCCCCAGTGGGACTCCAGGTAAGTGGAACGAAATCTCATTCCGCATCATTCACAAGCCATATTAATCAGACAGCTCAGGACATTTTCTTACAGTTATTTATTTAATTACTATGATTAAAATATAACTTTTATTTGTAAAAGAGATGAGTGAGGCGTGTTTTAGGATTGTTGAGGGTTGAAGAATTTCTTTTTTAAAATCTCAACTTTATCAGAAGAATTCATCTGTTTGCTGCGACTGTCTGTCTAATTGTAAAGTAGATGAGCACTGCGACTGTTTCTATATGATCTTTTTTTTAAAGTAAAAGTGAATACATTTTGTAACTTAATGTAATCGAGCAATATTATTACAACTATTTTCCAGTTATTGTTTTACTTTAATATTTTTTTTTACTAAATTGAGAAATGGACACATTTATGAACAAATCGTTTTATTTATACATTTATTGACATGTAATACTCAATAATAATTGTAATAGCAAAAAACAATGGAATCTGCTATACGAATCTGTTGTATTTATTTTTGGGGGAGTAATTAAAGAATTAAGCCACCACAATGCGTAGACAATTAGGTCTAAGAAATATTTCTGTATGCAGCAGCTGCTCAATAGCTCCTGTAAAAATTCGGTTAATATTTTTCAAACGTGAATATAACAAAAATCGCGTCGGTTTTTTAGGATTTACAAGCCACAGCAAGATCTGAACAATAAAATTATTATGAAATTCTAATTAAATTAGAGACTAAACCACATCTACTGCAGGTCAGTCGCCTTATGAAGTGAATTTGTTTCGTTCTCCACCTTGCTGATCCAGTTTATAAAAATGGAAATAGTTAAAATTTGGGCTGCACGCGGTGCTGTGGTGCCCAAATGTGCTTGTCTGCATTCCATCACTGCCACTGAGGAGAAACATGCTCCCACCACACAAGGACAAAGCCGCGTTTCTAACTCACTGCTCCCCCCGTTCCTCGTGCAAAAAAGGCTTTATCGCCTAAAATCTTACATCCAGCTCATTTACAATTTGGATGGACCACTCAGGGACCGTAGGGTTAAATAACTCAACCGTAGCCACCAGCTTTACGCATGACTTCCCCGTGCGTGCCGTCTCTTGTCCTGGTCACCGCGCTTTGACGCATGGAATATCAAAATCACAGCTAATACTGAGACAGAGCTCGGATCAATTTGTATTTTCTGTATTTTTATTTTTATTTTTATTTAAGAAATAGACGTTCTGCGCTTAAAATGGCAAGTACGTGCGTTCTGGTTGGGTTGGCTTGGAGAAGGAGGTGAGATATATATTTTTTAATACCAGAAATCCAGACTGAAAATACAATTCGCTAGCATGCATTTCGTTACTGTTGTAACAGTTTACTCGGGTTAATCTCATGAGAAGACAAAAAATAACCCGAGCCTGCATCAATTCATCCGCGCGGTGGAAAGATAATGACTGGGTTAACGCACGACTACAGACAAAAAAATGGCTCATGTTTAGGTTCGAAGCGCAATTTCTGTATGCAAATTATTACCTTGAAAGACATGGGCAGTTAAATACTGAAAGAATCACGACTGGTTTATACGGTCACATCAGACCTTCATCTCTATGTTTCCAGATACACGGAGGTTACAATGCAAAAAAAGGAGACCTAATAAGAAACATTATGAATTAGAATTTGATTTTCCATCAAAGACATCCAGAGTAAAAAAAAAGGAGGAGAAGCCTGCAACTTTCTTTGTTGGATTTGGCATGGCTCATTAAACTGCGTTTGGCTGCCTGCATTGTTCTCAAGCGTTTGTAGTGTTAACTGCTTTTGTATGGTGGCTTCATGATGGAAACATATCTTGTTTGTAAATTAGGGACTGGTAATCTAAATGATATTTAAAATGTCTGGCAGGCTATATGTGCTCTAATCCTAAAGTCAGTGAAGTATTTCTCATTAGTCATCTTCTGTATATTTTAGACTGGCCTTTTGACAAAAACAGCTGCATATTATTTAAAAGATCCAGATGTGCTCATATTGCCATTGAAATTCCACAATTACAACAAATGATATTTAAATAATTTCTCATGTGTCTTTTGTCCTTCTCCCTCTGCCTTCTTGCTTTCTTCTTCAGGTGCTTAACCTCCCTCCTGCCAGTTCTGCATGGTCATGACCTGTCATCACGCCCCTTCCACAGCCCACCTCATCCTATTGGTCCTGCTCATTGTCACTCCACAGCTGGCTGGCACCGCCCCTGCGTGGGGTGAGGGAGGGGTGGAGGGGCGCACCCGGACAGACCTTAAAGAGGACAACCTCGCCCCCTTTCTCTCGCCCCCACCCCAGAGTCTCTCCAGCCCTGACAACGAGTCACTGGACCGGGGCCGGCGCCCGGGTCAAGATAACCAATCAGATAAAGTGACGGACCCTGCGCAGGTGCTCGCCGTTCTTTTGGAGGCCCTGGACCACCCGGGGGAGAGTGAAATCCAGGCGAGCAGAAACAGAGACTGGGAAGAGGATCAGAGTCAGGAGCTGCCCTCCATTGAAGGCTTGAAGGGTGGTGAGATAAGGAGAACAGGGGAGACAGAGGGAGAGAGGGGGGTGGGGGAGGGGCGAGGGGCTGATAAGGCTATTGAACAGCTAATTGTAGGCCATTTGACAGCTGCTAAGGGTGATGACTTAGAGAGAAGGGATGAGGAGGATAAAAGCACAAGGTCAGAGGAGGATCAAGGGTGGTCCGTGGAGGATGTGGGACCTGATAGTATAAGTGAGGAGAAAGGGAAAGAAGAAGATGAGGGGCTGGAGGAGGGAAATGATTTAGAAAGTTTGTTAAACAAGGCCAGACCAAGTTCCACCTCACAGGGAGATGATCTCTCTCTGCAGCGCAAAATAAGAGGCTACTTCCAAAACATTGACTTGGGTCTCCAAGATAATGAGATCCTGCCTCCTCTGAAGGGCTACAAGGCATACAACACTCAGCTAGCACGAGCTGGAAAGAAGCTGCACTGGCAGGAGAACCGGTCGGGCAACCGACCCATCAAGGGGGGCAACTTCATGGATGACTTTGAGGATGAAGGAGAGGAGCTGGAGGAGGAGGTTGAAGAAGAAGAGGAGAGCCTCTCCCACATGGAAGAGGAGGCGAGAGCGCGTGCAGAGAAGCAGGAGGTGCTCCGGCAGCAGGAGGAGGCGGAGCGAGCCAGAGAGGAGGAGCAGAGGCTGGCAGACATCGCCTCTGACATGCTGCTGCAGTACATGGGGAGGAAGCAGTCCTACATGAAGCCCCGGCAGAAAAGTAGCATGGGGGCTGCCGGCAACACCGCAGAGGACAAGCGCTCAGAGGAGGTCCTCCCCGATGAAGATGACCTGGACCAGCAAATGATCGACAGGCTGATTGAGATCAGCAGCAAGCTGCACCTGCCTGCTGATGATGTGATTGAGATTATTAGTGACGTGGAGGAGAAGAAGAAGAAAAGGAAAGAGTTGCAACAGCAGCCAACCAACAGCAACCCTGTCTCCCCGCGCTTCAGGCCTCTCGTACCTCCTCCTCTTGCTGCTCCACCTATCTACCACTACACAGCCTCAAAAAACCCCAAGAAAGCCCCTTATAAGTACAACAAGTCCAACAAGAAATGGCACAAGGACAAAGTCAAGTCATACAAGCAGGACTATTGGTATAAGCCTCAGAAGCAGCTTGACTACTGGTATAAACCCCAGAAACAGTTTTTAGCCTTCCCTTCTTATCCATACTACCAGAAGCCATATCGAGCATACTACCCTGTTTATTTCCCATATCCCAAACCACAATATTATGGCAAACCCCCCCCCTCCAGAGACCAGCCGTTCGGCCCCCAGGAACTTGACCTCCAGGTCCCAAGGCGCAGGCACAGGGCTGGGGGTAAGAACCGTGGACAGGGCTGGAGGCAGCAGCCAGCGCCACGCCTGCCTCTCACCCCTTATATCTCTAACTATATCCTTCCTCACCCACGGACCTACCAACCCCTACCTCCGCCCAAACCACTAACCACGCCCAGGAGAGGCAGGCGACCCCCGTACTACTATCCACAAGTCGCACCGGGAGATGACTATGAGGAAGATGGGCTGGTGCCTCAGCTGAACAGTGAGGAGGAACTGGAAAACTTTATTGAGAGGATCTACATGAAACGCAGAATGTATTGAAAGACTTTTTGGACATTTGTCAGATCAGAGGGACTGACAGAGGTGTGATAGATATACAGTAGCTGGAGAAAAGCTAAAAGAGAGGTGAAAAAAAAAGACTCAGAGGGGATATGTGTTTTGAGCCTGATGGAAATTTAAGGGTCAAGAAGTAAGAAGTTAGATTTATGTTGTTTTAATCACTGTATTTTTGTTGATTTTCTCGGTCAGGGAGAGGATGAAGGGGTCCCAGTTTAAGCTCCCTGTAACCATGTTCAGCCTCTTGCTCAGTTTACATTTTGAAACAGAACATACCATGGTGTATGTCTGCCTCCATTCAGGTCAATCTCTGATGCTCTTGCATTATTCAGAGTTTTCTAGAGGACACACACACACACACACACACACACACACACACACACACACACACACACACACACACACACACATCAATGCACCTACATATGATCACAAGCAGATGTGCCCATTGTAAGAGAACCATGTTTACAACATCACTTTGTATCTTTTGTTTTATATTCTGTATGTCATATTACAACACTAAAGTAGTTCAATGACTTCTTAGCTACACAAATATAAAAAACTGAACACTGCTATTGTCAAATGCTGACAGCATATTTTTGTTGTACTTGATGTGTGTAATTGCATTTCTTATTCTCGATTGGATCCACTTTAAACAGCTGCAATTTGCAAAAGGTGCCAAATACACACATTTCAGTTGTTCAAACTCAAGATTCAGATTTTTGCCTTACAAGCACCATGGTTCAATAAAGGGAAATATCATATTGCATAATATTATCATCACAACCAGGTCCCAATGTAGAAACCCTGTGGACTCCAAAAGCACAAACTTAAACACTTAACACTTCCAACCTGGTGGACGAAGGGTTTTCAATCATTTTGGGATCCAGAAGTTATTGTGTCAACATATTTATGGCAGATTCACCTTAATCACCATCACCGCCACCATAAAGTACTCCTTGACCTTGTAGGAGTCCTTCATATTTTCTCTCATCATCACGTTTTTTTGACGCATACTTTTTTCTTGCATCTCATCCATTAACTCTATTTTTTCTTTCTTTCCAAAAAATACTTGAAATCACACTATGTGTTCTGCAGCCTTTTTAAAACAGATTTCCACCAAGAGGCTGCAAACATTTTTCTTCATTTTCAGAGGAAATTCATTGAAAAGTTTCAGGCCGGGGAGTCAGGGATTGTGCTTAAACCGTTAAATGCACGTCTTTCTACTTGCATCTTAAAAAATGAACAAAAAAAAAGAACAAAAAAAAGAGAAAAAATAAAACAGTATGGGGAATTCAAGATGGTTGTTTTCTCTGAATAAACTGTGAACATAAAAAAAAAGAAATCTCAAAGGAAGAGGGCCACTGTGTCCACAGTGAAGCCATCTGTCTTGTAAAAGGAGAGTGTTGTTGTTGATGTCACCTTTAGCATTGTAAGATGTACAGTGTGAAATAAATATGCCCGTGCAATGTGTAAATAACAGCATGATGATTACTAGTTTTGCTATATGATAAAAAATAAAAGCAATTATTTTATTAAAGTTCAGTTTTTTAATGGCTTTTTGGCGAGTGCTATGTTGTACTTGTATAGCAGCGAATATAGCAAGAACACTTGATTCTTGAGTAACGAAACAAATCAAAATACATAAAAGAGGAAGACAATCAGTCGAAGCTTAGCGGCAGCACGACTCATATATATCCCAGTTGCATGAATATGGAGACAAATGAAGAAAAACCTATAGAGGGAGTTTATTATATCCCCAGACAATCAAAATGAACATGAGAAAAACAGCAAGAATGGGATTGAAAAGGGGAGGAATAACTGGAGAACGGAAAAATTCAGAAGGAGGGAGGGAAATGGTAACTGCAGTGATTGATGAGTCACATGATTGGTGGATGAGTCATCCATCTGTACACTTTACTGCGCAGGACCACACACTCACACAGACACACACACACACACACACACACACACACACACACACACACACACACACACACACACACACACACACACTCACGCACATTCTCTTTGAGCTGTATAGTAATTTAGCTGCTGGCATTCAAGATAAAGATTGAGTCATGTTCGCTCCTGCCTCGAGCCAGCCAATCAGCCGGTAGAAAAGGTGTTTGGTAGATAGGTTTTGCCATATCTTGTTTCCACACCTCCTCCTCACTCTCACTTCACACGGGCAATATGCCCTTCTGCTATAATTCCTTGAAATGCTTCTGGCTGCCGCTTGTTTGGCATCAAAACAAACCTTATGTATGCTGTCAGTTGTACAAACACTGACAGTGATTAGCAGGCTGTCAATATGGTCTAATCGCGTGTTATCTTGTCAGCTTGCTCACCAGTTGATTGGAATGGTACCTTTCATGGCTTTATCTTGGCTTGTTGAGTGATTCTTGGACACCATGTTATGAATTCAGATATTTAATTACAGCTTGTACCTTCTGTAGATATCTTAGCTGGATATGCATTGCCTGGCTGTAATATTGAATATGTTTATGTCTGTTTATATTTATCTGTGGCCACAGGGATTTCATCATTAAGGCTGTTTGAGCTCTAAAAGCAGCCATGCTGGCCACTGGCCACCAGCAAGCTGTAGTACTGGGACAAAGAAGACGTAGCCAGTGTCAACAGAGAGCCGCTCACTATGCCATTGTAGGTAACAACTGTAACATTTATATGTCCAGCAATGTAATAATATGACATATTCTATGGTTGGATTGTTGGTAGGAAAAGGCAAAGGATTAGTTTGACATTTGCAACATTTGAGAGGTAGATGAGAAGATCAATACCACATGTCTGTAGCAAGTGTCAGCAGGCACTTATCTTATCTTAGCATAACAATTCAATAATAAATGATAATTAATTCCTTAACATCTAGTTTCCACCTTTTATTTCTCTTAAAGGGGAACTCCACCAATTTTACACATCAAAGTCTGTTTACAGGTGTTGGCGACTACATCTGTATTTGTGATGAAAGTTGTGTAAAGCCTTTAGACCCAGCTGTGCGGAAGTCTCATAAATCGCCTCAAGTGACATCACTTGAGTCAGCGTCGGTTGGGTCTGAAGACTACAAGTTAGAAAATGAAAAACATTTGGCGGTGTGGAGTTAGAAAGAAGTGAGCTTACCAGACCTATATTATTATTTATTTTATTATGTATTTTATTTAGATTATTTATTTATTCTAATCTAATTTAAGATCATCTAATCCAATCTAGTTCCCTTTTATGCACCTACTGTATGTATTGATGAAAATCAGCTCTTCAAGGTGCCATTTGGGCATTTCTAAACTTCAGTATATAACATTATCAACTTAAACATTAAACTATGGTGTAAAAGACCACATTGCAACGACATGAAGAGAGAACATGTTCTGTGCTGTAAGGCCAGTCATCAGATATTTCTATAAAATCTTACATCTCAAACTTGATGGGATGATGATTCATTGATGGTAATGTATGTAATGACTGGCACACCCCACATAGTGGCTAATACATGATACATAAACACCTGTGTAAAGTCTGTACAACACAATAAGTTCAGTTTTTTTCCCTCATACAGAAGATTTCACAGGTCTCAGACCTGCTGATGTGGCTAAGCAGGTCCACTCTGATAATACACAAGGTCCTCCCAGAGGATGTTCACACACTGTGTTGCTTATGAAAAGCAACCTTTCACAAAGTCCTCTTTCACACCTTGTTGCCAAGCCATGGACAAAGAGAGCATTGTTGAGACACTGCTATTTACATTCCCACATTCATATTTTTGTGACTACTACACAATTGAGATTTAAAATTTTCCAGCACAATGGCATAATTGTGCGTCAGGCTTTAGATCACATTACGTCCTTATAGTAATCATTTTTATTTTGCCTGGTGGGTGTGCTATAATTAAAATGCAATTAGAATTTTTCAAAAGGCTCCAACTCTCACAGGCACAAAATTTGGTTTACATCCAGCTCCTGGCATAAAAGAGTCTGACAGCACAGCAATTCATCAGTAATGGCCCCAAGAAGCCCGTGCATTTACAGAAGCAGAAACATGAGGAAAAATGTCAACCATTAGTAGTATGAATATTGAATTAATACAGCTATAAGACCTTCAAAATCTGATTAAATAATGATCAGGAATTTCTACAGCAATGGGACTTTGGCTCAACCTTTAACTTTGACACTAGTTTACACAGTAGTGATACAGACGTTTACACGTTGAAAGTGTAAAATGACCAACATCTGCAAAAGTTCTGGTTGTGCAAGAGTTGGTGCAGTGGATGAGTTTACACGTTCTTGAAAAAAATAACATGAACACCACATGAAATGGGACCAAATCACCACTGCAAACAAAAATGGGTCATATTAGGTTCAGTAAACGGTGTATTTTTAGTTTGATGGTTTTCTCCTCTTTCCTTACAATCCCATTCTATCTCTGTGTGTGTGTTGGGTTATGTGGCATAATATTGCTGCTATTTTGACCAGGACTTTCTAAAAAAAAAGAAGATATTTTGCGATGATTCAGGTTAAACTGAGATTAAATAAAAAAAAACTGCCTACACTGTATATGCTGTGCATCCTACCTTTCTTGGTTAGTTTCAGCATCACTGTTCTTCTTTTTTATCCATTTCGCCTGTGTTTGCCATAAATTGTTGTGATTTTATTGGATTCTGCAGTGTTTTTGACTGACGCACCTGTTTGAACACAAGATTTGGCCTTGTCTGAGCTCTGTTAGTCGCCTCATGCTGCTTTGAAAAACTTCAAAAAGGTCAAAGTGCTGATTTCCACACCTCTTTTATAAATGAGAAATGCTGCTAAATGGTATTTAACCTGTAACACGAGCCCATCTTTGTTGCAGTGTTTGTAACTGTAAATAAATGACTTCAGAGTTAAAGACCACCAAGGCATTTTCTGACCCAGTGAACTGCAGTCCAACATATATTTGACAAATTATTACTGAAAATCTGTACAGTGTTTTGATGCATTAAGTGAAAAATACGATGACAAGTGATGCTGCAACTGGCGATGAACTTTAATAAATGTTGCATCTATCTGTTTATATCTCTTGATTTGATTAAACAAAGTATAAAATTTGACTCTCACGTTTTAAATTCTTACAGAGGTTTAGTCACTTTTACAGCTTGCAACTTGTGGTTTCATATTTTGAAATTTTTGTCAGCTTTTCAGGACCTGATGTTGTGTTATATGGATATGAATCTGTTTCTTTTCTTCATTTCTAGTGTAGAATTTGGGGTTTGTGGATCATGATGACCCTCGCCTGATACTCCTCCATAGCTCTTTTTTCTATTTTTTGTTTTGAGATGCCTTTTTTTGATTCGAGATGCTTGTTTTTCTTGTAGATCTGGGCATCTCTGATTAATGATAGCTCAAGCCTGATCTCTCTCAAAGCCCTTTTACTATGTGATGAAATTGTATGGTACTACTATAAGTTGCTTCCTGTTTGTAGATGGTTTTTTTTTCTGTATTCACTATGTTCCACCCCTTTTGTATTACATAACAAGTATGGCTCCCATTTGTATGCCTCACAGTACTTAAAAACTACTATTCCCAAGAGGTAGAGAGTTTCTACCACCAGGGTGTGCACAGGTGTATTGCATACTGTCAATGATTAGAGTGGGATGTCTTATTTTTGGGGAGGCACCGTGGTGCAGTGGTTAGCACTGTCGCCTCACAGCAAGAGGGTTCTGGGTTCGCACCCCCCGGCCAGCTGGGGCCCTTCTGTGTGGAGTTTGCATGTTCTCCCCGTGTCCGTGTGGGTTCTCAAGACCGAAAGTTCAAAATAAAGTGAAACACTGCATAGGTCTAAGTGTGCGGAAATCTCTTCTATCAATTTGGACCTGGGGATATAAAAGCTGTTGTGAGAGTAGAGACCTAACATTCAAAAGTATCCGAGAAAAACATGAGATGTGGCAAACACCTACAAATTGGTACCTCTGGGCCAAAATATAGGGTGAGTGTTAGTATCATAAAATGACTTAAAATGCTATCAAACCTAGATACACACAGGTCAATTTGAAGCAGGCACGGCAAATTTTATGCCTCGCATCCGTATGTGACAGGAGGTTGGTTTGCAGAAACATAAATGACTACAGGGGATTATTAGATATCTTCTTTAAATATATCTCTGTCACTAGGAAAGCTGCTCAAAGAGTCAAGATGCTTGAACTTTTTCTATGACATGTAGCCCCTGACCTCAAACAGCTTTTCAAATCAAATCTAAACCTCGCCACTACGGCTCTCTCCTCCCCATGTTTGTTAATTTTGTCGTCTGTTAAACTACCATTGTTGAACATAATCTATGCCACATAACATGCCTCATCAACCATGCTTTCACCAGCCATTAGGACAACAGAGGCAGAGCTGCTAAGGCCTCTCCCTTGAAACCGCATCCTTTGTTTATGATCCCTACAACCCTTGTCTTTTTGCTCTCTCCTTTCATCTCCTCTTCCCCTTTCTGTATCCCGCTCTCTACCCTCATTCCCATCTTCTCCCTTTTTTCCTTCAATTATCCATGCCCCCCACTCCCCTTTAATGCTCCCTTACACCCAATCTTCCTCTCCTTTTCTTCTTTATCCTCTCTCCACTTCTTGTTTTGTATGCAAGCCCCAAGGGAGAGAAATGGGTGAAAAGCACTCTCTCTGCACCACTGTCACAAAAGACTGGTGAGTCATCGCCACTTATGTTCCTGTCTCCCTCCTCCCACAAAAAACACACATATACAGGAAAAACACTCAAATTACTCCTTACCTGCCGTGCACTTACAGGAGGACGCATACAGACACACGCATCAGTGAGTGCGCTGGCACACAACACACACACACACACACACACAGACACACATTCCACAGCTCTTCAAAACGACCCTGAAATTAAAAACCCAAGTCACATAATTTTGTTGATAATTTTGGGTAAGAAGGGCTTTCATTGATGGGTGCTGCCTATCATGTCTTACAGGATTATGTGGAGTTTGTATGGTGGAAACGTCAGTGTAGAAGTTAACGCAGAGGAACAGAGAGCTAAATAGAGGGCTGCTCATGCAAGAGATGCTCCTGGACTAGGGGAGACAAAATGAAATAACCGGTGGATAAAACGAACAAAAGAGAGGAGAAAAGAGAGAAAGATTCCCTGAGGTAGTGATGTGGCTTTGGTATTGTTTGTCTGCCGACAGCTTATGAGCCACAAAGCAAATGCTCTTCCTCCATCTGCTGGAGGAATGAGTCACTTACAATGCAGTCATGTTGCTGTTGTGTGCACAAGATGGCAGTCCTGTATGAACACAATGTACAGAATGACACGTAGTGAGCTGCAGCTGGCAGAAGTGAAAGTACCAATACAGACAGTATAAAAATACTCCATTACAAGTAAAAGTACAGAAGTATTATTAGCAAAATGTACTTAAAGTACACATTAGGCATCAGAATGGCCCCTTTCAAACTGGTAAGAAGCATTTCAGTGTTGTAGCTGTTGAAGGTGGGGTTATTTTATCTACTTTATATACTGTTGGGGAGTTTAATCTACAACGATGCATTGTATGTTTTGTGTGTTAAATCTTAATCAGCAAAGTAACTAGTAACTATAGCTTGCAGATTAATGTAGTAAAGTAAAAAGTACAATATTTACCTCTGATATGTAGTGAAGTAGAAGTATAAAGTGGCATAAGATGAAAATAATCTGGTAAAGTACATCAGAACTGTACTTAAGTACATTACTTGGGTATATATATATCTACTTACTTACTTTCCATCATGGGCTATCTAGCTATCTAGCTAGCTTGCTATGTTTTTCAACTTCAGTGTTTTTCAGATAGAAGACACTTCTGTTAACTATCACACGAGACAAAGAAATGCAGAAAGTCCTCACAGTTGAGGAGCTGGAACTGAAGGGAAATTAGAAATGTTGCTTTAAAAATGACATTAACGATTAATAGATTATCAAAATAGTTGACAATATTTTTTCTGTCAATCGACTAATCAACGAATCGACTAATTGTTTCAGCTCTAAACCAGTCAATGATCAGAAAACATAACATGTACTATAGAAAACAGAATAGTTATAGACATACAAAGATCAGATGGTCATTGATTCATTTACCTGAATTTAAAGTGACATTTTTAGGTGTCAGAAGAAATGTATTTTACTGTAATGTTGTTAATAAGTCTCTGTATCAACAACAAGGCAAATCTTTGTACACTGTTTATTGGTGCTGAATAAAAGTATTCTGCTTCTTATACATTTTATATTCTAGGGAGCACTGTATGGAGTTGCCTTACACTTTCTAGGGTTTGAATTTGCAGAATTTATATTCAGCGTCGGTCTTAGCAGGCTTGCTTGTGTCAAAACAGACTCCACCACAGAGACATCAGAGCCCTCACCTGATTACTCTTTACAGAAACCTGCTTGTGAGCTATTCAGACACATCAAATATTGAACGCCTGGAGTTTCCGTTTCACACACGGAGAGGGAGGGGAGACGGCAGAGAGACAGACAGAGGGGTAGGACAGACAGGAGCAGAGGAAGAGAGAGAAAAGTCAAAGAACAGTGGGATTACGAGGAAGTAACACATCAGGCACCCTGGGAGGGAGACACATGAGCAGGGATGGAGGGAGAGAGGGAGGAACAGGAAGAGAGCACCCAGAGGTAAGGCAAGGAGAGTCTGAATGTTTATGCCTAATCAGGTGCTCGTCTTGAGTGTAACAGTAGAGGCTGCGCCGGTGTAATCAGCTGAAGATTGATTGGCTGATAACCTTCTAGTCGGGCGGTTAGGAGGGCATGTTTTTTAATTCTGCTGCTTCTCTCTCAAACCTCAGTGGGACGACTTCTACCCAGGCTGACACACCGACTCAGAACTGCAGTGAGGAGAGCGACGAGCCCCAAGACCTCCAGGAACCAGCGGAGGACGACCAGGCTGACATTGGAGCCTGTGATGGAGAGGTGGAGCCCAGTCAGGTCAGATTTGACAGGAAAAATGAACACTACACCAAGCATTCATAATTTACATCCATCAGAGTTAGTTTAATTCAAAGACAATAGGAATTGGGTGAAAGTAAAACAAATTTTTACTCAAGATTTTGGTGTGTCCCTGTGATGGATGAAGGTTGGGGAGGATCTATGTATCAGTGACGCAGAGACCTTAGCACAGGAGACTCTGATAGCCACAAACACACAGGACGATGCTGACTGCCTCCCATTGTCCCCCCTGCCAACAGAGGAAGAGTTGATCCCCCCTTCGGTGTCATCTCATCCCTCCAACACACAGAGTAAGTCTCACACACACACACACACACACACACACACACACACACACACACACACACACACACACACACACACACACACACACACACACACACAGAGGTGACTGATATATGGGACCTGTGGGGCCTTGATTTGTGTCTGTTTTTTACTTAAAGAAAACCGTGTTACCGTTAATGCTAGCGTAGTTTGTGTCTTCACAGATCGCCCGTCTGAACCCTGCTGGTATTGCCTGATGTCTCTTGACTCAGAGTACCGTCCTGAAACTCCTAAACAGGTTTCAACCTTTCTGACTATACACATTATTTCACAGACAGTGCTGATCAGATACATTAGGAAGCTGTTTCTCTAAACTAATTTTCTTCCTAATTTTATTTCACAAACACAACCTGGATCGATAACCTCTTTAGTGTTACCTCTCTGTGCAATACAACATTGGTGCAAAGAAATCTTACAATGTTAAGGATATACAAGCCCACATGGTAAATAAAAGCCTGGCCTTACAGGGAATCAGATCAGAAGAAAACACTGTATGGCGGCATTTTCACAGTAATAAAACTAAAACATTCATTCACCTTGATTCATAGTAATTTTACAAAAGAAACAGGTTTTCACTTTTTATAGTTTTGTAGGATGTGTATCAGCTGGAGTTAATGGTTTTAAGAAAATGCTTTAACAGGACAATACGTTCTAAAATACAGAGTAAAGGCTCAGTGATAAGAATACAGTTGACACTAAAATGTAGTAGTGTACAACATAAAGTTTGTATGGAATAAATTATTCATATTTTACACCTACTATACTGTATGTGGTTGACATATATTATGCACACGTTCAAGGTGCAAAAATACATTTTATAAAAAACTGTTTCAATTGTCAAAGCTGGAAGGAATGACTTTACAGAGGCCCGGAGAAAATTTCATTATGATAGTTTTCTTTTCTTTTGCACTTTCTATCAAAGTTAATATTCCCATTAGAACATGATGTTATTGATTTTGATGGCAATAATTTACTTAACCACCATCTACTATTCATTAAGCTGTTTAATAATTTAAAAAAGAGAGATCTGACTCTTTAAGCTAACGTTGACTATCAAGACTTGGATTCATGATGATATTGAATAACACTTTTTGGAGTTGGTCCATTGAAGGCTGAGTTATAGTAACGAGCCTGTGGGTTCATAGAATTGTGCTTAATACATTCCATCCAATTTAGTTTTCTCTGAAGGTAAGGCATGCCGTTATGAGTTCAGTATATGCCAGTAAAATCAGCATTGCTCATTCATTCAGTGTCTGTGGAGCAGTTCCAGGATTTGTCATCACTGCAGTCTGTCTCTTTGTTAAAGACTCAAATCACATCTCAAAACTGAGCTGTAAAATATGCTGTACAATTCTGTTTTATGGCAGATCCCTTTCCCTTCATGGTAACACAACTCTCCCCTGTTGCTGCGTTGCAGGAGGGCTCGGATCCCTTGTCAACGCCTCCCTCTAGTGGCCAGAAAGTGAGCTACCAGACGGACCCTCGACCTCACTTTGGCGTTGCTTGGTCCTCCCACTCCACATGTCGCCCTCTGTGGGGCAGCGAGGGTCCCTGCTGGGGGCAAAGAAACCAGGAAGTGCCCGATCAGACACACACCTGCCCTCACTGCCATCTGGGACTGCCCCCTGACACACTGCGCTGGCATGAGGTTGGCACAGACACTTGTAAACACATGCAGACATAAAGCTCACAGTTTCCACCAAACATACCACAGCTTATGTCACTCTGTTTACAAGAGATCCTCTGTCTGTTGTCTTTCTCTCTGCACAGGCTAAGTGTCTACTGTTTGAAGGACTGAGGAACTCAAAGAAATAAAAGGAGTCATCATCGGACAAAAATGTTGCTTGTGCTTTCAAAACAAATAATGCTGTCTACTCTGTGTATTAATGCTCTCAGGAAATATTGTTTCTGCTAGTAAACAACTGCCTGTTTACACCTGAGCTTAGCCATGTTCGTTCCTTATTTCATTTTGAATTTATGTTTACTTTCTGTGATATTTTTAATGATGTGTTAATAGAAATAAACTGCATGTGTACAAAATCAGTCTGTCTTTTTAAATATGAGGAGGCGTGTCTGCAGAAAGAGAGAATGAAGAGAGGACAATGTAACCACGCTATTTTTACAGAGAGAGGAGAACACTGCTTTGGGAATATTGACAATATTGAAGTTTTATATCTATACTGTTGAAAATATAACTTCCACATCCTTCTGTAAAGGACAAGAATCATTGCAAGGTGTCATTAACCTCTAAAATTATTGGCAAAACACAGACATCTCTTGCACAGCTTAGTCTCAAAAGTCCTATTTCTTATTTTATTTATATTATCCCAGGATCCTTACTCCCAATCCCCTCCTTTCTTTTGTGGTGTTTTGTTTTTATTACTTTGTTTTTTGTTTTTTTAATAAGTACTATGTTACAGTACTTATTAACTATTAATAAAGCCATTAGTTACAACTTATAAACCCTTATGAGAAAGTGGTACCAATTGTTTTTATGTTAATTTATGTTTGCAAATCAGCTTAACTTCAATATTAAATATATCAGTTCAATAACATAAATTCAACTCAAATAAAGTACTTTGATTTGAACTGGATTGAATTGAATGGGGGAACTGAACTGAGAATTGAGTGTTTGTGATGTCACAATAGAACCCAATAGAACGTTCTGTGGTAGGTTCTTCCAGAGTGTCCCATTCACTGTTGGACTGCTTGCAGCTTCAGGTAATCTCTCTGTCTCCCATTTGTTACTGAGTCATTTTTCTTTTGACATTTTCCAGACTTTTTCCTAAATCCAAAGTGGGATAAGCCTCTCACACAGACAACTGTATTTGCTGATAGCCACAGTGATAATACAAGCTGCAGCGATCAATGTAAATCCCTCTTGAATTCCAAGAGTTAACCATACTTTCTTTAGACAAATTCTGCGGCACTGACATTATACAAACAAAAATGGATGAGGACAGCACTTGGGAGGAAGGAGTTGGTGGAGAAGATGAGGACAGTGAAGAAGAGATGGAAGAAGATGACTCAGATCTCAGGGATGAAGGTGATGA
This sequence comes from Macquaria australasica, assembly GCA_005408345.1. NCBI lineage: Eukaryota > Metazoa > Chordata > Actinopteri > Centrarchiformes > Percichthyidae > Macquaria > Macquaria australasica. Next base: position 1,456,225 of record SEMN01000001.1, on the reverse strand, counting down.
GTGTAGCTCAGAGAGGGCGAGCGGTTGGGGGTCGCTTCCTGATGTGTGCTTGAGGCACGTGTTCGGCTCTCTTTCTGACCACGATCGCAGGAGCGCAGACCTGGTTTGTCATCACTGGCACAATGTCATGCGCTCTCCCTCTCTGTGGCGCTCCCGCTTCTTCCACTTCAGTGGTCGGCTGTCCAAATTCAGGCAGTCTGAATATTGCTCTGCTGTGTCCTATGCCCGCTGTCTGGGAGTCTACCTGGAGAGGCTGGAGGTCTGTGTGTGTCCTCCACGCAGGTCCTTGGTAGCCCAACGACTGGAGCAAACCATCAGCGGGCTGTTATTTGAGCTTACCAGGTAAAGGAGTGTTTCCTCAAGGCCCGTCTAAACCAAATCTTAGTTTTACACAATTCAGCACCCCAATTAATCCCTCCTTAGACTGTAACTCCAAATTTAACATTATTTTGTCTCCACAGAGTTAAGGCCCCACTGCAGTCCCTTTCCCTCATAAGGCTGGAGTTGGACCGGACCTCCTGGACTTTAAGGCTCAGGAACTCTTTAGTAAACTGCCTGATTCGCTTCTTCCACAGAGGATCCTCAGCTCTCTCCTCTGTTTGTCTGAACGGGATGCGAAACAACATGAATCAAGTGAGTACAGCACCAGTCCAAAGACAATGTATCAGCAGATATGTCACTGCCACGGGTGCTTCACCACAGTGCCAGTGGTAATCAAAAAGATAAGTCAGATCTCATCAGCTGAGGGCTGGGACTAAAGGTGTTCAGTATGTGAATGAATGAATCTTTAACACTGAATCCTCAAGCAGAACCGAGTGTGCTGAACCATCAGTGTCACTGTCAGAATCAGCTTTTTGTAGAGGAGATCCCCTCACTGGTGACTGACAGAGCCACTGACAGATCATTCATTATTTACAGTGTGTTATATTCTGGAGAAAAGCTTACTGAAAGACAGCAACATCCACAGAAACAGAATCAAGATGCAATAGCCCTGTTGCAGATAAGGCAATATTTGTGCTGAGCTAAATCAAACAGTTAGAATCAGCAACAGACTGAACGTACTCGAAACCAAGACTGAACTAAAGACAGGAAACAGTGACGTAATGTGACAATCCTGAAAAATGTTGCAAAAGATATAAAGCTTATTGGGACAGGTCTTCTGATGTTTGTAGTATGGTGATGGGATTGCATGGTGTAAAGAAAATGAACAAACTACAAAGTCAGTGACTACAAATCTTATAACTGAACTGAACGAAAGGATTTGAATCAGCAAAGTGATTCGTAATTTCCACCTCTACTTGGTAATGCTGTATGCCTGCCTTAATTCCTTTATAATAAATGGCATTCCACCATCCAACTTCTCACCTGTTTCTGATTCCCGATCTTTAAACCTGTAGGGTCTGGAGCTGCTTTCTGCCCTGTCACACTCTCAGAGGCGTTTCCACTCCCGGTGCTCTATCTCGTCTTTGGACTTGAAGGGATTCTTTTCTGGTAATGTGCATGTCCACCTCAACCCCAACGTGCCCCACTTCCTTCGCTACCTGCAAGGCCTCACCGACCTGAGCCTGAGTTACTCCTGTCTGTCAGATGAGCTGCTAACGGCTCTCCAGCACAGACAGAGAGGATTGAGGCCGACCTCCAGTAGAGACGGGAACACCCTGCAAACATTCTTACTGCACTGCACGCTGAGGGAGCCTCATCAACAGGTAAGCATGTAATTACCATTACTTGCTGAACTGCCAAGTGGGATACGGCAACCATTGGTATAGTGGACTATCCCCAATGACAATTGCTTAACTGCTTACGTAGATGGCTGGAGTGTGATGGCACTGAAGACATTGAAAAATCATACATGTCAGCTTCAGGGAGCTGAGCGTAAGGACACACACCTGCACAGTCTAGACGGTGTAATTATTCTGCCCATTTATCCACTAACTCAAATTTTCCTCTTGACAATGTAATAGTGTAGGTGCTGTGGGATTAGTGTAAAAGTCCTGGGTGTGAGCACATGCTGAAATAGCAAAAAAGTGAAGGAAAAATAAAATACCACTGGTGAAAATGAAACCCCCTCAGGTTTCCTTTGTTCATTTCTGTCTCTGCTTCATCTTCTCTGTCAAGCTGGTGTGTGGTGGCTCATGGGCAACTTTGGCATCAAGCTGCCCGGACCTGAAGGTCAAGCTCACGGTGGACCAAATCATCAACACTAACTGGCTTGCAAGGATACTGCTGCCTGAGATTCCCCTGACAGAATACACCATGACAGCTTTCTACTCCCCCGACGAAGACTGGAGCGCTAGGCCTCTCCTCTGTGACATGCTGCCTCAGTACAGACGCAGTCTGCAGGTCAGGGTGCTGAGCAAGTAGCTTTACAGAGTGCAAAGTGTAGAGAGATGGTGTCAAACTGAATGTTCACCCACAAACACATTATGTGAAATATATCAGTTCAGGCCATTTTGGTGTGATTTGCTGAGGTTTGGAGATAAAAAAAATTAGCAGTTAGTAAAAAAGTAGCACATCACATCTGGGAAGAGATAATGATCTTTGGCAATGTCGGTCGGTCGGCCCACCACTTTGGTCCAGACTGAAATATCTCAACAACTATTGGATGGATTGCCATGACATTTCAAACTTACATTCATGGTTCTCAGAGGATGAATCCTACTGACTTTGGTGATCCCCTGACTTTTCCTCTAAAAACAAATGACATTCCCATCAGCCTCCGCTGCCCTTTGCGTTTATTGCTAATTACTAAATGTTAGTATGCTAAACATCAGCATGTTAGCATTGTCATTGTGAGCACGTTACCATGCTGATGTTAGCATTTAGCTCGAAGCACCACAGGGCTGCTAGCATGGCTGTATAGACTCTTAGTCTTGTTTAAATATTGTTTGTTTACACCAAACTGAACTCCACCAAACACATTTTTAGCATGAAATTTAATTATAGACCTTGGAAACAGTAGTTTTTTTCCCCAGAGCTTTCAACCGCTTCTCACTGACATGTTGAGATGCGGTTGAAAGCTCTGGGAAATAAAACTAGTAAGTGGACCTGGAGTAAAGATTTCCTTGTCAACATTTTTTTGGTTGTCTACTGCCAAATCTCTGGAAAATCACACATAAACTATCTGATTGGGACTGATTAAGAAACTAAAAACAAGCTACAGTAACCCCAATAATGGGTCTTTGGGCAGCATGTTTACTGTTGCCGTATTGATGTGTTGGATTAGCTGGATTCAACAACACTGTTTTGTCACTATTTGTTATCTGTGTTGTTAATAGAAGGGCAGATTTTGTGATTTAAGCTTTGTGTATATTTTGAAAAGTGTACGTCAATACAGTACATTTCGGGGTGGTTATATTGAATTACAAGTCATGTTTGGAGCAAAAAACACGGCAGGAAATAGTGCTGTGGCGAAGAACCAAATGGATTTCAATTCAATTAGTACATTAAAACAATGTGAATGTATGGTAGGTAACCTTCATCTTGTCTGTCTGTAGTATCTGACACTGGACCTGAGCAACTGCAATGAATCACTGGATGAGGAGCTGCTGGAGCTGGTTAGGGTGTGTGAGCGTCTGGAGCAGCTGAGAGTCTGGGCTTTCTTGGAAATCAGGACTGTGGAGAGGCTGCTGCACATCAGACTGACACAGAGGCGCTTACTCAACAAGATCAGAGTGAGCACAAAAGATCAACAGTGTCTGAATCTGCGCATGTACTGAGATGTATATCACACCATGATAATGCCCCTGTTGATCATTATGTCTTCCAGTTGAGAATCTACTCAGTAAGTGACGACACCGAAGAGCAGGAAGACCAGCTGGAGGAAATGTTGTCGTCCCATCTCCATCTCCCTCCTGAACTGGAGTTTTACGCTGTAGTCTACCCCTTTGTATGATCACTGAACACGTGCAAAGGTGACTGTAGACAGGTGGACGAGCGCACAAAAACTTCTCAAAAAATAAAAAACAATAAAAAGAATGAAGCATAAAATATGTCTGTTTTACAAATCAATTAACCAAATGAACAATAATTGGTCATTTTAGTTTGTAGTCTTGACACTGACCTAGTTTCATTGTAAAGGGTGGTCGGGGGAGGCAGTGTGTGCGTTTGCGCGTGTGTGCGCTCTGGCATGGCAGAGCACTATTTAAGGAAACAAGGATTAAGAGCCAACAGCAATATACTTAACTCTTGATTGTGTGGCTCATGACACACTACCAAGGGAGCGAAGCTTTTAATCTTATTAATTTGATTTCTTCTAATTATTATTATTATTAAGTATTAGAGTAAATCCCTGTATTATGTTACCTCAACATCCCTCTGTTATCACATACTAATACAAATGCACAAATACATGATACATACCTCTACATACTTTCATGTATGTATATATACTAATGTACACTTAATTCCGTTCTAATCTATGCTATTCCAGTGCAGCACGTTGCCAGTCTATGGCACTATATCCTTGACTTGCACTACTAATCTGCAGTATATATATTAAGCATACATTCTGTGTATATGATCCTAGTTTTAGTTCAGTCGCTTTACTTATTATTTTTTATTATTTGTGGCTTTTGTTGTATTTTAATTTCTAACCCACATCCTTGCAACATTTACTTTTTTTAAATTTATTTTATGTGACTTGGCTGCCATTACAACATAATTTCCCGTTGATAAAGTACCCCACTGATCTATCTGTGCACAGTGTAAGTGATGCACAACATTTTTAAACTAACCTTTAAAAATGTTTATTTGCACTTTATAGGTTGATACTTGGTGCACATTTTGTCTATCTATCTATCTATCTATCTATCTATCTATCTATCTATCTATCTATCTATCTATCTAACTGTTAGCCTCAGCACATCAATAAAACAGCACCCTGCACGTTATTGGTCGCCAAAAGCCATGCATAGTCACATGACATGAGTAATGGCATTAGGCAGCATGGTGAGCCAATGGCCTGCCCCATCACCTGACCGCTATTTGAATATTGATGCTCCCTCAGCCGTCACATTGGTGCGCCTTCCTGTGTTGTTGTTGTGTGACATTGTCTGAGTGGGACCATCGCCACAGTTGGGAGATTTTCTTTACCCCTAGCCCCGACGACCAAAATGTCCTCACTGCTGAAGCCGTTTTCGGCGTGTGAGGGGCCGTGCGAGAGCTGCGGTGTCAGGAGAGGATGCCCGAGCTCGGCTCCCCATCAACAGCCTCCATCGAGGCGTCTGGCCGCCGCTGCCGCCGCGGCGGGGCTGGGCTCTCTGCCGGCCCACCAGCGGTCGTACGCGGCGAGGAGAAACCTCGCGGCTGCTGCAGTCGGAGGGAGAAAAATCACGCATCCTGGAAAGGCCATCCTTGCAGGTTGATTTTGCAACGCAAATATTCATCCCGCAGATTTGCCACTCATAGCCGCCCATTGCTTTCTGCACAGCAGAGCCTAATCTCAGTCTGTCGCCCATTTAGGCTAGCCATGCAGAACTGGGTTAAAACGCACTCAGCCAGCAGTGATGCTACAGCAGTTTCATGATGTAGTTGCAAGTATTTTGTTTGTTTTCTGTATTTATTTACTACTGCGCTCACATTATATTCTCTGAATTAATCTAAAAAGATAAAGAGGCTGAAAGGTTGCTGCTGTGTATTGAATAGAGGCAGGTTTACATTCAGTAGCCCTCAGCTAGCTATTCTTTCCAACTCAACACAGGCACTGCTGTGTAATCACATCACATTAGCATTTAATTAAAACAGGAATGATCTAGCCTCAGCACCACTCCACTCCAGTCCACCTCATCTGTTTAATAGCAGAGCTGGCAAGTTCTCTCAGAACATTCAAGAACAATCCTGCACAGTGAGTCAACAAATCCAGACAGCAGTGTTTCTCTCATTTCCTCCCTCTCACTCAGGTGGCATTGCAGGAGGAATCGAGATCTGCATCACCTTCCCTACAGAGTATGTCAAGACCCAGCTGCAGCTAGATGAGAGAGCCAACCCGCCGCGATACAGAGGGATTGGTAGGTCACTGGGACATGTATGACTGCTGACTGACTGCAGGTTTGTGTGCCAGTCTTCTGCTGGGTTACTCACTCCTGGATGCTGTGTGTGTGTATGTGTGTGTGTAGGTGACTGTGTGAAGTTGACCGTACAGGATCACGGGCTCAGAGGGTTGTATCGAGGTCTCAGCTCCCTGCTCTATGGATCAATACCCAAGTCTGCAGTGAGGTGAAGATGCACACGTGATACGCAGTGGCTTTTTCTTGACATATTTTATGCTGTATCACAGCTCGGCTTGGGTTGTAAAATTAAATGGCTGATGTCAAAGCAATGACACAGCATTTCTTGGTACTTAAGTTAAAGACAGCCACATGTGTAGGGCTGCAACTAATGATTATTTTCATTATCGATTAATCTGCAGATTATTTTATTATTGACTAATTGTTTGGTCTATAAAACATCAGAAATCAGTGAAGAATTGCTCAGAGCTCCAGGTGATCTCATCAAATGTCTTGTTTTGTCCAACCAACTGTCCAAAACCTAAAGGGCTTTAATTTACTGTGATGTTAAGACAAGAAAAAGCAGCTAATTCTCACATCTGAGAAACCATCAAAAGTTTAATATTTTTGCTTGCATTTAACGATGAATCAGTTATTAAGATGGTTGCAAATTAATTTTCTGTCACTCAACTAATTAATCATCTATATTACTGCTACTTATAAAAATTATTTAGTTGGTTTATTGATACTACCATTGAGTCAGGTGTTTGGATTACAATGGAATCCATCACACAGATGTTCCCCTATTGTTGTTTATTTTGACCCTTGTTATCCTTGAATGTGTCACCTTGACAGGTTTGGCACGTTTGAGATGCTCAGCAACCCAATGCGAGACGCCACCGGTCGGCTAGACAACACGCGGAGCCTCGTGTGTGGTTTAGGAGCAGGTATAGCAGAGGCCATCGTGGTCGTCTGCCCCATGGAGACACTCAAGGTCGGTGGAGCTGGAGCCTATTACACATTTCTTTTACCTGAGGAAGCACTGTCCATATCTGCTTTTATCAACAACGATCTGAATGAACAATGGACTGATGAAATGGGTTTTTCCCTCGTCCTCCAGGTGAAGATGATCCATGACCAGTGTTCCCTCAGACCTCGCTACAGAGGCTTCTTTCACGGAGTCAGTGAGATTATTAGAGAACAGGGTAAGAGAGCAGGATGGATCAACATGGTATAAGTGGCTCTTATTTATATATTTATTTTTTGATATCTCAGTGTGTTACTACCAATGTGCATATGTGTAGTTTGTAATGAAACATTATCTGTTTGACTCATTTAGGTGTGAGGGGGACATATCAAGGTCTGACAGCGACTGTGCTGAAACAAGGAACCAATCAGGCCATCCGATTCTATGTGATGAACTCGCTGCGCAATTGGTACAAAGGTGAGAAAGCCTACTTTCTGCAAAACAAAATCCAATGTCCCTGTCTTTTGTCGACCAGTCTTTTTAATTTTCTTCCTATTTCCTTCTGTTCTCCATGAATCCAACTTTTGGATTTGGCCTCTAAGGTGATGACCCCAGGCGAGAAATGCATCCAATCGTCACGGCGATATTCGGAGCGACGGCGGGAGCTGCCAGCGTCTTTGGAAATACACCTCTGGATGTGGTGAAGACCAGGATGCAGGTAGGAAAACGCACCCTGTGATGATTTTATCACCGTCATCAGGTCTGCCATTTTAAGACAGTTTTTTTTTTGTAGGGTTTGGAGGCCCACCGCTACAAAAACACAGTGGACTGTGCTTTCCAGATCTTGAAGCACGAAGGCCCACAGGCGTGAGTAACCCTGTTCCTGCTCCTGATGCATGCTGGTTAGTTTTCACTACTGTAGACAAAACATCTCATCTTGTCCTTCCTGCAGGTTCTACAAAGGGACAGTTCCCAGGCTTGGCCGCGTGTGCTTGGACGTGGCCATAGTCTTCGTTATCTATGAGGAGGTGGTCAAACTACTCAATGAGGTGTGGAAGACCCAGTAGACCGGCCACAGGCGGTGACAGAGGTCCAGAGGGAAGCACAGACGAGTGCCTCATGCTACACACAACTGAACACCTCTAATTCTTCTTCATACTAGCTGTCTGCGTCGCCCCGAGCAGATGACACTTCATCTTAACATTTAATCATTGCAAATCATTTACATAAAGTAAAAGATTTGCAGGATGTACCCTAAACATGGCGATAAAAAAAGGGAGGGAGAGTGGCTGGTTGCACGAAACAGCTCAGTTTAGCATTTCTCTCTAGTGCAGAGTTAAGAATCATTTTATTATGAAGAACAGGAAAAGTCAAATGAAGTAAGAAATTATGTGTTAGTCTGTGTGCCTGACCAAACTTGGTCTGACAGTTTCTTGAATCTTGTTACCAGAAACATTACTGTACTTAGAGAAGAAACACACGTTTTATTAACCAAAGGTTCAAATTAGAGCGGGGGAGGAAGAGGAAAAAAAGAACTTGAGCAGGTTAAAAAAGGGATATTACATGTCTTAAGTTTTAGCTTCCTATGACTGTTGTTACCGTACATGTTGTAGAGTGAACACTTTGTACTCAAACCATAAATGTGTCTTTTGATTCACTGAGTACTTACTATACTGAGTGAAGAACAGAGATGCTATTGGACACAAACAGGCTCGCTGCAGTACTTTAAAAATGTCTGTGCAGAACTTCAACACATCTGGGTGTTGCAATTGCTTACTTGACTGTGCTTGTGGCATCAATCACACTTAAACATTCACGGTATTTCCTCACCAGTGATGAACCGTAGATATTGTTCATTGTGCATTTTATGGCTGTTGCTGACCACCTGAGTACAGCTGCATGAATCTTGCTGTAGCGTCTATCCTGTTAACGTGACAGTGGCTCGCAAGCTGCACAAACTGGTCTGGAGTCAGTAGCCTACCTCTCCTGCAGATTGTTTCAGAGTGTCAACCTGATACAAGTAATCGTTGACGCACTTAATGTACGAAACGAATCTATATGTAGCACAATCTTCACATGCAGTCTTGAGTAGGAGATGAGTCGGTTTATTAATAGAAGTGTGAGCTCTTTGTTGGCATTCTGGTAAAATGACTACATTTTCAACATTAGGCAAGTTACCGAGGTGTTCAGTTGGTGGTTGAGTTCTCTGCAGCTGCATGTGAAGGCTTTATTTTGGAATATTTCACCAGTAATGCTTTGTTCAGACCCTCAGTCAGGCTGCTGTTTCCAAGCAGCCGCTGGCGAAATACAAAAGTGAATTCACTTCTACTCAACATGTCCGACTATGTAAGCCATATGACTTCAATGTGCGTGAGCCTTCAGTGGTTTTCTTCTACTTATTGATTCACTCATGCAACAGACTGTCCCCTAGTCACACATTACATCATTTTAATATTCTTTGTTTACCTCAAGCTAACCTGCTTCATAGGCTTTTTGTATGCTGACTGATGAAGTTGTTAATTAGCCATCTTTAAATGCACTCATTCTTGTCTAATATAGTGTTTACATATGTTGAATGACATCACAGGGGCAGTAGATATGTCAGAGGCTCGATGACTTACGTGACAAATATGTAACCAAGGCTTAGTTTTGATCGACCTAGTTGCACCACACAGCCTTGCACAGAAGCCTTTTTACTCCTCTTTGCCAAACCACTTCAGTAGAATCGCCAATATTTCATATTTATGTCTGCCAGTTTGTTGTCATTCACTAAAGCACATTTTTACTGTATAGACTACGTGTTTATGCTTTGCTGCTTTTCATAAACAGGCCAACAGCATGCGTACCTTATCGTACAGCAAATCAGATCTGGTGCGATCATTCACATTTCAGAAGGTCCTGTTGGGCAGACTGAGGGTTCATTTGTGTTGAGGAGAAACTGAAATATGTTGGTAGGACATCAGAAAAAATATTGTTAAAAAACATCAGCTTTACATGATCAGACGTGGAAACCCCTGAAGAAGCATATTTAGACATAACACGGTTTCAATAAACTTGTGATTAATAAACCCATCTGCGTGACTCTGGAAATGTGTGTTCAGACATCAGATAATTTAAATTAACTTCTAATTTACTCAGATGTAATACTATAGGGCATATGTGTGTGTATATATATTCTTATTCACTGTCACCTGTAAAAGGGATAGAAAGATGATAGAAAGAAAATCTTTTCCCTCACACTTACTGGAGTAATAACATCCGAGTAAATTTTAGCTCCAGCCAATGTCCAGTAACATATAAAGACTGCCGTTTAAAACGATGTCAGTGGACAGTTTAGATTAGCCATAGAGAACTCAAAACCTTTGGTACCTTTATCTATCTGTACTGGAGGCAAATAGAGAAAACTGTTGTGGGCAGCATTGAAAATAAAGTATTCAATGACGTTAAAAACATATTGTACTGTGACAACCAGTATTTTCTTACAGGTTTTGATTTTCTAAATAGAAAACTTATCAAATGAATTAGAAGTGAAGTAAATACCATACAGTCACACTACAGAGCTTTAAAAGTTATTTACCTTAACCGGTAAATAATTTTTCTTTGTTGGTTTCCTCCACCACCTCAAGCACTAGCTTTAAGGATTTGCAACTGTCTGCCTTAAAAATGAACATAAATGAGCCATGTTGTCAACTGATCTTCAACTGGATAAACGCTCAAAGCTGCTTCTTCAGATAACGTAAACTACAAGGTAAAAGCTGTGATGTAAATATTTATTCATAAAATATTCACAAAGCCAGTTTCATACAGAAAACGGGTTGTTCTAACTGGAATGGTGAACCTGTTTTTTTTTATTTTCCCAGAGCTGGTGACGGGAAATCAGCTGGCTGAGGCTTTGCTGCCTGCAGGACAGAGGGGATTAAAGGCTGAAGGAGCAGGGCGAGCGCGGTCGCCATTAACATCACAGAGGAAGGTATTAGCGCTCCCACCTGTTGCCCCGCCAGTCCACCTGTCACCTACAGTATATAGTTCGTCTAGTGAGGCTTAAGGTGAGAAATACATTAGTTTTCCTTAGGTGCTGGTGAAATCCTTTTTTAATCTCTCAATGTGTGCATCTCATTTCATTTCTTTAATATATTCTGTATTTAGAAATTGAAGCATTAGGTTATGTATTCATTTTTAAATACATAACTTTGTGGTTTCTGCATATGGGCGTGGCACTATAATAAGGATTTAAACTTAGGAGTAAGTTCTTAACATGTTAGGGCCCCTGATGTGTACAAAACAACATGTACATGGATGGAAACTGTTTCATGTTCAAATTTGAGATGCTAACACTGACATACATATTACAGTGAGCTTCTACTTGCAGTGATCTCAATGGATGGAAGTTCTGATGATTATAAACTCTCCTATTTTACATTCCCACTCAGCTAAAGACCTTTATGGTGTTACATCCTTAATATTCCCACATGGGTTTCATACCTGGAGAGGGCATTTGCATCATGACTGGACCTAGAGTTCTTTCACACAATGCCATTGTTGACAGACAGTATAATAAAGCCAAATGGGGGATTAGGTACAGTCTAGCCACCCTTGCTCCAGCTGTCAGGCTTCTTGACAGTAGAAGATGTGTAACTTCTGCCAAAGTTAGGAAGGGGGACCACAGGTGTGGCTATCTTCTCCATCTAGAAATACAACAACACAAGACCAAAGGGAGGGAGTGAGGGAACACTGGTATTTAACTTGAACTAACTGACAAAAAGGTAAAGGTGGCTTCTTGGCATCTTACTCACATTCTGAGACATTTGTCTTTCCCGCCACTGGCCACTCTTTGTCCATCAGGACTCCAGTCCACTGCAAAAACCTACACACAAGAAACAAGGCAATTAGACAAAAATAAATAAAAATGCAATCAATACACAACTATCAGGAAGCAGCAGTTTTCTTTCCCTCACCTCATCAGCGTGGCCAGGTAGGTCCATGTTAAGCTTCCCAGTCTTCACGTCCCAAACTTTAAGTGTGCTGTCGCTGCTGCCACTGACCAGCAGCCTGCTGTCTGCTGACCACGCCACTTGATACACAGATGCCACATGGCCACGTAGGGACATTAAGTACCTTTGGGCAAGTGGACAAGCAGACAGAGACATATTTACACAGTGACACATACATACACACAAATCTTAGGCTTACAGCACCATCGCCTGGACAACAGCAGGATTACACACAGATTCATTTAAGATCCACTAGACAAGATGAGTGGTTGAGAGATCTTCTTACTTTCCAGTGCGTCCATCCCAGATTTTAATGGACTTATCGAATGAGGCGGAGGCGAGGAGCCTGGTGTCTGGGGAGAAGAGCACTTCATTGACCAGAGCGCTGTGGCCGGTCATCCTGGCCAGAGGCTTCTTGTCCTCTGCAGGGTTCCACAGGAACAAGGTAAAATCATCTGAGCCGGACACCAAACGCTCTGGAGCTGGACCCTGCAGCACGAGAGCAGGAGTAAGGGTACTGATACAAGGGACATACAGACTTGAACACATCAGTACAGACAACAAACAGTACTTACCCTAACTTTATTATATCTCTGCAAAGCTTTCTCCTTCAGCTCTTCCACTGGGGGAAACAAAATGCTTGTTACATGAAAACATCCTCTTGCAAACATTGAAGCCAGAGAAGCAAATGTTCCCACTAACACTGTATCCCAAGAGAAAGTTAAATGATCCTTACGTGATCCAGTGAGGTCCTGGGGGTTGATAGTGGCAGTTGCCGGTTCAAAAGCTCCAGTGCGCAGGACATAGTCTGTGCTGAGAGCCAGGGTGTTCACCCAGTGGGCGTGACCCTGTAGAGTCCTGCACTGGACACCCTATAACCACACATACAAATACACATCAAGTCTTGCTTTGCCACGCAGATGTCTCCTCCCTCTCATTCAACTCATTCTGTCCGTGGCGATAAACATTTTAATACAGCCACACACACTTACTTACATCTTTGGCTCTCCAGACTTTGACCGTTCTGTCCTGGGAAGACGTGTAGAGAAGTCCATCTCCTCCCCACTTCACACAGGTGACTGACTGAGTGTGTCCGGTCAGGATCTTCTCACAGCGTCCCAACACAGTGTCCCAAATACGCATCGAGCCGTCCTTAGAGCTACTGGCCAAGTACCGACACTCTGGGTTACTGGAAGGGAGAGGGAGGGGCGGGTCAGAGAAACAGAGAATCAGGACAGAATGCTTAAAACAATGTTTCACAGTTCAAAATCAAGTATATACTACAAAGAGCCAAAGTCCTGACGTCACGTCCTGGCTGGTCTCTATTCCACTAGCTTCTGTTACTCAATGCAGTCTAATAAAACCTATTCCTGGGCTTTACTGTCCATATTCGAAAACAAATTGGTATTCACTACAGAACTTTCTATTAAAAAAGGTGAAATTTGCACAATTTTGAAATTTTTGAATCATTTGTTAGCATACAAAAAAACTACAACTCCCATAAAAATTTACCAGTGTGGCAGTGTGGGTACTTTGGTCATCATAACTTAGTTTCGCCTATATCCATAATGTCCACCAGCGCTCTCTTCTAAAGTCATTTTTTTTTAACTTATTAGTTGTAATCTCTGTTGTTTAAAAACATATACACTTTTGAACTAACCACGGCCTATGGACTCGCCTCAAGTGACTTAATTACTGTACAATTCTGCATTTACAGGGAACGATGGAACGTCTGCACTGACTTGACTGAGTGCACAGGTGTTACTAATAACATTAACAATAGCTCTGTTCTATATAAGTGTCCCAGTAAGCCATGACCTATGTGACAGTGAGCCATCATGCACAATACCAGGACCCTAAAACTGAAGCAGCTAAATGGAATCCAGCCATTTCATTATGTACACTTGTGTTTTTCCTAATGTAACATGTCAAAATGTTTTCTGTGAAAAAGGCCAATAGTAAAATGATAGGCAGCAATTTGCAGAAATGAGAAAGTGATGAACTGAGCGCTCACAGATGGAGAGGTTCCCAGCAGAGCCAAGTGATCCACTTGCTGTGTCCTGTCAAAGTCTTCCCCATCTGTGTACCCGTCACTGGATCCCACAGACAGATCTACAGAAATAGCACCACAGAAAACAAACACTTGATGTTCATGGGATACACTTTAAAAATACAGATCAGACGTGTGTGTGTGTGTGTGTGTGTTGGAAGCTCACCTGACTGTTCTTGCACCCTGAAGCCAGCTTCTTGCCATCAGGTGACCAGGCGATGCTCAATACCCAATGTGTGTGTCCTGAAATAAAGCAGGATACAGCTCAATGGCGTCTAAAACCATTAATCAATCATTTCTATCTTGATGCATAGCAGATCATACTGCCCTATACCAGTGGCTTTATACCTCTGGCAGTGTGGTGAGGCGTCTCAGTCATCAGGTCCCAAAAACGCACTGTGGTATCACCTGAACCGCTGGCCAGATATCTGAAACAAACAAGGACAATTTAATTAACAGGATATCTAAATCTACCCAGGGTTTGTCTTCAGAACCTTCTTCATAGTGCCATTCCCTCTTATTCTTGTTATATCATAAGTACTCAGTTGTTCATTCTGTCTCAGTTACTCACTTGCCGGTGGGGCTGAAAGCAGTTGAGATGACAGCTTCTGTGTGTCCCTGTAGTGTGCTGGTACAGCGGGCCACAGCTCGAACCCTGAACACAGCCTGAGGCTGGTACACCACTGGCAGAATTTGCTCTGTCTCGACGGCAAGGGCCTTCACACATGACCCCAGACTGGACACCACCTCGGCTTCTCCACGCACAAAAAATGCCAGTGGCACTGGCTCCTCCTACAGTGGATAGCAGCAGAAAATAAGATACATTCACTGGGCGACACCTTTTCATTTAAAAGTGAATATTGTAGATGTGGACAAAGCCTGGTTAAACATACAATAGTCTTCATGTGCAGATGTGTGATGCCTAATCACAACTTAAATTCTATATTTATGTTATATAATTCCAGCTGATTACCTTCTGTAGCAGCGCATTGCAGACCAGCTGTAGTTTGTCTGGGGTGATGTCCAGAGGCACATCAAAAGGTGAACCCAGAACCTCCCCATTCTCGTCCTGAAACTGGATCAACAGCCGCTCCACGTCCTCACTCGTCATCCTCTGTTTGGTTCAGATCCAAATCTAACAATAATATATTCACACAGATGGAGGTATGATCACATATGGTATAATTATTTAAGTACATACTGTAAATAATGTCAGAATAAATCTTAACAGGTAACTGTTAATGTTCAGTTTGCCCTTAGTGTTTGGGACATCTCTGAATGTAAAATATAAAAAAAAACTTATTTTTGCTGAAAGTACACATCCAATCCCTGATAAGACGGTGCAAGTGGAGACATCATGTGTTTTTTTTGATAGACTGTTTTTCAGTCATTTCTTGTTAGCTAGCTAAACTACCTGACAAAGTGTCAATTACGTTAACTCTCTAACTTCATTAAGAAAACAGGACGGGGAGCAACACATTGTGCAGCCACGTTTAACACTGTTATTATTAACATTTGAGGCACATCGTACCACCTGAAACCGACTATTAAGCAGTTTTAGGTAGCCTATGTCAACCATAGTCAATGATGCTAACTCGGCTAGCCTGCTGTTAGCCACCGTTTTGGACACCTGAGTCCCTTTAGCAGCGATCGCAGGGCAACAGGATAACCGACACTTGTTTACACAGCTGTGTCCAGTTTTATATGACACTGGATTGGCACATACATGCGCTGAAACTTTACCTTTAGCGAGGTAGCGATGCGTTAAAACTCCCCACGTGTGTATCTCCGAAGAGCCTTTAAAGGAGAGATGCTCCACAGCGAAATTGTCACGTCGGCGAACGGATTCGCGCAAGGAATTATGGGAGAGTAATGTCGTAACTCGTTTCCTCAGTTGGGATTGCCGTAACACTTTACTCATCTTCACTTTTATTGTATTTCTGTAAGTTCTCTGCTCGATATTTCTAAAACTCGTATTATTGTTAAATTAGATGAATAAGTGTTTGATTATACAATTTTAACAACAACAACAACTACAATAATAATAATAATAATAATTTCATTGAATAAAGAATGCACACACAAACACACCACACACCTGCCTATCACTTCTCATATGAAACTGATATATTTTCGTTTCCCTGTTAACAGTATTAGTTTTTCCATGTGTACAGTTGCGGTATGGATGGTAAGATAAAATGGTTAATGAAATTGTAAATGGATGACTGGTCGTGTTATGTTGGATCTAGCTGTAACTCATAAGTACCCATATGACCCTAATCTAATCCTAATCTGTGTAGTGTAAGGGCAAAATTTCTCTTTTCCTTATTACTAGATATGTTTAGTGTAATTAAATTTCTCTCTTTATGTCCCATATATATGTCTAGTGTGATAACTTGTTTTTCCTGTTAATCAGTCTTAATTCTGTACACTTAGATAATTTCTGTTTGGGGTCATCTCTGTTTAAGGTACATTGGTATCTTGGTTGGTTGCAGCGGGAGGACAGATTGTTTGTAATCAGGGGAAAAGACAGCTGCAGTCTGGGGAACAGTCTGAACTGGGCTTCCAGCCTTGGGCAGGGAAACTTAGCTGGAGACAGACTCTTTGTTAGAGGTGATTCTGTACTCTGATATGTCTGTCTGTGGATTGTAAGGTTATAAGTATGTGACAGCTGCTCTCCTTCTTTGTCAGACGCTTCATATGCATTTTGGTGTATGATCTCTGTCCTTCAGCTGAATCGGATTGACTCTGTGTGCTCGCCTGCACCCTCCTTTCATTTACCTCTTTTATTCTTATTTACCATTTCATCTTATTGTTTCATTCTTTTCTTAATTAAATATACAAAAGACAACGGCTTGTTGAATCTTCATTTTATTTGCTCCCTTCTCCAAAGGAAATACACAATTTCCACCACATGTAGTACTTGAGAATACGATTCAAACTGAAAGAGAAAATAACCAAAATAACTAATTTTCTTAAAATTAGAGGCTAGTCTAAAACCATGTCCCCAAATCACAGTGTTGTTGTCGGATCATGATATGTCACAGTATAGTGTGATGTTTCATATAATATTGTGATATTATTTTTGTGTGGTGTTACTACAAACTGCTGAGTAACAGGTTATAGGCCTGAATTATTGGTAATTTACCTTACTTAGAACTCATTATTATCCCACTGATTAGTCATGTCCCACTGATATTAGACTTAATTAGACTTCAAACATTTTAACACATTTTCATCAAGATGAAAACAGAAGTCCTTGTTGCACATTTTAGAAAGAAGTTACTGTGGTCACAGATGAACTTGAAAGGCATTTCTCATTACTTCCCTAACCAACAACCTGTACTTCATGTACAGTATTTCATTACCACAATGAAACACATAATGCCAAAACCCATCCTGATTGTGTTTTGTTGCTGTGATATTGTTCTCTATCAATCAATCAGTCATCCATATATACACAATTTCACTATAACACACATGCACACGCACAGAAAATGTGACACTTCTATGACAACAATCATTTTAGCATTTGAATAGAAAAGTCATCTGGTATTGCATTATAATGTGAGAAACTACAGTTCAGAAGTTTAGAGCAAAATAGATAAATAATTCATTCAAATCTTTAAATCAGGAATTCAAAATGTAATCTTATCATGATTCTGTTTATTGCCTTAGAGTCTGTCGTGATACACATTAGACTTATATTTTTGCATACAGTGTACATTACAAATATTTGATATAAAGCAATATATGACTCAAAACACCTCAGTGTAGAAGTCCACATCAACATCCACATGTAACATTAAATGGTCTTAGAGGAATTCATGTGTACATGATATTTTAATCCTTTCTCCCATATATATATCGTTCCACCTTAAGATGCTTGGGTCCAATAGTTGGTGCAAATAATCCATAGCAAGAATTTTAAAAACGTAATTACCAGATACATCTTTCTGCATTAAGACAGTACAACTAAAGTAAAACAGCGTGCATCAACATATAATATTTTATACAACTGTTCCTTATGATTAGCAGATCTTTCTTCCAGTTATTGTACAACCCTCTGCGCTGGCACTAATGTAGACCAAACCAAAAACATAAAAATGTATTTTTAAATACAATTTGACCAAGGACTGTGTTGACCTGCAGCACAAATGTAACTTATTCCTGTATTTTCTGCTCTAACAGGCCTGTGGAATAAGCTGGACGGCTACTCATTACAGTGAGTTCGTAGAGAAACTGTTCCAGCGAGAGTGAATCTGACTTAAGGTGAACTCCTTAAAGGCAAAGTTGGAAAGAACAAATTGAAGTTTCCAGTCCATGTGATGGCACAGTGTGGTGGCCATTATTTAACAACTGAGTCAGCTTATCCAGTAGATGGTGGTGTTGATCTTGGGGCATTTGAAAGTCTGAATCAATTCTGTGTGAATTTCCAGGGGAGAGGAATAAGATGTGGCACTGCAGTGAATTTGTTCTTATTTGCTGAGCCCGTTGATGTTCTCAGGAACGAGGCCTTCCATGACGGCACGCTTTGACTCCAGGATCTGCAAGATTGAAGCAAAGATGGGATCCTTAAATTAAACAGCCCACTGCCATACACATTTCCTACTGCAAATATACACTCAGTGGCCACTTAATTAGGTACATCTGTACTATCTATTGCAATTCAGTACAACAGCTCTGCCATAAATTCTACCTTTACAAAGTTTATAACGTTCAGTTTTTGTTGACATTGTCGGAAATATGTAAATTCAATTACTGAAAATTTACATATTTTATTTGTAGTTTATTTATTTAACAATTACTCATAGAAACTGTGCCTTGTGCTATTTAGCATCACAGATTTCAGTGTTAGTTAAGCTTTTATTTCTGGCAATATCACAATACAATAATGAATGTTAATGAGCACAGGCTGAAGTGTCTTAGGCCATAAATGGCACAATTCTCTTCTAAGTAAACAAATAATTACAAGGTACCGACATATAATAAAGTGTAACTACAGATGTGATAGTGGTACACTCACCTGGATGTTAGCGCTGAGGCCGATGATGCTTTGCATGTTTGTACTGTAGTAACCCAAAACATACTGTCCACTTAGCAGAGGGATCTCATCCTTATCCACAGATATCTGCAACCAAAACACACACACACACACACACACACACACACACACACACACACACACACACACACGCATACACGCATATTGATGATGCATGCATTCATGTTTATTATTATTTGTCCAAACATGATACAAATGCCTCACTGGCACTTTACCTGTATGACTTCATTTGTCTCTGGCAACTCGTCCTCTCTAACCCAAACAAACGTTTCATAATCGGACGCACTCTTGAATCCCACCTGCAGGAGAACACCCCCATGAGTTCAAATCTGTCTTGCTTTATATTGTTTCTTTGTTTGTTTTCCCTCTATGTCTGTCCCAGTACCTTGTACAGGCCGATCCAGTCCCATGTGGAGGACATGAAGTCCTCTTGGACGGTGTAGTTAAGAAGCGCATCCTGGTCTGCGCTCCATACACCCAGAGGTGATATGTGCACCAGTGGTGTGTCAAAGCACTTCCTCAGCTGCAGGAAAGACAGGAGAAAAGAGATGGAGCTTTAACAATGTAGAAACATACTCTTCATTTAGTGGTTGCATCAGAAGGAAAAAAGCAGACCTATATGTATTGATTAACAGAACTGAGCAGCATAAAACAGAGTCCTAGCGTCCTACAGTGAGCCTGCTCTCACCTCCAGACTGAAGGTTGCAATGACGGGCTTGTGGTCACTGACTCCGTAGCTCATGTCACTGGTGTATTTGTCCTGAGTGACCAGGAGTGGATACTCATCGAGTCCATCATCAGTAGAAGTCGACGCCTTCTCATCATCGTCCTCTGATGGCAGGGTTTTGGGTTTGATGCGCCAGAGGATCCGATCCGTCCAGGCCGGTTTCCTCTTCTTGCCACTGTGCAAAGCAAAAGCACGTGTTGATATCACAGTTCCCAGTCTGAGAATGAGTTCTCTGTTTCTGTAAGTTCTCTGTAAGAATTCTCTGTTTCTAATGCTCACCTGGTATGTCACATTTCCATTTGTGTCTATCCATGTCAACCTAATTGACAATTCTTATTTTTACACAAAAATATTGGTACTGTTAATGAACACAAACACACACGTAATGCAGAGCTATACCTACAGTGTAGCATGCTGTGGAGAAAGGATGGATATCAGGAGTGGACAATACCATTTGACATGGTATTACAGCTTATGCACATTCCCTATAAAAAGCAACACATACATTATGCAAGAACAAACAGTGGGGTGCTGGCTGCAGGAGGGAGTTGTCTCAGGTCTTCATGTTTGCAATACATCAAGGTTATTATGTTTACTAAACCCCTTGGTGTCTTGTCATTTATATCAGTGTCTCCAGTTATTTTTTGATTGCAGGTTATATTTATATAACCATCAAGGTGCTTATTCTATAGTATGGGGTTATTCTTACAGGGCATATCTATGGAGACACCCACCTTGGTGGGTCTAGCTCCCTGTACCAAGCCCCCAACCAGACAGAGAGCAACCCCCAGGTGAGGAAGGAGAGGAGGAAGAAGAGGGTGGTGCTGCAGCGCTGCAGGGGCCTGGGTCTGTACATGGTTAGGGGCAGCGCCACAGTGCTCTTTCTGAGAGAGACACATATGGTGCTAGTGTCAGGAATGGATATGACTCACAGAAAGAGCTGCTCCCAACTGCATCTAGACATCAGGGTTTACTGCTTCGGCTGCTTTGGGTTCCTGTTCAGTGTCTCTCAGGGGTTACTTGTTTCATTTCAACTAAAGGTGTGGGGGCAAAAGCTTCAGGAAAAAGGACAGACAGTGCGGTGACAAAGAAATATGGGAGTGTGGGGCATGCAACACAAAAAACGTAGTGCGTCTTACTTAAAACCCAACCATGTCTTCGGAGTGCTGCGCAAAATCCAAACGGAAACAAGAACACAGATGAAGTTTGAGAATTGTGTTGAGTATTTGTGTGTAGTATATTTGTTTGTTGCACATGTTACCTGGTATCATAGGTTTCAGAATTACGGTCAAACTTGTAGGTGGGTTTAAAGTTTAATGGCCCTTCCTCAAATTCCTGCAGGAAAGGTTCCTTCTTCTTCATCATGATGAGCTGCAGGAACATGACATAAATTAGCAAGTGTGCATTATTGTGTGTGTGTGTGTGTGTGTGTGTGTGCTTGTTGCGGCACATCACCTGGTCTTTGTTCCACAGCAAATTAAGGCGTCCGCTATTGATGGACGAGCGGAGGAAGTGCAAGCCATGGTCAGCGATCCGGAAGTTCAGGTCGCCAAACCAGAACACCACCCTGTGTGAGAGGGATGAAGCCTCATTTTACCTGCTGTGCAACCCTCACTGCATATATTTCACAGTGTGTGTGTTTGTGTGCGAGTAGCGTTTGTGTGCCTCTACATGTAGGTGTACTGACTTGTGGTCCAGGACATGTGGGGTGTCAGAGATGTCAAAGTCTTGTGTCTCCAGGATGTACTCAAACTCATCAACACGCTGCAGAGCGTAGTTCATGTGAGCTGCTAGGTGGCAGTTAAGGAAGCAGACCATGTGCCCGTAGAAGGAAAAACGCACGGAAACTCCTCCTTTATTACCCTGACACAGAAAAACAGAGGAGGAACAAAGTATGTGAAGGGAAAGATAATGTGGATTTCCAAATACTCACAAAAATAAGTTTAAAGTCACATTTTTTTTTATCTTTTAGGAATAATGAATGCAGACCAATTCTAAGTAAAAATACAGTTTCATTTTACTGCAGTATTTACAAGAAAATGAAATATAGTGTACACACTTCTTAATCCCCCCTTTTAACTTGGATTGTGGATTAGACCATTTGTCTTGCAGTTTTAGTGTTCTTTGTTTGTGATTTTGTTCTGTCAAAGCTGTTGCACATTCCACTAAACAAACACAATAGGCCTTTCATAATGTGTTTAAACTATACAGCATCTGATGCCAAATGGATTCCTGGTATGCAGAGTTTAATAGTGTTGTTGTCTGTAAGGTTCAGGGCTAACCAGCGCTCCCATTGTGATTTCCTACCCAGTAGCCGAAGATGCCAGTACGAGTGTAGGTGGTCTGGATGTTTCTGATGTAGGGGAGATGAATTTGTTTGGCGAAAACCAGCAGCAGCAAACCCTGCATCCTTATTGATGTGACCTAGACAGAGATGGAGATTACGGTTTGAATTTTTTTAAAATTCTAAATATTTTCCTTTTATTTCTCCTATGAAATCTAGTTTAACTGAGTTTCAAATTACATATATGTACTGTAATTTATATTATATGAGAATATGTAAATAAACATCTTAAAGAAAAATAAATTGCATTAAAGATAAAAGCAAATGAAACAGAACACTACCAGTCTCACACTGTAAGGTACACACATCCACATCCACATATAAATACACAGGACCCAAAATGTGTAACTTCTTTTTAAACACAGTACTATTTCCCTTTCTCTCACCTTGACGAAGCCTCTGGGTGCCAGTGTGTCCATGAAGACGTGGCTCCAGGAGTCCTCCACTAACAGTTCAGAGATGAATCTCACAGGGGCGGCATTCACCTCCTGCAGGCTGACACACACCAACACAAACGAATGAAAAAAGCAACACACTGACGTACGTTGCCAAATCATTAAAAGGAATTATTATTTAATCTCTCAGTCCAAAGTTTTAAATTCCAGTCTCCATACTGTTATTTCTCACCCAATCACATAGAGGTCTGTGGGGGGTTGGACATCTAGTTGCAGCAAAGAGGTGACGTCTTCAGGAGGCTCCGCCGTGGCCACGTTCCAGGTCACCATGTGCAGCCTGTCAGCGTGTTTGGTAATGACAACAAAGTGATGGAAGGGGATAAAATATTGACAAATCAGTTGCATTGCTACATTTTCTCTGTCTCAGAGTTATTGCATTCACTTTACTATGGAAAATTACAATGGTGTGCTAATTTAATACTACAGGTGATAATACTGGAAAGCAAACCATTTTAATCCAAGTCAGTTTTAAGTTCTTCTTTATTTTTACTTTATTTCTATTTTCAATCCTACTTATTAATTGTAATAACATATAATACATAATTGACAACAGTCAACAGTTTGTTTGTGTCCTTGAACAAAGTATAGAAGACATAATAACATATTCACTTTTTCAACATCCACATTTTTTAATCTTATATGGATAACTGGAAACCACTAAGAAGTGTAAAACTGTAATAAAAAACAACCCAGGCATGATCCAGATAAATTTCAACTATTTCAAAAGTTCCCGTCAGCTTTTTGAATTGATTTTTACAACACGAGTCCTTTTCTCTAAGGTGGTGAAGGAAAGAAAGTAAAATAAGGATTCAAACACTTCCTGTGCGTCTGTGTAAACCTGTGTATGCATGAATAAGCACGTCAACCTGAATGCGTCTGTGGGAATGAAGCGGCCGCAGAGCTGAAACGCTTCATCCAGCGTGCGGGACACTTCTTCACTGGCTTCATCGTCAGAGCTCATGTCCTCTATGCAGGTCAGCAGCTGAGACAAACGCTGGCGGAGGAGCATCTTGGACCTCGAGCCCTGAGACGCTGAGCTGCTCATGCTGTCTGAGCGCACCCGCAGACTGTCTGTCAAGAGGTCCATCTTTGGATGTTAGACTGAACAAAGGTCTTCCTTGTGTTACCCGTATGTCCTCAAGATTACTCAAATAAAAAAGATGCTGTCCTGCAAAGGCAAACAAGCAAAATCCAGTGGAAGAGATGCCTTTGGCTCGATTTCTACTCAGACTTCTATGGTTGGTTTGGTTGCAGCCATTTGATGAGAGAGGCCTCCCTCTCTGCTCAGGCCACTGGAAGTAAGTCCTAGTTTGTCAAATCTCTCCGCATGTGCTTCAGACAGCTTCTGATTTAGGTCCTCTAAACTGGCCAGGATGAAAAACTCGAAAAGCCCAGGGTTAAGTTTGTCTGCACCGGTGCAGTCCTTTCTGTGGCAGAGCCCCGTGTGGTCATGGAGCAGTGGAGCAACGACTGACAAAGCGGTGGGGTCGACTCAGGAATGTGGGCAAGAACGAGTCCGATTTGGACTATAATCGCAGGCAGGAGACGGGCATGTGAACACGTGTGTGTTTGTCTGTGGGTGTGTGTAGTCACAGAGAGTAGAAGAGCAGGACTGGAGGCTGATCCTCCATCATTGTGAGTATTGTTGCAACGCTTGGGTAACGCTTCAGATCCCTAAGAGGTTTACCACCAGCATTCTCTCTATCAGCTGAATACACAGAACAATGCATTTAACCCCGCAATTACAGTCATGCATTAGTGAGGGGACAACAGCGCACAATAGCATTAGCTTCTTTTGGCCTCAATCCAGTCTCTCCTCATACAGGTGAAAGGTTATCTCTGTAAACCCAAAGAGAAGTGGGGGGTTAAATGCAGTTTTGTAAGCTCTGACACAGGAGTTTAAGGTTTTTATAAGAACAAAAGCTCAAATAATTCTAATTAAGTGTTACAACACAGTTAAAAGTTACATAATAGATTTGAAAGCACACAATAAATTAAGCAATCAGCAACTCCAATGGACTTTGCCTAATACTTAAATGGTTTAAAGATTTCAAAACCATGAATGTGGCGAGATAATATTTTTTATAACTTTAGATAAAAAGTTTAGTTCCAGAATTAAGTAGCCAGTATTGGAAAATGTGTCTCTCTGTAAGAAAAGACTATAGTTAGAAACAGTAGGATACAGTTTTACACGCTGGCTTCAATTTAGAGATCTTGAACTATGTACATTACAGTAAAACTGAGATTTCCCAATATGTGTTTGGCATTTTGGGATACAATTCCTCATATATTCTCTCCAGAAAACTTGCTAATTTGAGGCCCAGCATTTTTTACCCCTTACACTTATTTTCCCCTTAAACTTATTTAAGAAAAACTGTCTTTACTTGTTGGATCATTGACTCTGAAACTATGGACAGAATCATACCATAGCTGTAATGATTTATAGAGACTCATGGTGACATTAAAATTACATTTTATATAGATATTGTGTCGATAGTTGTCATGCGGGTAAATATTTCAAAAGCAATGGAAATTAATTATATTTCATTATTTTGGGGGATTACATCATTAAATCCAGTTTTGGATAATACTGTATCAAACTGACAAATACCTTTATATTAGTAAATAATAACTCTGTAATCTATAAATACTCGCTTATGAAATAATCTGTGGCTGAGTCACTGGTACGGTGGCAGAGTTCAAACAATAAATCATGGCAGAAAGTCAACAGCGTTTTAATTTTTGCAGAGCAGTGGGGGACAACACTGTATAAGGAACAATAGGGATGCTTGGAGGATAGAAACAAGCAGAAGAGATTGCCCCATACTAAATGAAAAATGCTAATCATGGGTGGCCCAGTTCTCCCTGCCACTTCATGTAACAGCGTCACATGCAGAGACTTAGGGCACATTCTTTAGCAAGTAGAAGTGTTAAGTGGATAACTGAGGGGGTTCACTGGTCCAGCGAGAAATGATGAATAGGAAACTATTTAAGTTTTATCACAGAGCCCTGCAAAGACTCAGAACCAGCAGCCTCAAAGCTACTTATGAAGGTTAGGCAATTCAGACAGTGTACACGAGGGCTAAACCTTCTTTTTCTGGACTCTCGCGGTCTCTACAAACACCCTTTTCTGCCTGAAGTCTGTGCTTTCTCTCACAGTTACTTTCATCACCATTTTCTCTCTCTTGTTCTTTCCTACTTTTTACCCTTGCAAGACCATAAGAGGACAAAGCCGAAGAAGAAGAAGAAGAAGAAGAAGAAGAAGAGGTCTGTATGGGATTCTGATCTTACCTGCACTTGTCTCTCCCACCACTTTGAAGTCTTCCAGTGGTCATTTTCTCCCCTGTAGGCACACACACACATATATATGCCTAAACAAAGTGTAACAAAGAGGAAACACACATACCAAGATAAAATGGTTGCCTCTATTACAGCCAGTTTACCCGGAGCACAGACCAGGGCCCAATAAACCAACCTGACAGGGATGCCTGAAAGTCATTTCTGAAATGGCTTTGTAATCATGTCTAATCACGGTTAGCTTCATCCAAGTTAAAGTGACAGTACCCTGAAGGTCACATGTAAAAACAGAAACACTTTACTTGAGAGGCTTTTTGTAAAACTTGACCAAAAGATTCTGATGTATAAAAGTGATTAGATCTTGATACACCGTTAAGGTGAATATCTGGCAGTGGGGTCATTTAGTGGGTGAAAGCAAGAAGTCTTATTGATAGTGAGCTGTAGAAACATTTCAGAGTTCATTCATTCAACATTAATTCAAGTAGGCTGTAAAGTAAAAGTACCAAAATAAAACCAAAATAATTAGCTGAAACATATAAAACACTCCAAAAAAGTTGAGGGGAACTGCAGAGTTAGGTGATATCTGAAGGTTTGTAAGTTTGTAATTACAACTCTTGTGGCTCCTCTCACATTACATGTAGTCATCTGATCCATTGTTAATATAAAAATATTGATTAGTGTTGCTTCAACCATAACTGCTCTCTACCCAAATGCCCTAACGTTAGTGCTAAGATGTCTTAATACTGAAAGTCTTAACTCTAGAATAAGTGACTGACCTTATGGGGACCGCATTTTTTTGGAACCAAAATATAATTGTGTGAATAGGTCTTTGTCCCCGCAATATTATTAGAACACACACACACACACACACACACACACACACACACACACACACACACACACACACACGCGCACACAGCTTACCACTGTGTGAGACTGGATTTATTGTAGTAATACCAGGCAGGCATCTGAGAGTGGAAGGATTACAGAGGAATATTGAATGTAACATAAAAGACAACTCTTAAAATGTCCCTACTAGATCTTTCCTGAAACACTTTCTAAATATAAATAAATAATGCAAGCGTTCAGCCATTGTAATCATATTTAACCCATAAAGTTAAATATTTGATGGCCCTATCGGTCAGCTCTACCTGTGTTTGTGTCCTTTGAGAAGCTCTACTTAGCCAGAAACAAGGGGACACATTCGTCCTATAACTTTATGAAAATGAATAATATCATGATTCATGACTGCTCCTATTACTTAATTTTCTGATAATGGGCAGTAAAAGCAGCATATGCAGCAAGCCATATGTTGTTCCTTTTGTGTGAGACAGTTTAGTTTTTGTGTGAACGAGAACATCATTCTCTCAAATTCAGAAAGGTGTCTGAATCCACATTTTTACTCCAATCCTTTTAGATCAAATATGCCTCTCTTGAATGTTTTTTTTTTTTTAAGTACCTACTGAAAGCAAAAACACCATCATCCATTCAGTACAGTACCTTTCTCTGTGTGTCTTTCTTGTGGTGTCCGGAAAAAGCTGCAGACCCCCTGTGCACAGATGACAAAGGTCTCCAAAGGGGAGTCAAGAGACTGGATCTGCTTTCCTACGGTGAGTCCCGTTGTTTGACTGTTTGTTCTCTTTTTGGTTCCCTCACTTTGTCCTCAGCTGTTCCCCTTCTGGGTGCAAGGTCCCACACTCAACCTGCTCTGGACTTAAAGCGTAACATCGGATCAAGCTATTATCCCAGGTTGGTTAACAACCCGACGAGAAAGTAGCCTATTATCTTATTCATGAATGGACATGTCTGTTTATTGAATGTCACCATGACGCATGGTATTTGTTGCACCAAAGCCCTCTTTGTATGTTCATAAATAATCCTTCACTTTCTGAACAGTATGGAATGTGTGGAGTGCTCTGCTTTACCATGTGCTATTTCAATTAAAGTACAGTAAAAACTGGACTTTCTCCTAAAGGGCAATGACTCTGGGCAGTGCCACGGTGGGGGACAATATATACTATCTTGATATTTTTTTTTATCACATGATAAGCTCTGGTGGTAATGATTAATTGACATATGGCAGTTGAAAGCATGGGGTTTCTTCGGTCTGGATTTAAAATGGAGGAGTTTGGCAGATACTTTTCATTACTGCTCTTAATTATTGAGTTAATTTAGAATCAATAGCTTATTCGTAAAGATCAAAGTCAATGTATGTAGTGATCCCAGGCCTTCATGTTTTCCTCAGGCTGCCCGACTGATGGTGTGTTCAACGTTTGGTCGGTCATGTAATTCATGAAAGGAATAGTTCGACATTGTGAGAAATATGCCCATTCACTTTATTGCTGAGAGCTGGATGAGAAGATTGATACCTCTCTCTAAAAGCTATCTAAGAGCTGTTATGTCAGAACTCAGTCCTTAGCTCTTGTGTATGTTCTTGTCAAGTTAAGGTCAGAAAGGTAGCCATTTTGCTGTTGGATTTCTGTTAACCCATTAATTTTTCAAAGTTACTGTAACCTGTTGTTTTTCAGCTTTAACTACTACCTTTAATTCCTTGCCTCAAATCGCCGTAGGGGAGAGGAGAGCTGCCATTTTTGTTACATACCATTTTCCCTGTTCTTCCCTGACTACTTCTACTGAACAAATCCCCTGGACCAACTTGGGGTCGTAACACCTGCCACACTGTTAATGAAGTGAGGAGATCATTGCTCTTGTGTCACAGTACATACATTACAGGAAAAAAAACAAAACCCATTCACATCAAAACGTATGTACAGTTGCTTTGCTTCTTTTTATTAATTTCTTTATGTCTCCAATGTACAGTAGTGTTATTGGAAGATAAGGTGACAAAAAGGCACAAATTCACAATAAAAGAAAGAAAAACAGGAGACAAGTTAACAGGAGTGAGAGAGAGAGAGTAAGAGAGACAGAGAGAAAGAGAGAGATTTAACGATTTTAAAAACAGTTTGGGATCGTGGAATCGTTTGGTTTCATATTCCGATTATAAATCGAGGAATCTAACAACAGATATCTATGAGATTGTCTCTGTTAAACCATGTTCTCTCACAAGTTTGTCTGGTATCTTAAAATGCACCTACTGTCAGTTTCTGTTTTCAAACAACGACATCTAATTGTCTTTGCTTTTTTTTTAAATTTCTGTGTAGCTATAAACTCCAACCCTCCAGCACCCGGTTGAAGCTGCTCCTAAATGTAGAATAGTTTCCCCCTCGATCCCCATGAGTAACCATAGGAGGGCAAAATCTAACTTGCTCCACTTAGGGCTGAGACCATCAGCTAATTATGTGGATCAATGAACTGACCCAAGCTGCCGTTATATGTTCCTTTTCAGTGAGAGACGCAAGTGTAGTTCAGAGACTGACAACAGAGGTACAACAACACTGAGAACAAAAATATATATCTATACACTGTCCTGCCAATGAGATGTGGTCCCTGTGAGGGAAGAACGTGAGAAGAAGAGGAAATGGTGAACAGGAGTTTTGCTTCTCTCTTAATATTTTTTTGTCCTCGAACTACAAACCACACAGCAACTCAGCTCTTCACTGCTTTGCTGGGGCATCCTAAAATCCGCAGCATAATCATCTATAACAATATGTAACAATGCGTTTTTTTTTTTTAAATGTCTACAGCTGACAATATTCCTCAAAATGTCTTATCAGCAGTAAATTTCAGCAACTACAACTCTACATGTCCTCACGTTTCCTGGTCTGTGTGATGCTGGATCAAGTGTCGAGAGGGTGCGCTGCAGGTTTTGGCAGGACAGTCTGATCTATATATATGTGTTCATCTACATTTATTTATTTACTATTTACAAAGTCAATACATACAGTACATCCACAAATCTCCATGATTCAGTTGGTAGCCCCATCACAGACAGTGAGTGAGATGCTCGATGGACACAGAGAGAGGTGGAAGGGTTGGACATCCAGGGCCAGTGTGTTCTTTAAAGAGGAGGCAACAGAAAATGGCTCGCAGTGATGGGGTTTATAAACTTAATCTGACATACATATATACAAGGACGTGGAAAAAAAGTGTCATAAGATGGAAAAAAAGTTGGATTTTTTAAAGTTATAAAGGTAGTTTCTCCAAAGCAAGTCTATATTATGCTTGAACAGTTGCTAATAATGCCCTGAGCAGTTTTTAATGGCCTTTTTAAGCCTTAGCATCCTTATGGTCAATAAAAGAAATTAGAATTTGGATTTATCGGCTACTGTGCTTGGGCTTAAGAAGACAGAACACATAAATGTACAGGCTAATGATACTACTCCAATATTATCCTGTCAAACGATGTATGAAGCCGTTTCAGTTCTCCATCACATGAATACAACTGCCGGAAATCTGCTGGAAAACATCCGCATTTTGTCAAGTTGGTGACAAAATGGTGATATGTGGCTAATCATAATTCAAGAGGCTGTGGAAGACTGGTGCTCTTTATGGTGATCTATGACAAATGAATAAAGATATAATAGGAGTTTATCTGACTATAATATTGCTCGGCTCCTTCATGTCATGAGTTAGACTGAATTTAGCTGATTATACACTGAATATCTTCTTCTGGATTCTTCTCCAGACAAACCAAACTTTTCTAAAGTTGAGCTGTCCTTGTAGGTACAGTTGCTACAAGGGTCAGACCAATAAAACGTTAAACAAAATGACAAAATAAAATTGCTTAAATGTATGCCAGTACATACTTTTTATTTAAAAACTGGGCTTGATAATTGCTATGCTTTTGTAATTATATACATGTTGTACTTAATTTGTCATATTTTTAAAAATAAAAGTAAATAGTTACATTTAATTGAATTGGGGATTTAAAAAAGTATTTGACATTCATTAATATTAACTCAGTAGCGCAAAATGTCTGCTTTTCTAAAATCTAGGTATGGACCTCAAATTAATCAAACCCCTGTGCTTTAAGTGCTTAAATTATAATTATCTCCTTGTTCTGTTGATCTAAATGCATTAATTGCAGGCGGGTGACCTAAATCAGTATTATGGTATTGGCCTTTTGACATGATCTATCTATTGCTTGCTCTTTAAAGTTTCCACACAGTTAAAAGATGTGGAGGGAAAGTAAACAAAGGATGGATAAGAGGATGATAAAAGTAACTGAGGACAAAGGAGGCCAAACAGACGTCAACAAGAGGAAGAAGGTTAGTGCCTGCTGTTATCGCTCCTCTAGCTCCATTACTTCCTCCCTTCTTTACCCAGCCAGCATCAGATCTCTTCAAAGACACGCTACTGTACATCACTCATGTACACTCATGCATATACCGAAAAACCACACTATTACAAATAACAGGCTTCAGACTGTGGCAGGAGAAAACCCGGCTCATCCAAAGACAAACACAATAAAACCAGCATTTAATAAATAACTCATCAACAACTTAACCATCCCTTACTTTCAGCTTGGGCTCTGTTTTACTAAAACTGTTCTCAGGATAGGAACAAACAGTAGTGTAGGATAGATTTGCGATGATAAAGGAGAGACCAACGTGTCATGGTAGTTATTGCTATCGCTGGATAAGACCATTTATCCACTGGAGGTGACAGAATGGGTGACAGGGCAAGAATTGATGCAGATCGCGTAAAGTTTTACTCTCAAATAAACCATTTATCTGTCTACAGCAAGCGGGAAGAGCTGCATATCCATGATGGCCGCTAATGGTAAAATCACCGCCATGACAACGAGTTTTGCAGTTAAAAGGATGCGAAGTCTGTAGACAGAAAGACTGTCAGACAAAAAGAAAAAAGAGAAACGACTAATTTATGGCTGGTCTACTGTGCGTTTCCCTTTGCAGAGTGGTACATTTTACTTGTGTACTTGTATACTACCTCTGTCTGTTTGTGTGTATATGTGTGTGTGCTTTACTGCATGTTTAAATTCTGACGTGATTTTCAGTTGCTGCACTTTCAAGCAATCTGTTTGAACAGCCTGATGAAATTGAAGAGCTAGAAATGATCAGGTGAAAAGAAAAATGGCGGGAAACCTTGATGGCCGTACAATGCTAGAGAAACACACACACACGCACACACACATAAATACACACACACACACACACACACACACACACACACACACACACACACACACACAAACAGAAGCGCGCACACGCAAACTCACAAAGCCAGAAAAGCCAATGAATGCCTCAACATACTAAGGGAGATACTGGGAACAAATCCTACCTGGTAGGTCAGGAGTATAGCAGAGACAACATAACACTCTCAGTGCAATCCCGACCTTGCAGCTGCGGTTTGTAGACTTGCAAATTTATTTGAACAACAAAAGGAAACACTGCATAAAGCATGACACAAATGGAAAGAAGGGGGTACTATGACAAATCAAAAAAAAAAAAAAATAAATTACAGGATCAAATCTCAACACTGAGCAAATACAGCTTGGTCTGGAAAAAGTAAACATCCACAGACAAACTTACAGACAAAATCATTTTAAAAACCCTGTTTATATATATTTATATATATATATATATATATTTCAATACAATTATTCAGCTCCCCGATATACGGTATACTGTATATATACACCATTGGGATATCTTAAATAGAAATAAATCCTAAATTGCAGAGATAAATGACACTATTCTCTGTAGTTTAGAACGATTTAGAGACTGAGAGAGAGAAAGAGAGGACTGACTGACAAGATCTATAGTGTTGCTACTGGAGGCCTCAGAGCAGTTAATAAGACGGGCACACTGGATGGAAAAACAAATAGACATGGATGGGACTCAAGGGAGGTGGGGATGTGGTGGAGGAGATCAGCTGGAAACTGGGAGTTTACTGGGTCCAGGTCCCTGAAAACCAGACTGTACTTGGGAGAGGATGTGGTGGGCGTTTGGTGGTGGGGGTGGGGTGGTGGGGGGCGTGGGGGGGGGGGGTTGGACCGGCCGGTCAGATGTTGTGTCAGTTGGAATTGAAGGAGGATGTGAATCCGCTGGTGTCTGGGTATTCTGGTCTGAAAGAGATGGAAAGAGGTAAGATTATAAGAAAGACGCACTTTCCACTGTCTGATGTGCTGGTATTTATTTCTCATTAATATGATTATTTATTGGCACACTTCTCTAAAATCAAATCAGATTCAGAGCCTGACCTACACTTGATTTTTGAGGACAATACAGATATTAATATTTAGGAGTTTTTTAAATCACATTTTAACACAAATTTTTGACTGGGAGCTCTTAAAGCTGCACTAATTAATATTTTATATTAATAGATCAAATGTCTAATTATCGCCCCACTCTGCAGATCCCTTCAGCTCTATGGCACTTTTTAGCATCTTCCACCTCATTCATTTGTTTTTTCCGGCCTGCAACTTTATTGTTTTGGTTCACTCTCATCTCTCATCGGTTTCGTTTCCAGCAGCAGCAGAAGCAGAAGCAGCAGCAGCAGCAGCAGCAGACAGCTCTTCAGCCAAGAAGCTCTGATAAACCCACTGTACTCTACCTGTCCACCACCAAACGGCAGACAGATGGAGCATTTAGCAGCTAAAGAGCCAGATATTTCCCTCAGGAGTTGGCGGAAATAAAATCATAGCTAATATAAGAGTAAACACTGGACTTACATTCGTCGGATGGCCAAATGAATGCTCTGTGTCTGCTGGATGTGTAACTGGGCAACTTGCTTGCTAACACATTAGCCATAACAACTTTAGAAGGTAATAATATGCAGTGTTCTGGTTTACATCATGTTCTGCCGCTTTAGACTGTTTCTAAGATATACTGAGCAGGACATTTTACAGCTGAAAAATAAACTTGAACAGCTCTTTGGTTGACAAACTATGTGATGGACACAATATTTCTAATCAGCATTGACATGTCTGTGCTGCAATTTCTTGTAAATGACACTGACACTGATGTATTTGACTGTGACATTTGGATAATCGATTAATCCTTAAAGTCATTTTAGAACAATAACGAAAAATTACCAGCTCTTCAAATGCGAGGATTTTCTTCTTTTCTGCGTTTGATATCATTGTAAATGGAATATCATTAAGTTTTGGACGACTGCTATTTAAAGACTCTGGGCACTTGCCATGAGTAATGTTTCATTTTCGTTTAAATGTTGTAGACTAAACAATCGATAAGTCAAAAAACAAATCAATATATATTTAAAGAATGAGTCTATACAGACAGACAGACAGTCAAACAAATAAATGGTAAGGTACAATGAAATGTCACACGAAACATTTAAAGTCCTCTCACCTGATGAGCAGCAGCATTCACGGTCCGACACAATCTCAGTCCTCTAGAGCCACCATGCCTTTCACTGGATCCTTCACTCTCATCTGACGCACAAAACAAAAACAAATCATACACTGAATGATATTTCACATTCTTATCCGAACATAAGAACGTCCACGTCCTCAGGACTGTGACAGAATTACTTAGTTTTACTAATGTGTTTACTGACTTAGGAATAAAATACTTCAGAAGAAATCAGATCTTCAGGAATCTGTCTTTACCTCATCTAGCTCCCTGCGTGTCTCTTCCTCCATGCGACGGATGTCTTCCATGTTCAAGTCAATCCACTTGTCAATCCAGCAGAACAGCTGACGGTGGAAATTAGTGAACAAACGCTTCTCTTGCTGTGAAACAACCAAGGAGGAAAATTGGAAAGTCATATTGTAGTTTGAAGAAAGGAAGCTGAATTTTTAAGTGCACATTTTATCATGTAAAGATGTTTAATTCTATCCTGCTTTACCCTGTTTATCCACTAGAGGCTGGTGCAGCCCATATGTACAGCATTATAGTGAGTGGTACTTTTCCACTGTTACCTCAAGCTGACAAGATGTGAGACACTGCATGTACTGTATGCACGCACAGGATATGATACACCGCTGCCCCAGTCCTTAACATGCACACGCACACAACCGAGGACTGTCCAGGAAGGGAAATAAAGCAAACATTTTCCATTTCCAGACTAACATCATGTTAAACAGTTTGCTCTCAACAATCCCTCCTCAGTAGCTGAACTTGACCTGTGGCTACCTGGATGTCATATTGATCCTAAAGTGACAAAATGATATGTAACACACTGTAAACAAACCTTTTGAATGAAGTTCTCCACTTTATTTTGCAGGCCCCACCACTTGAATTTGACAGTGACCAGTTTGTAGGCACACATGTGTGGGCAGTCTTTCTTGTTAGGAAGTTCCTTCTGCAAGTGCATAAATATACACACAGGGATTTTTGAATTGTTAACAAAGGTTGCTGGGTTGCTGGGCTATATATATATATATATATATGGCTCAATATTTTCTATTTCTATTCGGCCCTATTCGTAGCCACGATTTTAGAAATACTGAGGTCTTGAGTCACCCCCTGACACTCCCAATACATTTTGTATTTATCTACATGGCAGCTTAAATGTTCTTTTTCCACCAACAATTGCATTGGTAGGGAAATACTAAAACCTTTATTTATTTATCTACTTATTTATTTGTTTGTTAATATATTGAGTTGAAGAAAAATACTAGAAATCCACCCACTGGTTCTGTTTTAGGATGTATTGGGATGTACTTCCTCCCAGGGTGCCAAAACCCACAAATTCCCAGAAAAACATGGCCATGGCCCTGTTTATATGATGATGAAGTGTTTGTCCTGTACCAAGCATTTCAACACTGACTAAACATCATAGTTGCTAAGCAACAAGTATCAGTGCGGGTGATGTTTTTTATTTTGCACATCAATAATTAACAGTAACGTGGTTGGAGGTCTTTGTTTATCGTGTATTTCTTCAGATGTGTCTCAACTAAATGAGACATTTATAACAAGATGCTGTACCTTCCAGTCTGGTCCTAGAGGGCCTCGTCCTGTCTTTACTGACTTGTACCTGCAAGGATCCTCCTCTGACTTGTAGTCCTGGAGAGACACGAGAAAAACCAGAATGAACATCATGGATGAGGTGACACAAGAAGTAAGAGATCTAGTTGCTGTAATCGTCTCAGTTTGGACCTTGAGCTAAACAAACTCACCTTTGGCTCTACTTGGCTTCTGTCCGCAATATCAATATAGACTACATCCACCTTCTTCCAGGTTTCTGCATCCAAACCGTGTACCTGGAACAGAACCACAGAGCACAGCTACATACAGGCACAAGTGTCTGTAGGCAGTCTACATCCAACAGAGACGAGAACACGAGGCTCAGGGTAAAAAGGCTTTTGAGTGTGGAAAGTTAGAAAATTATACACGGGTGATACATTTCTCTGGTAATTAGTGGAGCCCTTTGCTCGCAGTTTTTTTCATGATCATATTCATTTATTTATAGGAGCACTGTCCCAAAGTAATTATGGGAGCCTATAGCTAGGGGATTGCTTCAGTTTGTCCTGCACAAGAATTCACAGAGCGGTTTTTGATTAGAAGACAAGTAAACAGACTGAAGCAGTGGGGAAATGTTGGCACTACACAGCTAGCAGTATAGGGAAATGGATAATAAACAAAAAACACCCATACAAGGTGTGAGATACAGCATGATCTAAAATCAAGCATTATTGGTGTAAAATAAGCACTTCATTGTTTAAAGTCATCCCAAAAACCACAAACATGCTCATAAAAAATTCCTCATGCTGCTCAACCACAGGCACATACACCTCCTCGGCTCGTTACAGTCTTTCATAATTACATTTTCAAGGTGTCCCGTGTCAGGTTTGTGCCATGTCTCAATCTTGATCAGGAAGTTATCTTTCATATATTCGTTCTGTAGAGAGAAGAGAAATAATCCTGAGTGAGGAGGGAACAGTAAGTCTACAGAATAATATGTAAGCAATTGAAAAAACATAAAATACAATTGATTTAGTCTTGTGCTCTCATACACACAGACACACACCAACACA
Source organism: Macquaria australasica (assembly GCA_005408345.1). Classification (NCBI taxonomy): domain Eukaryota; kingdom Metazoa; phylum Chordata; class Actinopteri; order Centrarchiformes; family Percichthyidae; genus Macquaria; species Macquaria australasica. The sequence continues at coordinate 1,419,478 of SEMN01000001.1, read as the reverse complement.
AACACACAGTAACGGTGTCTGACTATCCCTGCTGCTGCTGCTGCTGCTGCTGCTGCTGCTGTGTCACTGAAATATATCAAATTTCTTTCTCAGCTTTCAGGTTAATTTGCACCCTCTATGGGCATCAATGTGTCCTTTGAGTCAACATACATGACATGTGTAAGGACAAGAAAAAAAAGAAAATACTCACAGTGATAACTGCAGGGCCAGATGAAAGAATCACAGGAGCAAACAGAGAGAGAAAGAAAAATGAATGATGCAGCTGAGGAACACATGAGAAATCTAATAGTATTTACAGTACTGGACAATGTACAGAGGTCAAGGGGAGTTGTCCAATAATATTTGTCGGTGAGTATTGTGTGTGTAGGTTCAGACAGGTTGTGCCTTTGACTGTCCCGTGTGTTTGTATGACAGATGGCTGTCTGGCAGCTGGTGTGTGTGTGTGTGTGTGATCTCAGCCTGAAAGGATTGAGTGATTGCATGGTTCTTCTCACGGACATACAGTTAATTATTCAACGACTCCTTCAAGGTGACAGAGACCCAGAGAGAGAGAGACACACACACACACACACACACACACACACACACACACACACACACACACACACACACGCACACACATAAAGAGAGAGAGAGAGAGAGAGAGAGAGAGAGAGAGAGAGAGAGGTACCCAGAGAAGACAATCTCTTTGACAGATCGGCATCTGTGTGACCTCGAAGTAATTTGAGACAATTGTATTCACACTTAAAGTGCAGTAGATTATGTTAAGCATCATTATTTCCTTTAGTTCGCTAAAAGCTCTTTTTAAATCAACAGCTATGGAAGTCCTGGGTTGTTGGTTTGGTTCAGCAATCCCTCTGCCTCCTGTTTTATGTTTATTACAGGACGGATCTGAAAGCCCAAATGTATCAAAATGTGCGTTTTCAGTTATTATGATGGGAATGATTGCAGTCTCCAGAATTATAACACTCCAGGTTTGAAAGACTGGGTGGATGCAGTGATAGAGATTACGTCCAATGGGTCTATGCTCAGTATATTAAAAGGTAGTTTGGAAGACGGGATTCCTCCTGGGCCCTCTTTTAGACCTTTATATTGATCGATGGAGTGCCTGTTCAGATTTCAAGCACATCCAAAAATTTCCTGGGGCTGTGATGCTTCCTTTTCATTTTATTGTGCGCTGAATCTTTCACTTCGCCATAGTTTTATTGTGCGCCATAGTTTTATTCATTTAACTTATCTTTTATTTCCGACACCATGTCTTGAAATAGTGTCTACTCCTGTGACCCTGAAATGATATGAAGGTTTCCTTGCTGCCATGTAACAACCCTTCCTTTAAAATGACAATAGAAACTTAAATGTTGACAATGTCGACAACAATTGCTATTTTTGGGGTACCACTAAAGCTCATTGAGTCAAGTCTGGCAAAGATAAAGTCTAGGGTTTTAATTTTAACAGGTGCCATAGTATGCAAACAATGAAAAAAACATGTTCGCAGCTTCAGGTGTATGTCACTTATCATAATTGCTTTTCCACCAACCTTTGAAAGATGATACTGAGTGCATTTTTGTGTGCTCAAGGTTTCTCTTTGTGTATGTGTGTGTGTGTGTGTGTGTGTGTGCTACCTGTGCGACAGTATGGGTACGCGTTCCAGGCTTTCTCGTGGATGTTGAGAGCTGAAGCTGGAGCCAACATCCTGACGAATGACGGCACTTTACTGCAGGACAGAGGAGTGAAGAGAGAATAAACCAGGGTATTTAACTATATTTCAATCAGAAGAGATTAGGTACATGTGTACAAAGCACAGTTAATAAAATTAAGATTAGATTTTGGTGCACACAAAATGATAGGTCTGAAAGGTAGTGGTCGTTTCCAGCTTACTGCATGGAGTGAACCAGGAAGAAGACTTTAAAGTGATGAGATGAAAATATATGAATGGATAGGAGCCAAGAGATGTGGCCTCGAGGGACAAATGAATGAAGTAGTCTTCCTGAGTGAGCCTGCTGCACAACTGCTTACCTCTGCAAATGGTAAATTTTGTGTGTGTACTGTCCCTTCTCTCCATCTTTCTCGTAGGGCTCATTTTTTAGCACCTCCACTCCTTCTCCTCCACCCGTCTCATTCTTACTGGCCTCAGCTACAGAGTACAGCTGGCCGACCTGGTACTGAAAAAAGAGGGAGACAGAAACCCGGTTGGACTGAGGTAGAAAGTGTGTTTAAAGGGAGAAATAAGGAGCTGTTTCCCTCAAGCCTCCCTTAATGAATGCATGTTGGAGTCGCCATGTATTATCCTGTAGATGAGTGAGCTTTCACAGTCACATACAGAGATCCTGTTCTTTTTTTTGTGTGTATTTCATCAACTCATCCATTTCAATCTCAAGTGGTGGATTACTTTTTCTTCTGATCCTTTCTCTGATCGCTACCTTCTCCTTTCCTTGTCCCTGAATTCTCATAATCTCTCCCATACACTCTTGTTTGTCTTGTTCTGTCAACTTTTATGTTGCACCCAGTTAGTTTCCTCTTCCACAAACTGTACATTTTCTTCTTCTTTTATCCCTCTCTTTCTCTCATTCCCTATTTTCCTGATCCTGAGTGTGCATGTGTTGTGCTTAAACACAGGACAATGGCTCCTTTCATTTCTTAATCACCTCTAATCCACCATATAACCTCTGCACAAAGCTGGACCAGAGCGCAGACACACTTACAACATCACAAAGATGGAGCAAGTCGATGTAGTCAGAATGATTCTATTATTTTCACCGGAGAGAGATTACAGTTGTTCTTTCTATTCCATTGTCAATGTAAAACACCGTTCTGTAAAATCAAAGCATGAGAATATTATAGTTTACACACATATAACAAAGCAACAAAGCCCCTTATGGTCAACTTGTACACTTCATCTCTACAGAGGAAACACACGATCTAAGAACCAGAATGGATTTGACATTGAAAAGTTTGTATTAGTTAAAAATTCATTGTTCATGTTAAAGAAGTACAAGTAGTGTGATTAGCCTGTCGCAGATGTTTTTTTTTGTGTGTAGATTTTCTTTTACAGCACAACTAAGTTTGACAAAACGTCTCACTGGTGTTTTAGATAAACGAAACATGGAGACAGAAAAGGTGAGCACAGCAGAACAGAACATATAAGACACTGTAAAAAGCCAATAAATAAAAAAAAGGTTTAAAAATAAAAGATAACAAAAATGCATATACGTTTTAAAAAATCTACCTATTTATCTGTTCTGGTGCTTTTGACGAGCACAATAAATGCACAAATGTAGCACAGAGGTACAAATAAACTGTGACTGAAATGAAAACGTCTTGTGGATGTAATGATTTGTGGACAGTTGAAGCTGTTGTCTGTGATGAAATTGGTTTATCTTCATCTTCTACGCTGGATTGTTTGAATGTTGGTACAAATCAACAGGTGTTTTCTCTCTCTGATACAAAAGCTTAACACTGAAATGTTTTCTATCAAACTCAATTTTACTCTAATAGAGTTCAGGAATGCAAGTGCTTGACTAAGCCTGCGGTGGATTTCTTCATCTAAAAACACAACGAAACCCTCACATAAAATCATCTCCTATATGTACATGTAGTACTGTATGTGCCATAATGTCAACTGCAACCAAAAACATCTGCAACAAATCAGTCTGTTTTAATAGTATGAAATTGTTGTGTTGATTTTCCTCTATCAAGAACATTAGGTTTACTCCAGTATCACTTAATTTGACTGTCTGGAGGAAATTTCAAAGCTCTAGGAGCAGATTTCCCAGACCAGTATCAGGCCTAAGGCAAGCCAAGAACTGATTAGACTTTGGTAGAAATTCCACATAACTCATACAGCATTATAGCCATAACTGTGAAATTAACAAGGATAGTGAATTAAGGCCAAATTCTAGATATATTTGCAGTGGGACCAGATAGTTTAACTTTGATCATTACCCACAGATCCTTTATTTAATGGCAACTACTGTGTTTAGTGTCACTATTGCATCGTTGTTTTAGCTACCTTAGGACATTTGGATGTTGAGCCTCAGTGAACAGTAAAGTCTGTGCCTTTTAACCATGACCTTTTGACCTTTTGTGTGCATTTAAAAGGTTCCTCCTCCACAGCAACAGCAATGAAAGACAAAGGGACAACGACCTGGATAACCTGTGCCAAACAGGTTTAAATAGCCTTCACATAATGCGAACACACCATAAGATGTTTTGGAGAAAAGGAATAAGTCTAACAAGGATGGATTTAATTACTAGACACACATGGTGAGCAACAAAGAGAAAGTCAGATGCAAACTGGAGACTGTTCCCTCGAATCAGCAGCAGATACCGTGACTGCCGACTAAATAAATGGGATGCAGGAACAGCAAAGCCTCCTGGGTAACAGTGTTGGACAAATATAATTCAACCTTGCCTTGTGGGGTGACTCCATGTCCAGCTATACCAGAACTTCCTTCTTTTACAAAAATAAAACACTGATAAAGCTTCAGGTTAAAATTGGCCCCTGGCAGGAAGTTAACAGACAGGAAATTCAATTTGGTAAATTCTTCACGGGTTTCAACAGCTGGAACAGTCTCATTCAACATATGCTCCCAAAAACAAAACCTTTGTTCAAAAAGTTTAATACATAGCCGTCCCTTGTGAAGATACAACTGTTAAGAATCAAATTTAATCAAATCAAATTGTAGGCAAAAAGTGAAAGAATGGAAATCAAATCAAATCGATGATGATCAATAATTTAATCACTATGCCCCCAAAGTGTTTGGTTGGACTACAAACCTCTATATCTGGTATTTGGTGGCAAATAAGTGAAGACCACTGCTGTGGAGAGTGAGACAGAGAAGATGAAGCTCTGGAGGGATGTGATTCACGGACAGAGGGGGCACATGTGGTTCCACAGACAGGGGGAGTTACTCAACTGTAATGTGACTTTGTGGATCACATTTCAGTCAAATAATTCTCTTTTAGTATTTTTCCAGCATCTAATCATGACAGAGCATGCTGACTGTGGCACAATGTCCTGGCCTGCTGCTCGAGAGGAAACCAGCCTCATTATGTAGAGATATGCTTAAGATAAAGGCTGCAAACACAGAGAGTTAATGAGACACAACATGTTGTAGATAAAGCCTCCATTGGCCAGAGAAAATGCACAGGGAAGAAATCAGTAATACTCTGTCCACTGCCTTGTGGCTTTGAGTTGGAATGAAAATGAATATATGTATAAATATAAGCACATATCTGAGCAATCAGGAGATATTTTCAAGTCTGAGAATTGGCTTCTTGACATCCTATGACTGATTTTAAAGCTTTGAATAGAGGCTCAGGATTAGCAAGATGTTCCAATGTATTTCCCTTATACATGTGACAAATACACGAGTATGTAAAGAATACATAAAGAGGATGTTTCATGCTAATCTCGGCTGCAAACCGGTTGTCACTCACTGGTGCTTTACAGTCGTACTTGAAACAGTTTATTGTGTGTAAGAGCAGAGTAAGTGCTTGTTGGCTACAGTTGTCGAAAAAATATTTATTTGTCAGCATAAGTCAAATGTCGCTTACTAGAGATTAATAGATTACTCTCATGTAAGTGCAATTAATGCATAAATATAAAGGTGTCAGTGTGTGTGTGTGTGTGTGTGTGTGTGTATGGTGGTGGTGGGGGGGTACAGAGGGAGTCATGGAAGTAGTTTCAGGTGACTCATTTACAATGCAGGCCTGAATAGAGGAGCAAACTCCAATGAAAAGGAGGATAGCAGGGGACAGAGGGACACAGAGAAAAGAGAAAAGAGGACGAGGACAGTGAAAGACTCTGCTGACTGTGCTGATTCAATGGTCTATCTGATTGGAACCCTCTTTAATATGATGGATGCTCATCAGAGCTGTAAAATACCAAGATAACAAGAGTTTTTCTCACAAGGTGATCCCTGCAGCACATTTTTTTTGTGGATGTTTAGTGGATGTATGATTATCACTCTTGAAAATATAAAAAAAAAAAAGTCTTATATATATATATATATATATATATATATATATATATATATGCACAACTTAACACATAACTTAACATATAACACAAATAAAAGTCCAAAGGCCATCCAGTAAAAGAGCAGCTTAAGTGATGGCAGGCACTTGTGCTTCACTTTTCCGAATACAGTGAACCAAAGAATCAGATAACAAAAGCTGAGCTGTGAGCCATTTTAACAAACACACACAAACGCACACAAACACACACAAACACACACACACACACTGAAATATACTGAAATTTAACTTACCTCTTCCACAGAGATAGGAAGAATCACTCGACTGGAAGAGATGGAAAAAGGAAAGGAAGTTAGTCAAAAAATCATCAAGTAACAGTCAAACCAAAACTTTGCTCCTGAACTCTGCTCGTTGTGTTAGTTGTGTAAATCTAAATGTTGCTGATGTCGGTAGGCTTAATGTACATTGAATAACAGGCAGATACAGTAATTCAATTCTACCCAAATACAGTGAAGAAAACAGGACATGAAGGATTCTTTTGGATTACTTTGCCTTTACATTGATACTTGTTTTAATCTGCTCAAACTCAAAATGTGTGTTTTCCCTGTGAACAACTCTGTGGTGTGATTGTTGTTTAACTCTGTAATAAATGACAGGCATTATAATATGACATTCATCATGCTTTAATTTGGTAATCATGGACTTTCTCCGTGAACTGGATTAGCCTGGAGAAATCCTGTGTGTGACAATGACAACATGAACTGACATCTTTAACCATTCAGCTCGATACAGATCTGGACACCAGTTATCTGGCAAACATGCGTCTTTTCCATGATGCTGTCTCAGAGGTCTCTTCATCTGAGCTGGAGTAAGCCAACAGGGATTTGCAATGAGGAACTATGTGAGCTATACGAGCAGTTACATGTCAGTCAAACAGCTACTGGTGCTGCCTTCCTTCAGCTCTAATCGGTATCTCAGATAAACCCTTCACAAGTTACCACAAAGAGTAGACGGCCTTTGATGCTATTGCAAAGTAAACAACAAGGCTTTGCATCATTTGGCACGACACATTATTCTTTATTAACAATCATGATAGGGTAATAAAATCTAACATGGATTCCAAACTGAACAAAAAAAAAAACAACAGCCCGTTAAGTATGAGATTCACGTATTTTTTCACTTTGACACTGTAACACTGAGTCATCAGGAGAGAATAAATGATCTATTCTGAGGAGAAGATGAGAACATGCTTCACTGAAGCAGGAAAACAGCTAAATCTCATGCAAAAAGTGAGATGTGAAACATGGTTTTCAGGCTGAGCTGTTCTTCTAAAAAGGTTTATAACAGTTTCCACCAGAGGTTAAACTTTATATGAGGAGAAATACATTGATTTTTAATAAGATATCATTATCACTGTTATTTTATAGAATCAAGACAAGGTGTGGATAAGGAGCAGGATATCACTTTTTTGTTATCTATTGGAAGCAGCTAATGATTCTTTGTAAAACTGTGTAAAAGTTGCTCTTAGAGCTCTTAGCGTTACATCTTTGTATTATGGTGCCCATACAAATAAAGTTATTTTTTCCACTTATTAATCATAGCAACCTGAAACCACTTGATAATGGAAAACAAAATTTTCATAACTTAATAAAAGTTACCATTATATAAGACTACAAAGGCTGCTCTCCTCAGTGTAAACCAGCTAGCTGTTTGCTCGCCGACTGCACTTCCTCCTCATGATTCTGGTGTTATCCATCTATGTGGATATTTCTGCTGCACTTTTTAAACTTTAAAACCAAGCCCTATGCTCATTATGTTCTATAATTTTGTTTTTTATAATTTTATTTTATAGTTTTATATTGTTTTAAAAGTGACAAAAAATGCTTGAATGTTTCTGCAGGTCAGGTGAACATCGGCACCTCCTAGTGGGTAGAAAATAACCACACATGTGGCCAACAGTGGTTACACTGGAGCTACAACAGTTCAAAGTAAGCTGGTGTATGCACACAGTCTATTTCTCTTGGATAAATGAAGCTTAACAACACAAATAGCATTTTGTGGTTCATGTGTTCCTGCTGTTTTGCTTTTTGCCACAGTTTGTTTGCGTCAAACATTTTTCTGTTTCGCCACTGTGTTTACAAAAGAGTGTTGGGACAGGGAGCTGGCTAACAAATAGCCACATAAGTCACACACCACCAACAAAATGATGACATCCATGCCAGCACTCTTTCAGAATGAGCCAAGAACAAATTTGTTTAGGTGCATAGTTTGACTGCGTGGCAGCAGGCCCAGTGAAACTAAAATAAAAAACAATGGCAAAACATTCAACTAAGGGTATACATACAGTATGTTGCACCTACACAAACAATGCCAACAGGAAAGACAAGTGAAAAGTGAGTCAGTAATTCATTATCAGTGTAGTGAACACCACAATGCATAAAGAAACAAACCCTACTGTTGTTTAATTCTCTTTAATTTACATGTATGATGAAAAACTTGCTTGTAGCACAATTTAGTACTGAGATACCTATTAAACATGTCAACCATTATCATCTGATGATCAGCGTTTCACTTTTCAGGTAACTGATCTAAAAAAGGTTGTTTAACGTGTTGATCCACGGTTTAAGTTACACCAGCACTGTTGCTTTGGTAAAATAATATCACTAATTAGAAATCCATTAATATTCCCACTGACATTTGCCTGTAACTCCTACTGTATGTGTAAAGCAATGTATGTAAAGTATGTGATTATCTAATGTAATGGGGGGAAAAAAGACCTTTCTGCAGCTTGGTCTAAATTACAAGCAGTGAGGAATAAAATAAAAATAATAAAATTATGTAGGCCTATTTCAGCTTGGTACAATGTAGAATGATGAATATAATCACAATTTGACAAATCTATATTTATGTAAAAAACATAGCTGGTTACAAGTTATTGATGGTGAACTAAGAATTGGTTAAAATGACACAAGGGAGCAAGTTTATGGCAACTTTATAAATTCTTATAAAGGTTTTATTCTTTGGTGATGTAGCCCCAGTACACTTTACAGATCCGCCCACACACACATACAGCATTAACATGTGAAAACAAAAGCTAATTTTGTACATTTTTGAGCTCTTTTATATCACACGGATGGGAGCAGCAGCTTGAACCCACCGCACTACCTCCTTTCTAGGACACTCGTGCGTTTTGTACCACATACTGCACATGTACAGTGTGCAGCTTTGTTGATTGTTTTGGAGCTGTGCGATGTATGCCTAAATTCAGATAATCCTGCGTCCCACTCGCCGCTGAATGTAATCTGGGTCTGAGGATGGGAGACCAGATGCTGCAGGGAAGGCAGAGACAGTGAAAAACTGCCTGTGATGTCAAATGGCAGTATTAAAATATGACTGAACTTAATTATTTTCTTTACAATGAAATGTGTTTATCTTTGTCAGCTAAAATATTTATTGCACACCTTTTTATTTCAATGCTCAGTCTAAGTCAAAATAAGTCTTTTGTGTAGCTTGTTTTGTTAAAAAGAGCAAAATTTAAATGCTTAGTAGGATTGAGGCTTAAGTAAAACAAGGACTAAAGTCACCTTAATGCTCTCTCTCTCTCTCTCTCTGCAAATCTCCTTGGTCTAAAGGTCTTGACAGGAAGATCAGGTGTCTCTCTGTTGCTTCAGAAAACAAACACCCCTCTTCTCTCCTGCATTGCACATCTTTTCTGTCTTCTCGTCTTATCCTGCTCTCAGTGTGTCTCTACTCTTTCACTGCTTCTATCCCATTCTCTTCATCGCATCATATACTGTGCAGCGGCTCCTGTGTTGCCGTGCACCTGCCAAAGCTCATTTAAGTGGAGAAAAAGTGGACCAGAAGTGATGTAGGTTAGTGGTTCAGGTGAGCAGTACGGAGTCACAAACAAACCTGTCTGTGCTACAGCAGGACGTGGATCAATTCCCTGTCTCTTGACCCCCCATGGTGGTGTCTTGGTGTGTGTGTGTGTGTGTGTGTGTACATGTACAAGCCTCTTCGTGTGCCCGCGTGTTGACAGTGTGTATAAGTGCATTCAGCATTTAATCGTGACCAATTTAATTAATTTCCAGGCAGACTGCTGAGACCCAGGCTCTCCCTAATCACTTCAGATCTTTAGCCATGCCATCACTCTCATCCTGAGCTGTATGTGCTGGCTCATTCATTGATTAAATACATGTAGTGAGAAATCAAGGCAAAAATAAATAATTGATAAATGTACGCCCATTTAGGCCAGACTTTGGTCAATATAGATTTTTTTTTTTTAGATCAGGTGGTGTTATTTTTAGGCTGAAGCTACCAATAGCTGAAATGTGTGTTAATTTACAATATTGCTCTGACCTTGCCATAGAATTGCAATAAAAACAGTGGAAATGCACAAACAAAATATTTGAAATGTTTCATAGAAAAGAGGACGAAAAATCATCTGAATCTATACTGTGACACTAAAACCCTGAAGGAAACCAGACTGATGACTTTTTTTTACAGGTGGGTCACGAGCTCCATGGTGTACACACTGACACCAGAGTGTGAAAATGAAGGAACCACCATCCTGTCTGAAGTCGACAACCATGACTAATATCTGATTTTCTGTCTGAAGGCCAGTATTATCCCAATTCATCTGCAATCAATCGGCCTTACCTTCATTCTAACCACCAGCTGACCTGACCAGCAGCACTAGGCCTCAGTTATCCTTCCAGCACACTGAGGCCTGCAGAAGCAAAGTGTTAAAGCAACGTGTTAAAAATCCCCAAATATTATCCTTTGCACGCACGATCCCACTTTACATGCCATCCCTTCCCTTCGCCCGGCTGTCACATTCTGTGAAATGTCTAACTGGTGCATCAAAACCTCGCCATTTGCCTATTTAAAATTTCTTTTTTTTTTTTTTGCCAAAACTTTGCAACCACCTACCCCCTACCTGCCCGCTCCTACCCCTTCTCCCCTTGAGCATCCCTCCACCCGGGCTCCCTCTCAACACCTCGCTATCTCCATTCCTCCAGAGGTAAATGCCGGAATGCTCCCATCAGTCGTTTCACCTTCACCGCGCATCAATAACATGGCCACAGCGGCTTACAGGGATGGACGCTGGCACGGCACGGCGCGGCTTACACCAGCCATCTCTCCCCTCAGCACCACCACTCCTCTCGAGCATCCTTCATTTTAGCACCAGAGGACCAAAGGACATTTTATTAAAAGCCTCCCGATTTCACTTGAAGGCTTGTGATGCAAAATGCGAAGGGCACAGCCATACCTACGCCGGCTGCTGATGCAACTACAGCCGCCGCTTTAATATCTCTCGGTTTATTCGGTGAATGCTTTAGGGTGATCGTATGCATGAAAAATGATGACGGACATGGAGTCAAGCAGATACGGGATGTCGACATCACCCTGGCCGCACTCTTGTAATTCCACTCTCGGGCGACTGGCCACAATGTCAGCGCTGCGAAACCAGACGGATAAACGCGCACACATTCTCCTCGCTCACAAACACTCACGCACATGCACACACGGCTACTTACAATTCCTTTATGAGCATTTTTTGGCGGTGCAGTATATCCCAGAGGGAAGCAGCTCAATACAGGTCCAGAAACAGGGTCGATCCCTCCCTCCGATAGTCTCTTCTTTCTCCGCTTGCTTCTCTCCCACCTCTCCCCCTCTATGTCATTCTACCTCCACAGTCGCTTATTTTCTTCAAATTCACTTCCTGATCGGGGCCGCGGCGCGGCGTTGCTGTTGCGCGCAGAGCACCGAGGCCGGTGCAGTGCAGACTACACACAGAAAAGGATGGTTCACCAGGGGGTGGTTTGTGGTTGTGGTGGGTCCATGCAGCCTATAATGACTGAAAGGGATAAATTGAGCCATCCAGTTGTATTAATTGCCTATAGGCTAACAATTAACCATAGACCCACTTTAAAAAATTGACATGAAACTGCACAATTCTGCTGATTTCAGAACAGCTCATGCTGACTCTCTTTTACCCTGAAAAACACCAGACTAGGGCAAAAATAAAATACATTTCAAGCTGATTTGTAATTCAAACTGTAGATATTAAAGATTACATCTATATGAATAGGGTATATTATATACCTCAACTTTATTTGACCAGAAGAGAAAATCTTGCTGAAACTAGAAGCAGTGTTCTAGCCACAGGAGTGGCCAAGACAGCAGGTTACAAAGCATAAAACAGACTTATAATGAATCAGATAAAGTACGAGGATAATGAATTATCACAAAACATATGATCAGGGTAATGTAAGACTGACATAACAGCAATATACCATACAAAGGAACATGAAAACAGATATGCAGCGGATTTAAAAAATAAAAATAAAAACCTACAAAACATCAGCCAAACCGCCAAAATAAATAAATGGCAGAGGCCAAATGAGCTTCTCTGAACCGTTTATCTTGAGGGTGTGCTACACCCTCTGCGTCATCGCAGTCACGGTGACGTAGAAGCGTGGTTATTCACCATCATATGGGCTTGACACGGGGACCACCACCACTGGCACAGACGCACGGTGCGTCAGCTGAGCTCCCTAAGCCCTTTTACCAAAGTCCCCACATCTAATGTGATTATCTGCCTCCAGAAATTCCAAACACATTCATGTCCACTAGATATCTGTCACTGGTGACTGACATTAAAGCATTTGATTTACATTTGTCTACAACAACTTTTATATTTCTGGCGGTGTGTTTCCAGTAACGATCATATAATAAAATGAAATCGTGGAGGGACGCTTGCACAGTCATCCTGATAAACCCACACAAGAATTACAGGCTGATCTGTAATTCTCTCAAGGACCCCACGGAGGTCCCCTGACCACGCTTTGGTCCACCACCCACGGGTCTATAGGATGGCGCGTGATGCGATGACAAGACATCACAGGTCCCTAATCCAGTCCCACGTCCCGGAGATCGCGGGATAAGAGTGCGTGTGTGTGAGTCTAAAATTATGTAACAGCACATTGCTGCTGTATTTATAGCGCATCTGTATCCGTCTGCCAACATCCGCTTATCATCCTCTGTCTTCTCATCTGTAGGACCGCTTATACCTCCTGTCATACATGTACACTGTAGTACAATGAAGTGAAGGATAAGCTACATCTATCTATCTATCTATCTATCTATCTATCTATCTATCTATCTATCTATCTATCTATCTATCTATCTATCTATCTATCTATCTATCTATCTATCTATCTATCTATCTATCTGTGCAGCTGCATTGTCAATAGAAATTTATCTGGCTATAATTACTAAAAAAGACCTTGTGCTGTAATAATTTTAAATGCCATAGCTTGGCCTGCCTGTTTTGATAAAGTGTGCTCTATTACTGTATATTGCCCAAATACCTTTTACCTTTTTCCCCTATTTGTCTCATTGGTTCATATGATCGTGCACAGCAAAACTGAGAATATGCACTTTTAGCTCATACTTTAGATGTATAGTACAGAACATGATGTGAATGGTACTTGCTTTACAGTGAGTCTATAAGCCAGTGGTCTCACGTTGTTTCTTTGAACTGTGTACCTGAACAAACCACAGGGGTGGGCCAGCCAACAAACAGTTGCCTCACCAGCAGCAGCAGCAGCAGCACCAGGCCAGCAGAGCTCCAGGAGCCACCGTCCCTGATGCGAGTGACTTCTCAGATCTATTCTCAGGTGATGGGAGGGGCTGAGGTGTCAAGTGATAACCATCTGCTGGAGTGTAGTATCAGATGGCAGAGCAGAGTGCTGACAGACCTGGTTAAACCAAACATGTAGCGAGAGTGTGCCAGGAACATCTGGTGGAAAAACTGTTCAGAATTACTCTAAATCTCACCTTTGAACAAGCTTCCTGGGGGACATGGAGTCAGGAGACGCCCTGTTCTTAAACACTGTTGTTAAAGTAGATTAGCATTTTACATGTGAGTACTTATATATGTGTTATATTTATATAACACATGTTACATACGAAAATGGTGTAGTTACACAGGACTGTGTGTGTTGAGAACAAAAATCGGGAAATTAGTTTATTTTCTTTGCCAGTGTGTTTCAAATCCTGAACTAAACGTAACTATAATTCAGTTGCAATTAGGCCTAAAGGACCAAAATCTACCCAGGTTTCTTCATCCAGCGTGATGGCCCTCAAAAACACCCTGCTAATACTGACCTCTGCTGGTTGGTTGCACCACAACCTAAACCTCCATCGACTGCAAATTTGTTCCATATGTTTTTTTTTTTCTTTACACCTTTTCTGAAATTATACCTTATTCTCTTACACCTATAAACACAAACTTCAAATACATGAACACATTCTAAAACTTCACAAATCTCAAAGGGACACTAGATCGCTGTATTACAAATTACAAGCCTAATAGATCATTACGAGCCAGTTGCACCCTGATGAAAGATACTACCAACTTTATCAGTGGGCTTACACCTTAATTTTGTATTTTGAAAGAGAGGTAGTTTCAGAAAAAATATGAAAAACTGCAATGGCTATCAACACGCTGATAGTTCTGCAGAGCAAGACAATTTCATTTCTCATCATTAAATCCTTCATGCAGGCATAACAATGTTCCTGCATATCAAAGAAAGCGAGCAACCCCTGTACTAGAGAACTGGGTTAAGATCAGCTCTGCTATAATGTCACCCCTCTCAGAAGTGAGCGTTAAATTGCCACAGTTTCTGCGAACAGGTAAGAATTACATAGATACAGTTACACAGAGACATATAATGTAGCCTGGTGAGCAGAGAAAAAAAACAATGAACAAAAGCAACCATTTAAAGAGATCAACTCATCTTTATTAACCTCCACGAATTCTTCCATATTTAAACAGGAAACGCCTGCACAACAAAACAATCTCTACATTATCTTCAGTGAGAAGAAAGAGCTCTATGCCGACGATCACACGTGAGTAGTTGCCAGCACAGTGCAATTTAAATACATGAGGAAATTTATTGTGGAAAAGTGAGTGTAAAATAAAATAAATACACGTATGAAGGTCGGAGGAGCTCAGAATTAAAGTGGGACTATTTCTCTAGAGAGGCATCAGGAGAGAAGTGCTGAAAGGAGCCGATGTGTGATGTGTGTGGTTAACAGGGTATAAAGTGCTGAATTTCTCTTGACAGTTGGTAGGTTGACTGAATGGAATACTGACTTTAAGCTAAGGCATCTGAATGATGAAGATTTTGATGTATAAATGGTATTTATAAAAAAGGCAGAGACGGTTGTCAATGTTATGTGTAGAAAAAATGCCACCCAATTAACAAATATTTTCTTTTACATGAAGGTAGATTCAAAAGGCACCCCTGGTAAAGTTAAAGTATAAAAAGAAATGTAAAGAAAGCAAATAAATACTCTAAACATACATGAACATTTTGCTGTTAGCAAAACATACCAGTTTGTCCCTCTTACAGAATACAGCCCCCAAAAATACTGACATTCATCCAATACTACAGTATATTCTAAGATACAGTAGATTTATACAGTAATAAGATGCTAGCCTTGTTAAAAAAAGGAAAAAATCCAGCTCTATAATTAATCATAATGCCTGTCCTTTCTACTCGCCCGCGAAACATCAACAATAAGGCTCTTCTCTCCTCCCTGTCACTCATTAATGCCATTTAAACCACATGTACCTTACACCATCTATCAAAAAAAAAACAAAAAAAAAATACAGCTGATGAATACATAGGTAGCACCATGTTCTGGGATCTACAATCAGGATGATTTAAAGTCAACATATCAAACAAAAAAGAAAACCACACACATAATAATGGAATCACTCGCTCGTAATAGTGAGGTTGGTTGTGAGGGGGATATTTGGCAGCCTTGCTGGTTTCACAGGTGGAAACTCACGGTGCTCTCTCTTCCCCTTTTATGTGCCTATGGGGAATATTAAAGCAGTCTTATGTGGAATGCAGCTGCACTGATGTGCAGAGAGGAGGGAATAAAAAGAGAAGTCAGAGGATTTTGGGGGGAATGCAGAGGACTGATGCCTCTTTCCTTTCACAGTCTTTCCTCTTGCTTGTTCTTCTTTTTCCCCTCCACGTTTCACTTTCCTCCTCAGCAACTGTCCAATGGGCTCGTTTCCGTGACAACTGCAGCATCAGTTCATCTTGGTGGGATTTTGGAAAATGGAAGTGGCAGTCTGTTTGTGTGTGTGTGTGTGTGTGTGTACTCGATGGAGACCTATAAAAATTATATAGTATGTTTAAATGTGATATTCTAAATAGTTAAGATTTCAATTGTCCTTTTGTATGTGTACGTGCACATATTACTGGATTGCCAGTGTTTCTCAGTAAAAAAAAAAACTTTCTTCATCCTCTGTTCTCCATTTCTCTGCCTTTACTTTTCTCTAGACGTAGGCTTCAGGGATGTCGGAGCCGTTGATTTTGATGTAGATCTTTGTGTTGTCCTCCCTCTGCTGTTGCTCTCTGTAGAGTGTCCGCCTGTAGCAGATCAGGTAGAGCGGCAGCAAGAAGCCCAGCATACTGAGAACAAGGAGTCCAACATTGACCTGGAGGATGACACCAGAATTAGCCGCGCCTGAAGGTTTAATGTGTGAGTGCATGTTTTTGAGTGTGTGTGTGTATTCATACCCAGAGTGGGTCTCCCTCCAGGGGTCCCATCATAGCCAGAAACAGGGGCTGCTGCAGCAGAGCAAACACAGCGCTGACCAGAGACTGCATGCCTGTTAGACTGCCAAACTGGGAGGAGGGATACCTGGAGAGACAGAAGCGGTACGTTTAGTTTCTCAGTTTGAAGCTGCATCCACATACGGAAGATGATAAAGTGTGTGTGTGTGAGGGTAACAGTACATCGAGACTTACACAGCAGCATAGAGGCCGCCAACTGCAGAGTGAATGAATCCTCTCACCACAGTGTGTAAGACAAATGACACAATCTGAGGAAACATGAACGTAGAAGAAGTCAATATTCGCAATCATTTGGGTAATTCAGTCAGTTAGTTTATGGGGGCCTTAAAGGAAATGTTCAACATTTTGGCCAGTATGCATTTTTGCTTTCTTGCCGAGAGTTACATGAGAAGATCGACACCACTCTCACGTCTGTCCGTTAAATATGAAGCTACAGCCAGCAGCAGGTTAGCGTAGCTTAGCATAAAGACTGGAAACAGAGGGAATCAACTAGCCAGGCTCTGTCCAAAGGTAACAAAATCCACCTATCAGCCCTTCTAAAGCTCACTAATTAACACATTATATATTGTTTGTTTAATCTGTAACCAGTCTATAAGCTAGATGTCTCCTGGCTTATAGACAAATTTTATTACCTTCAGACAGAGCTGGCAAGACTTATACATAACTGTCTGTCTCTGCTGTCAACAGCCTGTAAAAATAGGCTTATCTGTAACTTTCATAGAGAACAACTCTAAAAGCCATGAAGAGACACTGATAACTTTGCTTGCAGGTCAGTTGGATGGCTGAAGTACTTTGATGGCCTGTGTGTATCTTTGACAGCTGAAGTGGACCACTCACCTGCAGGGGGAGATTGGGCACTAGGCTGGTGATCCCAAATCCCACTAAAAGGAGGTTTGTGAGGACAAATGCTCGCAAGGCATTGGTCACCTTCTGGGTCTTTTTGTCTCTGCGCTTTTTATTTGTCTCCCCCCTAGTGGTCAAAATCAGAAAGAAGAAAGAGAGATCAGATTATCAGGAACTGATAGCACAACTCTACTTCACAACAAAGGGTCATTTCTTGGTTCTATTCATCACACTGGCAAAAAAAAAACCCATTGCAGTAACGTCTGGGCCTATAAATGGAAAGGGGTTAAGGGCAGTCTGAGGAACAACTCAAACGTGACTCACTTGCTGCAGGGTTCCTTTTCCTCCTCGCCGTCATCACAGTCCTTCAGCTTCCAGTCCATGATCTGGCCAATCACAGGAGTGGTCATCAGGCAAAGCAGCTGCAGCATGCCGAAGATGGAGGAGTACAGACTCACTGGGAGAGGGATCAGAATGAGGACAAAAAGGGTTTTAAAAAGTGGTTAAAAAAAGTGCAATGAATATTAGAAATTGAGAAAAAATAAGAAAGGGGTAGGGTTAGAGGGAAGCATAAAAAGATGGAGGGTTCAGGACCTTTTTCTACCTGGTTAATGACTATGACGGAACAGTTAATCATTAGTCCTGAGCGGTAGAGCCACATTGAGTAAAACAACAGCGGATACGGAGAAAACGGATGTTCAAAAGTCAATTTGATGCCATAATGAGGGGATTTATGGCCAGGGGAGTAATAATAAATGAAAAGTGCATCATGTGAAACTGCTCAGATGCTGGTGCTGAGGGGCAAAGTTAGTTAATGAGTACAGCAAATGGTACCTGGTGGTTTCAGATTAAGGCTGAATGACAGGTGAAGGACTGGGTTATTGACACGGACAACAGCCAAGGTCAAATGGTATAAAACAACACTAGCTATGAAAAAAGCCAGAAAGCAGTGGTAGTGGATCTAGAACAGCAATGTGATGGCGAACCTATACGAGACTAGAGGTTAAATTCTAATTGTTGTCTAATGCTTCAGTAATCTACTGATACTCTACTCTGAAACTATAGGATTTTAGTCTTACCAACTTCCATTCTCTCCACTGAAAATTCAATGAAAACCAAGTAAGTCCAGCTGCTTTTAGGTCATGAATTAAAGTTACCGAACAGTCTATACCAAAAGACACAGCAGGAAACAACTTGATTAAAGGTAAAGCAAAAAAAAAAATCAAACAACAAAATGCAGAGAGACAGACCTGTGTTGAGGTCGCCATCACTGAGCACCTCCAGGACGCTGTTCATGGCCCCCATGTAGAACAAGAGACGAAGCTGAGTGACGGACATGGTCACCAGACTGAGCAGAAACATCGTGCTGGTGATAGTTTTCAAGAATGACTGGGCTGCAGAGGAGAAACAGAAACCAAACAGAGGACAATGACATGCATTAGAGTGAGAAGCGCAAAAAGCAGTGGTGGACTAACATCCTAACTACAAATTTAACATCAGGAGCTTTTGAATGCTGCACTCTTACACTCTTCTTGTGGCTTGCAGTCCATTTCCAGGTCCATGGTGGAGAGGCAGAGCATGTGCCCGTCCTTAGTGGTCAGCTCATTCTGCTTCAGGTTGTTGCCCACGCTCAGACGACGGCCCACTGTGGTGACTTGGTGGTAGAACTGCTTCCCTGTGATTTTATGGTCAAAGCCCAGCCAGTTGAACTTGATCTTCACACTGAGAAAGCAGACGAGGAGAGAGGGACGAAAGGGAGAAAAAAGAATGGGAGTAGAGGACAGTGTGTGAGGAAGGACAGAGGGAAGGTAAGTGACAAGGGAGGAGGTGGTGGAGGAATAGAAAAGTATAAAAAAGTAAGTAAATATCATAAATAGAAAATGGTGACATACGTCAAACATACATGTCACATTCATGTTGCAATATTGCATTTGCCATTAATGCTAAAAAGGTAGAATATGGCTTCCTGCGTCAATCAGTCAACTGGAAACTTTTTTTTTGCTCAACAAGCAAATCAAGAGTCACTTTAATTAACAAAGATTTACCACAGGGATGAGTTTAGTTGACGAGTGTGATCCTCAGCAGATAGACTTTAACCTGGCAGCATTGCACTGCTCATATTTTCAAGTGTCCATGGTGATGACTACTCCACATACTTTGGAACATACAAGAGACTTACTTCATTAGTCAAATAGTTTTGTTTCTAAAACCCTTAAAAGTCCCAAACTTATTTTCAACTTTATTATCAGTGATCACTGTATCCGTGCATACTGTTACTGACAAAATGTTGCACGTCCTCTTGTTTATAAGGACTTTTACTGTCAATGTTATCAATGTTATCTGTGTGCCACTGTGTGTATCTGTGGTACTAACGTGTAGTCCATGTCCTCTGGTCCTGGGAACGGTTCCAGTGGCCAGTTGAAGAAGCAGTTCAAGAAGACCAGTCCAGCACAGGAAGCCCACACCACCAGAATAGTGATGAAAGGTATGCCAAGGTCATAGATCACCTGTGCACATGAAAACATGACCAAGGAATACAAAAAAACAGAGGAGACATCAAACTGTTTACACATATAGTGTCAGTGCAGGCGTGTGGATGTGTGCAGGGTGATTCAGCGTTTGTTACCTTGACACCAGGGAAGGTGACAGCGGAGGAGGCATAGGAGCCAATCATCAGGGCGATGAAGGTGGAACGGAGGTCCCCAAACATGTTAGGGAGCTAGAGAGAAAGAGACAGATAGACCAGTTAAGCTTTCAGATAATCACATCATCACAACCTGTCCTTATAACAAAGTTCATGCTCAGACTTGCAAGTGGAATAAGATATATTCCCTTGTGTATGTAAGTATAAAAGTTAAACCATCTACTGCCAAGATCATAGGGATCTCAGCTGCAGTGTAGCTGCTCTAAGCTTGAGGTCGGGGACAGATGGGGACACCGTGAGGATGGTGCCTAATGTCACTGGGGTCAGAGTGGACAGTGGGAACCAATTAACGAGCAGAGATGGCTCTACAGAAAAAAAAACATCACAGAAAATAAAACACAACAAAGTGACATGGAACACCAGTAACAGCAATATAAAACAGCATCACATAACACACACACAGCTGTCCAACACACCACATGTATGCGGTGCCGACGGTGCTTCTATACAGCTGAAACAATCAGAGGGGGTGACTGAGGTGAGGTGACATTTTCTCTGTCTTTTACATGCTTTACTCCCGTTTGAGGAAAGAGAGCAGAGAGTTGGGAGAGAAAACAGGAGACAGTGGGTGGCAAAACATCCAAATACAAAGGCATTCACAAGCTGTTCTGTTTTCAAGAGACTGAACAATAACAAGCACTTTCAATTACATAAGACTGGGGAAGCTGAGGAAGAGATATGTGTTTGTGTGTGTGTGTACTAAATTGAGAAAGTATGCACACTCAAGCACCCTAGTTACAGTATTTCCCAGCAATAGCATCTACTTAAAAACATTAGTCCCAATAGATTTTGATACATTACAGATACAGATACAACCTGAAGGGGGAAGGTGACCTGACAGCTGACATTGGCAGGGAGCCAGGGGTGGCCGAAGAGGGCGGCTGAGTATTACCTAACACCCCTCAGCTGAGAATGACTGCCTGTTGGTCTGAGGTGGAGTCATGATCAAGGAGTCA
Source organism: Macquaria australasica (assembly GCA_005408345.1). Classification (NCBI taxonomy): domain Eukaryota; kingdom Metazoa; phylum Chordata; class Actinopteri; order Centrarchiformes; family Percichthyidae; genus Macquaria; species Macquaria australasica. Next base: position 1,398,329 of record SEMN01000001.1, on the reverse strand, counting down.
AGGAGCAGCATAGAGCCTAATGATTAACCCAACACTGAGGCTTTCATGTATAGTAAATCAGGTTGTGAAGGAGATGGAGTGAAGTTGGTATGAGGGGAAAACATGGTTTTATGCACAGACTCTGGGAGCCTCCAAAAGGCCAAACAAAGCCCTAAATTATGTTTATACTACACCACTGACATTCAGGCCAGTGGTAGCAACTAAGAAGACATTTAGGTGGATGCAACAAATACCACATAGGAGATGAACAATACACATCACAGTAACAGCCTGTGGTGGTACAGAAATGGAGCATTTTATTGGGAGATTTACTGGTGCAGAGCCCGTCTCTAGAGAACACCATCACCATGGTACAGCCCAGGACTCCTGTGTGAGTCGCCGTAGGTTGAACTGATGGCAAGGGGAGGGAAGAACAGCAGGGAAAGAATGCAAAGCAATGGTGAAGGGTTGACCCTGTGAACTCTGCAAGTTGTTTTTCTGACCCTGTGCATCTGTGGTTCTGCTCAATCTTAAAGGGGAACTCCACCAATTTTACACATCAAAGTCTGTTTAGAGATCTTGGGGAGTACTACTGCATAAGTAAAAAAAAAAAGTTGTATAAAGCCTTTTGCGTCTTCCAAGGAGGAATATCCAAGTTGCATTGTGGGTAATGTAGGCGCCAGGTTTTGACAAGGAAGACGAGTGTGTGGAATAAAAAATATGACATCTCTGGTTCTGCTGCATTGATTTTGATACTTTGATACTTTTAAACTGTCCATCGTGAGTCTGACAATGTTACAGTGCAAGTTCAAGTACTGCAAGTACTGTACTAGTGTGTTTTTGTGCATGTACATTACAGTAAGTGAATGTGTCAATGTAAAAAGAGAAAGACAGGGATATAAGCAGCTCAAAGGCCCAACGGTTGCCATGATGTTCTTGCTACAGCACAACAATAGATAGACACACACACACACACACACACACACACACACACACACACACACACACACACACACACACACACACACACACACTTTCGAAAGCTGAGCCTGGTTGCCTGCAGGAACACAGAGTGCAGTGTAAGAAGCCAAAAAAACCCACAAAGACATAAAACAGAATGCCAGACGGGAAAGGAGGGAGAGGGGGAACAGGCGGCGAGCCAGCAAACTATTATAAGAGAGGAGCAACAGCGAGACCTATGAAGATAGAAAATATACATCTGGACAAACATCATGCGGCAGGTGCAAAAGCTCTGCAGCAGGAGGATTACAAAGCACACACGACCGTGCACACACTTACTGTGAGAGAGGTGAAGGTCATGCACATGCCCCCGAAGCCATTGAAAGTCAGGGCAATGAAGATAAGGACAGAGAGTTCTGCAGATGACACACATGTTAGCTCATGAGTCTGTCAATGACCACATTGTTTCAAATACAGTGCAAAAAGGTACATGTGAGTACTCTTCAGGCGGACTTACCATTTGGTTGGTAGGCTCCATAAGCAATGAGTAGACAGGACAATCCAAAACACGTGCTGAAATTAGATGGTCGCGTCAAACACTTCTGATGACAATTTAAGTTGAAACCTATCTCTGGCTTTGTTTTTGTGCTTCTTAAAGGGTTTTACATATTCCCAATACAATGGAAATTAATAGAATTTTGCTCACAGAATTGAAAGATTACATTTACATGTGTCTTTCCAGAAATAACACCATGGTTAGCTTGGATAATTTCTTCTCTTCTTTGCTTACCTGCCCAGCAGTCGTAGCTTGCGAGGCCCATATTTATCCATGACGATCCCCAGTGGCAGGGTGATGGCTGAGAGCAGGAAGGAGCCCACTGTGAACGCCAGGTTTAGCATCTCATCCTGTTCTTTACAAATCATCCACCCGTTCATCCTCATGGACCCATCCATAGGGACCAGGGGCTTCATCTCCACTCCGTCTCCCAGACCAACCATGGCACCCTCGCTTTCATAGTACTCAGCATACTCATCGGGTGTCGGCGTTGGCAGGGGTTGGGACAGATTGTAGCTGGAGCTGTTGCCTGAAGAACATGATGAAAATAAGAAGAAGATGAAGGGTTAGGGAGCTAGCAAAAAAAGCCAGGACAGAACGGGCATGCAAGTGGAAAGTAACTGTCAGTTGAGATGGTTCAGGTTCCCACAGTGTCATATGTCTTATTTAGTCTTATTGATACACAGAAGTATCATTCATGAAGGCTGAGTGGTGTAAATAATCATGTGACTGTGTAAGGTTGAGTTCAGCTGTGCGCTCCTGCAGATAGTTTAGTGTATAGGGAGGGATCTGTGGCATATCATACAGATGAAATGCGAAAGTGGCAGTTCTGCATAATCACAGGATCCTGATACAGCAACACATAGTGGGCATGTAACACTAGAAACCTGTGTATAACATCATAAAAGGGGCAGAAGCAAAAAAGACTTGGAGACAAACATACATTTCTGCCTCTGTACATTTGCCTTTACTGAGACGCTATATGGATTTTATTAGTATGTTGGAATGCCAAGGATAAAAAGTGATAATCTGCCACTGGCAATAAACTTCACATTATCATCAGAACCAGCAAGGAGATAATGTGAAAAGGTACAAAAGTCCAGGAGAAGTCCAAGTGAGTGAGAAAGGGGAGCAGCAGTTTGGGAACTAATTGGTCATGTATGAGCTGATGTTTTCTGGATAACACTCCCTTACAGCCACCCGATGTCTTTGTAGGCAACTGTGTGTGGCGTCCCTATGTGAAACACTATGATGTGCTTCATAACAAAGTGCCAAAGTCTTCTTCAGGCAACCAGATCATACATATGATCATATAGGGAGCAGCTGGTTGACAAAGCACATGTCTGAACGTGCACATGATACTTTGTGTTGTTGTGGCATGTCTTGCAAGAAGATTTGACTGGGCAGGATGGTACAAAATTAAACAGCTTGTCAAGCTCTAATCATTCCTCCAGTATCGCTGCTGCATGTGCACAAAAGCCTAATCTGCACTGCATCATCATTATCTTTTTTTATCCACCATTTTGTTTTTTACAGTCAACCCCAGCTGTGGTCGGATTTCTGCTGTTCATCACTTTGCTATCAGTCTTCTCTCTCTTCCTGTCCTTTATCAGTGGACTTTATACTTCCATATTACTGGTAATAAAATACCGCTGTGGATCTCTCTGTCCCTCTATCATGTGTCACATGCCAGAAAAGAGCTGAGCTGGTGCAGCTGTACTCTCCCTCTTATATCATCAGAACAAGATAAGACTGGCAGCTGTGGCGGCGCTCCAGGAAGTCACCTACAGTTGTGGATGCTCAATTGTTACTTCAGCAGTGTGTCTGAAGTCAGCATCACAGCTGAAACATTTTTACTATCCTATAAAGACGTGTACCTCTGCTGGTAAACGTGACTAGAATTAGCCTTGAATAACTGACTTTATGGTGGAATTTTAGGATATGCTACTAGTGATGCTGAATAAGCCTGAATAAGATGAAACAAACTGTCAGACAAAGTTGCATCACTTGCAAATGAAGATTAATGGGAAGACAGTGCCAGAAACTCGGAGCTGGAAATACATCCTCCTACAAATCACCAGTCTTATAAATCAATTGTGTTAACTCTCGAGGAGATAGGGCAGATTCTAGTGAAAACAAAAGCTGCATCCAACCAATAGTTTAGTGTCTGTGGGATTAGCAGGGCTCACCGGAGTCAGGACATGGGGCACGACACAGTGTCACTTGAAGTCCAAAGGATAAGTCTGGCCGGACTCCTCTCTCACATTCCCTTTTGCTTACTCTCTTCTATAAGACCTGACTGGGGCCATTGTGTGCATCAATTCCACCTTTGTACTTAAAAACACAAAGCACCTGCCTTGCTGTGGTCAAAGTGGGGGGGGGTGAGGAGAAAAAAGAGAAGAAGCTTTAGAGATGAGGGACTTGGGGTGAGGGCAAAAGGACAGCTGATCCAGTCTGTCATTGATTTATCAGTTCCCTCTCAATCAGCCTGCTGCCGTGTCTTCAGCTGAGTTGGAGCCACGGGAGCCTTTTACTCTTTAACTTTGGACCGCTTTGACAACCTGCGACCCCGCTCTCTCATTAAGTTAAGTGATCAGGTTTAATCTCCTGAGTCCCTAAAAAACAGTTCATGCCCCAGTCACAGAAAACACTCAGGAGGCAAAAAAAAAAGGCAGCAGTGTAAAGTTACATCTCTTGAATTAAACCTTCAAGGCACCCCTCATCACCAATCCTCATTTTAACAGCTCATTATAGTACATTTCAGGAAGAAACGTGGGACACAGTCCCAAAATCTAAGAGGTTTGTGCTATAACCACATGACGGCAGATGCTCAAGACTATTTGCCTTTCCTATTGAGCAATTACTTCCCCATCAAGGCAAATTAAGGGAAGTATAAAAAGTGACAGATAAGTGATGCTACAATACTGTAGGAACTGAAATAATCCCTTTGTCAACACAGAAGTACAACAGCTGTGACTCACCCTCCTCGTTGCAAAGGTAAGAGTAGAAGCCTTCTGACTTGAGCATGATGAGGAGCGATCCCCATCCCAACAGCACCGCGGAGAAGAGCAGATTCTCAACGATAGCAGTCACCGCCATCCACCAGCGCCTGGCAAATGCTGTGACCAGGGTCGGAGGCATGGTTGAGGGAAAGAAGTTAAAGGCAGAGAGGGGTAAGAACCAGAGGAGAGAAATGCAGAGAGTAGAGAGAGAGTAGAGAGAGAGAGAGAGAGAGAGAGAGAAAGAGAGAGCACCAGAGAGGAAAGAAAGGAGCAAGCTGGAAGTGCAGAGAGAGCCTCCCTGACTGTCGCTCAGGATGAAGGCTCACTGATCACTTATCTGTGAAGAGAAAGGCAGAAGAGGAAGGGGGAGGTTTTATAGTTAGCCTATCACTGGAGTCACTGAAGGACAGGAAGGTTCAGTTTTTATACAATCACAAGATAAAACGCGCTTAACTTTGAACCTAATGAAGATAACTGGTCGTACTGTATGAAATAAAGTGAAAATCAGCCTGTGTTCATGACTTTTTGATGAATTGAAAGCCCCCCTTCTAATTAGACCCAGAGGAGAGGTAATGACAGTTGCTGTAAAGAACTAAACTAACTAATAGTAACAACAGATGGCGAATTATTAACTTCCCTGCTAGTGCAAAGATCATTACATCACTCTGCTGCTGGGACAAATATCTTACATCACGTTATAAGCACTAATAACTGAAGTAGCATCCATGGTGGCATCACAGAGTTTCTGCTGTTTGGTGGAAAAGGCAAACTGGTCCAAACTGGATAAAAATGGGGCTCTCTCATTGCTCCCTCACCCCATGGCCCCCCTCTCCCTCTATCTCCCTTCTCTCCTACTCAGCTCCTAAATGTCCTCTCAGGCCCATCCAACCGCAACTTTTCTCTGCAATTACTGTGGGGCATCCAAAACATAAAGGAGCTGCCAGACAAACACTAAACAAATCAGCTCACACAGCCAACCTCTCTCTCTCTCTCACACACACACACACACACACACACACACACACACAGATACACACAATACTGTACATGCACAAACACACACAATCAGTTCAACCAGTAAGATAAAAGTAGCTGCAGAGTTAGCTGTACATCTCAGGAAAATAAATAAGCAAGTGAACATGTTATAATCAGGGATAGTCTGTTTCTGTATATCTGCCGTCTCATTTAATTAAAAGACAAATCTATTTCCATTATTCATCCATTTTTCCATTACATGTATATAACCTGCCCAGGCAAATTATAAACTTCCTTACCTTTACAGGCTGTAAGCAGCACCATCCACCTTCAAACCTCCTGTTGCACTCTTGACCAGTTAAGTGACCATTATCTGTGAAAAACCGGGTTTATATACTCAGGCGGTCCTCACATGGCACCCCCTATTGACCATTGGCTGTCTGATGTCTGCACCTCGGCCAACCAGCACTCAGTAACATGGTATACAGGCCTAGCACTTTGATATATCCATAATAATAAGGGCTTGCATCCTGTCAGTCAGTTTGTAGACGATGTTTTTCTAAAATGTGCTTTAATAGTGCAGCTGCAGATTAAAACATAATGATTAAGGATTAATCAAACCAAACAAAGTCTTGTTGAAAACATAATGGACTTCTGCAGATAAGGATTGTCTGGATCAATAACAGGTACTGATAGAGAGCGGGAGGCAGGCAGGAGCGAGGACTTCCATTTCAGTTGTTGCATAAACTGTTTACTGATGTTTACTGTGCTATGTTCAGTGTTTACAGTTGATGAGGTTGAAGTCTGTACACACGCACACACACACACACACACACATACACACTGTTGGCAGAGTCCATTAAGCCAGTTGCGTCCATAAATGCTCGAATTTGTTAATTTCTGGTTACTAATGTGACACGACTTTAATATTTATTTTAATGTGCTACAGTCGTTTCTCATCATCTTGCACAGACTTAATCATTACTGCTGCATTGACGTGATGCCAAATTTGCATGATCAATAATGTGCCTGTCGACTGCTCTATTTGATATAGCCTAAATAATGCAATAAAAGCTTACATTAAATAGGCTGTGTTTGAAAGTGGCAATTATATCATCAGCAACCTGATGCTCAAAAATTGTTTTCCAGGTTGGAGACCACCGGTTGCCCACTTGCAGTGCACTGCGCTGAAACTGTAATCAATAGGTAAATCAATCACTGAGTGACCAACAGTGAACCTATCTAAATAAACACTGATATGGTAATTTGTGCTGTTACTGTGATCAGTCAGATTAAAGGTAAAAAAAACATATTGATGCCGCATTCGATGTATCAGTCCTAGATTAATCAATCAGACTGTTTGAGTATCAGCCGTTAACTGATCAGTTGATCTCACACTGTTGGTGAGGCAACAAGTTATTTAGAAAGTCATTACATAACACACACATCAAATACAAGTAATCATTACCTCGGTGTATTATTTCCTACACCTTATCAAAAACATTTATTGATCTGATCAGCTACCTTACATCATATCTACCACAGATTTCCAAGACAGGATTCAGTTGTCTGAGATGTAATGGAACTACCACCGTATATCACTGTAAAATATTCAACTTTCAAGTTCTGTATAATTCTTAGCCCTCATGTGGAGCTGAATAAGAATAAGTTGAAGAATAAGTTTAACTATCACAAAAGCTACCAAAAGAGTTTGCTGAGGGCTACACACAGTAAGAAAAGGAGTTATCATTGACCTGTTTTCTTGGCAACTTGCTGTTTTCAAATTGAACTAACGCCACCTTGTGGTACTAGGTAGATAGTGAACATGGCCACTGATACACATATCACAACATTGCTGAGTAAATGTTTTTATTGCACATTCATAACTGGAATCAAACATTTGGTAAAGTAGTGCTTTGCATAACCAGCAAAACAACACAGAAACACAGTGTAACATGTCAGAAAGAGGCAACATAGAAACAACCCACCAATATAAAATGCTTCCTAGTCCTAAGAAATGAAGTAATCCTAAACTTTACACGATTGTACAGTTGTTGACATATTTTGACTCGCCTGATCATGGTTTGATATTTACATACATAACCTCTAGCAAATACATTATACAACAGTGATTTTGTCCCTGTATTTTAGTGCAGTAATGACCACTGTTGTGATCCAGCCCAATGTCACAGTCCCTTCATTAGTACAGTCCACCTACAGCCATTAGAAGTGCCAGCGAGAGCAGCAGCATCATTATGGAGCCTTCAGTTCCCAGTGCTGCAGCAGAAAAAGGAAGTCAGTTAAGTACATGATGAAACATTTTACAACCATGACATCTTGTAACATTCAGAGTTTTACTTCAAAATCTGTCAGTCCTTAAATGCACAGCCTGAGTCAAAACTTGTGTGTCTTTGCTATACCTTTGAATTCACTTATTTAGTGGTGCATTCAGTGTTACAGGATTACCGGAAATCTCCGATTCTCACCTATACTGGCCTTGAAGGTCACAATTTAAACATTTTCTAATACAATCAATTTCCCATTGAATTTCTATCGTCAAGAATGTATCTGCTGCACTTCATCTTCACAGCTCATCACAGCTCTAAAGGAATGCCAGACCCAGATGATATATTTATTTCCTATACCCAATACTAAGCAAAGATAGATAACATTCAGGAAAACATTCCACATCCATTACAAAACAGCACATATGGAGAAAGTCCAATACCTGCTGTCCCACTTTTGACCTGTGTTGAACTAGATAAGAGAAATGAATGGTATGCTATGGCTGTGACCAAACGAAACTATTAATACTCTTAAAGAACCATTCCAGTGTTTATGCATGTTTCAGCCTATTTACTGCAAATCACTCACATTTTACATCACAGCTAACAATTTTACAAACCACGCTGCTGTGTATTAGAAATTTATATGTCCTGTAGTTTGTCTACAGTTCCAGGCATGTATGAGTTTCTATTCATTTCCATATGACATGAAAATCTATTAGCACATTCTTGAAACATGAGTTACAGTATATACTAATAATGTATTACAATCTATACAGTGTTGCTAGTGATCCATCACAGTGAACACCAAGTCTACAATTATTTTGTCAATATTACATTTGACAGTAGTAGGCTACTTACTACTATTTTTGTGCACTTCAACTGCAGTATGGTGCAATAACATAACATTGACCAAAACTAATGCAGGCATGATGGACTACACATTGTAAGCAAGTTTCAGAGTCTGCTAATTAATTGTCATACTATACATAAATTAATGAAAATCAATGCCTGTCTGTAAGAAAAAATACATAGAAAACCCCAAATATTGTATAGCCTGCATTCAAAAATGATCAGCACAGATGTTAAATATATATACATGATTTGTAGTAATGGGATTAAACTTGCAAACACACAGTATGGTCCTTTACAGCATAAGCATAAGACAAGATGATACAGTGATGGGTTTCATACATCGACTGTATATAAATATGGACATGACAGCTCCCCAAAAGTGAAGCCAAAACATCTTGATCGCCCCCCGGTGGCTGGCTGCAGTATAGGTCATAAGCCCCGCCTCCTCCATGTTAATGGATGGGACATGGGCCAAACTGAAAAGTCAAAGCACACGTCAAATACATTTTTTCCAAAAATGGTTTCTGTCATTTTAGGTAGTTCTTATCACGCTGATATGTGTTCAAGTGTTTGTTTTTCTGATAAGTTTGTTTTTAATTAGTTATTTGATGTTATAAAAACGGGGTGTCATAATTATGAATCTTTCAAAATGACTGAGTTAAGTTTCAGATTAGGAGGGAGGTTACATCAAATTTATGCTGAACTGAATTGGCTTCATAATTAATCTAGATTTAATGTTACGTAATGTTATGGTGCTAAAAAGTGACACACATATTTCAATATAAACCCAGTACTGAAATACTGCAGTAGCTTTTGACCCAGGCTGAGCACTGTCAGGTGTTCCAATAATTTATGCATCATTTGGTCAAGAGAACAGATCTTACCACGAGAGAAGCTTTCTGGAACTGAAAAAGATAAGTGAGATGTTAGACAAATCCTCTTCAATAGATGTTCATACCCATGTACATACTGAATATGTAAATGCACATGCACACATATCATTTACACACATGCACACATGCACACCTACACACCTTTGATGGTGAAAGTGGTCTCCATGCCTGCATGGATGTGGTCAGTCACGTGGCAGTGGAGCAACCAAGTCCCTGGGTTCCCAGCCACCATCTCCACAGTCTGGAAAGTCCCGGGGAAGAGGTCAAAGACGTCTGCACGGTGCACACGGTCCGTCTGACACACACACACACACACACACACACACACACACACACACAGCACATGCAGAACAACAGAATAGAACAAAGAAGAGGAAATAAGCACTTAGTAAATAAACTGAGCCAAGAAACATCCTGTGTGGTCACAGAGAATTTTTAAGGAAGACCACACCCGATATCAGAACTTCATTATTTGATTTAATTCAAACAGACCAGTTCTACACTGAGTGAATATGGAAGGATGGGGTTTTTTCTGTGTTGCAACACCACTTTCTGATAAGACCTGTATTATCTGTATATAAATAATTTGCCTGGTACTGTTTTAATTCTGAATAATAATGAGCTCTAGTTGTGGTAGTGAGGATTACCTTGTAGGTGAACGTTTCAGCGTGGAAGTGAGCGGTGTGCATGTCCAATTTGTTGCCCATGCCCAGTAGATACCAGTCAACTTTCTGGCCCTGCATCATCACCAGCCCATGGAGATTACCGTACATCTTACCATTGATCCCTTCAATGGACACAGAGATTACCACACACTCACGCCATCACACACAGAATCAGACAGAGACGCGCAGACACAAGTGTAACAGAAAGCATTTGTTTTACATTTTTTAATTATATGTGTTTTAGTATGTTTTATATATCTGTGTGTGTTCTGTATTTTCACCTGGCTGCAAGATAAATGTCCCCTTGTGGACAAAAAAAGTATAAGTATAAATATAAAAGTTTTATAAGTATAAAAGCATCAATAGTTTTATTATCAATTCTTGCCCACGTGTTTCTATCTTCCTTTTTTATGTTCAATTCCATCCTAATGCTTTTCATGGATAAGACAGTTTTACTCTCCGTGCCCCCCCTTCTTATCTCTTACCGTGCATCAGGTTACTCTCGTGAAAGCCTTCGTCTGGTATGAAGGTATCAGGGTCGACGCCGAGGTATGTTCTGATGTTGTCGTTCAAGTACCAGGACTGGTTTTCATCATGCACCATAAAGAGCAGAGCAAACTCCTTCTCCACGTCACTCCTCTCTCTGTCGGGTCCCTCACCGTGCTGCAGAGTACCGGGCCTGCATATCACCAGAGGCCCCAGGAGACCACTGAACAGATCCTGAACATAAACAAATGAACCCGCTCTGTCACAAACATATAATACTTCAGTTCTCCTACCTAAACATGCAAGTTCTTTCTTTACAGCAGCACTGTGAATTATGTGCTTCCATGTGAGTGTTACTGTATACAGGGAATATGTACCCTAACGAAATCAACAGTGGAGAAGTAGACGTAAGAGATGCAGTTAGGATCTGAGACCCCTGGACCAGAGCTTTGAGGAACATCCCAGGTCAACTCGATTATGTAGCCTGAAGGCAAGAGAACATAAAACATATCAATCCCACTGCTTTAGTGTTTTGTAGCTTGATCCTTTTGTTAGAACACACCAGCAAAAGCATGCATTTTATTTATTTTTTCAAATTTAACTCTCACCAGGATTGACAGGAATGTGTGAACCGCTGGCCCTAACTCCATGTGCGCTTATCGCGTATGGCCGGCTGGCTTTGTTCTTGAATGTGATCACGATCTGCTCTCCTACCTCTGCTTTGATTATTGGACCTACAGGGGAAAAGAAAGCCCATGTCTTCTTCAGTCTTTTCTTAGTAAAAAAACAAAACAAAAAAAGCAACAAAATAAAACGCTGAGCAGCTAAGCTTACCAATAATTTCCAAGTGCTGTTGGCTGGGCTGCCGTTTCTTCTGAACACTGAAGGTGTCATCTGTGTATTCTCTATAGACCACCTTCTTATAGCGTGATCCAATTCTGTTTTCCCCTTTCTCCAAAAATATATTGCCTGGACTGGGAGACATGTACCAATTTGCTTCCATTAACCAACAGTAATAAGTTATGCCGCTAATCACAGGTTCCGGCTACGATGCTGAAATACATCATCCTGCAATTATCTTACTCACACACCTGTCCTCTAATGTGGCGTGGTGTTTCTCCAGCTCCCAGTCTCTCTCAGGTGAGTAGTCCCATTCTATTTCTTCAGCACTAATAAAATACTGCACAATCTTGGTTGGCTCTGTGTGTGTGTGCGTCACTTGTTTGTGTTTCGGGCAAAGGTTCACTCTGTACTGCTGCCTCATGCCAGCTGAGTAGTGGTCTGTTACTCTGCAGCTCACCTCGTACACACCTGTCAGGAGAATGAAAAGAGGTCAAGGATTTGGACACATGAAAGGATATCTTTGTGGCTTTACCCTCGGTGCAGACTTTTGCAGGTGAAACACACAGCAGTTAAAAAAAAAAACCCCAAAGCATTTGTAACTGTACCTCTCTGAACACACATTAGTGGTTTATCTGGGAGGGTTGCACTTCCAATTTCTGATGACATCTAGCTCTTGTTCCTGTTCCTTGTTCCTGAGTGTGAATGCACATATTGTAAGTCGCTTTGGCTTTGAAAAAAAAAGTTTAAAGTTTAGCTGGAAAATAAACCCAGTTCCCATTTTTTTTTCTTTGTTGCACTGGCTTGTAGGTTTGCAGTGCGTTGCAAATGTCTGCATGTTGGGTTAGCCTGAAACGGCTATTTTTCTGTCTTAAAACCTGTTCGGAGGGATTTTTTTAAAGATGACTTTAACATTCTATATATAGCTTACCACTTTTCCTCTGATGATCTTTGGACTTCAGGGAATCCAAAAGAAATAACCATGCAGTATCTTAATGACACACGTAAAAGTTGTATCTGTATTTGTGTTTGAGGTTGTGACATTCAAATGTAAAATGGAAGTTTGACCAACCCAAACAGCTGATATATCAGATATATCGTTTATGCCACACGTTACGCTGTTATATTAAACTGAATTTACAATTTTTTCTCTAACATGACTACCTCTAAAATCTGATGTCAGTGACTTTGTGTAACTATTTTTCTTCAGTTCAAGAAAACACAGGGTTTAACCTTATAAAGTAGTCTAGATTTGCAAATCAGCATTTATTGTGGAATTTCCCTCTAATTGGGCTGGGATGAAGCCCTCAAACACATCTCAGGATACTGTAAATTATATAAATACTACAGATAGTTCTGACATTTCCTGTTTGCATTGTAGTTATTGATGTTTCCTGTTGTCAAGTGTTGGGAGTAGTGTACACGTCACAGGAAAACATTCACTCAAGGTTATCTAAGCATGTTTGTAAAGACCAAATCTGCCTGGCAAAGAAAGCCTGAAGTATGGATGAACTCTGACAATGCAAGTGAGAGAAAGGGGATGTGTTTTTTGAGTGTCAGCACTGTGTGCTTGTGAGTGTGTGTGTGTGTGTGTGTGTGTGTGTAACATGACCAACCAGGAATGTTTGGCTGCATGGTTGCAGTAGCAGTGGTGTGAGGAAACAGGCTGACAGTGTCACGCGTTGTGCTCTGCTTCTTGAAGGTGTTCCCCTCGAAATAAACACCATGGATGTCCACCTCTGTACCTATCCCAAAGGTGTACCACATAACTTTGTCCTCAGCACACATCTCCAGTCCGAGAAGGTTCCCGTACACGAGTCCGTTTACAGCTGAATTGAAAGGGAAGATTTAAACAGAAAAATACTGAGACTAGTAAGAATACACTAAAGAAATACCAGAAATGGCACTCAAACACATGTTCAAATGGTATGTGAGCTACAATCAGAATTAATCAAATAATATTTAAATACAGACAGTGAGGTAAAACTACACACTGATTACCATGCATCTTATTGCTCTCGTGGAAGTCCTCGTCTTCTGGATTTGTCTCGCTGCTGCCAAACATCTTGATATTCTCCTCCAAATACCAGCTCATGTTTTCATCCATGACAGAAAACAGAAGGAAAAACTCCTTATCCACATCCTTCTGTTAAACAATGCACACACATTAACAGTAAGGACGTGTAGGGGTTGCAGCTGCAGTTAACAGCATAAAAACAAAAAATTTATTACATTGGTTTAAACTCTTGCACCGCCTTTGAACATGCAAATGTATTTGCCTGCCTATCAAAGATGTAAAGTGTTATATATGTTATACTATCTTCAGCATAGTGTATTCTCTTCTTAGCTATCATATCTGCAACGGCCAAATTTACCAACAAAGATCATTAAAGTTTAATTTAATCAAATCAAATCTAATCGCAATAGTGTTGAGACAATTATTCAATTAATCCTCTGGAAAAACAAACATTTACTGGTTAAAGCTTCTAAAATGTGAGACTTTCCTGTGTGTCTCTGTGTGAGAGAGTGTGTGTGAATGGATAATAAAGCAGCACCTGGGTCCCGTTCTCCCCCAGCGCTCCATTCTTGCACACGAGCAGAGGTCCCACTAATCCAGAGTAGGTGTCCATGACGGGATCAGTGGCAGAGTAGTATAGGTAGGGGATGCAGGGGGAATCAGATGAAGATGGACCTTCTAGCACCTGCCAGATGTAGGTGAAGTTCTTGCCTGGACCAACGTGGGAGCCTGGCTTGTCGACACCTACGGTATTGCACACAAAGAACTAAAATAATCAGATCTGTTGTCGCTTCAGTCATCTGCTCATCTGCACAGTCAACAGTCAAAGGGATTGTGATATTCTCTTATCACTTTGTTTAGGTCCAGGGTTTGTCTCTTTCAGTGAGCATAAAGTGTGGGCCTTTTTCTACTGCTTCAGTTCGTTTAAGGTGATGAATGTGGTTACATGACGAATCAAGAAATTATGAAACTTATATTTGGAACCTTTGTGTGGTAATGCTACTTTGAAAATAGATTCTATCATGTTGCTTGACTCTTTCAGTGCTACTGATATAAATTATTTAATTTAATTACCTAATAACAATATCAGCTGTATCAATATTCCAATGTACGTTTTAGGCATCTTTAAATGAACGAGCCACTTGGTGTTTACAAATAGGCTTTTGCGGCCTATGCCTGTAAAATGAGCCTGAAAACTGTTTTGTCTTTTTTAATTTTACGTATTCTGAAATTAAAACTCATTCTATTGCAACACAGTTGGCGCATGACTTTTATTTTTTACTTTTTTTAAGGTGTGATATTTTCATCCCTTGATGCTAAACCTTTCAGCATGAATTCATACAGAAAAGGAAATGTTGCACTTTGGGTCTTTGCTCAAAGGAAATTAATTCATTAGTCTAGCCAACACCAGAGGAAATTCATGCAAATGTATGCCTCTGTCAATCTGAATTGTTAACCATTGGCTACAACTTCTATTTATATAATACAGCTTAGAATCCTCTCCCCTTATTATCAGCTTGAGTCCTGAAATCGAACAATTAAAAGATGTCATAGCTACTGAAGTTTTTCTTGGCTGTGCAACTGAGTCCTCACCGTCCTCATAGCTGCTTCCCTGGAAGTGTTTGTCATAGTGCAGGCCATGAGGCTGGATGCTGTAGTTTCTATCAGCTCTGTTCATGAATGTCACTCTGAGAGTGTCTCCTTCTTCTGCCCTCAGGACTGGACCTGAAATGCAGAAGAACATTGTGACCAGACGAGAGGCGTTCAGAGACAAGACAGCAGCGTTCCAGTAAATAAGACACAAAAGAGGGATTATGTGATTTCTAGCAAATCAGGAACTTGGCAAAAAAGGGAGGCTTACCTAAGAGTCCTAAGTGTTGAGAATCAGGTGTTTGTGGTTTTATTGTTGAGAAGGTATTGTCTGTGTATTCTTTGAATATGACTTTGAAGTAACGATCTCCGATCCTTCCACTGCCTCTGCCAAAATATATCTCTGATTCACTATAAGAGGAAAGGGTGTGGGAGGAAGGACATGAATATACTGTAAGTTAGGAGGGGCAGATAAGGAGTGACTTGGGTTGCAATAAATATGTGGCCTGGGTGAAGCAGCGGTGAGGCTTTCCATAGTATAGATAAATAAAACAGAGCAAACAGCTGTCCAGGGGTTTCACTCTGTCAGGTCAGGGAATAATAACAAAGAAACAATAGCAACTGAGTCACTGCATCACTATCCACACTGTTTATTCTAGACACAAGAAAGCTGCCTCACCACAGGAATGACCAGCTCACACACAACCAGCCCTGTTCAGAGGCCATACACACAGACAGGCAACTTGCTTTGGCAACTTGCCTTAAAGGGATAGTTCACCCCTTGATGAAATAATGATTATCTACAGAGTTAGTTAGCTCCCATTCTTCCTTCTCCAAAACGACTGAGGTTGTACTTTCTAAATGCAAAAAAAATGTCCATCGGATACATAATAGACTTTTGGACGATGCAGCAGCCTGGCTATAAAACACAGGCCTTATTTTGTTTTAGGTGGTTGGTGACATTTGTTGGATATCTAATGGTTTTACACTTGTTCCAGTTGCATTACATAACTGGTTTTCAGTTTGTTAAAAAGATGCACATTTAAGGATCCTAGGTGTTACTTAAAGGATAGTCCCATATTGTAAACTTGAGGTTCTATAAAACTGTACATGTTTGGCAACAACTATATGGAGTAAAAATTATTTCTTCATTGGCTAAATTTGGACAAAAACAGATAGACATAAGCAGTCAAAATTTCAACCACTCTTTTGGGCAGACAGACTGTGATGAACGGACGAAATTAGGCAATAAAACAAGATAAATGACATGACCCCTGATAACCTACAAAGTTGAGAGACAGTGGTACAAACTTCAGTAGAGTTTTGAATTACATTGGGCTAAATAATGACTGATCTTTAATTTTGCAGTGACCCTCGCTATTACCATATATTAGATTGGATGCAGCAGCATAGTCATAACTTAATAAGGTGTCTACCCACCTGTCGACCTCAGTAAGGGATACATTATTAATCAGATCCTTTCCCGAGGGAGCATAGCTCCACAGGACTTTCTCTGCCGCCAGGTAGTAATTCCTCACAACACCGTGCATCACTGTGGAGTTGGCCTCACTGTCACAGGACTTCACTTCATAAAAGGCCTCCATCCCAGCTGGAATAGACACAAACACAAACATTGCACAGACCATAATTCACATGTACAAAATAAAACCTTGCCGTGAAAATATTCCAGGGTTCAGTTAACACTTTCTAAACTTTCTTATCTTTTCCTTTAGCATGACAATTCACTTCCAGAGCCTGAGAGGACACAGAAACGGTGAAAGGTGTGATTTGTATAGTAAATATATTTATTTCTTTAAAGCCACAAAATCTGAATAGGCCATTATGGAAAGCCTGGTATGATACAAATGAAATGCATTTCAGATGTGTCAGCATTATTCATAATATGTTGAGCAAGTATGGCTCATTCAGTTTTATGTTCACTGGACTTTGGACAGCTTTAAAATACAAGTCCTGGCGTGTTAAGAGCAAAACTACAAGCTCTAATAACACCTTGCTTTGACAAAAATGCATTCTCCCCTGTCAGCAACTCTGCACAACCAGTAAAATCTCAGAGCAGAGAGGTCAAAGGTGACACAGAGGTTAAAGGTCAGGTGCCCTACCCTGCAAGTGGTCATTAACCTGACAGGTCAGCAGCCACTTTCCTTGTGCTTTCGGGACCATCTGAGCTGTAGCAAACGTGGCTGGGAACAGGCTGAGGACGTCGGTGCGGTGGCCACGGTCCAGCAGTGTGTTCCCGTAGAAAAAGGCAGAATGAATGTCCACCTCGTTACCCATGCCAAACAAATGCCAGGCTACTGCACGGTGCTGGCATAACTGGATTCCGGGCAGGTTACCAAACATGTACCCACTAATAGCTGTCACACAGAGAAAAACACAGACAGAGGTTGGAGGAAAGACAAAAAGAACACATTTACCCTTTAAACCTTCTTTAATACACTTTGTTTAAGGAATTAGTAATTTGAAGTCACTAGTAACTCACAAAATAGGAAATTAAAGAATGTAGGGGCAAGAGGATGCAGGGGAGGTGGGAAAGGAAGAAAAACGAGATGAGTATCTTTAGATTTTGTGAAAAACTAGTAAAAAAAGACTTAAAACAAACATTCATCTCTCACCGTGCATCAGGTTTGACTCCTCAAAGTCTGGGTCACTCTGGTCAACTCCATCTGGATCAGAGCAGTTCTGAATGTTGTCCTCCAGGTACCAACTCAGGTTTTCATCCACCACGTTGAACATCAGGAAGACATCCTGGTCCACATCATTTCGGGCTGAATCTGGCTTTGTCTGATTCTGGTCTGGATCATTAGTCTCCTTCAAGATTCCTGTGCTCATAGAGAGAGATGAGACATAGAGAAACATGCAGGACTGAATCTTTGTTTTCCCACCATCTCAGCATTCATTGGGTGCATAATAGGCTGGAAAGAGGAGTAAATCTGTGTAATTCTCCCTGTGGTTTCCCACCATATTTGTTTCTCTTTGTTTCTCTCTGAGTTTTTCATTGTTGTCACTTCATGCTTAAGGCTATGGAGTGTTGGTGTAATTTACTTTTTTAAAATGGGTGTGGAGAAGCCACTAGTGACTGTTACTATAATCAAGAGATATATAAATTAATTTGATTTTACTTGATTTAGCATACAAATAATGCATACAGAGAGTAACCCAACAGGCAATATGCAGACAAATTATGAGAAACATTTCTTCTGATGTAAAATCAATAAGGTTAAATAGCACGTAAGTGACATATCGTCGTACCTTTCTTGCAGGTGAGCAGAGCCCCAATAAGTCCTGAGGCGACGTCCTTGGGGGCATCCACGTGAGAGTGGTAGACCCAGGTCAGGCAGTTGGCATCGTCATCTGTGGGGGCAAATTCTGGTCTGACCTCCCAGCGGTAGGTGTAGCTGCCTCCCGGAGGAACAGAGTCGTCCATCTTCAACCTGTCTGATGTCCCATCTGGATAGAGCGCCCCTGGAAGACAAATACAAGATATTTATGCTGAGATCCTGCTGAAGTTTAGAGAGGAGCCTGCATGCTTTCACTTCATGTCAGTACAAAACAATGACATGGTCTTAACAAGACTTAACTGTTTAAAAGTGGAAACTGAGTGCTGTAGAGTGATTTAGAAAATATTATGTATGAATTGATTCATCAACTGCAAATAGGTTTAATAATCACATTCTTCAAGGGAGGTTTCCCAAATCATATCCGTTTCCTCTATGGGTCTTATCTCTCCACATATGTAGGTGTGTGGGATCTATAAAAACATAAATGACCTCATTCTTAGTGACAGACAGCACGGATACACTGACCTCTGTACCAATGTGTACTCGTTAGAATTAGCTGATTTTATCTGTCTTGATGAGTTGACACCACTGCCCCCTTCCTCTCCCTCCTCCTCCTCTACCCCCACATCTCTTCCTCCTCCTCCTCTACCCCCACATCTCTCTCCCTTCCTGCCCAAGGTGCTGTTTATAAAAACTAGTTGGTCACTTAACAAAAATGTTCTATCTGACTCATAGACAGATTGGTGTAAATGTAAAAATAAAGCAGGACATCAGCCATCATCTGTTTTGGGGGGGGAAACAAAATTTTTGTTTCAGTTTCAGTTCCCAGTACGTCTCTTGAAATTCCTGAGACAGAATGCGTCTCCCCAGATGAGTGGGGGATGGGGGCTTGTTCCATAACAAAGAGCTGCAAAGTTCAGAATACTTAGGAGACGTATCTGCAGGAAGATTGAAATTGTGCTGTGTCACTTATTGTACACTCACCCAAGCCAAACTGGACTCTTTCAGTCTGAATTACACTTTTTTGTCCTTTTTCCTTACAGCCTTGCCAGTATTTTGTTATCAGAGACAGCCTGGCACTGAGACAGAGGAGCAAAATATGCCAAGATGCCATACTAGCCATACAGACTAGCATTACACAAAGCTTTTGGGTAAAAAAATCACAAAGAAGAATATCCATTTGACTCAATAATGTATCTTATTTTCAGACAAGGTCAAATCTCTGTCAAACAATGTTTCCTGTAAGGCATCATATTATATATAACAAAAACAATAATATATTTTTCCCAGAATAAATAAGCCATGGCCTGGCCATAATACTCACTTACAAGAATTTGATTTAGCAGAACGTGTCACTTGTTGAATGAATCTGCACCTTTGTGAAGAGTCAGATTTACCTCCTCAGATATCTGTAGGGATTTCTCCATTGCTATCATTGCTGAAACCTAATATCTTGTTTTTTTTAACACATTAGTGCACAAACTGCTATTCATTTTAGAAGAAAATACATTTAGTATATCATTCAGCATGCTTTTTAAAAAAAAAATATTTGCAGTCCACTTAGCACTTTTCCATCTGAGGAATTATGGTACTTATTATCATGCTTATTATAATTCTTAAAGCAACTACTAGGAATAATTTTCTATGAACAGGTGCCCCTTCTTCTTAGGGATATCTAATTGATTTTGCACATGTATTTCTGTGTGTGAATGCAGTAAGTGTGTTTCTAGGTGCACGTATATGGTATGTATTATGTAACACTACCCTCTGTATTCTTCTCATAGAAAACTCCGTGGGGATGCATAGAGTAGTTCCTGGTTGCAAAGTTCTTCAGGTGGACCAGAATGACTTCATCAACCTCAGCTCGCAGTATGGGCCCCAGGAAGCCCAACCAGGGAGGCCGGGGGGCCAGATGGCTGTAAGTAGCATCTGTATACTGTCTGAACATGGCCTTCTTATAAACATTGCCAATACGGTGCGGTCCTCTTTCCAGGAATACAGATGCATGCCTGAGACGGAAGTGGAAAGAAGACAAAAAGATTGAGAGATACAGACAGAGCAGTGGCTACAGAGTGTGTAGGAGGGAGAAGAGAAAGAGCTATTAATCCTGTTTTGTTGGGTTTCTTAAGGTCAAGGTCAGGTTATTGTCATATTATACCATTTGGGATTGCACAAGGGCAAGCAGTTTTCATCTCCCTATCATATAAGGAATGTTAAGGCACAAATAGTAAAATATAAGTTAAAAAAAATCACAGCAATATAATAAAGATACTTGTGAGCAAGTCTATAAATACAAGTAGGAGAAACACAGCATCCAGACTATGCCATGACATCACCATGACAACCGTGCAACTGCCTAATTATTGTCAAGATGACTGTAACCAACTATGCAACTGTATGCAATTAATGCAAAAAATAGAGGAAGAATTACCAGTATAAAAAGTAGCAAAGTGCAAATATGCCGCTGCAGCGCACTCACAAACAGCTATGATTTGTTTTTGAGATTATTTAACTTCACTGTCAATAGCAGACTAAATTTCATTTTAAAACGTACATGAACTAGGACATGAATCGCTTAACTGTAGACGTAATGCCGCAGAACAAATTGCATCTGGTTGCAGCTCTCTATTAGACTTGTCACTATTGTGATTACATGTTCTGTGGGCTAATAGCCTGTTACTGGAGCTGTGGCAAACACAGTTTTCCTGTATCCAGCTCATAACCAAAGCAACAGGGAGGACGTAAAGCATTACATTTACTAGGTCCACAACTGGATTCACTTGAACTTTGCTGACAGTCTGATAAAGGGGCTTTCACTGAGCACCTGGTCAGAGAAATTTAGTGCTAATGTTCCTCATCCTCTCACTAATTCATCTCCGTTAAACAGGACTTCAAGTAGGGCACATTGGATGCTACACAAGCCTTTTTTCAGCGATTATGTAAGCGTGTTCATTTAAGTATTGATGAGATTTGAGAAAATCATCTCTATTTGGCAATCTATGTACCTATGTTATTGAAATGCCATGCAACTGCATCCCAGTTAAAGTAAATATTAATTTGATATATATATTTTTTTAATTGAAAGGTCATGTATGAGAGCCACCAACTGGAGGAAGTATCATTAGCAGATATGATCTGCCTATAGATTCAATAATCAATAAAATGAGAAGAACAAATAGACAACATCTGGAGAAGAATTATTGTTTAATGTATGCTAAAATAGCTTGGTTTGAGTACCACCAATGCTGTGTGAACATGGCTGCGCCTGTGTGTATTTGGTATTGGTCACTGAGTGTTGGGTAAGCTCAGCTGGCTGGCTAAGTCTGGAAACTCTAGCATTATGCAAGGATGCAAACAGTTGTGTTATGCTTCAAAGTTATTCAGCTCTCTTACCTGAAGAGATGTGGCACAATCATAGCCCACCAACTTTGGAAAATATATCTTAATTATATCCATTATATGCCTTCATATGATAATGGGCTTTTATTTCAACTTGGGCTTTTCTTTAATAACAATGAGAGTCAAATAAAAGTTGTCAGGTACGCCATTAATTCAGAGATCACCTCTAATCAGCTACCTGAGCACTGAGCAATAATGACATCGCTGACTATACTTGATACACAGCCCAGAGGGACACCGTTGCCAGTTATTTGTGGGCTCGACTATCCGTCTAACGGCAAAATAAATTAAAGCGTCATAGTCACAATTGGTAAGCATTCAGAAAATCCTCCCAGGCTTGGATATTCTCATTGCACCTTTTTACATCTTTCTGTTTATTCTTAAAGCGCAGCGACTTTACATCTGTGTATTATCACAGCATTGGTGTTGTGATGCAAGCTCTTCTCGCGTTTATATGAGGGGCAGCTGTCTGTGTTTCCTGGATTTATTTTGGTCAGTGTAACGCAAAGGAAGCCTCTAATCTCATGAAAGAAGACAGTCATTCACTGTTAGTCACTCAAGTACTGTCATCTTTCCTGTGGATCTGCCAGACTGCCAGCAAAGCACACACAACACATGCCTTCAGAGGTCTAGACACTGTCACATCCTGGCAGGATGACATACGGTAGAACTTTTGACCTTAAACGTTTTTGCAATCTCTGTACTAAGATCGATTAGAAAGATGGAGATCTTTAGGTTTAGATCTTCATTTTTTTTTAATTTGATTTGATTTGATTTCACTCACTCACTCATCATTTGCGACGTCTTTCCCGTTTAGCAGGTTTTTTCCACTGGGTGCATAATCCCACGAGTCCTCAATGATCCCCACATAGTAAACTCTCTCCCTGCTGCGCTTCCCCTCCGCGCCGGAGGAGAGAAGAAACAACAAACAACTCGCAAACAGCCCCAAAGTCCCTGCCATGTTCAGCTGATCGCTCCGTCAGATGCAGGGCTGAGTGTTTAGCGGGGTTTTGGTTCAAGAGCAGCAAGTGGAAAACCTCCGTTGGCGCTCCCTCGCAAGCACGTAGCCTATCAACACTGCGCGTTGGAGTTGCAGCACGTCTGAAACTCTGCAAAGGAAAACAGTTGGCCTATTCAGCCAGAGAGCAGCCCCGGCGTGACCGCCTCCTGTGGTATCAGACGTCCAGGGATAATAACCGCTCAATGTTCTGGCGTTAATTATTATAAGATGGTATATATGTTATAAACTGCCTCCTGGGAAATTAAAGGTAATCGATCTACTTATGTTAAAATGCAGACTCAAGCACCATGGGTTGTCAATTTCCAGAGGTGATGAATAAGCACTTTAGTCAGCTGGTCTCTGTGTACAGAGGATATTTCGATTTTGTGGCGCTATTTTAGAGGCACTATCTGGCTGGTGCTATCCTTTCTATTTGATAATAATGCAGTTATACATGTTGATAATCCATAAATAAATAAATGGATTTTGGTCCAGATTCTTCATAGTTTTTTGACAGAAAGTGTCCTGCTGGACGATGAGCTGATCTATAAATTATTATAAAATATTTTATTAATGACGAATAAAGTAATTAGTTACAGTTTACAAACCCAAATAAGTGGTAATCTTGTTTATCTCTCTGTAAAAAGAAAAGAATATATATTCCTACTTGAGCTAAATTTAAAACTGCTTTGAGGTGCATTATATCAGCACATTAAATTACGTTGTGGTGTTGTTCAGGGATTTTCTTAATTGCAGCAATACTGTGCAACCACTTCACTTTAACAAATGGGGATTTTTAAAGCCATCTCATCCTAATAATGCACATTCCCCTCAACCCTGCACCTTTCAATTTAAAGCTTTGTGTCATACTTTACATCAAAGGGGTGAGGCTGACACCTGCTGACCAACTCGGAGCAGTACAACTGTGAACGGATGTCTCTGCCTTTACAAAGTAAATTCAGGACACCTTGGTAATACTCAAACAGCATAACCATATTCTAGTCACTCTTGTTGCCCTCATTTGGTTAAGTGAGCTTCCTATTTCTGATAATCCCCACAAATCTCTCAGTACAATCTGCACCCCAAGCACAGTAGTGATATGCTGTAAAACAAATGCATTGGCTAGTGTTTCTATAGGAAAATAAGGCCCTAAAAGCAGCAAGGCTGATAAAAAGTGCCCCATAGTCTTGTATTGTTATTATTCTGTGGTGTGCATGTAGGTCACCAGGGTCAAGTTCGGCTCAGGAGTTGATTGTGATAGCTCCATCGTACCCCCTGAAGTCCCAGCCCATGGAAAGAACACATTGTTCCACAAGATCACCTGTCTTTTAATTTATTCTCAGTCAGGCCCCAGTCCGGTGCTTTACTGTGGGATGGAAACCTCTGGAAATTCAACTTGATGCCTGCTGGCTGATATGTATATTATGTACCTTAAACATTAGAGTAATGATTTACAGCTCAACTGAATCTAAACAGTCAGATTCCCATGTCATTGTTTGTGGCTCTGTAATGTTTGTGCTGTTTCTTTATGTTACAGTCTAACAAAATATGCCAGTTTTAGTGTGTAATTATCTCCACTACCACCAAATGTATGAAAGAAACACAAAACCATGCTGGTGTGTACATTCACGTGCCTCCACTTGAGCACAGACAGGACCCAGCACACTTCTCGTGTGGCCATTCACATTTATTTATAATTTCGTTTTCAAAATAATCAGTTTTGTCAAATTAATTTAAACTGCAGCTGTGCCGGTTGTCCGTTTCAGTTGTCCCTATTTTGGCACTTCTGTGATATTGATGATGATGATTAGATGATTGAGGAAACTAACGCACGCGCACGGCTCTTTCGCGTGACCGCGCACGACGTCGCGTTGCCGTCAGACTCTACTGTCTGGCTGTCGGTCTTCAGTGTGCAGACATGGCTGCTCTCAGCAAAATACCGCACAACTGCTACGAGATCGGCCATACCTGGAGCCCGTCGTGTGTGCAGTCTGCTCTGGATATAACCAGGGGTGCTCTGGAGGTCTCCTTCAAAATATACGCCCCTCTTTACCTGGTAAGTTTTGCCGTTTGACCTGCAGTATTTTGGACCTGTAGACTCTGAAGCTAAAGTGAGGTAGCTAACCAAGTATGCTAAGGCTAACTAGTTCTGAGGAAACGTCTGTGAGTTAAAGATTAGCTGACATGTCGCTATCTTACAATCGGGGGGATAAGTTCAAGTTCAAGTTCAAGTTCATGCAAGCCGACGAATTCCAGAGTTAACTCGTTTAATAATTCAGTTCAGTGTTATTTATATAGCGCCATGTCAAAACAAAGCTATCTCAGGGCACTTTTTCGAGTAGAGCAGGTCTAGACCGACTCTTTATATTTACAGAGACCCAACAGTTCCCACCATGAGCAAGCACTAGGCGACAGTGGCAAGGAAAAACTCCCTTTTAACAGGTAGAAACCTCGAGCAGAACCAGGCTCTGGGTGGGCGGTCATCTGCCTCGACCGGTCGATGGCTTAATACAGTTGAATAACATTTTTTTTCTCAGTTTTCTCAACTCTCAATCAATGATTTGGCAACCCAAATGTGAACACCTACAACAGTGACTGCTACTCATCTCTATGTTTTGCAGATAGCAGCAGTTCTAAGGAGAAGGAAGAAGGATTACTATTTAAAAAGGCTTCTCCCTGAGATCCTATGGTCTACCTCTTTCCTCACTGCCAATGGAAGTCTCTACATTGTTTTCTTCTGCATTCTCAGGTTAGTAGGTCCAACAAATGTCACACAGATGCACACTGTCAACGACACAGCTCAGCTGAAATTAAGATGATGACATGCAGGGGTTTCAGGAGCTAAATTGATGCGTCTGTGGTTAATGTTTGTCATTGAAACTGAAGATTTAGCAACATGAAATAAGCAAATTTACACAAGCCCATAACCTAAGCAGTCATTCGGTGTCTGTGGTTAGATGGTATCTTGGTGTCTGTTGTTTTTCAGTTTTCAGAGTTAAAGGTGCCCTTTGGAGTTTCCTTGTAA
The DNA here is from genome assembly GCA_005408345.1 of Macquaria australasica. Taxonomy (NCBI): domain Eukaryota; kingdom Metazoa; phylum Chordata; class Actinopteri; order Centrarchiformes; family Percichthyidae; genus Macquaria; species Macquaria australasica. Next base: position 1,372,503 of record SEMN01000001.1, on the reverse strand, counting down.
ACAAACAAAAGTTATGTTTACAGTCAGTGTTATTCACGCCTTGTGTGTATCCTTGAGGCCTAACAAATGTGTTGAATGCATTTCTTTCCTCATAAAAACATTTGCAAAGCTGTGTTTTTTAAAATATATTTTAAATCCAGCTTATTTACATCCATGTTTATTAGCTAGCAGTCTTCTTCTCCACTGCCTTTGTTGGCACAGTGCGTTGTTTCTTTGCGTATTACTGGCACCTGTACATCAGTGGAATAGTGTGAAACCATTGGCAGGAATGTGTATCAGGACACCTTGCCTCTAGGAGCAATATAGAGCATTGTTTTTTGTGTGGGTCCCTGTTTGTTTATCTCGAGGATGTGTGCGCGCATGCATGTACGCTCCATGTCACTACTAGGGGTCAAAAACTCCACAGGGTACCTTTTAAGCTCAAAGTGCTGCTCTTAATTAAAAATTACTACATAGTTCAAAGCCATATAAATATTCTGAACGTGCCATTTAGATAATATTTTCTTTTTGATTAAAAAAGGAAAAGAAAGGACTTAGATCTGACCAAAACACTGCTTCTTTAAAGAAAATCGATGCTGCCTGTGTGCTTGAGTCCAGTACTTTCCAGTTGAAAAAGTAAAAAGAATAAATACACAGTGAATTAAAGCTGTATATTTCTAACTTTAGGAAACTATTTGGAGGGTTCTACTCCTGGTCTGCCGGGTTTGGTTCAGCGCTGCCTGCCTCCTACATTGCCATCCTCCTGGAGCGCAAAAGCAGGTGAGAATCCTGACCTGTCCTACTCTCTGAAAGTCTTTTTTTCATGTTTTGAACATATTTGCCAAGTTCAACAATGCACAAAAATGGCACTTAGTCTTTGGGACCTAATGAGGTTGTTGGATACATCTCAAGTATCAGACATGGCCTTGTAAATATTGATTCTGTGTTTACTGAAAATGTATATGTCTCTTCCCTTCTCCCCCCCGCCAGGAGAGGGCTGCTGACGATATACATGACAAATCTTGTAAGAGCCACTCTGTTCAATTAAACATTAATTGTTAAACGTAAAGAGATACTGCATATCTGATTTTGCCACACAATGTATATGTAACAGTGCAATCTTGTTGTCAGGCCATTGAGACTTTGTTCCGCATGGCAGTGACACGAGGCATCGTCAAACCCATCAGACATGGCGAGGTAAGATGAAAGGAAGGTCTGGGTCAGCTGAAAGTGAAGGGAGCTAATTAATGCGGCTTGGGGGCTAAGTAATATAACACATAATACAGGAGGGCCCGTGCCTCCTCTGGGGCTCTTAGGTCTGCCTCAGCTCTCTGTTATTAGGTAGCCACGGTTCATGACTGCTTAACCAGCGGTAGAAGAAGATGATGCAAAACATCCCTGACCTCACTTTAGAAACATTTTATTCTGTGGGATTATTGCCTTCAAACAGACCTAGCAGCTCATGCTACATGACAATTACAGCGAGGTCTGGTTGTGAACTCTGGTTTGAGTTCAGTACATCAAAGTGCAGTGCTGACAGCCAGCTGCCTGTTTACACTGTGCTTATGCACACAGGTTTAAGACTATATGCAAATATGCACCAAATGTTCAGCAGCTCCTACTTTATTGCATAGTGTAAATATACCAGTGATACTGCTACAGTGTGTGATGGACACAGGAGAATTTCATGTGTGTGGATTTCAGCCATAGGATGAGGCAGAACTCTTCTTTAGAATAATTTTGTTTTATCACATTCAGTCATTGATGCAAACAACAAAACTCTAATGGGTAAAACGTGTGTCCAGCTGGTGATTGTCAAACTAACCTAAGTCTGCTGTCTGACCAGTCTGAGAGTTTTTTCTCTCACATTCCCACCTGACCGTGACTGACTGAGCCAGAAGTTGTAAACGCTAAGGTTTTCCTCTTTCCTGACATTGTGATGTGCTGCTCTTCATAAGTACCACAAAGCCAATGTTGGCTAGGCTCCAGTGTCAATGACAGTAATAAAGATTGGATTGTTTCTTAAAATGGCAAAGAAATCAGCAAGTAACCATTGATGATCTTATCACAGATTTACCCAGGTTGTATCATGGTGTTCAGAGTCCAGATGCTTACGTTTCACCTGTTGTCCTGATGCCCTCTTTCTTTTTCCCATTAGGTGCTCTTGTTCTGCATAACTGCATCACTCTACATGTTCTTCTTCAGGTCAGAGCAGCACAGTGGACAGATTCTTACAGTGAAATGTGAAACATTGTTCAATTGGTTATTATGAATAGCCTTCAGATATTAAAAACAAGAGCAAATGTTTAGAGTTTCAGCTAGATTTTGTGTTTTATGCTGCAGGAGTAAAGATGGTCTCAAAGGCTTTGCGTTCTCTGCATTAAAGTAAGTTGTCCCTGTTCCCACTGATGCCTTGATTTAGATTGCTGACAGTGTTTTGGTAAAGCTTACAGAGGTGGTGTGCATTTTCTGTCACAGGTTCATCATTGGGAAAGAAGAGATTCCAACTCACTCTGTTACGGCAGAACACGTCTGCACAAGGCCCACTGAGAGGACAGCTGCCATAGAGACGGAGGACTCGCAGACATCAGCAGACAGGCCCAGCTCCAGGAGGAAAACTCTGATAGCCTACACCAGGGAACTGCTAGAATCAATGTGAGAGAATACACACACCTTTACACAGACACATATGGGTTTGTACAGAGTGCCCAGTATTAACTTGTTTTCTTTTTTTTTAATAATCCAGATGCAAAAAGGGTCCAAGACACAGATGTTGTAAACATTACCAAGACAACTGCATTTCCTACTGTGTTAAAGTAAGACACTTTTGTTATGATGATGGATTTATAATACTCAATTTCTACATTATTAAATGATAATAATACAATACAAAATACATTTTCTCTTTTCTTTCCTTGTCCAGGGTTTTGTCAGGATGTTCAGTGTTGGCTACCTGATTCAGTGCTGTCTTAAAGTGCCCTCAGCATTCAGGCAGATGTTCTCTAAACCTTCACGGCTGCCCTCCCTCTTGTACAACAAAGAGAACTTCCAGCTCGGGGCCTTTCTAGGATCTTTCGTCAGTATCTACAAGGTACATTTTTTACACTTTGTTTGTTCCATTTTTTTCTTTTTTATGGCAATGTATGGCAGTTGGTTACATTTTGTAACACATTTTGTCTCTTGTGTTGTCATGTCAGTATTATATTGTTCTTTTTATTTTTATAAATGTTTTACATTTATTCACTCAGGGAACAAGCTGCTTGCTGCGCTGGCTGCGTAACATTGATGATGAACTCCATGCACTGATTGCTGGTAAGACAGGATTGTGTAAACTGTCTAATAAAATCCCTATAGAGCAATCCTCCTCCGGATGTGTGTCATGTCTGAGCTGATTTACCCTGTTCGACAATTGTCTCTTCCCCTTTCTCCCTGTCTTTCAAGGCTTCTTGGCTGGTACCTCGATGTTCTTCTACAAAAGCACGACAATATCCATGTATCTCTTCACTAAGCTGGTGGAGTTAAAAGAAAATGTCTTTGTGCATGAAGCAGATTCATAATTGCATCACAGAAACAAGTGTTACTGAAGACAATAAAAAGGCAATGATATTGTCAAGATAACAGACACACCAAAATGAATCTATTATCTCAAGGATAGACAAACAGTATTTACTCAGTATCATACAAAATAGTATTCCCCTCTCAAATAATGAATGAACTTGCAATATGTAAAAGATGAATGTAAGGGTTTACCGATAAATACCACATTTTCATCATAGCAAAATATAACAGAAAATTGATTTGCATGGTAATAACATGTTATTCTACATTTCTGCTTATCTGAAACTTATCTGTATTGGACTGTTTATCATTAACAGCTCATATAATAATCTCCGTCTTTAGACCATGTACTTCAAGGGCATTGAGGCTGGACGGTTCCCTTACTTTCCTCATGCTGACACGATCCTATATGCCATCTCCACTGCTATCTGTTTCCAAGCTGTAAATAACACACACACACACAAACATGCATACCTACTCACATAAATACGCATTCGTTTTTATTTGTTATTTTTATTTTTTGATGAGTAAGGATATAATGTGTGACTCATTACTGTTACACAGACTGTGATGGAAGTGCAGAACCTCAGGCCTACATACTGGAAGTTCCTGCTGCGGCTAACTAAGGGCAGGTATGAATTTGTCAGATGTTCAACAATGTTTTGTTCGAGAACCAGCCATAATTAGAACATCAATTGCACCTCACTAAAGGGTTACCTTTTAAAATTGTGTATCCTTTTCAGAAAGAAATGGCTACTTTACTACAGAGCATTCTTTAAATGTTACTAAAGGGGACAAGGTGGTCAGTAACCTCAGTAATCTTCAACAGAGTTTTACTTGGATAACAGCAAATTCTAAAATTCCATTATGAACCTGATACAGATTTTTCTAAATAAAGTCAGAGGAAGCATAATTTGGTTATGACGTGGAGTGATCCAATTGTGGCTGCATTATTGAAGAGCTGTATACTGTATTTGAGCTAGGATTGTCAACATTTTGCAGCACAGTTTGCAATAAATATTTTTTATTACATAATTTTTTTCTTCAAAATCTGAATGACAGATTCATGACGATGACAGAATCTGTCATATGTTGACACTGTGATGTGCTGTTGAGATGCGTCATTAGTGATTAATTGGGCTGTGGCCCATAGCATGCAAGAAGCAAACTACAGTATGTAAGGTAGTTACTGTGTAGATATCTCATATAAACAATTTAATCAAATTCTGCCTTTTTAGATTGTCTATAGTTGGACTGTTTCTGTCCATGTTAAGGTAATCTGTTAGTGAGAGTTGTAATTTTCATGATGGTATAGAGATTATTTTCTGTCTGCTCTCCTAGGTTTGCTCTGATGAACCGACAGTTGCTAGATGTGTTTGGGACTAACGCCTCCAGGGACTTTAAAGGCTTTGTGCCCAAACTGGACCCTCGTTTCACCACGGTGCTTCCACCAGGAGCTGACATCCAACTCGGCTGACTTGGGACCAGACTCTGGGAGGGGCTTTAGGGTTACCTTAACAGGATGTGGACAGTTTGGCTGTTCTTTCTGAGTAACGTAAGGATTTTTTAAAGGAGTATAACACCTCAGAAGTGGTGATGTCGTGTTATGAGACTGGTTTTGCTTTGTCCAAGATCTGTCCAAAGCACATTTCCAGACTGTATGGATACAGGTAACAAATGAAACGCATCATTTTGTTAAAATTGACAAGTATATTAATAGAAGTATTTTTAAGTCCTAATGAAACCCTTAATAGTACAAGACAAATAATGATTTTCTTTTAATAAGAAAGCCATCCGAAAGATTTATTTATATTTTGTCAAGTTGTCGATTTGCATTTGGCAGAATGACATGTTCTATATGGGATGGATGGTAGTAGTAAGGTAGATTACCTTATAGGGTCAGTTCACCCAAATCCCAAATAAACCCAAAAATTGGTTTACTGGAAAATAAAAATGATTCCACTTCGGATGCAACAACATTCTTTTTATCCTTAAATCGTAATGCTTCTTCAAGTTACCTGTATGTTTGTACTGACTGAACTCAGTTTGGTTATTTGGATGGTTTTCACATCAGAGGGTGAAACTCACTCACTAATCTTTTTGGAATAGGCAAAGTGATACCTGATTTAAGAGGAGAACGAATTAGAAATGATTACCTTCTGATCACGTCTGAATGTGTACTTTTTCAAGACATTGGATGCAACTTATGATATATATATATAATTATGTAGCCTCATCAAATACTTGACTCTGTAGTAGATAATAGGAGATGTATTAAGATTGTGTTCTATGATGTAAAAATATTAAAACACAGAGGTGGAAAGTCGCCATTGTTAATCAGTTATTCAAGGCGATTTATTTTTCATAACTTCATTGATTTTTAAATGCAGTTAGTTTTTTTTTCTTCTTCCAAATCTCCACTTTTTTGTTTTTTTTAAACTGCACTTGACAGTAATGATTGCAATGAAGTAAGTCACCTTTATAGACACAATAGGGTAAACGAAAGCATCATGAACCATGCCAACTTTGGCGGATAATTTTGTGGGGAAGATGGTGAAAGCTGAACAAAAGGGTTTGTACATATGTCAGTTTACAAGACTCTAATTTACTGTTATTACAACTCAGTAAGTAGGAAAAATACCAATAATTTCACCTTGGAGACACACGAATTGACAGTTTATACAGCTAAGGAAATGTAGTAATACATGTCATATACATGTCATATGTCATATATATCATGCTTTTCATACTGTGTGCAAATATTTGAATTTTACTAATGGCCTGCTTTTACAGTGATACTTTCCCAGTCCTCAAGGTTTGGCACATGGTTGCAATCAGATACTTGGTGTCTCGTGCGCCATTGGTTTACAATAAAACACACATGTACCCTCTATTTAATGCAGAAACTGTTTAAATGTCATAAGAAAGGATTTGATCAGAGAATAGGCTTCTAAGTTTAGAAACAGCCTTTAATTTACAAATGTATTACATGAGCTACATCACTGTACAACACTAGAGAGCCAAGACTTTGGAATGTGATGCACGGGATGAATTGCTCAAATGAAAATGCAAGGCAAATTAAATTTCAAATGTCAAAAAGTCATTCCTCCAGTCAACCTGATCCATCCTTTTAATTTCATTCTCTGGAGGTGTTTGGGTTAGAAATTACTTCAATATTAAATATTCACTAATACACTCTATACACACTTTGAATTAAATATGTGGTTGTTTCACATGAGCTAAAAAAATGGTGTTGGCTGTTTGCATTTTAATTAATACTTAATTTCAGTTCCAAGGTGAACCCTATCGCTTAAAATCCACATTGATTGAAACATTGTTTACTGAAAAATTTGGTGCCGCATTAAAGCGTTTGCCTGAGGGTAACAAAGAATCTGTTTCTGTGAATAAAAAGCACACAGCTCAATCTGCTTTTGTTTTTCATGTTCGTTGCTGAGAGATAAGGATGTCTGCCAAAAATATGTTTTAAGTTTTAAATCTTTCATGTTCTCTGAAAAGTATGAATTACATCTTTTGCTAAGTGATAAAGAGTCACTGTGGTTCTGCAGTTAATGAAATAATGGGGACAGTAGGTACAGTGGACCATTCATGACAACTTCATTCCATGTGTGAAATGATTACATTTAATTAGGCTGTAAAACTTTCATCTTTTTCTACACATCTCATATTTCTAGCAGATGTTTGAACTGCCAGTTTGCCAATTTTGCATTCAGTTCTTCAACCCAACCCAGCTTTAGACACACCTGACCTCCATACCAGAAGCCATGATTGTAAAAAATACAGTGCAAAATTCATTCAAAAAATAGTGACATATTAACTAAATCTATCATATAGAATTATAATACAACTCTGCAAATGTTTTTGATTTATGTAAAAAGGGTGCATATTAAAATATTTTTGGATTCCAAGTGCATGACTTGTTTGATTTCTGTGCTGAGTTTGATCTCATATCATTTAACGTTAAGGAAAATGAATTGATAAAGATCATTCCCAAAGAGCAAACTTTAGACATTTGATCTTTGTCCAGGGCAGAGGTTCTCTACCCTGTACACAAGGTATCCAGAATTAGTGGCCTGATTTCCTTGAAATTTGCTGTGTAGGAGCTTTCCTCTTCCATCACCCTCAGGCCAAAATTAACTCCCACTTGTCTGACAAAGAATCATTATTATTTACAGGCTGCAGTGTCTGCAATGTGTTTATGGAGGGCAGCAACGAGTGTACAATGCTTTTAGTTAACTCCAAATGGACAAGAAGAAGTCCATAACGGAAGTAAGTATATATGGGTCAAGCAGACACATGTAAGCACTTTTGTTTTATGATTTCCTATTTAACGTAAAAGCATGTGACTTACCCAATTTAAAATGAAAAAACAACAAACAAACAAACAAAAAAAACCCCCATCAGAATATCCAGGGACGTTATTGTAAGCATTTATACTGAAATAATAGTAAAGAACAGATAACCAATATGGCATTATGATGCACACCATTTCTTGACTGAGGTCTGTATAAAAAGGCAAATGCTCGTTTCATTCATGGTCTCAAGTTCCGAACACCAAGCAATTTGACTTACAGGTATTTTATGCTTAAGTGTTATTTTACAGTGCACTACAAAACCCTGATTCAGACAAATCAGGCTGTTGTCCTTGCCTACATTGTTGTGTTTCAAGTCTCTTGTTGGATGTACTCGTCCATTCAATGTTTACAGTTTTCATTGGGAACAGTTTTCTTCCCAGTGTAAAAATAGTGAAATCTGTAAACAGGTTTGTTACCAAATGTCACCATTGTACAGTATGACTGACTTTGAGGGCTAGAAGCTTTTTTTTTCTTAGGACACACCATGTAGACATACAGTATATTCAAGTTGGTGAGTATGATGCTTTATTTTGAAAGATTCAGACAGGAAGTCTTCAGTTCCGTAACATAAGCACTATCAGTGGCTTTCGCTCTGTATCATTTCATACTGCCGACGCTAGAAACTACAAAGTTACCATAGGAAACTGATACGTTTAAGATTAATGCGTATCCATGGGGGGTAAGAATAAACAGCGAACTAAAGGAAATGTTCGGGTAAGTACCAGTTTCTGTAACTTAGCGTACAATGCTAAAGTAAGATTGCTAGCAACAAGCTAATGTAAACTTCATGTTAACAGCTAACGCTACGTGTGGCTGTGTTGTCCCAACTGTTTCATAACCACCACGTTTCCGTCTGGCTAACGTTGATGCTTTTATGGGATTTTCAATAAGCACGCGTTTTCCACCAACAGCCGTCCAATAGCGGTCGAGCTGCTGAGGCACTGACCCGGGAGGGTGGTGTCATCCCGGGGTTTGTTGGCTTCGACTCCACGGTCACTTCGGAGCTGAGTTATGTCCCCGCTATCCACGGCGCGGAGGAGATAGACAACCTGGTGGATGCCGATTTCCGCCTGGTGCTCAGGAAGCTCTCGAAGAGGGATGTTGTCACCAGACTTAAAGTGAGTTTAAACTAACTTTATGGCCTTCTGTGCAACCACATGTAACACAGAAGTACCATATATGCTGCAACCTAACGCTTAAAATAACATAAAACTTGAGTGTACATGAAAAACGATCCCTAATTGTGTATGTTGAAGTCACCTCAGGGTGCTTTTTGGTCCTGGTGTGTGTGTTGATGTTGTGTACTTTTCTCAGGCTGTGCAGGACTTTGGGGCCATGTGTCAGGAACGGGATGCTGACGAGGTTAAAGGGGTCCTGCCATACTGGCCTAGGATTTACTGCAAGATATCAGTGGTGAGCTGGCCATTCACCACACAATCATGAAATGCCCTTTTTTGTATCAATGTCACATTACTTTTAACTTTCTGGAAATAGTGCACAAATAAACACTTTTTTTCATCAATCCCATCCTACCCAGCAAATGAAAGTAAAGTATCCCATTTCAATCAGACATGTATTAAATTAATGTTGGGGAATATCAGTGAAGGAGGCTTGGATTCACACTCAAATTAAGGTTGACATTTTAATGGGACTTTCATGTGCAAGTGTTTTGTGGTGTGTCTACATAAGGAGAATTTTGTCTTCATTATTATGTCTGTCAGGACCATGATCGCCGGATCAGGGAGGCCACCCAGCAGGCCTTTGAGCAGCTGGTTCTGAAAGTGCGTCGCAGCTTGGCCCCCTTTCTGAAGAGCTTGATGGGCCACTGGATTCTGTCCCAGTGTGACACTTACACACCTGCAGCCTCTGCTGCGTGCCAGGCCTTCCAGGCTGCTTTCTCACCCGCCAAACAGCCTGAGGCTCTCAGCTTCTGCAAGGATGAGATCCTAAACGTGAGTAGTAGTGGTGGCATTAGAACGGACATGAGGAATTGCGCTGTAATCTGACAAGCTAAGTGTAACGTTAAATTGTTGTTATTTTTATTTTGCAGGTACTTCAAGATATTTTGTTAAAAGAAACGGCAGACACATTGAGCGATCCACAGTAAGTGTACAGTTTAGCTCATTATAGCTTCCGTGTCCATTCTTCTCACTGTGTAGGCAGAACGATAACATATTCTGTCCCTGTTCTCTAGAAGTGTGACAGAGGAGGAGAGAGAAGCCAAATATTTGCGCATGCTGACCAGTTCTCTGTTGGGGGTGAAGAGACTGCTCTTTCTGCTGCTCCAGGATGACAGGACGGCCATGGAGGAAAGACTAGCACATCTTATTAACTCTGGGAAGTTCTGGAAGTACAGCAAACACAAAACACCACAGGTACTGGCATTGATTATGACTGCTCTGCTTATCTTGACTGGATAAGGGATGGTAAGGGATAATATGTGACATCATCAGCCCTGAGTGACGTTTGATAAAGTATCTGAATTTAGCTTTGGTTACATGGAATATATCTTAGGAGCTCTTGTTGCTGTCGCTACGTTTACATGTACAGGCAAAGTGTGAAGGAGAAAACTTTCTAATCGGTTGCACACAGATTATGTAGAAATGTTTTATCCTATAAAGTTAACAATTATTTGGTTAACAAAATATAAACTACAATCTGTCCCACACCTACATTTGATTTGACTATAACAGAGTTAAATTATATGTGTTTGTGCTGCCAAGATCCACTCAATATATATGCAATAATCAGTTGAAGAAGATATTTCCCTAATTTCTACTATGTGTTGCCACACAGGTGCGGGGGGCCTTTTTCGAGATGGTGTGTGCTCTGTGTGAGTTCACTCCAGGACTGGTCCAGGCTGAAGCAGTACGACTCTGCCCTGCTGTTCTCCTCAGCATTGACGACACAGATCCTGTAGTGCTGCCTCCTGTGTGGGAGGCTGTTCTTCACGTTCTGTCAACCATCCCTGTAAGCTTGTGTTTAAAGGATGACCTCACATGTACAGTAATGCTAGCACTATAATATTATACTGTCAGGTGGTCTGTAATGTTGTCTACCGTCTGTTATTACGGTAGACTTAATAGGTAGTGCAAGGAGGAGTTATATTAACCAGCAATAGTAGAATCACAAGTGTTCATTTTTTGTTGTGCCAACTTTTAGTTAAATAGCGTCTAATCTTAGATATTCCTGTTCCTATTTCAGGATTGCTGGACGCATGTGAATGCCAAGAAGGGCTACTTACCCAAACTTTGGGCTCTACTAAAAGAAGGTGGCAAAGGCATGGCTAAGGCACTCCACCCTAATCTAATGCCGCTCCTCAGCAAACTGCCCCAAGAGGTCACTGATCCGGCCTTGGACTTTTACACCACCTTCTTCACTTCATTCATACAAGGGTAATTTTGTTTTTGTGTGTGCATGTATGTGCGCTTGGTCGATAATTCAATCGAATTTCAATGGAACTGTATGACAACATGCTCATATAGTGTTATCAATTCTGTTGGTCAAATTAATGAGTGTATGCTAATTTTAATTATAATCTAAGCAAATTAACGATTTCCTGATGTAATGCATGACAATGAAACACAGTTCATTGCTGAGCAGTAATTCGATTATTTTGCATACATTTGCCATATCTTCTGATATATTGATATAAAAGGATTCCTGTATCACGCTGCGTCTGTGTGTTTGTCTCAGTCTGTCTAGTGAGCGTGCTGCATCAAGCCCATCAGAAAGTGCCGTTATAGTGGCTTCTGTTGTTGAGTGCTTGAGGTACTGCATACTGCGAAATACAGAAGAAGAGGAAGATCAGAAAAAAATACGAACCATGCTTATTTCACAGCAGGTGGGGTCGCACATACTTTTCCCATCATGTCAAATCTACTCAAGTCCCTACCTTTCTTACATTGTTTTGTTGTTTGTCTTTTTGTAGCTCCTACCACTACTAGAAAAGGCTCTCAGAAATCCCTCCCTTCAGAATGGTCCTCTTTTCCTTCTGGTCACTGAAATGCTCGTTTCCTGGGAGAAGAGGGCAGGTTTACATAATGAAGGTGAAGCAAATGTCAGCAAGGAGGTCTTTCAAGAGCTTCTGGCAGACTTCTGGGAGGGGCTTGGTCTTTTGTTTGTGCGTTATGCCGACAATGAGGAAGCAGATCCACAGGCTTTGGAAGGGGTAGCCACCTTGCTGCAGGTGAGTTTGGTTTTTGGGAATCTCTGGTACACACAACTTCCCCACTGAAATCTCCATGTTGACACTACATTACATTACAGCAGATCAATATGGATATTAGTGTCATTCATGTCAACTGAAAACACAATGCCTAAATAAATCTATTCTCTCTTTCTCTTATGTCTCTAGGTAATGCGTTATCCTGAGAGAGTAAAAAGAAAGCAGGTCCAGAAGAAGAAAACTGTCAAGATCTGTTTCTCTAAGCCCGAGGACGGTGAGAAGACTGATGTTGAGGGGGATGGTGTTGAGAGGCCTGTGCAGACAGTGAACGAGAAGACATTTGGGTCCCTGCAGACTGAGCATTTTGAGGATGTAGTGTGCCAGCTGGCACAACTGTGCCTGGTGCATGTGAATGAGAAAAACTCGGAGAGACATCTTGTTTTCCTCTCCCTTCTCCTGCGGTCTTTCCACACACAGAGGGTCTTCAGTGTAAGTCATATTTATGTCAGATTATAGATGAAAGTGTATTTAAGTGTCAATTGTATATATCTTTGTAAGGCGTTCTTTGAGTTTAAGCAGTTCTGGTCAACTAATCTGCAGGATTTTTATGAACCATGATTTTGTCTTTGACATGGCCAAATCTGTGAAAAATATGTACAATTGAAAGGAATGAGTTAAGTATATAAACATTCCAGTAATATTAAGTATTTGCAATTTTTTGTTAATGGGTGTGAACATTCAAAAACAGTGGTATGGCCCTAAATAATGGAAAATATTAAGTTTTCTAACAGCTCTAACAATTCCTGTGATGCAATTGACTTTTCCCCTAATCTGTGCCTGTCTTAGACACTGGTCGAATTGGATGATAAATTAACAAAGGACGGTGAGCAGCGGGACGACGTGAATATGAAAAATCCAGCAATGCAGTTCCTGCTGGAGAGGGTGGTGGTGTGGCTGGCTGAGAAAGGACACAGAGACACGGAGCATCTGGTGGAGATGGTCTTCAGCTCACTCTACTGCTGCAGCTGGCAGGAGACCACCCGCATCCTCAACCACATCACCACGGTAACACAAGATGCAGATGTCGTAACATATGACCTGATGTTGATTCACGTCTCTTTTGTCGTAGGTTCAGCTCTTAATTTTGCTGTTGTTTCTTTGCTGACATTCATGCTCTGCACTCTGCTTTCCAGATGGATTTACAGTGGGGAATTATCCTGCAAATCATACAGAGGGTATGTGTCATTCTGTTTACACAGACTTATATAATAAGTGTGTTATCTACCTATACATGAAATTTACACTGTCATAAACGTCTGTGCTACTCTGCTGTCCGTCCTGTCAGGCATGTGTAGATCCTGAGACTCTTAAGAGCTGTAGTGATTGGCTGAAAGGTTCAGTTCTGGGCGAGCAACTCCTGGAATTGACTGAGGAGCTGTGCAAGGTGGGACGCAGCTCTCCCAGTTCTACCTCTTCTACAAGCAACCACAGCTGGACACTTATCAGCCTGGTTCTCTCTCAGCACCACAACAATGGTGAACACAAACACACACAACCAATTTTTTATTTTACAGTGGCTATCATTTTTGTTGGTGTATAGAAAAGTATGCACATTATTTTAGGGATTTTTTTTGTCAGTCACCAAACTACATAATCATCTTTTTGATCTGTTTTTACTTGCGCAGAGCCTCTGATAGGGGAGGTGTACATGGAGAAGATCTTAGAGAAGCTTCACGTCACTCTTTCTGAGACCAAGAGTCTGTCAGATGCAGGCAACATGGAGCCACTCATCTCCTTCATCTGTGATGTGGCCTCCACATTCTTCTCTTCTGTACAAGACTGTCTTCTGCTACTCTCTGCTGAGGAACTCTTGCTCACTGTCTTCCAGCTCACCGCCCAAGATCAAACACACACTCACCTGTCTGGTAGGTACTCACACAATGCACAAACACATATACTTGTCAGGTAAGCTCAGTGACTAATTTTTTTTTATTTTTATAATCGCTTTGAAAGACTCCCTTTTAGATAAGCTGAGGAAAGTGTGTGTAGCTGGGGTCCAGTCATTGGTCCAACACTCTGAATATGAGGTCAAGGAAGGTGGTTTCCTGCACAGTGCAGCCCTTTGGGTGACAAACCAGCTACTAACTGTCTCTCTGGACATTAAAAGGTAACAAAACACCTTTCTCTCGTGGGTTTGTCAGTAATCCTTCCCCAAATTTGGGCCTGTTCAGTGCATCTGAATTGGTGCACCATATCTTAAAAATCGGTCCCAAGGCTTTGTTGTGGTTCTAGCGAACTCTTATTGTCGTTATGTTTTAGTTTACAGGTTCTAGTTCTGGCTGTTCAGAGCCTAGTGGAGACAATCATCTCTGTCTGCGATCAAGACTCCCCCTTCCTCGTCCAGTTCTTTACCCAGCTGACACCCAGCCAGACAGAATGGACAAGAATCAGACAAGCCTTACCTCCTCAGGTGAGCCAGCCAATCCATCATCCTTACTCAAGGAAAAGACTTAATTCAGGCACTACCATACATTGGTTATGAAGAACTTGCTATGTAAGGATTTAATTAAATCCTCCACATGAAACACTTGACATTCATGAGTTGTTCTTCCCTTTTTTTCCTGTCCTCTGCAGTGGATCAAAACCCCCTTACTGTCCAGCCATCATAGAGGAGTTTGTGAAAAATTCTCCATGGACATCTGGAAGTCTAGGGTCCCAACCTGGCTGCCAGCCCACCTATGTGCCTGTGCCCTGTTGGGGAGGGTGACCCAGACTGTTGCATTCATACCTTGTGACCAAAAGGTGGCAGAATGTCCTTCACACCTGCCAAACCTTAACTACACAGGTGCACATACACACAAGGAATACATTTTTCTGTAACTTTTTTTTTATGTGTATGTCAATCTATGATGCTATGTATGCTTTTCTGTGGCAGTTTCAGAACTGTTGTATGCACTGCAGTGGTGTAAGGAGGTAGAGTACAGCCCTGCTATAGTGTCTGCCTATCACAGCCTGTTGACTGACTGGGGGCTGTCAGAAGGACTCCACAGCCAGGTTCCAATGAAAGATCTACTCAAAACACTCTACTCACGGTGAGGCTACACTCATTGACTTTTGGCAAACAAGAAATTAATTTAGTACTTGGCAGAGTAAGCAGAAACAAACCCACACAAAATCAACACATGTAATGATTTTCTACATAAACAGAGCTTTCAGTCGCCTGGATCCATGGAGCCTCTTCTAAAGGGGTGTGATTAATTTGTTGGACTAAACATTTTCTGGCAATCAATAAAACATAGCTGATTACAAAAATGAACTTTATAGAAATGTGATAAATTTATCAGCTTCTGAAGAAACAAGACTGCAAAAGTCATCAGCACTGATTTTTATGCACGTTTATTTTAAGGCAATTATTTGAAACAATATCCACAATATATATGTGTATTGTATTGTTACCCTGTAGGTCAGTGGAGGATGGAGGTCTATGGTCTCTGACTCTTGAAAACTACATCCACACCAACAACTTGGCAGCCACTTGCAGTGCAGCCATGAGAAAGCTTTACGGCAGAGCAGACAGGTTAATACTTTATTATTGTTATTTTAAATGCTTTTAATGTCACATTCAATATGACCACTCTTACCGCTGTGTTACATATTGAAAATTGTCTGTTTGGTCAGTTTGTTCCCAGTGTCTCAAAGCAAATTGAGCACACTTCAGGTGCTCTGCCCCACCATGACCAAAGACGACAGAGAGACTCTTGTTGCTCTGGCTACTGCCGGAATAATCAACTGGCAAGAGAATGACAGTGAGAATACACACAAACACACACATAAATGCATATATAGACATTTTGGATTTGAACCAAACAAATTATCATTTTGGGCTGTGTGTCACAGATGTGTATGGGTGTCTGGCGGTGCTGCTGTGCTGTCTGAAAGCCAACACACAAGTAGAGGAGGAGGTTGTACAGGCCATCCTGGCCACCGTGATGGAGTGGAGGAATAGCAAGGAGGACTGGTTTCTCTTTGGCAGGTAATGTAATCCTGCAAACACTTACGTTTGCTATATCTCTAGACTGTCCAAGTTTAGATATTTTCTACTTATATATCTACATTTGACACATCTTTGTATTTCAGTGACCTCTCTAAAACAACTGCAGAACAGTTAAACCTTACTGTGGAGATGATGCGTTTCCTGTCCTGGCTGGTGACTCATCGTCTGACAGTTCTCGGGGGCAGCCAGTGGGACTTCTTGCTCTGCTCTATGTTAGCCTGGTTGGAGGTGAGACAAAGATCATACATATTGTGTTGTTTTGTGACTTTGAGGGCAGAGGCCAGGGTCAGCTACGGAGTAGCGCCTCCAATAGCTGGTAATGATTGAATTTCCAGGATAGTGGAGCGGGTGGATGCTCCCTCTCATGGGTTGTTGAACTCAGCTATTTGAAATGTTAAGAGTGCTACTCTGCTGCCCCCTAAAATTCTTTTTATATTTTTGGTTAAAATATTACTTTTTCCAAGTTTTATAGGTTATACATTTTCAGCAACTGTAGTTCATTATTTATGACTTGCATCTGCTGTCCCTCACTATCTTTGACTTTGTTTGCTTCTGATCTCAGACTGCCAGCGAGAATGTGAGCAGTCTGTGGAACCCATGGGTGCAGCTGTTTGTGTGTGAGAACGCCGCATTGATAGTGAAGCTGAACCAGTTCTTTACATCATCTTCGCCTGATGAACTGGAGAAGCTGCCAGCAGAACTGGCTGGTGAATGGACAGATTTCTTCTTAGATGGAATCTACAACCTGCTGTTGCCTCTGCCTGTCAGCATCACAGGTGCGTGTGCAGATTTTAATACTTGCTTTTCATTTAGCACAACTAGGTAATATGGTAGTTGCTAAATGAGGAACATTGACACATGTTGACACTATGTCCCAAACCTGTCATTGCAGTATACAAGCAGTAAAGGCAAATTCATCTTTCTGTTTGTAAATGCAGAAGCCTTCACTGAACCGGACGACCCTGTGTTCCCTTTGGCGGTACTGCAGTCAGTCGGCGTGGCTCTGACATATGTGCCTGTGCAGCAGCTAAAGCAGAACTCCCTGCCACCACGGTTCATAGTGGACCAGAATACAAATCTGCCAGAGCCCCTCCAGACGCTCCTCAACACTTTCTGTCCTCTGCTGCTGTTTAAGGCCAGGCCTCTGCAGATCACTGTCTACCACTTGTTAGAAAAGTAAGGATTTTGTTTGAAAGTGTCTATCAGTGTGCAAATGCGGGTAACTTTTCTTTAAATTAACAAGAAAACAAAATTCGGCTTAAAGCTAGTACTGTGTTATGACTACACCTATCCTGAGATCTTTAGGGCCCTGCAGGAGGTCGGGAATGATCACCTCATGTTTACCACAAGATATAAAAGAAAGACAAATGAACATACTTGCTTATTGTCAATACAGGGTCATGCCTCAGCTGCCTGAGTGTGATGGAGAAGGAGACAACAACAAGTCTGATGATGATAGAGATGAGCCGTGTCTGTAAGTCAATGGGGGAGATCACATTACTGTGGGTTACACGTGATAGTTACTGGATTCTAGGTATTGTTACGTGAGTTCTTACAGTACTAGACAGAGATATTTTTGGACTTCGTTCTGTTTTTAAATTATTCTTACAGTTCTGTTTTTGTGTTCAGTTCTCCTCCAGCATCTCTGATGGCCATCCTGTCAACCTGTGAGGAACTGTGTGATAGTATCCTGGCAGGGATTCAAGTAGGAGAGTTTGCAGTGGTCCAACCTCTCAGTATGGAGTACTCCTGCATCCTGGGGTACTTGCTGGCCTGGAAGCTGCTCCTCACTTTTTTCAAATCCTCACCCTTCCATGTGAGTCATGATAAATCCTCACCTCAGATGATCAGATATTTTGTACAATGTTTGCTTTTTGAAAAAAAAAAAGAGATTTTGGCTTTGAGTGAGAGTGTATACAAGCAAACAGATTTATATGTTCCATGGAGAGTGTGTGTCTGAGAAGAGTAATGTTGATATCAAAGTATTGTCACAGTATTAACTGCTCTTCTGATTTTATCTCTAGCTGCGTGCCCATTATGCCCAGTATCTTAAGAGAAGCTGCTCCCTTAACAAGCTCCTCCTTCACCTCTTCAAACTGATGCCTGAGAACCCTGTCTACCCAGGCCAGGGGGCAGAGACAAAGGAGACCTTCTTTACAGAGAGCCTGTCTCTAGCTGTTGACAGTAAGTAGCAGACACACATACACGGCTTCTGTACGTGGCTGTGAAAATGTAAACAAGCTCAGATTTCCCCTCCTGTGTTCCTCGCCTGCAGAAAGCGAGAGTGTTGAGTGGGAGCTCCCTCATCTGGCTTGCAGTGTGTACTACAGCACAGTGCAGGACCTGCCTGCCATGGTGCGGCTGTGGTGGAACAGCCAGGAGAAGAGAGTGAGCGCCGCCGTGGAGAAATTCACTATTAAATACGTCAGTCCTGTTCTCTCAGCCCAGGAGATCTCATCTGTCCACTCCAGCAGTCAAATGTTTGACAGCATGACTGTAAGTTTACAATTATGAAAGAAAAATGTGTATCTAGAACTACAACTTTACTAGTTTTAGGTTACTTACTGTAATGAAACATGTTTTGGAGGGTAGCACTTCCTTGATAACCCCAGCATATCTGATGATTGTGTTCCTCCTGCACAATCTGATGGATCATATCCACGAAATTGCACAAAGGATAGGTGTAATAACCATTTAAATCGAACAAATCCTGTGGTGCAACACCTGTATCACATTTGTAATATAATGGTGCAATAATAATAGGCAGACAATAGATTGTAAAGCAGATGTCTGATTATTTGACTGAAATACCCCCGATGGCAGAGGCAAACAGTGTGTTTATTTAATTATCTTATTGCCTCAGGTGAAGGCCCGCTCAGCAGCGCGGGAGGTGATTGCTACCTATTCTGTGGACGATATCTTCATCGAGTTGGTGATTCAGCTACCACAGAACTACCCTCTAGGCTCTATTGCTGTAGAGAGTGGGAGACGCGTGGGTGTTGCCGTACAGCAGTGGAGGAACTGGATGCTGCAACTGAGCACCTACCTCACACATCAGGTAGAAACACAAACACACAATGGGTGTTGTAAGTAGTGTCTGTTCCTCAACCTGAAGGCCTGTAGCCAGATTATATCCCTGCTAGTGAAGTTTTCTTGAGCAATAAAGGCCAAGCTGGCTGTGAAGATACTTTCATTCTAGGGATCAGCAGAGAAAAAGAGGATGAAACAATTCAGAAAAATGTAAATATGTATTTGTGTGTTCAGAATGGCAGTATAATGGAGGGCCTGGCTCTGTGGAAGAACAACGTGGATAAGCGTTTCGAGGGAATAGAGGATTGTATGATCTGCTTCTCTGTCATCCACGGCTCCAACTACTCCCTGCCCAAGAAGGCATGCCGCACCTGCAAAAAGAAATTCCACTCAGCGTGTTTGGTGAGATTTATGTGTCAAGATCATATCACATCCAGTAGTGGGTTGTCAAGATCTTCAGGGCCTTATCTGCAGATGTTAAAAAGAACTATTTACATTGATAAACTTTGAGCATATATTTTTTAAAATCTTTGATCAAATCATAACAGAGAGAACTTTACCACTGGCAACAAACTGCAGTTTGTCTGTATATAAGTAATCGGGTACAATGATGATTCATGAGGATTCTTCCTTTTCACTGGGACCTAATTGAAGGCATAATTCATAAATCCACAGCCCACTATTGGTTGTGTCATACACACTTTAACTCTTTAAATCTTACAAATACAATATACAATTGAACGCATGACCACATATAGTTTAAAGTGAGATTGTTTTGTTGTTGTCTTTTACATTAATTTTTTTCCCCCTCATCTCTCTACAGTACAAGTGGTTCACATCAAGCAACAAGTCCACCTGTCCACTGTGCAGAGAAACCTTCTTCTAACATACAGTCTGTTGATCATAGCCAAAATAAGTTGACAGTTCTTCAGTCAACCAGGACTGGATCGGTTGGGATTACATACAGATCTATATTAAGGTCTAATTTATTAGATCACAGAATGGCTTGAAATGGCTGAAAAGCCATTGTTTGGTTCAGAAAATCATGTTTCATGTGCTCAGTGGAAGTCTGAACTAAAGTACAGTAAAATCTAGTGATAATTGTATTTTGGCAACTATTATGTCCATTTTCAGTAGTATGGGTTGATAGGCTGCCAAGTTTGTTAATATCAGTGCTTTACTGTAGCTCCCTGCTGATGTTTTTCTGTTATTAATACGTTTATCTTTTTTTGCGGACTTAATTTTTTTTATCTTTTGAAATGTGCAGGTATGTAGAAGAGGCTGAATCACAAAGTTGGAAAAATCAAAGCAGGCCAGGTGCTTTAGTTGTATACAGGCAGCTGTTGAAATGAGTCATTTTACAAACTAATGAAAAGATGATCTAAGTATTGCAATGCCCAGGACTGGTTCCACAGATATTTCCTAATATTTAGGAGTGTAAAGAGATCATGTCTGATTAGTGACATGCCTTATACCACTATGACAGGGTGAGATCACCTATAAAAAAGCAGGAAAGGGAACTTCTTTAGAGTTTAGGTTTTTAATTCTAAAATGCCAATGCTCACAAATATCAAAACCTAATGATATGCACCTTCCCCCTGCGCCTGCATACAGCTGTAAATGATGCTGGAAAGTAAATAAAATACAAATGGATGGATATTATTAATGGATGCAATTTGTCTTTGATTCAGCACTTAGAACAGGGGTCAAACAAAGCATACACAGAAAAAAAATTTAAGCCACGATCCACACAGAAACTGCTATTATATAAATATTAAAAAAATGTGTCATTGGAATGTGTACTTGAACCTTCAGGAATACCTCGCACCGTGTACAAATATTTTAGAGTACTGATCTGAATGTGACAGACTTCAGTGAGCCATGACAAAGCTTCAGAGATGTGTATGTTAGTATCAATTACCATCCATTAAGACTCATTACATATATACTAGTTTGTAATGGCTTTGTATAACAACACTACAGGATGATCTGGCAGCCTTACAGGATGTTACGATTAGCAGACCGAGTGCAGAACGACGTACAGCGCATACGTTTTCCCGATGACTGAATTGTGTAATGCAGAACAATGCATATGCTGGGTTATATAAACGTGGTACAAAGACTGCTCATGCATATTTTTACTTTGCGCATACAGACTTTTTACTCTTGAATCCACAAACTTTCATACATCTGGCCCCAGGTGTATTGTTATGCTCATGATCCATTAAATCCCTTTCCCAAAGGTAGCCTCTTACATATGAATGGCAATCATCATCTAGGATACTGCATTTTTCAGGGCTTAATTCTGTAACTATAAAGACTTAATGATCACAAAAGAAACAAACTGAAGAAATGTATGCAGCTTAGAGGATAAACCTATAGGGACTTAACACATGGTTAGAGATTTGAATCTATCTAGGCCCAGCTCTCCCTCTGCTAAAAACGAAGTGGCTATATAAAAGGTATATAGGTCATAGGTATAAATGACATTTATGTTATGCCATCATTTTTATCTTGGATAACTTTATTCAAAGTCAACTGTAATGAACCCCAAGTGCTTCCATGAACTGTTATGTTAACCTGAGCCTCCAATTACAGTTATATGGTGTTTCCATACAACTATTACTGTAAGTTAACCTGTGCTAGTTTCCAAGAAAAGACTGTAATTAGCCTCAGCCTGTGACTGCTGGCACCAGTCTCCCACGCTCATTTATCTTGGGTCCACCTCCTCCTCATGTTGAATAATTTATCTGTTTAATAGAGGCTTGCTCTCATCACAGTTGTTCCTATGGAATTAATTATGACAGATTAAGCTTGATCAATGAATTAATCCCCATCATTTGGTGTGCCGTCTATGTGTGTGTGTGTGCACTTGTAATTCATTATTGCAGTCAAAATTTATCAATACATACAGCCAGCATCCATCATCATCTGCCCTTGACCTTTTTAATAGCCATTGATCTGTTTGCCAGGCATAAATATTTATACTGAAATCCCCTTCTCTCCCGAGTTTTCACACACACACACACACACACACACACACAAATCTTATTGCTCATTATCTGCTTGATTAAGCAGTGGTGCAAATGTTATGAACTACAGTACAGTCCTGCGTGCAGCCTATTCTTTTCATAATATAGGTCAATCCTTACCAGAAGATGGCAGCATAAGCACAAGACACTGCTGTGAGGAATAAAACTGCTATTTGGAGAGATGTGTACATATTAACCTGACAGGAAAGGGATTACTGATCCGGACTATCTAGGGAGATTAAATTACCTACAAAAATCACATTGTCATTGTTACATTTTCTGTCTCATTTAGCTTTCCAGACAAATACATTTTTAGTTAATCCAAATAATTAATGGGGAATTTTAAAATGGAATTAATAAGTGATCCCACGGGGTTATTAATGTGCCATCTTTAATTACTCAAATGAATTTGATGAATAAATTCAGTCACAATGCTGGAACCTATTTGAGATGACAGCTGGAGAGCCAGGTCAAATGTTGCTATCATACTTGAATATGAGGATATAAATAGTTTTCTAGGGATGGGTGCCTGTCGACATGGAAATCAGTGACTTCAACCATTCTGAAAATAGCTGAAAACATAATTACTATTGAACAGAAACGGACTGGACTAACTATTTTGCTATTATAAGAAACTGAATTTGTTTAATAACTGAATATAACAAAAGGATCAGAAATCAAAGTTATTTATGTGCTTTGCAGAATTGGCATTGATCAGGTGATGAAGATTTAACTTCTTTTGGTGAAAAAGACAAAGATCAGATTCTACACATGCCTCCTTCCTTAATACTGAAAGTGCTCGAGATGCCATCCATCTATTAGACATCCTACACTGACCCACTTGCATGAAACTGCAAGCTAATTAGCAGCCAACCTGTCTACAACCAGTCAGTTCACTGGCCTTTCTGGCCTTCGAACCTGATTGGTGGAGGCTTGGTTACTTCATAATTAGCCAGGCCTAGATAGCTCTCATTTAGCTCTCCCTGACCCATTTGTCAGCCTATTAGCATTCTAAGCCATTTGTAGGAGGCTGGTCCCAGCCCAGTCACGCCACTCCTCAACACTGCAGGCAACTGCTCAGCTCTGGAAATTGCTTTAAATTGTCTGCATGTGTGTGTGTTTAGTGCATGTACACGTGCATGTGCCTATATCAGTATGACTCTGCTGATATTAGTTCTATTGAAATGAATCCCACAGTCATTTTATTTGCCTCTGTAGCCGGGCTCCCTCACCTCCTCCATCTCTCTCTGTGCCTCCCTCCCATGTTCCCCATCATATAGCACACTGTATGAAATTACACACAGCATACAATCAATATCCGAATTTGTTGAACGTAATCCTGGGAATTTATCGGGTTCATTTATCCTAACCCAAAGCAGGGAACTTAACAATTCTATCGGAGCTATTTTCTCAACTGCACTCAAAAGCAAAATGATCAATTTTATTAACATATTGCTGTTTTCATATAATGAACGTAATAAACAATGATTATTGACCTCAATCTGCTGGCTCCTAGACATGCATTTGTATTAGCCATTATGGCTGGGAAAGACTGCCTGGTCTGCCACAGTTTAAATCTACTGTTATTACTCTGTCATCGCATACAGGCCTTTTATGGTTTTCTATTACCGCTGCCATGTTATAGCAGCAATGGAGGAAACCAAAGACCAGGTGGCTGAGTGTGCTGTTTTCAAAAGACTGGCTGTGATTCAGAACCACAGTGAGTAGATTTAAAGAGGAAATTCTATATTTTTTGTAAGGTCTAGTTTTATCTACAAATAGGTTCAGGATAGGCTGGTGCATATTCTATTTGTATGTCTATTAGGAATATACATTTCATCATTTCATTTTATGATAAAACAAGAGGCTAAATCCTCCCAATATCTTAGAAGCACAGCCAAACACTTTTTAAAAGTGCATTTTAAGCCCAATTGACCTGACTCTTTCCCATGATGAAACTTATCAGCTCAAGGGGCAATGCATGGCAGAGAAGGACTATTTAAGTATTCTGAAGCACTGCTTAAGTTCACAGTCAAGCACCAGCAGCACAAGCCTGCCTACAAATAACACCGGCGGTGTACTTTTTGTCCTACCAGAAAACCTTCAGTGAACCAGCCCCAAAGTGAGGCCCTAGTCTACATGGAAATAACAGTGCATGAGAAGCGTAAAAAGGAATCTGAGCATGACCAAATCCTTTTAAATGCAACTAGGACAAACACATGAGTGGTACTTCCTGAATATTTTAGGTTGTGTGTGTGTGTACACATTGAGCTAAATAGAGGTGGGCAATAGGGACAGTAAGGCTTCACACTTCTGGCAATAGCTCACTCTGAGTTCATTCTGCAGTGTTATTGTTATATAAAGTAGCAGGGCTAGATCTACTGTGCACTCTTTATGACTCACAGTGCAGCGGTAGCAATTAAGTACCAAGAGTTCACATAGGACAGACCTCTATCACACCCCATTCCCTAAATATAGAGAAACCCACAGGCATGTCCATATATTGTACAAATGCTCTCTTTCTATATAGATATATATATTTTGTGATAGAGGCTAAGAAAATGGACCTCTATACCCTGTGGCAAAATTTGATTTACTGTTCTATTTAAATGGCCACTGTTTCAGAGAGGTTGGCGTTTCCATAGCTAAGCCTAAGGGTGTTTAGATGCATCATGCTGTAAAGTAACCAGACATTTAACATACAGCATAGAAGGCACACTGAGTAGAGGAGAACAATGTACTTAACTCACCAAAATCACACTCTGCATTTAAAATCATAATTTTGGTCCTGTTTTGATAATTTCTTTCCATCATGAAAACTTGTCACAAGCAAAAGACAGATTTTTTGTTTTTGTTTTTTGCAGAGTATCACGCCAAGAAAAAGACATGACGCTCTTGTAATTTTCTAACCTTGACATCGAGGTTGCCCCGATAGCTTTGCTGACATAATTCAGAGAGATAAAAAAGAAGGTAAACTTATTTCTCTAAGTTACTGGACTACCTGTTCTGTAGAATTTACTGTGGCGAATATATCAAAATCTGATCCAGGCTGGTTCTGCTTGTTCGCATCAATCATCAGAATGGCTCAGCTGATAAACAAGTATACAGCGTGATATGGCCCGGTGCAGTGCCACAAACTAAGACAGAAAGCATCAGATCCTTGAAGTTTTACACAATTAGGTAAATCCTAATTGGCAATTACTTTGATTTGTAATCCTAAAGGTATTTAATGAGCTCATTTAATGGTGCCATGGAGCATGATAGAGTATGGTAATTGGTTTTTATAAGAAGTGTAAAAATCAAGGTGTGCTTGTGAGGTGGGTGGTGCCACTTATTCACCAAGCTATTATGGAGCATTTAGAGAAAGTTTACTACAAAAGAAGTTAAGGAAAGAATCTCGAAACCCCAGCTGTAGTCCTTCGGATAAAAATAGACACACAGAGTTTTGGAGTGAGATGTTTTGGCGCTGGCAGCTCTCTTCTCATCATCCCCTGATGATGATGTGTTTATGTACATCCGTCTTCAAGGGTATAACTAAAAGGTAAAAAAAAAAAAAAAGTCATACAGCTGCCCTTGCAGCTTTTTTACAGCTGTAAAAGTGGATGTCTCACTCGCCAGTTCTAACAAGGTCGGAGCTGTCAGGAAAGAGTGAGGCCGGGGAGCTAATATACTCAGGCCAGGAGGAAGAGTCATCCGTCATACACACAGCAGACGGAGGACTGGAGGAGAGAGAGGAGGGAGGAACAGTGTGAGACCGAGAAAAGAATGGAGATGAGTGAGCAGAAGGGGAGAAGGGGAGATTAGGACAAGTCAGACAGGGAAGACAGAGAGAAGAGGCAACGAGATAGTGGAGAACTCGAGCAGGGAGTCGGGGATGAAGAGTGGAGAGGAGAGGAGAGAAGCTGGCTGCCCTACCCTAAAGCAGTGTTGATATGACAGTTGTCTGAGGCCAAATCTGAGGCCGACTAATTCCACAGATAAATGCCTCTGGCTTTACCAACCTTCACACTGAGGGATGCGTGCACACTACTTTCTCTCTCTTTTTCTCTAATCTGAGAGAACGACTCTTTCGTAACAGTTTTAGATAAGTTATATCTGAGCTATCATTATAAATCCACTACAAAAGGAGACCATTATTGGCTGATCTGAAACATAATTCATTCTTGTGCTTGTGTTCTTACATGGGCTTTATCTTTGTGACATTAGCGCGACTCAGCCATGCTGGCACCAGTCAGCAGCACTCATGTACACTCAAATGCCCTGCTTATCATTTTTGTGTTGGATTGGATGTATTCAGCTAATGGCTTATAAATAAAACTAATTAAGCTTATGATAATGGAATGATAATTCAACATCAATTACTCACTCACTGCACAACTAGGACACTTTGGTATTTCACTGAGTCAAGAGCAGAGAGAGGGGAGAGAGAGGGAAGAGAGATACCTGAAACCAATGCTGCCAGTGGGCTAATACTCACATTATGTCTACATTATCTCACTGCGCAATGGAGCCATATCAAGGCTAGCACAATAACAAGGTAATCAATTAAGTTAACCATGCAATTACGTTAATTAATTGCTTGTATGCCCAGGAGTTTCCTGGGGCTTGTGCTGTGGACCGCATTACTACACTGGCCAGTGATTAGATTACAGAGTTAGTAATGCCATTTGAGGCTCAAGTGTTAGAGCTGCAAAGTGGAGTCCCACTGGTTGCTGTAAGCTTCTGTCTCCAAATTAACAGTATAATGCATCCAACTGCATCAGCAGCATAAATAAGGAAGGTGTTTTTCGGGATACAAGTTCCAATGGACTGAGACACTTTCTTTAAGCCGATGTAGTATAGAGTTAAATCTCTTTTGATAGAATCTTCATAAAAATAAAGATGATATCGCTGCAGTGGAGTTTGCTTTTGTTTGCCGAGGAGGAAGTAAAGCAAAATTGCTTCGGCGTCTACCAGACGAATGCATTAGATACTTTGCTTACTGTGCACTGATAAACAGCTGATGGAAACAACACAGCAGACCTTCCAAATCCTACAGACCAAAGAAGAAATATCAGTGCTGAGATGTAGTGGATTTCAGATACCATTCCCTTTGTGAGTTTTTCTGTATGAACTGTTAGCCAGATTTAAAAGGCAATGGTCACACTGTGATAACATGGGAAACTCACTTATGAACAGTATATCACCAGCATACTGACTCTCAGAGGTAAGAAAACATATATCTATTATCAAACAGTGCAATGCAATAATGACAAAGGGAAAAAAACAAGGACCGTTCACCACTAAGGGCCCAGTTTCACATCAGACACAGCGTCCAGTTACAGGTTTTTGCAGTTTGATCCTGTGAAACTGTCTTGGTTATCCTACCTAAAGCCAGCCAAACTTCCAAACTGCCTTACTGCAACTTTAGTTGTTTTTGGTATTGTCACATATTCCAATTATATTTTGTTTTCAACAAGGATGGATACATAAGCACCAAGTATTGAACCAAACAGTCTGATGCCACATATCATAACATTTATGGCACAACTTAATTTGAGCAGTTTGTACAAAGAGAAAAACGAAATTGCAAATTCTGATGGAAGAGCACATTGTTCGACATTTAACATCTATCATGTATTTTCATGGTTTATACTTGTTATTGTTTGCTATGTTTGCACTTTTGTTAAACAATGTTGACACTAGCAAGCTCAGTTAGCATTCATCTCAATGATATTGCTGAATATGCAAATCAGAACTTAATTGGTGTTCCATGATTACTGAAACTATGTAAATAATCACCCCAAATCCTTAATCTGTTTGTCAATTCCTCTCACTGCCATTTTAATCCATTACAAACTGAGTTAAGGTGTGGAAATGCAATACTTTAAAGAACAGATAAAGATAAAATGGCTCTCAGTACATTTTCTGAACTCTAAAACTCTTTCCTGCTGGAGTAACATTTTGATCCAGACATAGACCTTTATCCGACCTCAACAGAGAAGTACATAGAAAGGGGTGTTCAGAATTTGGTCCATTATATAGGTAGGCTATAGGCTATAAACAGGCAGTTGTCATCAGATTATGGATTTTGTATGGATTGTCAGTAATCCATACAAATACATCAATACACAAAGGCTTAATTGAGGCTTTATCATTAATAAAGATAATCTTTTGCCTTTACTTCAACTGACTAAAGACAAAAGATGCCACATTGGGATTGAGGTTATCAACCATTACTTACTTAAAGCTAATGCATAGCTCAACACGTACTGAAGTTATACAGTGAATTTCAACACACTGGTGTAATACTTTTACACAAAAGTTGTGCCCTTAATATCATTTTGTTTGGCTTCACTTGGCTCAAAAGAACAGAAAATTGCGCACTTTGCACATTTTTCCATAGTGGGTATTTCCCTTCCAGCACATAACGTGTTTTAACTTGAGACATACAAAACACACACACACACACACACACACACACTCACTCTCTCTCTACATTTGCTACTACACCAGACATCTTGGTTGGATTTTACCAGAGCAGAATGCGTCCCTGTCCCTCCTCCGTTTTCTCTTGTATTATAATGAACATGCTGACAGTCGAATTAGCATGGTGTCACTGTGGTAGTATATGCTTCAGCGACATGGCTGCACAGCTGTCCCACTGTGATAGCACACCACACTCTGTTAAAGGATCATAGTAAAGCCATGGAAACATGTAGGATGATATGTAGTGAAGAAGGCTGAATGTGTCTTCATTTGGATTCCACTATTGTTCCTTTCTACTAATTTTATTACATTTTGAGAGTTTCTTTTCAGCCACCTTTTTTTTTTTTTTTTTTCTTTTTAACAGGATTAGGAACACTTAATTTGCCGTGTACAGAAAATGTACAGGAATATCTACAGTGACGACAGCTACAGTTAAATTGACCAAAAGAGATTTAAAAGGGTTGTTTCAATGTAAGGCACCATGATGTGATGCATTGATGGTTGTCTTACAATCAATAATACATTTTATATCCAGGAATGTAAGTTATTTGCACTTAGAGAACCACTTTCAGTCTGGATGTTGCACGCACGCACGCACACACACACACACCATGCTTGAGGCCTGCACCTGATTCCTTGTACTGCAGGTGAGGGAAGTGGAAAAAATGCTCATTTTAATTGAGTCCCCCTGAGTAAGCTGGGGAAGTTCACCCATCGCTCCAACACATGGATCCTATTTTTAAACACACACACGCACGCGCACACGCACATGCACTGGAGAGACCTACTCTTTAATAGGCTCCCCTGGGTTATAATGTTATTGTTGATTTCCTTTCAGAAGACACAAAGATGTACATAATCAAATTCAGATGTAAGCACGCACAGACACTCTCTGCACACATGCATGAACACTGGCAGAAGTGCAGATACTCCTCGCTCTCTTTGCCTCTCTCTTTCACTGGCACATACACACATGCAAACACACACACACACACACACCGTACAGTATTTAGACTTCCAACATCATTCTGATATCATTGTCAAATTATTTCTATAAACCTGAATACGAACCAAAGTCTGTTGTAATGTGGATTTTAGTGCACTAAGTAAGAGTCTATTCAGATCATAGCAGGAGTATTTAATCTGTGACTGTATAAATCTTTTCTTTTTGAGTTAAATCAGTTAATAGAGTGCTTTAATGCAAACGGTCCCAAATGATCTCCTTTTTAGGCACTTTATCTTGGCCAGTCAGCATGCGCTTAGTGAGGCAGTAAAAAGCAAGTTTGTTGTTAGTGTCTCCTTCCGCCTCATCTGATTTATTGCAAGAGATATTTTTATGGACGAAAAGTGCATCTGTGTTGGTAAAAGTTAAATAAGGACATCCATATAGCAGAGTTTAGTATGATACAATTATATTGTTGATTACCTTCAACATATATTTGGTGATCTTGTACACATTGTGCTGTATGCAACACATAAGCTACTTTATATTTGCAATGTCATTTTAGCCAAGTGCCACTGTGACCTTGTGTGTGCCGTAATCTCAATCACATTTCTGACATGAACCCTAGCACAGTGTGCACTGCACATGCCTTGCCTACATATCTATGAATATCATATTAAGTCAGGAAGATTGACTTTGAACACTTTTGACACCAGACCTGCTGCAAAATATCAAAACAAAATAGGCCAATGGGAAACTAAATGGTTGCTTGATCATGATTGAATTTGAAATGTATGATTTTAACAGCTCAAAAAAAACATTCTGTATTATATTCATAGATAGTCCTCACAACAGACACACTATTGTAAATGTAACCATCAATAGCACTGAATGCATGGCACAATACATATTTTGGACCTAATTAGTTACCATCTTTGCCAAAACACATATATAATAATTTACACTTAAAATATGTCAACATACACACTTGCATACAATACATACATAAAACCTTAAATACACGTCTAAGACATCATCAAGACTGAGCCGAATAGTCCAGATTCAAATTATAATAAAATAACTGCATAGACTACAGTTGGATCAATGCACAATTGAACTGGATCAAATCTTCATTTGGACCATTCTGCTTTCAGACATCCCATTGATCAGGTCTATTACAGAAAGTACCACTGTGAAAGGAAGTGTGTTTTGTGTTGCTGATGTTGGAACTGAAGAATGATCACAGACATGACAGCCAGTTGATTGTGCCTTGATTGTTCTAAAACATATTACTCAATGTTGCCAAAGGGCAAAAATGGCTCTACTAAGCTAGCAATCAGAGGTAATGAGCACTTTTTATCACAGTTCATTAATTAATGTTGCAGAACTAAGACTGAGAGGTGACTAAACACTGGGAAGAATGGAGAAGTGGTTTATTTTGAAGAACTGCAGTTGGATTTTCTTTGTCTGTACTATTCCTCAAAGATCACCTGTGGTCACTGGTGGATTTTAAAGGTCAGTGCACAGAAAGATAATGTGGGTTAGTTAAGTTTTAGTGCAAATTGGTGTTACTTTTGTCTTTGAGCTGTAATATTTTCACTTTTCCATTGAGGTCATAAATATATCAATCTCTTGTCCTCTCATATTTTATGAAGAGGCAGAAACTCCCAATATATGGTTTTCAAAATACTTTCGAGGGCTCCACCGACAGTCTTTTTTTTGATTACCTTGAAGTTTCCAATCACAAATCAAGTGCTTGCTTTATATTTTCAAGTGTGTGTACCCGCTATTAGTATGTGTACCCATTTCTATGCTTTGTTTAGTGCTCTTGATAGTTCACTGTGCACAAACAGTACATTTCTTTGCGCCATTAGGCCTAACTAATGCTTTCTCTATGAGTAAAAACAGGTATCTGTTATGACACGTGTTTAAAAAAAAAAAAAGTGACCAGCAGCTTGTTACTATTATAGATATCAGTGATGGAAAATACCCAATCTAGAGACAAATGTTGAACAAAGCAGACAAGAGATGTGTTCACACTGTCCCTCTGTTTGAATATTGATGTGCAGAAATCTACATGATTACTTCTAAACCTTAGCTCCCCCTTTTTTCCTCCTTCCAATTTTGGCAAAGCAACAGGCGTCTGAGCATCACATAAATGTTTGCGTTTGTTGTTTTTAATGCATTTTGTCTAGAAATGTAGACATTGGGAGTATCCAGCCCCCAGTAGTCAAACCCCCCAGTCTTTGTGTCTCTCTCCAACTGACCACTGACATTATTAGTACAACATAATTTACCCAATGACATGTCCTGTAGATTTAACTCATAATGGTTAACATAGGCTACATTGCAGAGCCCACAGTTTGCCTTTTATGTACAGACTTGTACTGTGGTGGCAGTGATCCTGCACCAGACTCCAGGCTTCACTCAAACAATTAGCTTGAGGTGTTTTCCTTAACTTCATTATTGTCCAATATTGTTGACCCCCTCCCGTGACCCTCTCTAATTTGCATGTCCCTCAGACAGATGAAAAGACGAGGTAATCATTTTTCTCTTCAACTTCTTTTATAGGCGTCGGGAGGGCTATAAAACACATCTAAGACTTGCGTGCTCCGTACATTAGTATTCATCTAGCGGAAAGATTGAAAGAAGTTTAGACTGGACAATAAAATTGTCTCTCTCTTTTTTTTTTTAAACAGAGAGTGCCCGGAGGCTAGGCTTTGCGTCACCTGCTCTGGAGCATGACCCGTGCGGTAGCCATGAAGAGGTGAGCTCTTCCAAGAGCAGCACTTCAACATGTTTTCAGATAAAACTGTTTTTGGGAGAAAAGAAGCAGCTGTCAATATGTTGAAGACCATGCAACTGAACTATTACAGAAACAGCCCCTCTTCAGCTAGATGCTGTAAGAGTGTAGAAAATTGAGATAACAAATTCACACAAATAGTATTTGCTTTTTGCACCAATACATCATACACAAATTAATTTGATCATTAATTACTATAATTACTCATGTAAGACCATGTTCAAGATGCTTGGCAATGTTCCAATAATAGTGGTATTATTATTACCACTGTTGGCTGTTTCACTTGTTCTACCATCTGCCACTGTAGGAAACTCCACTTCATTTTTCCTTAAAGTAATTTTCTTTGGTGTTGTATTCCAAAGCTGCGCTCAAACTTGAAGAAGGTAGTCACTCCCTAAAGGATGTTGTGGCAATCAAATTTGAATTCAGATTTGGTTGTATAATGCCTTCCAAAGTGTGGACAACTAGAAGCTTAAAATGTAATAAAATAGTCAGTGTTTTTCCAGATGGAGTGCCAGTAAGTCACAGGGATAAGAGACCTTTGACATCCTCACATTTCGTACTCAGTTGCTTTATGTCCTCTAGAGTTGATCCCACCAGTTGTATGTAGTATGGGGTCAACTGTGTACGAAGTGCTTTACTTAAAAGTGATATGTTTTTTGTGAAGAAAGGCATATGGAGTTGTCGGTTTGCCAGAACCTAATGGATAGATTCACACCTCTTGCTGTTTGTGCAGACAAGTGTGCTAAAATATTTTTTAAAGTTGCTGCAGATGCCACATTTGGTCTCCACTTAATGTCAATATGGTTGCAATCTTATTTCATGGGAATCATGAGATTTATCAAGGAAACTTCTTACTTCTTAATGTGCACAATGCCCATTTCGATCTTTTATGGTATGTGTGTAAATTGTGTTTACAACACAAATTAAGATTCATTCGCATTATCAAATATGATGGGAGGAAATCCATCCCCAAAAACTGACAGAATGCAAGCAGCCAATGTGTTGTTTTCGGTAATTACTGGATTGCACAGAAAATCAAGCTCAATTTGATGCATTTCACCCATTTGTTGATACAATGCCAGCTTTCCAGAAGAAGAACAGGGTGCCAAACTCCATGCTAATTTAACCATATGGCAGTTCAAAACTCACATGCATCACAATCACACAGTTAAACAAGCTCAAGTTGTACAGAAGATAGGACATGTTGCAGGTCTTTGCATATGTATATTTGGCGCTTAGTCCATATGCAGTTTTTAAATTGCTTACTTGAACTGAAATGTGTCTGATGCTTTGCCCTTGCGATCTCTATTGCTTTTAAGTAGTGTTCTATGCTTTTTGATTTACATTTAGCTTTAAAATCTGGTTGCACTGACACATTTGCATTTTGATACCTCCCCTGCACTGTGCATAATTATGTGTATTGATCTGAGGATTACACAACAATCATGTGCCTGAAACTATGACATCCTATTTGGACTTTTGAACCTTACTCCAAAAAAGTGGAAACCTTGATGTCAGTGTCACTGTTCACCTCACGTTCCCTCAGTATGGACATGAAAGTATAATTTACTCACATAAATATAATCTTTACAAAAGTCTATGTAAGCTAACCAGAGCAAAGCTGAACATCACATCTGATAAGCACATACTGTGCTCTCTCTCTTTCTGTCTCTTACACAAAAACACACAAAAATGCACAGACAAAGCTGCAAAGCCAAACTGAAACACACATACTTTCACTTTGGCAGCTGATCTAAACTGGGCCAGGCAGGGCCTTGGAGGGAGAATGAAGCAGGACAGAAAGTACAGCAGCCAAATGGAGAGGTGGAGGGGCCAGAGGGCTGGTGTGACAGGGGAAAATGGAAGAAATAGGAAAAAGAGAAGAGTTACACGAAAGAGAAACGTGAGAGTGGAAAGAAAGAGGACAAAGTTTATGTAGCCCCTTTACCTTAAAAACACATTGACTTTAAAAGTTTATTTCCCATCTCAGTCTTTTCAAAAGAATGCATTTACCGCATTCTCCTATAAAATGCTTAGACACACTGTATGATGACTATTCTGTAAAAAATAGATTCCCACCTAGTCAAACATTTCACCTCAGCATTAAGTCACAAAGGTCTAATCCCTTTTAAAACCGAGATGCCTGCCCTGCTGAAAGTGTCTGGCCTATAGGGGTACTAAAAAGTATTCTCAAAATTAAGAAGAACAAGATAAAATGTCTAG
The DNA here is from genome assembly GCA_005408345.1 of Macquaria australasica. Taxonomy (NCBI): domain Eukaryota; kingdom Metazoa; phylum Chordata; class Actinopteri; order Centrarchiformes; family Percichthyidae; genus Macquaria; species Macquaria australasica. The sequence continues at coordinate 1,337,869 of SEMN01000001.1, read as the reverse complement.
ACATCATGTCAAGATATGTATCCTGTTCACATTTCCAAAAGTCAGTATTTAATATTCAAACAGGTTTGCACCTCTATCCCCCAACTATTTAAATATCAGCACTTTATTTTTCTTTCCTTACCTATAAATCTTACATTGCTTTGTCTTCTCACACGGCTTTGAGTTTTGAATTGCTAAATCAAAGACAGTCATGACTAGACTTGAGGCTGTAAAAAGGGGCACAGATGTCCTTAACGCCTTATGATGCTGGCGCATGTCTGCTCTCTTACAGCGTTTGCAGTTTGTCTTCTAAACTAGAAGTGTATTACAGAAGTCAAACAAAAGGTGTTTGCTTGCAGTCTAGCACTGGGTCCTTTTTGGCCCATCTTAATGGCACATCTTTAATAAATATTTATAGGGGGCACTGGGGGATATTAAAAAACATGACATGCTAAGATGATTTTATTCCCATGAAGATAGAGATCTATGTAGAGTTAGAAAAGGAAGAGAGGTGAGAGAATGAAGGCAATGCAGTCATTTGTTTGGTGATGGCAGGCCAACAGATGACTTTGGCAAGGACATGTTTGATAGACGTTTGTTACACAGTCTATGTAAACAGTCTATGCAACAACCTTTAGGGCAATACAAGGGCTGTTTCTTATGGAAGAACACAAGAATATATTCAAGGATGTTTACTTGTAGACTTTTTATGTATATGTATTCACTTTATTCAGTTTTGCTGTGAAAAATGCTGCTAAATGAGTGACAATCATTTACAATGGCTTGGTTCAGGAGTCACGTCATCATCATTTAAAAGTGCCCTGAGATCACTTTGTTATGATATGGCGCTATATAAATAAAACTGAATTGCTATATAAATAAAACTGAATTGAACTGAATTGAATTGAATCATTTATCTGACCTGGCTGAATGGATTTTGGTTGGATGTTTATGTATAAAGAAAATAAACTGATCTTGCAAGATTAAGCCTGGTTGTACCAAGCAAATTCATAATACATAATACATTCTAAGCTTGTTTTGGATTTGTTTTCCCCAAGTGGACTACTAGTTCATAACCTGAGGTCCAAGGATACATGCATGTTTGTTATGTAAGCAGAAGGCTTGTGCATCCGTTACACTTCTGTTGGGTATGCATGCCTTGTATGGAACAAGTATAAAGGACCTAGAGTAAGTTAGCAGTAAAGAGTTTATGGTAAGAAATCCTTTAAAAACATCTCCTAGCAAGAAGAGACAATACAGATATAAGAGTAGACAATTCAGTCACTCATTGATTGCAAAGGACTTGCAACCAAATATTGGTTATAATAACTTTATTTAAGTTTACGTTCATTTCAGTGGTGGAAAGTAACTAAATACATTTACTCAAGTACTGTACTTAAGTACAATTTTGAGGTACTTGTTCTTTACTTGGGTATTTCCATTTTATGCTACTTCCTACTTCTTCGTTATTACATTTCAGAGAGAAATTTTGTACTTTTCACTTCACTACATTTATTTAAGAGCTATAGTTTAAGAGCTATTTACTTTTCAAATAAAGATTTTACATACAAAACACATGATCAGTTTATAAAATACGACCCAATATTACAGATTAAACTACCAAAAGTACATGAAGTAGTTAAAATTACAGTAGCTCCACCTTGACCAATGACAACATTTTACATATTAATACATCAGTAATAATGATCCAATAATATAATAGTATAACATCAACATAATGGACTTATAATGGAGTATTTTATACTGTAGTATTGCTACTTTTCCTGAAGTAAATGATTTGAATACTTCTTCCGTCACTGGTTAACTTGTGCTTTCTATCAGTATGGTGGCAATTACTACATGATCCATCTGACATGGATGTTAATACACTCAAGTTAAACATGAGACTCTGTACTTTAAGCCCATACTCACTGTTCCATCACAAATCCATTGTGCTGGTGCTGAACTACAAAAATGTCTTACTGTCTTAATACTTTCTGACTGCACTGCACAAAGGTGATTAAATATATTACTAGAATCTAGAGTTATGCATGCTAATTATATTGCATGTACCAAAAATAAGACTATATAATTGGTGCAGAGTGGAGGAGAGAGATAATGACATATACCTACACATTTAACAAATTCACAGCTGAAAGTACAATTAGAACCTATTAATATGGCAAGCATTAGGGGGCAGTCCACCTCTACTGATATGTATCTCAAAAAGAAAGATGACATTTGCATACAGGGATGGAGCTTTTAAGTCAATAAATATCCTAAATATATGTAAGAACAGCTCTTCTCTTTGGATGCAGCCTACAGAAATCTTTTAAAGCTCTATACACACAGAGGCGTAAGATCGATAGTTCCTGTTGTTAAATACAAAGTGAGAACAAAATAGCAAATGAGATTTTTTGATGTATTTCAATAACCCAGACAGCAAAATGATATTGAATCCCCCTAAAATCAACATGGATTAAATTTTATGTTAAAAAGACATCGATTCTTGTCATACTGTATTTGTTCTTGTTATTCTCTGGTTTGATACAAAACTGAACCAAATATCAACGTTCAACATCATGTTTTTGGTTGATGATACTACATCAGTATAAAATCAATTATGCTTTATATACAGAAAGGTTTCGATGGTTTTAGGTTTTAGTTTCCTTTATTCTCTAAAACACAAAATCAATCAAACAAAAAGAGAGGATAATTACTGCATTCACACATTTTACAATGTACATCTAGATTGATGCGGAACAGCATTATATTGGTTATTATCGTCAGGAACACCTGTGTGTGTGTGTGTGTGTCTTTTCTTTGGGATATTGTGGGAACCAAAATCAGTTCACACAGTCACATTATAGGGACTCACCTCACATTTGGTCCCCACAAAGTAAACCCTGAAATTTTAGCATTTACTCTATGTAAGTCAATGCAATGTCCTCCTAAGTGACAAAAACTGCTCCGTGTGTGTGTGTGTGTGTGTGACTAGACTACTTCTAGAGAGAGAGGTGAGATAAAGTACTTTACTCTCACAAAAACAGGGGACTGTACACTGTCAGGAATAGTTTAGGCTTTTAATATAAAAAGTAGCCATGGGACACAACAAAACTTTGTTGATGCAGCAGCTTTTCCATGCACAAGATCGTAACTGCAGCAACACACCAAATCTGATGTCAAACCACAACTTTAATGAGACACTGAATGTGCAGAGCTGAGCAGAGTGTAACTGTAATGATGTGCATGATTCAGAGTTTTCTTTGTGTGCCTGCCTTCCATCAGCAGCCTTGACTCTGGACACTCTGCTCTTTTTAGGGGAAAAACTGTTGTACTGTACTTTATTTTGTACTCTGTACTCGCACAAGTGTCGTCTCTGCGCTAGCTAGAAATAGACTGCCATTCAGCTGAGTTAAGTTTATTTCAAATAATTGAAATTCACAATGTAAACTTAAACACATGTTGTACATTGTCAGAAGACGCGCATGTCCATTATAGAAACATGTAGTGATTCTAGTGCTTGAGAAAAAGGAGCACAGAGCTTGTGTTGGATATATTCCTGTATATTTGTGTATACAGGTCCCATGTAATCCTCTAGTTATAGTCATGATACATATCAAGAGATGTGGACAGGGACTGGCATAAACTCAGGACCTTTGAATGTTGGATTACTGGGCAGAATGGGGCCAGTAAGACAGTGATTTGGCCATCTGATTTGTTGGAATAATGTGTCTGGTCTCCTGCAGTATAACACCCCCTTAAACACCCCACACGGTGCTCATTTGTTTCACTCCATACTGTCGTATAATCTGAACCAGCTACTGCCATGGTTTTTGAGACTTTGTGGTGCTGTGTAGTATTTAATGGCACTTATTATGACCCTGCCGGATTCATTAAAATTAAGATGCAACTCTGATTATGTTTAACATCTGCTTCATATTAAAAGATGCGCTCCCAGGTCACAAACCCCTAGGGATAGTCTGTCCCTTGATGCTAAGAAGACATTTGACCATTAAAGATGGATTAATTAAGGTCTTTGCTCCACAACATCCAGGCTTAAATAAAACCTAATTTTCATAATTGAGGATTTTAATATCCTGTCTGCAGTTTAGTAAAGACAGGTGATGCATGCTTGTTCAGGTTCAGAGTCTCTAGGCTCTCCTAGGCTCACTCCCTAGAGTTGTCTTTTATCTCCTCTATTATTCCCCTTATCTCTGGAGCCCATTACCAAAATAGTACGAGTCTGTGGGCCGCCAGCCAATCACTATTTATGATACTTCCCATTTTGGCCCTTCTGCTTTAAATATTATGCTATTTCCACTAGGAGATATACTGTGTGTAGTGTCATTGTTCAGAAGATGGCACATGACACGGGTATGAGGGGGCTGATTGACAGAAGCAGACATTCAGTGTTTTATCCGAGATCTTCAGAAGAGAATTTCCCTCCCCAATAGGTTCCCTCTTGTAGTGGACCTCTCAGTTTGGCCATTAATCAAGTCATATCAGTGAAATGTCTCAAAAGTTTGCTGGAGCTAAATGCAACTCATCCATCACATTACTGAAAGGCTTCATATGTAAGCGATGTAGACATTTTTCTTCTCTATCCCTTGTCAACGGGGGATATGATCTATATGCAAAGTCAGGTTCTCCCCGCACTTGATTAGTTTGTGAGGTCCTCCAGAAAGAGAGACAGTGGGTAGAAAAACAGTGAAAGGTACAAGTGGAAGGTAGAAACAGAGAAAGAGAAAGGTGGAGAGGAGGGGAGAGCGACATAGAAGGAAAGACAGATGGATAGGAGGGAGATTGGGTTACTTGCAGATAACATCGCTGCATGATAGATTCTTGCGGAGACTAAATTGGGCTCGTGGGCTGAGAGGGAATCAGTCTAAGTCCTGAGTGACAGGCAAAGAGAGCACTTATCAATGACTGGTGAAGGGAAATTGGACAACTCCTGAATGGCCTCATGATAAAGCTGCTCATTTGTGTGCGTTTCTTGAGCGGTACATGGCGCGGTAATCGATAATTCTTTGACATCAATTCAAAGCGCACCATTTCGTTCTTTGTCTAATCTATAGTTAGGCGGACATAGATATTAGTCTGACCATTATAGCTGCACTTTAAAAAATGAACAGCAGCCCCCTACAGGCACATGGAGCCTCAGGGTATAATACTTTTATCATGGAGTTGAGCACAGGATATTTAGTCCAACATCTGTACTTACCAAACCTGGACAATCATCAGAAGGTAACAAGAGGTCAAGTTAAAGGAATAGTTCAACATTTTGGGAAATACACTCACTTGCTTTTCTGCCGAGATTTAGATGAGAAGATTGAAACCACTCTCATGTCTGTACGGTAAATATGAAGCTACCGCAAGCAGCTGGTCAGATTAGCCGAGCATCCGCACACACATAAAAATAAAAGAAAAAATAGTAAAAATGACACCTTTTGGTTTTATTGGGGGATTATGAGCCAGACTATTTCTTGGCCGGGCATGGTAACATCTTGTCATCACCGTGAGGTCGCCAAGCAACCAGCGGAGACTCCAGGAAGTTACTCCGTTAAACAAACGAGATATAACCCGTTAATTTGTGAGCTTTATAGGTGCTCATAGGCAGGTTTTGTTACCTTTGGACAGAGCCATGCATGCTAGCCGTTTCCCCTTATCCAGTCTTTGTGCTAAGCTAAGTTAACCAACTGCTGGCTCTAGCTACATATTTACTGACATGAGAGTGAAGTAGATTTCCTCATCCAACTCTCGGTAGGAAAGCGAAAAAGCGTATTTCCCTGAATGTCGAACTATTCCTTCGATATGGTGTGCTGATGTTAATGACAAGGTGACCAGAAAGTCAATATGGATCTTCGTCTCTGTGGAGTCAGTGCACTTGTCCCCATTTTCACCTTGCTCCCCCTCTCTGTCTCTTTCTGTCCCACTAAACTGGCTTTAAAAGCTCCGACCAGATGGCTCAAGAAAATAAATGGCTGTGCCTGTATATGTGTATGTGGATGAGTGTGTGTGTGTGCGTGTGTGTGTGTGCGCACACGCAGTGACATATTCAGGGTTAAGAGGGACATTAGTGAAAAGTGATTTTGACAACCCATCACAGAAAGAAATTTCTTAGTCCTTCACCTCGTTCATTCATCTCTATCTCTACATCTCTCCTCCACTTATTCAATCTTGCCTTTGCTCTCTATATTTTGCATGAGCATCTATTTAGTTCTCAAACACGGTTATTTTAAAGTGCTGTCTGGCATGTCTTAGCGCTGTGAAGTAAAATGATCACTGGGAAGAACATAAAGGACATAAACACCTTATTTTACAGACTGAAAGGAGGAAATTTGTGCCACTTTCATTTTGAGTGAATAAAGGTTGTGTGAAGTTGTTATTTCTATCAACAAAAAAAAAGCAGAAGCGGATATAAATATTTAATTTACTTTCTTTTAAACTTTAAAGTTTTTTTTTTTTTTTTTACAAACGCTGTACACACATATTCCAAAAGACGACATCAATTTTGTACAATAAATTATGCCTCAACTCTTTCTGATGTGAAGCACACATTTCAGAAAGACAGCAATTGTGTCATTCTATTTAAACTTTTCTTAGAAAATGAGAAGAAATTAAACAAATTGTGATTACATAGATCCTTTCTGTCAATTTCTCAATCATCATCATTCCCCATTTGAGCCATAAGTCAAAAGGCACACGTCAGCAAATTCTCCAAAGAAACATATTATTCATTTATTATTATTGTTTTGACTGGAGGGGAAAATGCTCATTTTAATGTCACATAATGTCTTACTTTCATAAAGTTTCCTGGGAAAATGTTATTTAAGAGAGGCTACAGTCTCCTCTGTTAACCAACATTTGCCGAGGAAACTGTATGACTGCTTTTGTATCTCACTTGCAAACATCCCTGTGTAAACTTTAATTATATCTGTGTTGGTATACCTGTATATGCTTTGTATGTGGAAAGCCATGCATACATGTAGTACACAAAGTAGAGCTTGGTGTGACTAGAAGTATAATGGAAATGTATTTATCATGCTAGACAAATATACAGCATAGATAAATGATAAAGAGGATTCATAGTGCATATATTTCCCGAGGGAATTCACTTCTATGTCACAGACATATTAATCACCTCCGGGAGGGAGAGTGACAGCATGATAGTTTCATGAATTAATAAAGCTCTTGCTATACAACAAAGCCTTCCGGTTAATCCAAATAAGGTCATAACTCAGTTGCGTTTGTTTGCAAGAAGTCATGTACTACACGCTACACACACACACACACACACACACATATATACACAAAAAGCAGCAACCAGTGCTCTATTGCAGCATTTTTCATTGAGGAGATAGCACAGTGTTAATACTTATTATTCAGAAACAGTGGGGAGGTGTCGAGCTCAGCAGTCTACCCATTTTTTAATAAACAGCCCACTGCTGAGCTAAATCATATCATAGTGACTGTGCGTGTCTATCAGTGCATGTGTTTGCATTAAAGAAACACACTACACACAGGGGAACTAGGCAAAGTGAGACCAAACAAAGTTGTGTTTTTACTATTTCAAGCGAAACAATTAAATTGCATAATTGGATTCATGTCCTGTCTTAGCGGATTAAAAAATATGAACACATCTTTAATTTTAAATGGTGAACACTGAACTTTGAGTGCCGAGTTTCTTGTGCTACTGGGAAGGAACAGCAAGAACAAAATGATGAAACTCTTCATTTGCAATTGTTCCCACAGACGGAAGCTGCACACTGCAAGGTGAGGGGGAAGTGAAACTTAAAAACCAATTCAGCCCAGACCAAAAAGTGCACTTTTAAAGAACAGTCAACATTTGGAAAACTATCATGACTGACTAGTAATAAGTCACTGCAATGCAATTTGTGAGTCAACCATCATCCATAATTTAATCAATGACCAATTAAATAAATCTACACATTGTGTATTTTTTTATTTTACTTTGTTTTATTATAGGTTTCCTAACATTTCAATTTGCATTCATATGGTTGTGCTTTTATGCAGTGATCATAAGATCAGGTCCAGTTATTTTTTTTTCAAATTCTGAATTTATGTTTTTGAGAATATTTATCAGTCACAGTCAATCAGAATTCTTTCAAGCTGCTTAAATGATATCACATCTGCATTAGAAACAAACATACAAGATACCAAGTTTATAGCCACCGGCCTATGCAGCGTTACAAAATAATTAATTATTTCAAGACCTCAGTCCCAGGAGGCAGGAGCCTTTTGTTTATTCAAGCGTTCAGTGTTATCAAGGAGATAAGGACACCTGCATTATCTGAACCACAATTTTTGTGAGGAAATTACTGATTTGCTTGTAAATATCTCCTGGAATGCAAGGCACATAGTCCGCAAACACATCATAGTGAAAGGCATTCTGAGGTCAGGCACGTACCTAAGTTACGTATGAAGAGTCAAAATGTTGTGTGATGTTTGCAGTTTTTCCAGTAAGTTAGTCTCTGTGTTTCCACTTCTTCAGCAGACCAAACATGATGTTCAGGGGGGCTGTGCTTATTACTTCCACAGTGAGAAAAAAGTGGACACACGCTTCTTCAGAACACATATTTATGTTGCCACAGGCAGTCAAATCATTGTGACATTAAACATATACTCAATAATTACTGTTTGTTTACTCATCATCTTTCTGACTGCCAGATTTTGGATCTTTTCAAGATTGCGAACAGGAGGTTAGTGATAAGGTAAGTTGTATTGATGTCAGCTGTCATCTTTATCCGCTAATTTGAATTAATTAAGTTAATACGCTCGGCATTTTGTGGGGAAAATGTATTGTTCAGTGTTAACTGAGTGCAGTATGTGATTTAAGAGGCATACTGCTGTGCTGTTTTACTGGAAACACTCAGCACTGATTTAATTAGTTGCCATTGCCACAATTTCCCCAAGACTACAGTGATTCTATATTTTAGTGATGTATATTTAATTCCCTGCTAAATGAGGAGACGTTCAAAAACTCGTATCTGGCAGAATCTAAATTGCAATCGTGGAGATTTCTAAATGAAACGAGTAGATTTATCAATTTTATGTGTGTGAGTCAGCTCTAACAGTTTGTTATTACACTTAAAGGTAAATGTATTTACTGTATCTTTTTAAGTTATAGTAATTTCTCTCTGTTGGAATGAAAAAGGGGATTAAAGGTCATCACGGAGGAATATTAACTAACAACAGATTGGTTGACAGTGGCTGAATGACATGGCAGCAGAAGGTTCCTTTCAGGTTTCGGCAGTGCTTTCTCACAATATGTAACATTAGCAATGATTTCTTAGCAACACCATGGCAACAGCATAAAAGCTGGTCTCCTGCTATCTCACTCACAAGCAGGGGGTCTATTGACAGAGACGGCAGCATTTAGTCAGCTCAACGAGGATGTGACATGCTAATCCCTCCTGGTCTGCAGCATCTGCTTAATACTGACCCATGTCCCGATGCACTGGCAGCAGCCCCTGCCATAACATCTGTTTAAAGGTGACCCTGACCCCTGTGTAGTACCTCGGTGTAAACGCGTACCTTTCTCTCGACATAGATCATTACCTCTGGCCAAACCACAGGGGGTAGCGTGTGTGAATTGAGAGGCATGTGGAGTCGGAGCTCAGTGAAAAACATCTGGTTCATCATGACACTTTTGCCCCCGAACTCTGATAGAGCTACAACTTTTTCAACCCTTTTTCATTCTTACAGCTGGGTGGGGTCTGCCTGCTAGGTCTCTATGCAAGGTGAAATGATTGTTTTAATATAATGAGTTTCGGAACTGTACCGTGACTTTAAAATGTTCTGCTGCTGTCTTCACTTCTTCATACTTCCGCGGAGAGATTTTAAAGTTGGTCAGAATTTAAATATCATATTATATGAGGTCACATTTCTGTATTTCCATGACACCAAAACGGGCTCTCTATAGCTCCTGTTGAATCATTCAAACCTGTGACAACATTGAGTTCAGAATTTAAACAAAGAAATCTGATCACAAAGCAAACTAACACACAACCACTGTTGAATATTTGATAACAAGGTAAGCAGTCCAAATCTTATGTATGACTGCATGGTAAAAGTTGCACTGACGTGATAAAAGTAATTATGATAGAGCTTGAGATTCTTTAGGTTAAGAGCTGATTAAAGGCATTTAGGAAATGAGGTATAGTACTGGAAACATTTTTTTAAAACAATTTGATAAGGCCTGAATATAGAAGTTATCTTTAACATCTGATCAATAAAAAAGAGAAAGTAGAACTCTTAGCTCTGGTTGTACGATGAAGCTTTGAGGTAAGAATGTGGGCATCTGTATGAAAGATGGTTTAGTTCAGACCACAAAGATATGGTCTTGTCTCCAGTGGAGTGATTGATAATAACACGTTATTTATGATATTGTAAATAAAATTCAAAACACAAAGTTCAGTGAGAATGGCTTATGTTTGTCCATCTCCTAGAAGAACAAAGGGGAGAGCCAAAAGAAGCAATGCTTTTTGGTTTGTACTTGCAGCAATTACATAACACATGCCGTCAGCTCTGATAGTAAGTGGTGCATGAAATAGATACAAAAATGTAAAGAGAGTGTTATCTGTTTTAATAAACTATCAAAACTCTTCAGCTATTTAATGAGGCACCACCATTCAGACCACCCGAGCACGAGCACGCACACACACACGCACACTAACTGCCGCAAAACTCTCATTTAACACTCTGCTTTCTCATCATTTGGAGCTGTGTCCTAAAATGCACAGTCTGGAATGGACAAACCTGAGGCCTTTCATATCCTCCATTAGTTGTGCAGCAGATATAAATTAGCAGGATCGCAGCAAACGCGGCAACATCCAGCCAAAGGCTGGTACTACCCGGGTGTCTCGCGTAAAAAGAACTTCATTTCAGGCATCTGGACTGACATACAGTGATGTTTTGGCTCCGTGCTGTTATTACTTTAGATTTGAAACAACACAGCTGCTATTAGTTTCATGTCCAGACTGTCACCTTTAATGGATATGATGAGCAGTTGGAAAACTTCTGTCACATTTTGTCAACTTTACCCAGTGCACCAAAAGCTGTGCAGACTGTGAAAAGAAAAAGATCAGCTAATAAAATCAAATCACGTAAAGCTGATAAGCCTATTTTCAGACGCACATTTGTTAACAACCAAATTAATTCCTATGCTTTAATCTTTTACAATTTGCTCACATATCTTTAAAAATACTTTTTATGGCATGTTTGCTTTCACGAGGGACCTACTCACCTACTCAGACAGGCACTTCAACCTTCACTTCACATTAGTTTATTGTACTGTTTTGTTTTGTCTGCATACCTTTTTATACTCTGAAAGTCATAACGCAAACAGCTCCGATTCCAAACCATACTGCACAGCTTCTCTTTCTCACACACACACACACACACACACACACACACACACACACACACACACACACACACACACACAACCAAAAATCATTCACCATTTTGCGGAATAATCATAAAAGCCAAGGCTGGCATCGTGAAGTGAATTAAACGCATGGCTTACCTTCACAAGAGTTGCAGGCGGCGGGTGTTGGCGTTGAACCTCCTGAGAATGGCGTCCTTCCACTCAGGTGTACATTTTCAGGTTAAGGCCTTTCTTTTGTGGAGCTCTGCGCGTCTGCGCTCCGAAAAGACTCGCTGCGCGCGCTTCTCCTGACGTAATGACAACAAATCAAACCCGTAGGTCATAGGTCAAGCACCAGACCAATGAGCATAGGCTACTTCCCCAATGTGACCTTTTGCAAATGTGACCAACATGTTTTTTTTCTTTTCTTATTTTTGTTTTTATTTCATTTCATTTAGCAAAAAGGTTTTCACTTTTAAATAAATTAATAAAATGCTAAGTTTGGTGCGGGTGGGTGGGTGGAGGCACAATAACTAATTTGGGTTGACCCTGACTCCATGAGACTCTTTAACCTTTAAACTACCGTATATCTGGATTTCATTTTATTTTGTTTTCACAACATATGGAAGATGTCTAGATTCACCCATGTCTCTCTGACATGGGGTGGACTGTGCCTGTAAAACGTCTTAACCGGAGGTCACCTGCCTGGTCACCTCTGGTCTTTGGACTGAACTTCAGAAAAGTCAAAGAGGTGTTGCTTGAGGATCTCAGCGTGTTCATGGGCTCATGTGGGGAAAATTCCCTCAAAGCAAAGCTTGTAGACATCAAAGCCTTTTTTCTGCACAAATTCTCTCTGATGGCATCTTGAAGCACAGCAAACAGGTCATAGTGTGTGTGTGTGTGTGTGTGAGTGTGTCTGGACTATGTGTGAGTGTGGTTGTGGCTACACGTGGTCAGCACAATTATTGAACATCAAAGGCTACTAACATCTCTGCTGTCATCCCTGGTCGATCCCTCCAAAGTGAATCATCCTGCAAAGAAAACGGAGATCTGGCTACACCGGATGCTGCAGAGGAGGAAGGAGAGGAGGGATGAAGAGGGAAATGAAGATGAGTTAAGGGGCCTGTGTTGAGGGCAGGTGATATAATGGAGGAAAGCGATTAAGGAAAAGATTGGGATTGATAGAGGGACGGAACGAAGTGGCTCTGACTGAAGGAGTGAAAGGAGGCGACCAGAGATCTGGGCAAGTGAATCCGCATCATAAAGAAGAGGAATGTATTTGCATATGGAGCGGCTGATACCGTCGAGACAGCTCCAGCTCTCACAGCTGGCAGACTGACAGCACTGGGCAGGTGTGAGGCTCGGCACCGTGGCACATTCAGAAAGTGACACTTAACGAGAGTTGTGTGTGTGTGTGTGTGCGTGTGTGTGTCCATGTGTGGAGGGGGCACCATTCATCTTAAACAGCCCTTTGTGCATCAGCCTTCAAAAACAGACATACTGTATCAGTTCTCTCTCTTTTCCCCAGCACATTCATCTGCGCCCTTCTTTCTAATTGCCATTCCCTTCTCTATAATTTCCTGTTTTTTCTCTCCCAAAGTTAAACCAAGGGACAGGAGAGTGTTTTATCGACTCAACAGTGAACATCCATGCCGTTACATTATATGAAAACCTGAGGTATGTGTCTGTGCCGATGACTGATTTTAAGATTTATTTCATTATCTTTGGATCTCAGCTTTATATCAAAAATGTCCTACATGACCATGTTAACTTGGCACTTTGTTGCTTGGCCAAGAGGTGGGCTATTCTTCATTCTGAAACAGTCTTGCACTGACAAACCTAAATGAATGCATCAATCAATATCCCCCCTTTGCTCCCCATCCTGCTTTATTCATTTCACTGGTGGCGACAAAGCAGCAAGTTTTAAACAAGCAGCACAAATTGGCAAGTTAAGGGCAATATAGTTTGTCATCTTTCTTCAATTTAATATAAGACTTCTGTATCCAGATTTGCTCTGGGGCTTTTTGAATGACTGTCAAATTATTGGCGAATCCCTTTGTAACTATACAAATTCGAGGTCATTCCTTATATATTTGAATGTTGAGCCAAAATCACCAGTTGTTTCCCTTTGTGAAAAGGATGCAGAGTGATGGCTTAGAAACTTAGGCTTTCAGTGAAACTACTTTTCACCAAGAAACATGTTCCATCCAATATTTATCGCATAAAGTAAAATAACCGAGAGCAAGAAAAGAAAAATAAGATTTCAGAAAGCTTGTATTTGCAGAGAGTCTAAACTCTAGCTGTAAGGCTTTTGGGTTTCTTAATAATGAGTTTGAAGAACTGAATTGTTGCCGTTCTGAAGCGATGAATGCGTTTACCTTTAAAAACAGCTCTTTTTTGGGTAATATGGTTATGGATATAACTGCAACATTCACTTTAACATTACATTTAGGGTGTGATTGGCCATGAAGCATGATGTTGACAAGGTGTTTAATACAGGCGTACAAAAATACGGTGGCGGGTTTGGGTTTTGTGACAGCTCAGTGGACTATATGCATGCTATTCATTCATTGCATGGCTTCAAATCCATTGTTGCCTGTCATCCCACCTGTCTCTTCCATCTGTCCTGTTATTCTTCTCCACCATCTGACGGAACTTGGAATACTAGAAACTAAAAACTTTCAGCAAATTTGGGAAAGTTTTAACTTAATTTCCCCCAGGGAATGCAAACACTTTGGAAATTGTTGGCTGCAAAATCTGCTTGACAAAAAGGGAGGGTGAAAAAGAAAACAGTCAAACAAAACAACATTTCACATGAAAAGCAATTTCTGTCCGATCTTCCTCGACCTCCCTGTCCCAGTTCACAAAACTGCTCTGATTGATTGAGTGGTAATTGAGTTTTTCACTGACCCCTCACTTTTCATCAGGAAAAGAATCACACCTCAGCTACAGAAATGCAACCCTCTCCAGGCAGCATTTATTCCTGACAGGTGGGCTGATTGCAGCTGCTTTCTTCAGTCTAACATGACGTCTTATTGCCATTACTTAATTCCCCCCTCACTCATCATCCTCCGACTCACTGAAAAGGTGGATACCTCTCTCTCCTGTCTATCAGGCTCAGTTGCATCCTCACATTTTCTCAGTTTCTCCCTTTTCATAATCTTATATCCCTCTTCATGTGCTCCGTCTTCCCTTACATTTATGCACATTCTTCACTCTCCTGATGCTGATGTAACAAAACTTTACCACCACCAGCCATTGCCATATCCCAAGCCAATACCATAAATCTGACCACAAGTACTAAAGGCTTTTACAAGTGAATACATATAGATCTTATTATTGCACTATAATACGATGCATGCTCAAGTGCTTCAGTTTCACAGATTTATCGTGACACATTTTGAAATCTAAAGCTGTAAGAAAAGTGTAAAACTTGCAGAAACTATACTATGCAGCACTATGTATGAGTGAGGGTTCATTCATGAAGTGACCCTGGACATAAATTTTAACAAGTCGTCTCCTCCAAGTTTTGTCCCCCTCGGTGTCTTTCAAGCTTTACCTCTCACATTTCAGAGTCTGCATGTGATTTTTTTTTTCAGCAGCATGGACTATAATGTCAAAATGGATAATTTCCTTTTCAATTACTTTTCCCTACATCACTCTGTTCTGATTTACTGGGACTCATTTTAAAATTCTTATACTGTATATCACAGGTAGAGCTGTTTTTGCAGGTAAAGACCGTTGACTAATACAAAAAAATACTGCTCAGACAGCTGAAAGACTCCACATGACACACTGAATGGCATCACAACACCACCACCACCACAGCGTGCAGATAGGGGAGCTAAAATGCAACATGAATTATTCTTGTTAATAAAAATTCATGAACATGTGTCTGTGCATGTGTTTGCTTGTGTTTTTGTGAGCGTGTGTGTGAACAAATTCTCACAATGATTCTCACAGAGCCAGTCTGGAGCAGTATTTATAGTGTATCATCAGTGCTTATCTCTCAGTTCAGAAATACTGAGGTAATAGGCTTCCAGAATGAAAAAAAGATGATTAAAAAAAATAGAATCAGGCTTATACAGATGTTTTGGCAACAATTTATTCAACAATTTTTATTTCATACATGAGAACGAACCTCTAAATTAAATATAATAAATCCCACAGACAATGGGAGAAAAACACCTCCATTACGGTGCTATATATCAAATCAAGCCCTCTCAGTACAGCTTGATATGAAACCCCATATTTCACCAACGTACATCAGAAGCTGAACTAACATGTGTCTAGCTCTAATCCTGATCTTTACTGTGGATATTTTGTATTTCGTGAGTGATAGTGCGTTACAACTCCTTCCATCTAAATACTGATATACATAAAGATGTGTGCTGCTAAAGGAAAACATTATGATAGAGGACAAAAGCACTGAACTGCCTTCATACCATAAGCTATAATTATATAACATTGTGTATAAACACAACTTCTATTATTCTCCAAACTCATGATTATTTGCAACATATTTCTAAATGTCTGTACTTAAAGTCAGTGATCATATATAAAAAGAAACTGTATAATATCCCAATGACAGCAAGATGACAGATTACTGAAGAATCACTGAATAATTTTATTAACATTGTGATAATCTTAAACTCAACAAAATACATGGTGTCAGCATTCAGGGACTAGCAGGGTGAGAAGTGCTCACAGGTCCCCGTTTTAAGACAGAAAACAAACAGAGCAAAACAAACAAACAAAAAAAATCTCTAAATGAAATATATTCCTGAGATGCAAAACAAAAGAAACAGGTATAATCAAAAGAAGAAAAAAGAAAGAAAGATCAAAACATCACTACATGCGATTGTGTCACATGTTGCTGTCATCACTGTGACAATATGAAGATTGGGCTGATTGATTCTAGTGTCAATATTGCAGAGGAACAAAGAAGTGCACTGAAGCCAAACTGTACAGCAAAGACATATAAAGGGTCAGAGGAGGAGAGATTGGACTGGACCATGTCATGCTATTATCATTGCTGTGGTGAACAAAACCATTAAAACCATGAGTTAAAACAAAATTTAAACCAATACAGTTAAAAAAAATAAGTATTTTAGACTATGACTCAAAGTGGCCATTACCTTCTTATTCATCCCTTTTTAATCAGGGATTCAGAGTTGATAGTTTTAGTTGATATGGACCTCTAATTTCCTGAAACTGGGGACAATTGCTAGTAAAAACCTTGGGCCAAATGCAAGTGTGTGTGTGTGTGTGTGCGCCTGACTGACTGCAATATTCTGTGACCAGAGGTGCTCCTGGGGCAGAGCAGCGTGGTGAAAAGGCTGTAGTGGGATGAATACATAATGCGGTGTCAGCAGGTGGAGTTTGGACAAGCCTCATTAATCACCAATCACATCAGCCCGTCTCATCCCTCTTTAAAAGAAGCAGACAGGCAGGAGGAGGGTAAAGATGCAAGCTGGAGTCGCAAGGCACAAATAAACAGCTCCCCAAATATGCGTCCAAGGATGTTCTGACGTCTCTTTTTTTTGTTGCTGAATTTACATTTCAGGATACACTGAAATCTTGTGATATGATGTTATTTTACAAGGTAATGATATCAGCGCACTTGGTCAACATTGACAGTAATTCGTATTATAATAAAATGTGTTTGTATTATTACTGTCTGAATCACCTGAAAAGGGAATGGTCCTGCAATCTACAAGCAGTTGTGTATTACAATCCTGCTAGAAATCACGCATTAATTGAATCCACTGCAGACTTCTGTAGGTAATTTACAGTGAAAGAGGCAAAACTCATGCATACATGAGAGTTTCTTTTGTGATTTTGTACAGGTCTGTCTGTGCCACCACCAAAACGAAATTACATGCCAGAATTACTGCCAGTATTGCACTGCCTGATCTGCATAAACACATAACCTCAGCTGCACCACTCCCACCTTCAGTCAAAGAAAGTGGGTTTGTTCGGAGCCAGGAAATTACCAAACAGAGACGAGTCTAAAAAATGGACTTGAGCCCAATGAAAATGGCACTGCGACTACTTTAGCGCTCTTGCCGCCAGGATGAAATTAGAGGCCCATGATATAGTGGATATTAATCGAACCGATATATGTTGGAAAGCAAGGAGGCAACAAGTTTAAAGCTTAGTTTCAACCGACAACAAAAATGAAATACGACTAATATCTGACCCCAAGCTGTAACAGAGCTACAGTTGATTCTATCATAGTAAAATAGTGCATGATGGTATATGCCAGGCTGTTAGAATAACAAATTAAAAAAGATTCAGGTTTGGTCTAACTATCATAAAAAGCCATTTGCACCGAACTAGCTCATTACTGTCATGTCAAAAGAAATATTTACATGTGGTTTTCAGAAAGAAAAACAAAATACCTTTCACTATTTACTAAGAAATATCCATCAAATTAGTCAGAGTGCATAATTCAGTAAATGGCACCTGTTATTTGTGGGTGTTCATTTAATATAAAACAGCCTGTTTGTTCAGAATCAACAAATTGATTCGACCACTCTTTTATTTCTAAGATGGGTACACGGGCATAAAGCAACAGAAAATTTGACTGACACTGTCATTGATTTACATCATTGTGATAAATGTATCTATACACACACACACACACACACACACACGATACAGAAGGTTTCTAAAGACCAGAGCCAGTCTAGATTAGGCTGGATCTACTGAAGGTTCATGGTGAGTCTGAAGTTAAAACTGTAAATAGTGGTGTATTGATTGAAGTGCATCAAAACTGTAAAATATGGAAACTGTGGCAAAGCTTCTACATTTTTAAAACAAATAATTAGCGTATTTAAAATGTAATATGCAACCTAAATTCAGGCAAAAACTGAGCTGATCGATCTAATGATTCCCAACTTGTGATTCACTCCAGCAGTGCCCGAGTTATACCACACAGAGAAAGACCTTACTTGCTGACCTTATTTGCATAATGTTGTAAATTGGCCATCGAATTGGAGACAGCTGGGCCCACTATTTTATTGCCCTTGGTAATAATTTGCTAGCTCTTAGTAGATTAGTGCCTTGCCTTTAAGTCTTTAGTTCCAGAGGCCACACTGTTTATCGCTCTTTCACAGGAGAGTAAATCAGCCAAATTCCTGCAAACTGATGAAAGAAGAATGGCAGGGATATGTGACAAGAAACAGAAGTTGTTTACTAGGATGTGTTACGTTTGTCTTAGTGTATGAAACTTTCATTGCCTCCAACGCATTTCAATTTAATTTGTATTTTAAGGATTTGGTGAAGACAGATGCACATTTTCTTCTATTTCTGTGGACAAAAGCTTAATGTACAGGACACAATAGTTCTTTTTTTTCCAGATTTGTTTGAGTTCTGTAATTTTTCTTTCCGATCTGTAGCACCTAAGAGCACGTCACAAACACAAGGAGCCACTGTTCTCCAAAATTAAGTTACAAACATACTTTCATTGTGGTTCTCTCTTAATTATCTTCATTTCAAATAAATTAGACATGAAAAAGAACCAAACAAAAACATGCTAATGTGTATTACCAAAGTTTAGTTTTCACACATTATATACATGCCTTGTGCCAAAACAAAATACATTTGTTTGAAAGTTTTCCAATAAGAATTATGTAATGAAAAATTAAAAAAAAGTAAATATATAACGTGGCTAATATACAAATTTGAAGGAATATGGGAATCCAGAATTTAACAGCAATTTTCACAATCAACCACATTTTAGCAGACACAATATACAGCAGGGAGCTTAGAACCATTTAAACCAAAAATATTAGAAACAATTTTTTTTTTTTTTTTTTATAAAAAACATGATTAAGCTTACATTTTCAAAAAGATGCACTGTATTTTTCTTTTTTAGCGGAATTGAATCAAAGACAGCCTTGTCATCTTTCCACTACCCATTTGAATAAAAGAGCCATTCCCAAGGCAATCTAGTCGTTGGCAAAGGAACACATTTACTCATTCAGACATGTTTGTGCTTCTGTATTTGTCTTCAGTTTTTAGTTTTGGAAAGGAGGCCCCTGCAGATCTATGACCCAGCACTCACACACTATGTCCTTTTTATTTTTATTTATTTTTTTGTCTTTTTATTTGTTTTTGCTTGAAGACCCCATGAAATGGAAGTTCAGTTCATGGAGAGCAACTCTGACAAAATGGAAATAAGAAGAGCAGTTATGCAGTTTGAGAAGTGGGAGTGTACAACACGTTGGTGATATCTACAGTTTAACTAAATTGTTAGAAACTGTTAAAAGAAATTTGGAGGTGGCAATACATACCGAAAATGTGATTTTAGTCAAACTGATGTTATCACTATTTGTATATGATTTGTATATGCATTATGATTGGATGCTTATCTGAGAGCCAGTGAATGAACAGAAATTTGTATACAAACCACAGTGGAAAGCTGCCTGGACCTCAAGCTTACAAGAGGTATCAATCAAAATTACATTACTGAAAGAGTGAGGAAAATGTATTTAACACTAATTGTCTTGTACATAGTGTAACTGTGTACTTATTTTGTACATTTCACGGGGTCCTTAAGCCTTAAACTGATTTCAATGTGACACAAACAGAAACAAAAAAATTCAAAGTGAAAAGCTAAAACTCATTTCAATACAATTTATACAACTTTTAGAGAGAGGAGATTGACTCATTCTGTACACCTGAACCCTTTATGTGAATCACAAACTACTGTAAGCTGTCAAGGGGACACTGAAGGTGTTGGTGTTTTGCTAAACTGCAGCCTGGACAGTGCAGGAATATACAGACAAAAGTACATAGGGACAGCAGATTTAGCAAATGGTTTTATATACTTGATTGAGTTTATTTGATGGAATGCTTCATCTAGCATCTGTGTGTAGTCTCTGCTCTAAACAATACCACTACCCTTTATTACCCCTACCCTAATAATGAAAATCATATTATACACTTATCTGACAAACCTTGCTACAGTGTTACACAAAACCTTCTTCTTATCTTACAAGGGTCAACTGTTTAATTACAAGTCTATTTAGAGGGGATGGGGTTGGGGGGAGGTGGGTCATCTAAACGTACCGTATTCAGTGTGATAGACATGTATAAGGCGTAAACAGCAAAGATCTTCATTCAAATAAAAAAAGGATGCAATGCATAATCAAAAGCTGTGAGCTAAGCAATGAAATGATGGTCCAGTTAACCATCTACGAAGCATTTACATTGCTACTGACAGACGATACATGAAGGCATTGACAGAAGTTCAATGGCGTCTGTATTTTTAGGCACCGTGTTGATGTGAGATATGATATGTGTTTGTGGACGTGTATGAACAAAGGGGATATAGTATGTGTTTGGGTGTCTGCTTGGAGGGAGACAGAGGATGAACTACGGGTCATGTAAGAAGCAGTCATGGTAGATATACAGACTTCCAGGCATTCATGTCAAAGATGAGGAAAAATATGAGAGAGGGGACAACTTCAGCAGCAACGGCAAGCTGCCTGTGAAAACTGGCTGCCAAAAAAAAAAAAAGACAAGAAAGAAAGAAATAAAGGACAAGATGTAAGATGATACAAATGGGCTCAACAAAAGGCAATAATAGGAAAACACTTGGGGAACCTCTCTGTCTGTGGACTGCCTGCGGGTTCCTCGTTGACATGACGGAGGCAGTGGGCAGAGGTGGAGAAGAAACGGGGGAGACAGAGATAGAGAAAAAGAGATACAGAGATTGAAAGAGGGAAAGGGAAAGTAGAGAGCTGCACAGCTCCCTCTGCAGTCTAAATGAAGTATTCTTTCTTTTCTTCTGCGTGTGCATGGTTGCCCTCAGCGTTGATGATGGCTGTGTCGGCGTCGGGCGCATCGTCTGCTCCTTTGGCCTCGTTTGTCAAGTATGTTCCTGAGGAAACGAACAACAAACCTGTATCAAGAAAAACAAATACTGAGCAGCCCCTGCATGGTGTTTTCTGCCTGAGGCGAAAAACACATCTGAAGACAACATCAGTAATGCTACATAATTCATATGCACAATCATGAGAAGCTAGGGTAGTACAGGATATGTAAATACAACAGAGTAAGTGTGTAAACCCTTTCATCAACAAACACCTTTATTGTTCTCAATGGTGGCAGTCAAGGCTTAAAGTTAGACATCCAAATAATGTGATGCAGCTCTCAGTTTTAACTAAGAGCTCAATTTTGTAGCATCGGTGTTGGAAACTGACCATTAACTTTTGAACCTTCTGCTTTTTTGTTCTACAGTCACTATATGTATTACCCAGGCATGTCATATATTATTATTTTCAAAATAACCTTACATGTTTTAGGACAGTTTTTATGATTTAAAAAAAAAATGCTGTATGTCTGTATGTCAACAGGTTTTCAACACAGGGCAAATATCTGTGTATGAATAGATAGAGGAGAGTGTCAGTGTTCCAGGAATATAACAACTTTGTTGAGGGGACACTCTGAGCCTTAATAAGTTTTGGAACCAACAAGTTCCCATAGTATTTTGGGGGATGTACACAGGAAATATAATGTCAGCATGGATTTAGTGAGTTACGCTGTTGGCTACAATTTGAGCACCATCACAAGTATGCCGAACTAGCTATTAGCAGTTCATGTTTACAATGTACCCATGGATGTACAGACAACTATCACTGGATTACTTTGGTACTGAAGAAAACTTAAAAACCTGGTGGTTCTCAGGCAAGTTCTGGAGTTACAAGGAGCGCTTTTTCCTCTATGATTTCTACGTTTATTTATGGACATCAAAGATAACTGACGTCCTCGGAAAGTGTAAGTCCCACTGAATCTAAAAATATGTGTGTCATGTATGTGTGTTCAGATTTGACTGAGTTATGACCCTGAGAACAAGGAGTGCAATCTTTGAAGCAAAATGCAGCAACCAGTGGCCAGGGGTTTAAGTAAAATTATGTCAAAAATAATAACCCAATGAGTCTTGTGTGTATACTAGTGGCATCATAAAATATGTGCAGGACTTAAGCCCTCGTTCTTTTTTCTCTCCTGCAGGTATGTCCTACACTTGTAACTTGGGGAAGGACTCTGAGGTCTACTGGGACAAGTAGGACATGCTTCACTAGTTCCATGAGCCTTGAGAGACTCAGGTCTGGTCCACTGTGGTTTTACCTTTATGCCTGGCCAGGTATCTTCCCAGAACAATGATTAAACACAAGGTGACAAAGACCACTACAGCCACCACTCCTCCGATCAAGGCATGGTCAGTGCCGTGCTGCCCCACAGCGTTGGGATCTGAGGAAAGACAGAGAGAGAAAAAAAGACAGCAGATGAAGGCGCCGGTTGGTGAGGTGAGGGAGTGAGGGCAGAGGAACAGCAAAAGACAGACAATACAAAACAGAGCAATGAGGAAAAAGATTATTTCCAGCTCGTTCCTGCTCTAATGAGCTGCTGTCATTCCTCTCTCCTTTCACATCACGCAGTCAGAGCAGAGCTGCCTAGCTCTCTGCGAATAATAAAATGGAGAGAGAGAGAGGAAGAGAGACGGACACGACATTGACACAAAGAGCAGCTACAGGCAGACACACATTCGCCCTGCAAAATGAAGGAAAAAGAGAATGAAAGAGGGACTCGGGGGGGAAAAAAGAAGTGAATAATTCAGGATCACCCCCACGTTGCCGCAGGAGTCCCTAACATGCAAACGAGGGCAGCAGTGGTAGAGTAGTACACAGTAAATAAATCATCACACGGAAAATAAAAAGGAGAGATCAATCTTTTTCTGCTTCATGAGGAAGGATTGTTGTTAGGAAAATGAATTGGGTGTTAGAGAGTTGCTATAAGTCCTGTTGGAAAAGCAGTCGAAATGATAGTGGAGTCATGAAAGAGTGAAGAATCTGCATGATGAGGCTGTTCACGCCTCATGCAAAAACCCATCAAAGGTTTCCCTTGACTTCAACAATAGCTTATTTCCTTTATTCACCTCGACTTCCTTTTTTTTTTTCACAAAGTCTGGCTTGCAGGCTATTCAAGGTAAGAGTAAGGACGTGACACTGTTGGTGTCCACTGTAGGTGAATCAAAAAAAGTTGACAGTGACAGCGGTGGGGGAGATGGGTAATGGAATATCCTGTATTATTCATATCAGTCCATGACACCCTAGAAATTAGCACTCATCTCATTATCCTTTTTCGAGTGCCAGGGCATGCCATATACAAACCCTGTCACTTTGTGTGTATGTGGACTCATGATAGCTAAAATATGGCAATGTCAGAGCAGGGTAAGCAGTGATAGAAGGGTGGTTTAGACACACAGCACACGTCGTATATTGATACTGTTTCTCTTCAGTATTCTCCTTTTCTTTCTATGTCCGCCCATGTGGCCAAATTGAACAGCTGGCTTGCTCTCGCTCCATAACTCTCCATGGTCTGAGTGACCAGGCCGTCACACTTCACTGCCTCCCAGTGGACAAACACACACTCATAGCGCTACACACACACACTCACACACAGACGTGCGTAATGTGGTTTCACTGTGCTGCAGTTCTGCTTGGTCAGTGGAGCAGAGAGTAGAGGAATGTTCCCCTGGCACGGCCCAGCAGGGCGAGGACTCGGGCGTTTAGTTACACACATGGCTGTGTCTCTTCACCTCTATCTGTTAGGACGGTGAGTGTTTTTTTTTTATTTTACCATCATACACACTCTGTCCTACTGCTGCGCTTCAGTCCGGCTGTTACAGCCCAGTGCAGGCACAAACAAGCCACCACCATACGGCCGTATGTCAGCCTATAGAGTACTACACACTTTGGCCATGCGATATGCTGGTGTCATGTCCAAGAGGTTGGGCTGTAAGTCAAAGCCCTTGACACGTCCAAAACACGTTGTCTGGTCCTGCTGCTACTGCTTCACTTCCTTAAAGCAATACTCCACCGAAAATCTGTCTTCTGAGTAGAACTGAAAGGCTGCTCTGGAAAGCTTGTAGCTTGCTCCTTCATGGAGGTTTGTATAGATTACAATGGCAAAATTTGTATCAAAGGTATCAATACATCCTGTAAGATGACCTTTTTCACTATAGACTTGTATGTTCAGTATGTTCCATACACTCACAGTTTTTCCACAACATTGCTAAATATACTAATTACGAAACATGCTATTGCCTCCTCATAGCTCCAAAGCTCCACCAGTAGTCGCATGTTTAGTGATTTATTGGCAAAGTGGCAATTGTTTGCCACATACTGAGCATACGGATCAATGGTGGGGAAGCTGACTATGCTGCAGCAGTGGTTTGAGAAGTTTCTATGAATGTTCTGATGCTTTTTTTTTTTTTGCCATGACTCTGCATCGCCCTTTTGTAGCAACTGTGAATCCAGGCTGACTACACTAATTGTCTGCAAGGATCTAGCTACACAATTTAAGGAGGAACTCCACCAATTTTACCCATCTGAGTCTGTTTAAAGGTCGCGGGGAGTACTATGTGTACGAAGTCTGACAAATCGCCTCAAGTGATGTCACTTGAGTCAGTGTCGGTTGGTGCTGGAGACTACAAGTGTGAAAATGAAAACATTCTGGGGGTGTGGAATTAGAAAGAAGTGAGCTTACCAGACCTCTGTAGCTTCTCATCTCTGTTTAACAGCTCAACGCTACATTAGCTGCTGCTAGCATAACACACCCGAATCTCAGACTGAACTGTTGGCGGTCGGGTTGCATTGTGGGTAATGTAGGTGCCAGGTTTTGACAAGGAAGAAGAATCCGTGCAATAAAAAAGACGATATCTCTGTTTCTGCTGCATCAATTTTGATCTTATTTTTAAAACTGTCCATCATGAGTCTGACAATTAGTTACAGTTATAGGAGTGCAATCAATGCTAAATCAGTAAAGTACTCTTTTAAGACATCTTTCAAGCCATCTTGAGTATTTGTTACTCAAGATTAGATTTTCAGTGGCGTATTCCATTAACTTGATACTCATGAATCAACAGAGGCCTCTGAGATAAATTCATCATAACTTACAACGTGTAAATACTTTTCATGCGAGTGCCTTCAATACATGGTTCATCTATTGTGTTCTTACATATTCTGTTCTAGTCCACTGCTACTCACGGAAGGAGAAAAATACAGCAAGGACGAATGAAGACACACAGAGAAAGGAAATGAAAAAAATAGAGATTGATGGACAGGAAAAGGCTGAAATTTCAGCTGGAGCAAGATGGGAAAGGAAAGTCGACACGGAGGAGAGGGATCTAGAGAGGAGGGTTATACATTTTTATGGCTCCAAAACACATTATCTTTTAATAAGGGCACATACATTCTTCTCTGTGTGATTTGATACGAGAGCGTGGCAGAGCAAACTCCTCTTTTAATATTTATAACACTCTCCTTGTCGCCTGGCCTTGCAAGTTGGGCTTGTTTAATAAATTAAAAGGGGTTCAGGGCTTCTGTGAGCCACTGCTTGGCCGGACTGAACCAAAAGTGTTACTCTTAAACTGCCCCACTAACTCCTCATCTGATCTGTTTCATTGATGCCGGCTCCATATGGGGTTACTGTGAAAGGATATGTGATAGTGATACTTTGGGGGTTTCCAGGAGGATGTATAAAGTCTGGATATGGAAACAATATAATTTAGAGTCACATTATCTGGTCAGATTAGATGACATTGATCATATAATTACATTTCTGGAAGGAATGTGAAACACCCTGTACATCAAAATAAAAGCATGTGTGATGGCTGCTGTACGTTGTAGGTCAAACATCCAGAACAAATAAAAACTACAAGAAACGCCTGCATCAGGTCACCACCTCCTTTTTATACCAGCCTGATCTGACCTTAATTGCTGCAAAACCATACAAGCGTTGCACTCCATGAATAAAATGTGAATAAGAAATCTATTAAATATCTAAGAAGAGAAGCTGCCTGGAATGGCTGAGCAGTTTGAGTACCAAAAGGTTCGTTTGGTTATTTGAAGATGATACTTACAGACACAAAAAAACTTCAAGAAGAGTGAGGAGGTTCCTCTTCCAGGATGGACATGCAATATGTGTTGTAAAACCAGCGTAGATAATGAAGTGTTGATAACATGCAACCCTACAACTCTGACATTAGCAGCTTTATCTGGTCAGAACTGACAACATGAAACATATTTCTACTCCAAACTCTGTTGTATTACAGTAGTAAAGCCTTGCTAAAAGATTTCAAGTTCAGCAAATTATACATTATACTATCATTTTACACTCGGTACACTCATAGCTGGTGAGTACTTAGCATTAAGCTACTTTACACTTGCTTAGATAGGGCTACTACTATTAGTATGTGAGCAGCCAACGGTGCATCACTTTGTCTTGTTAAATGGACAACTTACTGTATGTCCGTATGTAATGTGTGTACTTGTCTCATTCTTCAAACACCATATTCTCTATGAAAGTCTTTAGAACTTCACAGGAGATGTTTGCCATTCTGTAAAGCATTGTTAAATCTCTTGGGCCTGACACTATACCATCCTCTACACTGCCTTTCATCTAAAGTCATCTTTTAAATTAACAATCTCAACTGATTCTCTCTCTCTCTCTCATATTATAATTCATCCCCTACAGGCATCTTTTTCTTCTTTTGGATTACACCTTTTCCTCTTTCTATCTTAGATATAGCTCTGTGAAGCAATGGTTTCAGTTACTCAGATCAATAAAGCAGCAGCTAGCTTAAGCATGGGCTTATAGAGCTGCAGTGTCCTTGTGTCTGTGTTGTGGGTCAGGGAATCTTTGAGTGTGTGTGTGTGTGTGTGTGTGTGAGCACCATTGCGCTAAAATAGACATTAGTTTGCGTTAACAGGAACTCAGATTCATGAGAAACACTGAAAAATGTTTGGAAGCCCTGGGAGGTAAGGTGTGACTTTTTGTTCTGTAGTTTTTTGCAGTTAATATGACGTTTCTTGCGTATTTATGAGATAATGACTCTTACATAAGATGTGGCCTGATTACCTGAAAAAAAACAAACTGTGACCAAAAATAAGAAACCAAATAAATAATTACCTTTACGACTCGCCTATAATGGCTTCCATAGTGTCTGAAAACACTGCACATTGCATCATTAAATGTGAAACATAAAGAGACACACATTACTCCACATTACGTCTGCTGCAGTTATGGCAAGTTAAAGTTAGAGACACAAAGGAAAGAGTGCCTGCAAACAGAGAGAAAGTAAAGGCGGCGAAAAGTGCCTGCAGACTTCACTTCCTCAATGAGTCAATTATGCCCAACTTTTTGGCTGAGACTGAAAATTCACCAATCTGCATCTAATGCTGGCTCTACTGCCAAGATGAAAGAGTCCCTGGAGGCTGCAGCAGAGGGCCAAAAGACACATTGTGCGTACACTTTTGAATGCAGGCACCCATGCATGTGAGAGAGTCAGAAAGACAGAAAAGAGGAGACGTAACCGAGACACGTGTGTGTGTGTTTGTGTGTGTCCTTGCACATTACTGCTTGCTGGGTCAGAGTGGATTAATTAGATTCTGAAAACAAATTACTTCTGCTAATCATTCAATAAAGCCCACACGTGGACTATCTTGAATATTCAACAACCTCCTTCTCTCTTCTCAGAATGAAAAGAAATTGTGGTCAGCAGGGTAACGGCATGAAGTTATAAGCAAAGCAAGATAATTAATCATATGAATTCATTAAGTTGCATGCAAGAATCAATCTATCAAAGCGGCTCTACGTTCGGCCAAATCCACAACCTCTTCAAAACAGCAATAAAATACAACAAAGGAAGAGGCAGGGAGATAACGTCAGTGTTACACCTGTGGTAACTCAATCATGACTATATTGCTGCCGCTTTTCTGCCATAAACTGCATTATGCTTCTGGTTACTTTGGAAGAATTGCATTGTGTGAGCCAACAGCAGAACAAGAGCAGCAGAAACAGTAGCCCACACAGAAATGAGCAATCTCGGAGGAAGCAAGCCCAACAAGAGGGAGACAAGAGGAGAAAAATGAACAAATGGCCAAATAAAACTTCATGTCAACGATTGTAAATTAGACTGCCTCAACTGTGTGTGTGCATGTATGTGTGTGCATGCGAGTGCTTCTTCAAGATTGCTGAAAGTGTCCCCTGCCATTGAGGTTTAATGAATAGAAGGGCTATTACATGCAATTCATAACACTAGCCCCAGGATCTAATGATTTCCCTTTTTCTGTTCTACACTTTATTTCAAATTGTTGCTATAATTCTTCCCCAAAGCGAGTTAATGTGACAGGTCATCAATAATAATTGCCCAGCAATAAGTGGAAAGACCTTTGCATTATGTTTTAATTTCTCCTGTGCTCCTCAGCTTTATGGCAGAGAGTGGAAGAGAAAATGGAGAGAGAAGATGGTCGGTGGTGTTCAATTTTTAACCACCCGAAGATGCAACTGGAACCTAGCCTTTCTGGTTTAAACACAGCAACCCTGGACACTTGCCCTCAAGAATATACGTCTTTTGCTCATCATATGGCCTAACCTGTGCCCTCCATTTAAAACAAGATCAATAGCAATGGAATAAAGCAGTTACACATCCCTCCAAGGGATGAAAATTGTCCCTTCCCTTATTGAGTTTTCACAAAAGGTTTGTCCTCGGTCTAAAGCAGCTTGAATAGGTGAATGTGGGGTTAAAGACATAAAACATTACCTGTGGAGTGCAACCTGCCCTTTTAATTCCTACATAATAATGTGCAATTTGGTAAAGGTAGATCTCAAAATGGATAACTAGAGTATTATATATTTTATACTATGTTGTCATATCAGTTTTGATTATTGTTTTATTCTGTATGCTTGTGTGGATGTCCACATACACTGTAGCTTGTGTTTCATAGCCTCTTCTGTTGCTTTCTGAGAGCTGAAAAACATTCTGGAAAAAGCTAAACAAATGCGATTTTTTGATCTGCATGCTAATCTCTTCAAAGTATTTGTAAAACTGATTAAGTGGGATGTTTATTTCCAGTGTTGATTCTTAGAAATGAGATTACAGATATATAACGATGAAGCACTTTGGATCAGAAACACTGAACACTAGAAGCAATAATTCCCAACTCATCCTCTTGGATCAAACGTCTCATTTAGACAGCACCTCTGAGACAAATGAACAGCTTTAAGCTATATTTTACTGTGCTGATTGATATGCTACCGTCTACCTGTTGTGATTTTCCAGTAACAACATCACATTACACAAATGATATGTGTTCCCCTACTACTGCTTTCAACTCTCATACATCTCAAAATATCTCCAGAGGTAAAACAAAAAAGGTTTTGCATGTTGTTTATGGCAGAAGACCCATAGAAGGAAATCCCCAGGTGAAGTCATTTCCATTGCCTAAAACAGACAGCTAATTTAAGATTAGTGGGTTTTTGTTTGTGAGGCTGGTTAGCAGTCTCAGCACAGATCAGCTGGCTCAAGTCTCAGGAAGCCAAACGGGGTAAGAGCGGTCCTGTTTTAATGCCTTACTATTCATATGCAGCTTTTCGGCCAGAACTCACTTGAAAAAGGAGAAAGATTAGAGTAATCCTGACTTTTGAACCCTGACCAATCCCTTGCCTCTGCTCTTGAATTCTCCTTGAGTGTGTAGTCACTGCTATCAACTTCAAGAGGAGAAGAAAGATCCTTTGTGTTTTGCTTTAGAGTACTAACCATAAAAACCATGACCGTTATGGATTAACATGGTAACATCCACTGGTCCCCACTGACAGTTAAAATGTCAGGTAGCAACCAGCCTTCTAGTATCTTCCAAGTTATGGTATACACTTTGATTAAGAGTCTCAAGGTTGTTGGTGCATTTCCTTACTTTTATCTTCTCTTCCTCTCAGGGAAAAACTACTGGACCACAGAAAAGAGAACTTTCACTCTGCAAGGAGGTAGATGGGTATTATTTTAGTTTCTCTGTCTTCTCCACAGGCAGAGACACTAGGCATGAATAATTGCTGTCTTCTCGGCAGTGGGCCCTTTTTCTGCGGCAATATCAGGCTACATGGGCTGGGGTTGGCCACACGAATGCTGATTATGAGAAGTGAATAGTAAATATTTTAAACACCAAAGAAACCCTTGTGCAAGAGTCAACCTTTCAGCTTCACAAGGTCAAAGCTAATTTGCAAGCCATGAAAAAGCATTTGGCAAATTTTAAAGAACTCTGGTGGTGGGGGAGGGAAGAACGTGTATGGGAAAGGGGGGGTCTGATGACATTGCACAGACCTCTGATACTTAGCGAAAGAGTTATTATAGCCATTAAGGCTGGCTGGGCTATTGAAGCAGTGTGTGTGTGTGTGTTGGGCATACCTGCCAGCACTTCATTAATAAAGTGAATCAGAGACTGCAGTTATGCATCAGTCCTGGCATTATACAGTATGGATGAAAAACAGAGGAATCTCTTGCATACGTGTGCAGTAGCTACACTCCAAAGGTCAACAACAGTGAGGATTAAAGCCATGGGTTACTGTTTAATTTACCCATTAGAACCACTGAGTCTATAGTATAAAATATTTATTCACTAATAATCATGTGAAGGTGAATAAATGTGCCCATTAAATGGTGCATTATTGTATTGGCCACTAATACTTACTGTCACCAGTTGTTCTCAGCTCTGTGGCCAATTTACGCCTGTCATGCAAACTCACTCTGGGATTGTGCGGGATGATATCTTGTTGGTGAATTAAAGGCTATTTTTAGCACACCTGAAAACAAGCGAAAAGCACAAAACCTCATACTAATTGCATCTGGAACTCAGTGTTCTCTAAAATCATTCAGGTTTTTCATGGTCAAAAAGCCCCAAAATGGTAATATGTGAATAATGTGATAGTATCACATGTTAAGTAATTGCACTGGTGTTACTATTTTGTCTAGCTGTCCAAAGCTTAGTTCAATAACCATTTCTTACATATTTTGGTTAGAGTCAGACTAATCATTAACTTATGTTCAGTATTGTATGAAACTATCATATTTTTATTCAGTTTGAATGTATTCCAAATAATATTATTATAAGGTTATTTTATGCTGAATTAATATAACATTCAGTTTGCTGAAATACATATTTGCCCCTGCCCATATTTCCTTGACAGAGAATATGTAGTCCAGCAGCATCACTTTGCTTTCCCACTGGCCCCTGGTTGTCATAGTAGTGTGAGGGAAATTCCTGGTTTTAATTATGAGTTTTCCAATATGAGCATGCCTTTCACAATATGAAAAGATGTGTCCTTATATCCAGCATGAAATTAATAATGATGTGAAACTGAATACAAGAAAGCTCATTATAAAAGAATTTAGCCTGGAAGGGAGGTTGAGGCCTATACCTCTTACTTCTTCTTCTTCTGCTCTGAGGAATTAATGATGCATCTTCCCATAACAACGGGATGTGTGTGTATGTGGAAAAGGACTACAGGCAGGTGGTGAATGTTTTGAGATGATGTAACGTACGAAGGAATGCTGATGTTGACTCACTGCTTGCAAGCAATTAAAGATCTTTGTGAGGAATCGAATATTGTGTCATTCTGGCTTTTGGTTACCAACCCTCATCTGCACTAGAGAGAAACTGATATTTCAGTTTCCATGACAGTCGCTAACAGGGCTTATTAAAATCAAAGCCAAAAAGGTATCACTCTTGAGAGCATTAATGTCACAGGAGCTCAATTACAACTAAGGTCTTAACACTGAAAATCTGGGAGAACAATAGTAAAAATAATAATAATAATAATAATAATAATAATAATAATAATAATAAAATAAAAACTTACAGACTTAGTTCAGCGCTACAGCACTTAATTTTTATCAAAACACTCCTCAGATTGTTTCAGCAGAAGAAACTAGCAAATAATTGATACCCAAAGCCACAAATTCACAAACACATAATTTACTATATTCCTAACTGATTTACTGTAATGATGGAGAAGAAAAATAAATATTGGCATTCATTGTGATTTCTTTGTAATTTAAATATCCCAAATGAATTCAAATGCAGGTTCCACTTACAGCATGCTTAAGCTACATGTTTAAGGTGGTGGAGAAAAGTAAGGTGGCTACTACCACACAGAACTTGCGTACTCTTAATTAATTACTCCATTAAAATAATTCATTTGACTTTGTTTGTACAACAACATGGGGTATTCATCATACTGTAATCTCAAATTGCCATTACCAGTAGCTGCCATAGTACCAAGGATTTTTTAAGGCCAAGGCCTTATGCTGCAATTGGATAACACACAAAGCAACACTCATGATGACTCATGACTTTTGCTAAATTTGACAGAGCTTGTTTGTACAGGTCATTCTGATTTTCCAATTGGCTATGTGACACACAGTAAATGGGTGATCTACGTTTGCTGCATCACCTTCTGTTTACTTTGCCTTGCTCTATGACTGAAGTTGTATGCAAGGAGTGGAAACAATAGCAATTATAATCGTAAAATTCTCAAGGAATGATACAAATCACAGTTCCTGTATCTATTACATAACAGCTGACATCTGATAGCCTTTCAAGCAAAACCTTAGAGGCCTTGAAAATGTATTTTCTCCATCAGTGTCTTACTATGAGTGATGGAATTCTACATGAAAACACTTTAAGCAGGTTTAGTTATTTCTCTGGTTTGAAGTGGGCGGGGCTCAATCAATAAGCTGTGCATCTAGAGTCCCTCCTATGACAGTAATCTGTTTATCTGCTTTTTAATTTATTTTTAAATTTTTATTGATTTATTTTCTTTTTACGAGCAACTGCTTATCTCTTCTCTGCCCAAACTGTTTCTTGTTGGAAGATGCCTCATCCTTAGTTGTGGCAGTCTCCAACGTGCTGATGAAGGGCAAGAGAGAAAAGATGCAGAAAAAGACTAGTATAAGAAAGACAGCACAACAGAGAAAGGTGCACCTGAAAGAGCTCATCAGGTATATACTATGCTATTATTCTGCATACAGGCTATAGTGCTGAACCTACAATGTGTATTTCCTTTGCACA
The DNA here is from genome assembly GCA_005408345.1 of Macquaria australasica. Lineage (NCBI taxonomy): Eukaryota > Metazoa > Chordata > Actinopteri > Centrarchiformes > Percichthyidae > Macquaria > Macquaria australasica. The sequence continues at coordinate 1,304,581 of SEMN01000001.1, read as the reverse complement.
GCAAGACAACTTTATTAAAAGGACAAAACGTCGCAGGGCTGGTACAGCTCCACAGTTGTTTGCTTTCATCCAGAGCTCGTGAAAAGACCTGGTAATAAATCAAGTAGACACATGAAAGCTGATAGTGTAGTATCCTGTGACTGGGGACGCAGTGAAGGAGTCTGATATTTAGATTCCCTGAAGATACACCGAGAGGCTCAGCTGCTCTTGTGTCTCTGCACTACACAAACAGACATCAGAGAGGAATTGAGACACGCTGATGAGGAATATCCAACAATGTGTGGAAGCCTGTTATCTAACAGGGTCTTCAGAGAGATGTGAAGGTAGAAGAGAAAAAGCGGGTGAGGGAAAATTGAAACAAAAGCTTTGATAGAAAACAAAGCAGCAGAGGAAAGGTAGAAGGGGAGTCAAGACTCCTGAAGGACTTTAAAGATGGTAATTTAGAGAAAGCAACAGTGATGAGAGGAAATTATTCCGAGTGAATGGGACTGTGGAGCACCATGAAGTTGAGAGGCGTGAAGAGAGGGAGTAAAGAAGCAGAGACAAGACAGGAGTGTCTTTACAATCGGGCCTTGAAAATCCTGGACAAAAAGCAAATTAGGTACCATCATTGCTGCATTTTAAGTAAATACAAGATTTTTCATTATGTAAAGCTTGTGTTTAAAAATTTAAATGGACTTGCTCCCCAGCCTTTCTGCAAATACAGGAAAGGCTACGAGAGATTACAGAGCTGCAGCAGATCCACCAGAGCAGCTTCAAGTGGCAGTTTTAAAGGTCCATTCTGCAAAACATCTTTTGCTCAGACAGCTTTTTCCGTGTGAAAGGAGCAATGTCCTGAAACTCGCTACCTGATCACTTGAAATTTGCGACGAACTGCATGCTTTTAATAGAGCTACTAAATCCTGGTTAATTCAGCAGGAAACCTGGACTATTTTTATTTTCATAAAATATAATGTTAATATAAAAAAAATATTTTTATGTGCTACATGTATTAGAAATTGGTTTACACAGTCATCTTAAAAAACAAGTCACATACTTATAACAACTTTTAGAAACTATGATTAAGATGAAATATGAGTGAGCAAGCTCCTTTGCATACAACCTATCACAGCACATTAGTTTTAAATTGACATGTCACTCAAAAACTTTGATTGACATATCACTCTACCATAGCAGACATGGCGCCATGTCAGCATTATTGTTGTAGTGTCGCATGCAAAGAGACTGAATCACTAGATAAACTGCAATTCAACCAAACAATGGTAATTTTAACTTTATCCAAAGTAGGTCTTTGTCCAGCTGCATAAGCCTTTGTGTGATTAAATGTGTGAGTAATTGGGATATTTCACCACTTCCTGTCCAGCTGCTAAGAAAATTAATGTTGGTTAAACAAAGAGAGTCCAACTCTGTTAACTTTTTTATGAAGGTAAAGTTTAAAATAAATGATGTAAGATCACATAGTCAGTACACTCACCATGAATAAATGTATTATACAGATATCCTTTGGAAATATAGGCAGATAGGCTGGAGTAACTATACCCTCCCAGAAGTTTGTGATATCCATTCCATCTATCCATTTACTGCCACTCCTGTGTTGCAGTGATGCCAAAACACCCTTTTCCCCAGCCATGTCCTCCAGCTCCTCCTGAAGGAGCCTGGGGCTCTCATAAGCCAGGCGGGATATGCAATCCCTCCAGCATGTTTGGGGTCTGCCCCATGGTCTCCTCCCAGCTGGATGTGCCAGAGAGCCTCCATAGAGAGGCTTCCAGTAGGCATCTTAGTCAGATTCCCAAACCAACTCAGCTGGCTCCTTTAAATACAGAGCCAGTTCAAATGGACATGCTGAAACACCTTTCAGAGGGGACCATCTTTTTTCAGACTCATTTTAATGCAAACAGACACTCTGCAAAGGGGAATCATGTCAGCCACTTGACTACCCAAACTAGTGACCATCGAAAGTAGTATGCACTAGAGGACAACAACAACATTATTGGCATTAAGCAGAGATGCAATCCTGAGGTCACCAAAACAGACACTCTGCACTCAATCAATCAAACGGAATTGGTGACAAGGTACAACTGACAGTGTGCTTGGATTATTGTTAACAATACAGACAACTTTCACTCCAACTATACAAGCCTGGATTACTCTTAACAATGGCCCGATCACTTATATTCCAATGGTGCCACCCCACAGATACCAAGGGAGACAGTGTCATAAATCTTTTTCAAGCCCACGCATGTCCATGCATGACTGGATGTGCACACTCCCATGAACCCTGCAGTATCCTTGCAAGAGTAAAGAGCTGGTCAAATGGTCAACAACCAAAACAAAATCTGCAGTGCTCCTCCTGAATCTGAGGTTTGACAATTGTCTGGAGTCTTCTTTCCAGCACACTGGCACAAGCTTTACTGGGAAGGATGAGCAGTGTAATACTTGGAGAACACTTCCAGTTCTGTTTTTAAAAAATCCACAGGTGCTGTCCCCAGCCTCCACGCAACATTAAAGACGCATGTCAACCAAGGTAGCAAAACAGTATTCAGAATTGTTACCATCTCAGGGTAAATCTCATCCATCCCCCAACACGTGAACTCTGCCCACACTGTGTTGGCAGAGTTCACATGTTCTTCAAATTTTCCTTTTATCACCTGGCAATATCCCCAGTCAAGTCAAGTACTTCTCCCCCTGTTGAGAACATCTTTCTGGTGACCACCAGCAGTTTCTTGGTTTGCTGCCATGACAGGCACCAGGGACCTTCTGGCTACAACTTGGAGCAGTCGCCTACACAGTGGCCCACTCAAATACCAACCTTGCCAAAGATGCAGCAAGTATTCCTCCAGAGGAGCCAGTTTTTGTAGCACAGGGTCAACATACCAAGACCTCCATCTTTGCCTGCCATCTGACAAGCAGCACACCAGCCCATATGTGGTGGGCCCATAATGTGGGGTTTGTGAGCTAAGAAATCTTTTTGACAGGTCAAGATGTCCCAGATTCGATGAGACATTAACAGTATTATGGGGGTTTTGGTGTCAGGAAAACATGTCTTGTGTGGATGGGTTTAGTGCTGCAGCATGGTGATGTAAATTTTACTTATGCTGCGTATCAGTGATTTTAAAGTTTTAAAGCCCTAACCATAACTCTCTGCATGTCGTCAGCCTCTGCAGGAATGGAGAGATGCCTGAAATTTGAGAAAACCTCAGCATTTTATGCCTCCCCAACATTTCTTTTTCAGCCTTATTATAGATGACATCCCATCATTCAGATTGTATATTATAATGCTATAAAGGATTTTATCAACAGCATTCATACCCCTCAGAAACAGATTCTCCAAGAACACCAAATGGCAGCAAGATGTCCATGTGGTGGCTACAATGTTAACTCCCTGAAAAAGAGCTTTTCAAGTCAGAATTCTCTGAGATTTAACACAGCATTAGGAGTCATGATGAGACATCTCCAGTGGCCAGACATTTTCAGTTGGACATGACATTTGCTTCTTTGAGGTTTCAGGGCACAAAAGTACTGAAGTCTTTGAAATGCCAAGGGGACTGTGGATGGAGTATTTGAACAGACTAGACTCGTTTTGAATTCAATGACCTGGAGTGTCTTAGAGAGTTAGAATATCTGAATAATGTCCTTAATGTGAAACAAAACAAGTTAACTTCAACGGACATGTATGTCGTTTCCATAGAAAAGACATACAGTTTGTGTTTACAGCCCTCAAGGGGTAAGAAGAAAAAAAAGGCAGACAAATGCAGTATCTGAAGACAAGGAAGAATGTTGTCCCAGGAAGTACGTTTGTCATTAGATACTTTTCCAGTTCTCAGTGTTTTCATGTCTCAGTGTGTCCACACGAGACAGGAACACTGATGCTTGAGGCAGTGAAGTAGCTGAGAGAGAAGTAATAGGACAGAGGAAAGTAACAGGGAAGTGGGAATATACAGTAGCATGCTGAGGGGGCTGTGGAGATACATGGGGTGGTACTGTACCTCTTTCGCCAGTGACTGTGGGGTCTGAGGCGTGGGTGCCTAATAGAGCAGTAGGATCTGGAGGGATGGGGTGTAGGGGGGGAGTGGTGGATGGAGGCAGGGTTGTGGGGACGTCTGGCGGAGGGGACAGACAGACACATATAAACAGAAACAATACAAGAACAACAAAAAATGAATTCACATGGGGGTAGCTAGATACTTTAAAAGAGCAACGCAAACTGGTCTAAGGCAAAACATTCTATAGAGATGGGAAACAAAAAAGGGCAAAATTATGACAATTCAAAGCACAAACACAAGATTGTTGAAAACATGCACTTTCTAAAACGCAATAATGAATTAATGTTGATGCAAAGCTACTACAGAACATACATTAATTCAAGAATTGCTGATCTTTTTTGTTTTTTAGATCAGCAAGGTTTTCTCACTAATTCAGAAAGGAGCATTTAACGTAACATCCGATATATATTTGTATCTTATCTACCGTTTTGCTGTGTAGTTTATGAACCGTAAATGATCTCTATTACTTCAAAGATGGGTAGCTGCCGAGTTAAAGCCTCTCATATGATTGATGTTTAAGGATTCACAAACACAATGCTGAATAGCTGAAGGTCTCATACATACTGTTTAACATATACTGTATAGAGCGTGAGGGCTACAAATCATAAATAAAGCATGTTCATCAAGGAAAAGACAGTAGGTTTTGGCTATATTCAGGCTTTATCCTGTGGCTATATCTTAGGCAAAGTGTAAAATCTAAAAAAAGAGTGATGCAATACGTACTTAAAGTGTATTGGAAAAAAAATGTTACAAGTTGACCAGTCCCAATCCTCCATATTTTCCTTGTCATTATGATTTAAAATGTTGTGTCTTTTAATGTAAGACTCATTTCTGTAGCAAGAGAACAGGATTAACCTTGAGTCTGCTAATGTTGACAGACAGATCCTGCACTGGGAACCTCTCAACACACGAAAGAGAAGAAAGTTGGATTACACCAAACAAAGAAAGTCATCTGACAAATGATCTGTGCCAGTTATCCATGTTTGCAAGGATGATTTCAGGAAAAGGCAGCCAAGCCATCATTACCACGCTCTGTTTTTGACATCACGCTATTGAATAATGGTAAAAGTGATTCGTCCAAGACAGTGTTTCTCACTGTCACATGTTAAAGACACAGGAAAAATGGGACTGAAACATTGTGTGACAAGGTTAATGAGGTTACACTACCACCTTGGCTTTTATGTTTCTATCACTGGGCTTTTTATGGTGAGCTAGAGGGTTTTAATTGGCTGTGGTACTCTTTCTCAGGGCCAACTGTCCTGTGTGTCTTGGTGACATTTCAGCCTTAGCGTGAATCACTAAGCAGCTAAGTGCATGTCTTCAGGAAAGAGGGAAGAGAGAAACCGTCTCCTCGTTGGAGGGGAACCATTAAAAAGGTATTTTCCAAGAATTATGGCAGCAATTGTGAAAGGCTAAAAGGTGTGCTAATCACTAATGAAGGGTGGGAACAGACTGGGTGCCATTTCAAAAGGACAAGTAATGAATCTGGATAGGACTCTTTGACCCTCCCATACCCAATTGCCTTTCTTGTGGTGTAAGATTTGTCAGTTTAATAACATCACTGTCATTATGTGCATTGGTTATTCTTGTTGTTACATTCAGCTGGCATTTGAAGAAATTGTTAGGTGCACACAGGCACCATGGCATGTGGGGCAATTAGGTAAGGAAGTGAAAAATATCTTAATAATGTATTAAGTAATAAAGGACTCCGATAAACCTAATTGAGTGGACCAATAAATTATTAAAGGAGATAATTACATTATTTATCTTTCAATTTGGTAATCCTAATCACTATGCTGCTATATGTTCAGTCTCAGACATGAGTAGGCAGCACATTTTCTCCCCTGCTTACCTGTATGTGAATTCTACTTTTGAACGTCACATCTCTCTCTGCTTTAATGCAGCCTTCACACAAGATTTGAATTTGAAGGAAAAAGTATCATAAATATCAGATGGCCTGTATCACTCCTCAGTGCTGACCTGTTTTATGGCTCTGAATGCAAATATGGCAGCTGTGACATACATTATTTGATTTGACTAAACATCTTAGTAATAATAAATAAATAAAGTAAAATAAGCATTGTTATTACTAAGAAAAAAAGATATTTATATAGTACATACAAATACAAGTTTTTATCTTTGTCTTGTCACAGTAGCCACTGTGTGCAATGAATGAGTGTAAAATCAAAAATATAGTGTGACGATAGCATTACTAATAAGGAGAAATCAATTTTGAGTTGTATAACATTGGGATTTAAACTTCACCTTGATTTTACCCATTTTAATTTTACTCAACACGCACTACTAAGCACTTCCAGCTGAAGATCAAGTTGTAAGCCATTAAAATACCTTTCATTTAGAAGATGACATTATATTTATATGACATTTACAGTCATATTTTGATACATGGATCTATTAAAGCACTTGACTGTCCATGTCCTCATTTGTGTAAGTCAAGATCCTTCTGAGAGTCTCTTCTTGGAGAAATAAATAAGCTATGTGAATGATTTCTGTTTTGTTATCAACAGGCCATCCTGACTAGAATACAAACTTTCCACCTTACAGGGCGTGGACAGTGGACACACGCACATGTTTCTGTTCCAGCTTATATTATACTTTCCGCATCCACGTGGCCACAAGATTTATGGCTGCGCCGACAAACGTGTGAACACTGTGTATGCAGACAGCCAATGGTATTATCAAAACCGCATCTATTTTTGGACTGTATCTGCCCCTTACTATGTTTACACATGGTTGTCGGCACGTACGGTTCATGCCTACATGGGCAGATAATGACATTTATGTCACACAGATAAAATGTAATAAATTACAGCATTGGGGTACCCAAAAGTGTGTGTTGTTTACATTTTTGAACATTCCTGACTTTTCACGTGTTGCTGTGGCCTTGGCTACGACCGGCGGAAAGCACTTCATGAACTATTGATAGTAACCTTGGTTGCATCCTTCATCTTCTCCACACTGTACACTCACCTAGGACAGTCAAGAACATACTAGAAATCAGTCCAGCTCAGGCAAAGCACAGCCATCAGCACCTGAGAGGTTTATTCTCTCATGTTTTTCATCAGATTAGGTCTGCTTTTAAATAGGAGAGCAAATGAAACACCCCCCCCAGGTGCATGTAATAATAATAATGTAATATTTATTGATCCACTTTGGAAAATTCTCTTTTGCCTCCAGTCGTATGGTCTCTCTGGCCATAAACTACCTGCCTTTTTGTCCTAAAACAGAGGGAAAATAGATGTGTCACTGCTCTGCTGTTTTTTTTAAAAAACATTATTACTTAATGCCAAGAGACAAATAGCTGTGGAGAAATGGAAGAGCTATCTGTTTTCCCTCATACTGAGTCCCTTTATCCTTCACCTCCTCTGGCGTTACTAGGAATTACTTATCCTTCCTGGTGATATTCCTGACAACGCAGCACTAAATTCTGCCTCCCTCACACATTTCCCCCCTGGTGTGTGCGTGTGCGTGCGTGTGTGTGCGCGTGCGCGTGTGCGTGTGCGTGTGCGTGTGTGTGTGTGTGTGTGTGTGTGTGTGTGTGTGTATGTGTGTGTCTGTGGAGGATCTGGGACACAGGTTTATTTAAGGAAAGGCGTTGGTGGCATTTGTGTCACCTGAGGCCCTTATTCTCCCTGTGAGAGATGGTACCACTAATCACTGTTAGCACTGATGCAGTATGCAGATCAGGAGGTATTATAATCCTGGTTTTTGCAATGGAGTTTGGTGCTTGTGTCTGTGAGGTTCACACACTCCACTATTTATATGTAGCATTATTGGAGTCCAACGCGTCCTCTTGCAGCTTTTTTTTTTTCTTTTTCAGGTCCTTCATCTGTCAGTGGTGTCAAATGAGTAACTGATGGAGACTTCTCTCTGTTCCTCTACGTTTGAATGTGATGACATGAAACATGATTACCCACATATCAGCCTTTCCTCTGAACTCACCATAGACGTAGAGTACATATTTAGCACTGCTGGTTCCTAGGTGGTTGCTGGCTTCGCAGCGGTAGGTGCCATTGTCTGTCTTGTTGAGTGAAGTAAAGGTGAGCTCCCTCCCCTCTACAATCATCCTGTCCAGGTCAGGAAGTTCACCCCCGTCCTTTGTCCACATCACAGGATCTGGCCTGTGAGGTTAGAGGATGTGAAAGAGAGACAAGGCATGCTACATATACCTGTCTGAAGCATTATATAAAAGGGTGACATCAACTAGAACAGAATTTGAGTGACTTACGAAGGGTTTCCTTTGGACACACATTCCAGCTTTAAGTACTGACCCTCCTGAGGGACAGCAAGGGAGTGGATGATCTCCACACGAGGAGCATCTAGGACAGATGGAGAAGACTCGAAGTGAGGCGTAGACAATATGGAATGCATTTATATTCATTTATATTGAATATAAATCATTCATTTATTTTATTTCATTTATTATAGGTCTTTCCCATGATCATCTTGATATTGTGTTATGATGCAACAATTTACTAAAGAAAATCAAATGGTAAAAAGGCATGAGACAAAAATAGTTCATCCCATTGACTTTTCCTTGAACATAATCCAATCATTTTAAAAATATAATTGAAATATAATTATCTAAGATAACTGACAGTTCTTATATATAATATAACATGCAAAAGAACTGTGATTTATGATATGTCATTATAAGAATATTATCATGATTTAAACTCAGCACATGGAGATTTTCATGGACGATAAATTATAATTTTATTCTCCTCCAGACCAGCTTGATATTGTATGATGAAAACACATGTATTGTAAATGTAATGTAAAACTGTAACTAACGGAAACACGGTCCTATTAGGTTCAATGCCAACAGGATTCATAAAAACACTCTTCACAAAGGCGATTTAGTTACTTCCTTTTTGTGTATTTTTGTCCACGTGTACACTCCATGTGCGTGCCTTTGAGTGTGTGCATGTCTTTGTGTGTACACTCACAGTGGACCTCCAGTACTTCAGTGGCCTGCTGTGGTGTCTGTGTGAGTGCCACGTGGTCCACTTTGCAGGTGTAGGCCACTCCATCATCATTTCTGTCCACGTGCAGCTGCAGAGAGCTCCGTACTGTAAATGTCTTCCCACTTGCATTCACCTCTTTGGCACCTTTGGAGAGAGTTGCATACTGTCACAGATGCAGCACATTTATCTTGCAAGGTGTGATGGCCACACACCGGCCACACACCAATATGATGCCCCTGTGTTCAACAGTTCGGTTTAGCCCTGCTTTACAACCACAGTTTGACTCCACCAGGGTCTTCAATCCATATAGAAAAGGGCCTATCATGCAATGAAACAAGCACCTAAATGGAACTTTTACAGTATCTTTACATTGATATTGGTTATATCTTCATCATAGTTCTTGGGCATTTTTGGGTAATTATGCATACCATTATTTCTGTAAAAATTCTGCACTGAAAAAGGCTTTACACAAAATAATGAACAAAGACAATGTCTAAATTTCACCAAACAGTTTCATGCGCTTTACTTCTACCTCTCCCTCCAATCCTCCTCCAATGTCCTCTTTGGGACAAAAACATTACCAGGACTAATCAGACTTTTGGCAATAACTTCAGTCAGCCTTGTTGCAAAGTATCATTATGCACAGTCCTCTCCATCTGTACAACCTGCTCTCCGGGCTATCACTGCAACACCTGCCTTGTAATCGCAACCAAACAGCTGATCCACCTCTCTATGCCCATCAACGCCCCAATCATTGCCAAGGCACTGGAGAACCCATCTTCCTCAAATTATCTACATGATGTCCTGAAATTTGGCTTGCTCCTTGATCACATCATTCCACGTTTTGCTTCATTTGCCTCCCCAATGATACAGGCCTCAGATAAGCCGAATGTGTTTGATTAAAGTTTCATGACCAGCCCTCATGACACCAAACTTTGACCACCACATTAGTGTCATAGAAATCTTATTGGCTCGTAATAAATCATCATCAGATCTAGTAGGTAGAGAGGCCTTTCAAACTAGAAGGTCATGGAGTTGACTCCCACACCACTGACTTCCTCCGTCCCCATCAAACTGTTCTTGGTCAGGGTGCCCCATGCGCCATCCAGATGACAGAGTTTTAATGCCTTACAGAAAGACAGAAGCAGTAAGAGACTGAGATTCTCTCTGGATACCTATTCTTACTGTTTAACACTTTCCTAGTTGTTTTACTAGCCTGTAAAAATAAAGTTGAAGAAAGAACTTCCCTCTGGATTTCAATGTCCTCTATAGTGATCCTGCACAAATCCATCCCTAAATAATTTAAGAACTGTGGCTGTGTTCCGGTAGCAGACGATATTTGCCAATTTCTGATAGCGCTTCAGCCTACGCATTTGACATGAATGTTCTCCTAAACTCAGAAACTGTTAAGTATGGGTTATATAATACAAATGGCCATCTTCTTCCAGACCACACACTTAAGCCAACATTCACAACTCACCACCGATAGATTTTTTTCCCCCCTAGTAGCTGTATCACAACTTAATTGCTTATACGAATCCACCTCCAAGCAGGTATTTTTAACTCATTCTTCTTTTCAATCACATCTGTTCAACAAGTCTTCTGTGGGTGGCTTGTCTGCTCACATCATGCCAGCAGCCAGTATTTTAAATCATATCATGCCTGTTCATCCACACTCCTACAAGGTTTATTTTTTTTTTTTCAAAAGAGGAAGAAAAATCACTATTATACTGTATTCAGCTGTCCAGGCTTATCTCTGCATTCAGGTGTTGCCCTGCTTTGCAAAATTGTGTCCCTTTTATTTTTTTTATCATAGCAAATTCAAGAAAAGTATGTACAGTCTCTCTCTCATGCTGGCCGCCTTTGTTTGTATCTCCTAAAGAGACTGTTTACGCTCCATATCCCTCTCTCCTCTGCGCTCATCTGCTCCACTTTCTAAGCATTCCACCCCACTGTCTCCTCTCCCTCTCGATTCTGCCAATCAACTATTCTGCTCAGTCACCTCCCCCAACTGAGGCAATGAGCCCGCCTCCCCTAGAGATGAATGACTGACAGGTCTGCAGCGTTAGCAACATCCACCCAGACAACAGGAGAGAGGGAAAATGGCTGGGTTTCTTCTCAAAGAAGAAATTGCAGGAGACAAAGGAGAGTGAAAAAGAGCAGAGGGCTGGAGAGAGAGGACACTGAATATCTAATATCATGGCATGCTTTAGCAGTTGCAAACATTCTCCTACTATTTCTATTAGTTATTCCACACCCTTATAGACTGCTTCTCCCTGCCTCTTTGTCTCTGCATCAGTTAAACTTGTCTTTCTCTTTCTGTCTGAGCCCTAGAAGGTTCCTTCCACAGATTTTTAAAATCACTCTTTCCTTCTTTTTGTCCGTTTCCTCTGTTCTCCTGTTAATATTTGTATGTTTTTGATGAGGTTAGTATTGGGGTTAATGAGTAGTCGGTTTAACTGACGCTTTAATAAAACACTCTGATGATTTAATTGAACTGACACGATGAGATGAGATGAGTCCTGTTAGGTTTCATGAAATGCCTTTTCATTGGTGAACAGCTAATAGTACATTTAGTCAATCAGGTGGCTGAATTTTAATATTTTTCATCAAATTTCAATTACACACGGACTTATCTGGAAAATAAAATCTCTACTTCAAAAAGGTTAATATGTTACATTTTTTACCTGACAGTTGTTTCTAATTTTTCTATAATTTTGTCTTAGCACAAGTTTGAAAAGAAGATTATAACTCAGCGTTTTATTTTTTATTTAATTTTAATATGTCAGTTCAAAATATTGTAATGCCTTTTTATGAATAAAGTGAACGAATCATCCTGAATTGTGCAGTTTGATTGTGCTCATACGTTATGCTGTTCAAGACCAGAATTTAAGTACTTCAATCAGTGCGATAGGCACTCAGCGATGCTCCTGTAGCAACTAACCTAATGTTCTCTCTGTACTTATTATTTATTATTTTAGGTTGGCTTTCAGCATAAAACACAAGATTACATCTCAAAGTTAGTTCATAATATTTCTATCTAAGAGGTTCCTGATTGTAAAAGCACTCCGCACTGAAACAACACAATTAGAGAGATCGAGAAACTCACCTTTTATATCATTCTGCTGTGTGATTTCAGTTTCTAGGCCCATTTAGATTCTTGTCTCATGGCAATTTGAATGGACTCTGATTGCTTCTGTGTGATTTAGGATAAGAGTACCACAAAAACCGACGTACTCGCCCAAAGTTCGAGTTCATTAATATCATTATTTGGTCCAAAGGCTTCTAAGATCCACTTTGAGAACATAATAACAGTTGTCGTTAAAGTGCGTCAATCTGCATCCACTCTCTTGGCTTCTGCACTGCGTTGTGTGTGTGCGTGTGTGCGGGTGAGAGTAGGTATAATTGGTCTATAAATATCTTATCACATTTTAAGTGCAGCTGAAAGGAGCAGCTGACATCGAGCTGCCATTAAAGCTCAGGCTTGTCAATCAGAAAGCTCATCTGGCCAGTCTCATTCCACACATACACAGTTTGGTGATCACACCTGATCTGTAAAAAAATTTTAGTTTGCCCTGTTAAGAGAGTTATTGTTGGAACGAATCAAAAATTGTGGAAAAAAATAAGTTTGAAATAGCAGCTGCTTCATATGATGGTGGCTTTTATGGAGCATAATGTTGGGCAGAAATAACACAAAGGGTTGCTGGAGGGCTGTTTCAAGTCTTTCCACCCAGAAATCGTGTAACTTGATTGAGAGCAAATGTCTTCTTTCATCGGCTTGAATGAGCAAAGATGGTGAGGAGGTTCAGCCATGATTGGCGACTCGCTGCAGTGTTTCTATCAGTATTCATATCAATCTCTCAAATATTATTTGGGCAAAAGAAGTGAAACATGGAGTCTTAAATGGGGACAAAGGTGTTCTTTTCTCTTGTAGCCCTTCTTTGTGATTCAGAATAAAAGACTAAAATCAGTATCATAAAATTTTAGGAGTAAGTTATTCAACTACTTCATGATACAGGCCACATAACTGTATAGCACATTCATACATACATATTCATCACATTTTGATTAGAGTTTCTGGAAAGCAAACTAAATATGCATCTTCTTTAAGCTCTTGGGCCATTATCATGAATGTGTACCATATACATTTTAAGTGCAGCCAGCAGCAAACCCACATTGTCTAAAACTGCCCTCCCACATTATACTGTTATAACATCTCTTGGCTCTCTTGCACAGATTTATAGCTAAATTGCCATTTTTGTTATTTAATTTTTTTAGACAACAGTTCAGCATTTAATTTTTTGGGGTTGATTTTGATTTGACCAAATGAAAGAATGAGAAAATTAAACAAGCTTGCCACAACTTTTCTGTGTTGCATATGTGAGTCCTTACTCTCATTGAATGTTAGCACTGGCAGGGAGGGACAAATAGGAACAACTCATTTTGTTTTGGATGTTTTTTTAATTACTAGCTCACAATAGGAGCTTATTTAAAATGGCCAAACAGCTATAAAGTGACACGTGCAGATTTACCAAGTTATATATCTTGGTTATAGTTATATACTTATATATTTTTACACGTGATTTACTTAAGAATTGTTGGGGAAGTTCAACATGAACGAAAAAGGTCTCCGTTTATTTTCAAATAGGAAAAATGGACACCATCCAACCATATTCACCTGTGGTACCTCTCCTTAACAAAAAGCCTGGCAGTAGTTGGCTGTGACTGCGGCACACTGTTCTGTGGGTGGGTGCTCAGAGCGCTGCATGGTTGGTGTGAGCCAAGACAGAGCCTTGGAGGATTAGCAATGGAAATGACAGGCATAAAAATGTGAGAATCTGACCCTTTCATGCCATTTCACAGGAGAGAGGGGCGACACAGGAAAAGAAGATGAAGGGACAGACAAGAAAGACAGGGGAGGACTGCTAGGGTTGGGGAGGAATCGTCAACAACAGTGACCGAGCTGACTAATCCTGGTAGCGGGTGTCCGAGGGCTGACTCAACAAACCCTGAACTGCATCCCGAGATTTAAAACAATTTGCTCTAGCAAGAACAATGTAAAATCATTTGTGGGTGAAGGAGAGGATAATCAAAAGATATAGTAGTACAAAACACTCATTTAAATACAATTCACAATGCAAACAGAAAAAAAAAAAAATATGTTGCCCGATAAGTACCTCATCTGTGTGCTTTCATTTGCCAGTCAGATGAGCTGCACAGCAATAGGTGACTAAACTTTAAAACAAGAGCATTAATCCACAGCAGGCTCCAGCTCCAGTGAGGTGTGGAGATGATATATTGTGCCCTCCACCATCTTTTCAGTTATTCTGGCTACTGTGCAGCATTCAGGGAGCTGGGCCTGTTGGCAGCCTGTAAGCATCCTCCCCTGTCTGACCTGTCTTACCTGCTCGACTCTGCGCTTAACTGACGGGTGACTACGACCAGGGAGCACTCTTAAATGTTAGGAGAGTTTCTATCAGTGCCTGGCAGACCTGTATCATAATGTCCTTTCTGACATGAAACTCCCCGAGCATTCACAGCGAAGAAGTATCTACTGTGGATCCACGAAGACATTTCTTTTTCCCGGCCCTCAAATGGAGAGGTCTGGTTGGTCTCTGTGCCTTGGCATTTAAAACTGGACAGGTGCTCCACCTCCAGGATGTTGCTCTTAATGGGCATAGACAGTGGGTGTAGCAGCCTGACCTCCTCTTCTTTCGCCACAGTGCTCAAGTCTAAGTCTGTTAACCTGATCTCACACTCTTATGATGCCAGAGACAGGAGAGAAGTGAGCTACACCTCTACATGGGCATATTTTATCAAGGTGATACAAATTTAAAGAAAGAAAGGAAGTAGAGGAAGAGATATTCATCCTCAAGATATTTCTGCTCTTCATTCTAGCTAAAAAACTGAATTATTTAACTTAAAGTTGTGATGCTACAAAACGATATAAGACAACATAAAACCAGTGCCTTGATGTTAATTAATATACCAGTTAATATACCAATAGATTTCCACAGATCTCATGTCAGGCATGTGCTTGTACTATATGTGTGCGCATGCATGCAAGTACTTTTGTGTTTTTGCTGCACATGTATACAGGACAGAGAGGGTGAATACGCGTTTTTGTGTGTGTGACTTGGGCATCTTTTATTCATGCCACTGTGACTTGCAGGAGCCATCTTGAAATTACATCTTTAATGGTCATTGATCCACTCCACCCCAGGGAGCTGGAGAGTATAAATGTAGTCCCAACACAGACTTTTTAAGTAGCGTGCAAGGTTGTCTAACACTGCTGAAATGACTGAAAATGTATTTTCTTGTTACTCAACAAATTCCTGAACTTATGTCTTATTGTAGTGCTCACATTGTCACCAGCAGTGTCATCCACTTCAACATCATCCTCTTTGGAATAAGCTCCAGGAGCTATTGCCTATTCACTTTCCTCAATAGCTCTTTCCAGAGCAAACCGTAGCATAATGATGGCCACCTTATTCTGTTCTCACTCGCAGTATTCAAGGACAATTACCCATAAATGAAGAAATAGCTAGAACTATTTCAAAAGGTTGTTCAGTCACTGTTCAGCTCTTCAGTGAACGGGCAGACTTGAGTGATAGCGTATTGAGAAGTCAGCAGACAACGACCTAAAATAGTGCGAGGTATGTCTGCAGTAATAGTTCCTTGTCCTTGACTAACATGTTTGACAACAGAATAGGGATGTGACTACAAAATCTTTGTGTTTTTTTTTTTTCCTTAAGCCCCTTTGGAATAGAGTTATCACGTCACATGATGAAGCAATAACCTCTACAGTTTAGGTCACAGAGTATGATAATACTAGTCCGATAGCGAACATCCCCGCCCTTATTTGAAATAAATATTCATTTCATCTCTGCCTTGCTTGGTCTCCACACAGCTCCCTCTGGTTCAGTGGTGTGTAAACAAGAGCTACATGTCGTGATATTGGCAGAGGTCTCTCTGGGTTGCGGTGTGTAACTGAGATAGAAATATATCATTACTGGGTGGGGACTGAGGGGATATGAGGGACAAAGAGACTGAGAAATAAGAATATTGGATTCCGTTCCACACACACAAGCTTATGTCCTTATATGCAGGCTGTCTGCTCCATCTGTCTGTTTTGCTCGCGCAAACACACACATACGCAGATACACACACGCACACACTTAGCATAGGGTGTCCGTTAACTGCATGCGAATGGGTGATGGACTGCTCCAGTGGCTCTGCCGGTAATATAATCTTCTTCATTCCCCCAGATCCCACACCAATATGTCACAATTGTCATTTATTCCCAGCATGGTCGCCCACAATCAGATGGCTTTTCACATTGAACACACCCTGATCCTGTCAGGATGATGAACACTTCAAGTGCACTCACACACACACCTACACATGCATACATACATTGGGTATAAACATGTGTTGCCCTTTGTGTTTGCTTGCTTTCATGTTTATTTATTTAGTGAGTTTTAAATGTGGAAAGAAAGTCAGACCGCCAGAGAGTGGCTTGCTGGATTAGTTCTGCTTTCCCCATTTAAATGCAACACGCAGTTGCACGTAAATTTACAGACAAATAAACTCTCTATTGGTGTCATTTATAACAAGTCAGTCTGGCTGTGTCCAGATAATAATTCACACCTTCTTATTACTACAAGAAAGCAGACCAATTAGTGGCAGAAATGCATTTATGGTGTGACAAAGAAGAAGTAAATGTGTAAGTGTATGTGTCAATCATAATTGCGAGAACATACTTTTTTTCCCCCCTGAACTAAAGTTGTCCTGAATACATCTGACTGAGCAATGTACTGCTAATTAAAAACAGACACCTACTTGTTAGGAAAGACAGGGTATTAATCACGGGATCAGTGTTTCCTTCACCTTTGAAACCAACAGGTGTTTCAGCATTCGTACATATTTTTCTAAGTTGATTGTTATTATTATTATTCTATGGATATAATAAAAAGATAATGGTGACAAGGTTAGCCACTAAGGGAAAATTGTATATCACAGTTAATGGATTTGGTTTGATTAGAGGTGACCTTTTGTGGTGTTAAAAATCAGATTGGATATTTGTCTTCGCTTTTTCTAGAGTCAGTGTTTACGATTAACATAGCATTTTTAGCGTAGAGGATGTTCTGAGGAAGTCTGAATAAACGCGATGACATAGATCCAATCTCATCTCCCAACTACAGTTAATTAAATGGAAAGATACCATGATATCTGCTTAAAACTGTGTGGAAAACCAGCATTGATCTGGGCTTATCTGCTTGCTTATCTGGACCCTGGTAAACCCTAATGCGAGATAGCAGGCTGAGCTGTCTGGGCTTAAGCTCAGGTAGAAAGGGTGCAATGGCAGACACAGAGAGCTTTTCAGCGAATTCAGTGGTGGCCGAAACATTACCTCCGATCGAAATTCCCATTGAGTCCAAATGCAGATCTGACAAGAATCTTCTAATCTGACATTTGTATAAAGTCTCAAGGTTCTGCTTTCTGTTCTGGGACAATGTTACCAAGATTTCTTTCACAAAGAGAAAAAATACTATGTAACGCTGATTTTCTTTTTCTTTTCTTTACATAATTCATTATATTATATATTTTATATTTTATATATATATATATATATATATATATATGAAAACTGCCTCCTATTTTATTATTTCAACAATGTTAAGGCGTATGAATTACAGAATACATTTACATAGAAGGGCAAACCTGAACACACTATTCGTGTCCTTTCTGGGTAAAGAACTACAACCTTGTCACAGTGAATAATATACTGATATAAAATTGTACAAGGCCCAAATTAAAGATAGTCGTGTGCCAAGTTGAGGAGAGAATTATAGCATCTGACCTTAATGAGAAAGCATATCCTCTTGAGACCACCTTCACTTCAACCCACTAAGCATATGTCTGACTACCTGTTAACTTTCTGTGGTAAATTAAAAGAACATTATGTCCTGGCTATGTTTCCATTTGCCTTCCAGGGAGCTCTTCTCTCAGTAGCGGGCCACTGGGAGAACCAATAATCACCCGTAGAGACACAATAAGCCTGTAAGGAAAAATACTCACTCTGCTAATTAGTGTATATTCTTTACCTATAAGCTTCGGGATCCTCAGAAGAACAACAAGAGGAAAAATAAAGTGGAGTGACAAACTACTATAATACATTGCTGATAAGTAAGATTACAAAAATGTAGATTATTCTTAACAAGACATAAAAGTATGATACTGGTTATAGAGAGTAACAAGTATTCTGTTTAATTTTAATGAATGATGTGCAATCAAATAACGTGAGGTTGGGTCAGTGTTAATGAGCACAAGGATAGGAAGACTAGCAGTTAGCATGCTGGTTCAGTGCTGTTTGGGGGAAGAGGAAACCTCTCAGTTACTATGTTACAATTGTTAAGGTGTGTCTATTGTAGTAGAAGCTTGTGTTGCAAAAGTTATTTAAAATACTTTACATAGAAAATATTGTAAAACACATTGCACATTAATTAAGAACGGGAATAAATGTGCGTCAGATAGCAGACAGACCTATAACGTTGTCGGTGATACCAGTGAAGCCAAAAGATAGCAGAAAGAGAAAGTATTCAAATGCAAAGTTAATAAGTAAAAGGCATGCATGTTCCACAAAAAAGATTTTTGAGGTTTGTTAATCCTTTGTTTAAGCAGGGAAATGAACTCTGTTAAGTGTCCGTGGTGTGTTTTGCATCCCAAATGCGATTTTACTTTAAATCTGACTTTGATTTAATTGGGTGTTTAGGATGTGCACCACCTGGTTGCTTGTTATTCTCACTACTGAGTTTCACTGATCTGTCTTTTGATTTTTTGGCATTTCCTAATTTTTCCTAAAAAAAAAAGTAAACCTATAATTCTCAATCCTATCTCTTTGTTTATACTCGCAGTCATTTGAATTAGAAATGGGGTGATTTGCGTTTTGTTATCTGCCTTTAATCTGCTTTGTGAAACAACAGAAGTTCTGCAACTGTGCTGGTGATCTGTGACCGTCTGTCCCACTGGGTTCTTCTGCATTTTATTTGATACAGAACTGCATTTGTTTCTCTCTTCCTCAAAAACCATTATTTCATGTCCCTTTTCTTCAATATTCTCATTTTCTCTCTCTGTCTCTCTCTCTCGCTCTCCTGTTCAAACAATTACAAAGCGGATGGTTCATCAAGTAGAACAGAGCAGGAGCAGGGTGGAAATGAGGTGTGTAGTCCAGTCAGTGTGATTTAGAACAGCCCTCTGATAACAAGGGAGGTTAATGTATCGGTCTCAGGCCAGAGGACACATGCTGAATCTGCTCTATTAGAAACAACTTGTTCGAAACAAAAATACACTGTTATCCACTGCAGCAGTTTCATGGTGCCAGTTTCCTATAAAAGACTTTCTGCCCATTTTCAAAGCATTTCAAAACACAAATTTGTATCTTTTGGCACATTTGTGCTATGTTTGTTTATTACAAAGCAGGTCTGAGCCATGCTGAAATGTGCTAATCAATTTTTTTTGTATCTGACAACACAGTGGAGATGGGGATGACTGTCAAAAGAGAACTTTTAAAACTGGGGCCTAATTGAGCAGTTTATTTCCCAATTCCCCAAAGGGAAACTATAGTTTGGTATTAGAAATATCATTAAATCAGAAAATAGTTATTACCATAACAACATGATTAATAGCACAGAATGATTATCATTATCCTTTTAAAACTATAGTAACTAAATTGTTTCATTGAGAAAATGCTAACAATAACAAATATTTAGTCTAATTAATCAGGAACATCTTTGATTTTGCTTCTAAAAATAGATTTGCCATGTTTTCAAATTGCAAAACCTAAATGATGAAAAGTGCCCAACTTGATGACAAAAACAAACTGACAATCAGCCTGTTTTCAGTGCATAGAAAAGCAAGTGTTCCCATAGAATAAGGGATAGTTTTATGGGATCTTAGCAGAATTTCCCCAAAAACGTGTTGTCATTCACCATATGTCTCATTCTGAAACCCTTGACATACTGTCCGTATGACATAACGCACTAGCCTGTGTTTCACAGTCTGTGTAGCAATATCAGTGATTCAGATGTAAATGCAATAAACAGATATTACATACCTTTGACCTCCTTTTCATTCCTGAACCAGCGGATGTCGGCAGCGGGCTTGCTGCCCTGAGTGATGCAGGTCAGAGTGATGTGGTCTCCCTCCATGGCAGGCTTCGTCAGGCCATCGATCTCCGGCTTCTCTGGCACACCTGAAGGATGGAACGGAAATCACAGCGATGGAACTAATTCACACACAGCGGTAAGTCATTATGCAACAATAATATTATTACGCCTTATTGGAAATTCTCCTCCATCTCGTGCTCCTGCGGGGAGATCAGAGAGCAGACTAGAGAGCAGCATCCCTGAGCAGTGTCCTGCTTGAGAACACATTAGGGAGGATTCTTGCTGACGCATCTGTAGATGGTCTCTCCAACCACTCAGCCATTTCCTTCTTTAAGGGTTGGTTCACCCAAATTACAAAAAAAACAAACATGTTTTCTCACACACATCTAGTGGTATCTACCCATGCAGATAGTTTTGATTTTCTGATATCTGTCTCTGCCTCAACACAAATACAATGGAGGTGAATAGAGTCTTGTTTGTGATGCTCACAGAATTGACAAATGACATTTAAAAAATTAAACAGCAATGTGTCTTCCCAGAACCAATGCCCAGGTTTCTCTGGATACTCTACAGACCTTGGTGTGAACAGTTTTTACTGGAACTATTTTCTATAGTACCTATGACAACAGAAAACCAAAAATGTCTCCATGGCTAAATAGCACAAGGTGTAAGTTGAAAAATATGTTTTTGTGTGCGTGTGCATGTGTACATGTGGGTAATCAAAGGCTTGTGACCACAGAGGAGGCCACGAGGTTGTACAGGAAATGTTAATTACTGGCCTTTCCTATAATGAGTGTTTTAAGTGTGTAGTGTCTGCCCTTCTAACATCAACGAGCAATAAGTCTGCCTCAGGCTGAGTGAGTGAAAGGCCTGTCAGTCAATGCCACTGACTGACTCTGGCCTTGTCTGTCTATCCACCATCTGTAAGGTTTATTACCAGACTTAAAGGTCCTCCTGTTTTCTGTTTACCATGCTTTCGAAGGAACAAACACAATCCTAACAATAGCTGCTGCTTGGTTGATACAGTACGCAATGAGATCTGTCTACCTCTTCCTCATCTAACTAAATATACAGTACATGTCATTTTCAATGTGCATGGTTTTCTGTGCAAATTGGTTCATTGCATAGTTTTCAAGTGTGCAAAGTGCAAGTGTCACTAAATCTAACTAAGCACTGTGGTGCGTGTGTAAGTATGTGAATGAGTAAGTGTGGTTTGACTCCGAAAAGTGTTTGATGGTTTTTCTCCCAGACTGAACGAGAACAGATCAAATACAATGTTCATATACCGTCACGTTCCCCTTGGGTGGCTAGAGGCTGCAAAGCTTTAATCCTTCTCTCTGCTTGTGTTGTTTGTGTTGAGTGTGTGAGCATGTGCATGTGAATGCAGAGCGTCGTGCGTTTCTCTGCTCATATGTGCATCATGGGTTTTCCTGTGCTGTGGTGTACAGTATTCTTGTGCGTGTGCACGACTCTTTAAGCATGACCAACAGCGTTTTCAATACATGAAAAAGAAATGAGCCTGATTTCTGATGCATGGCGAAAAACAAAGAAAAGAAAAATGGATTTCAATACATAAGTCCTATGGTCACTGGGATCACACTGCTTTATGGTAATCTACACATTTTATAAATATACGTTTTGCAAAGTCAGTTTAGCGAAGTAATTTTGATAAGAAGTTATTTAGAACTAAAATCAAAGTCAGTTACTAATAATAATTGCACTTTTGCGTTGTGTTTTTTTCATATGTCTGAGTTGAATGCTAAGCCTGTCATGGCAATGTCTAGCTAGGGATGGCAATGTCAGTCTACAGTTGATCCACCACAAACGCTGTAATGTTAACACGCTAAACTATTACACCTGCTAAACTGCTAACCATGTTAGCACAGTTACTGTGAGCAGGTTAGCGTCCTGATGTTAGCATTTAGCATACAGCCTCACAGAGCCGAGGTTAGAATTCACACTTGAATCATTTTACTGATTTATTCATAATTTATATTGTTTTACAAATTGTGTAAATGGCAATAGATAAGCACGTGTTTGTATGTATTCACCAAAATATTTTGAGACGATTTGAATGTGAAGCTCATTTCATTCCACATTTATTTAACAGTTTGGTATTTTGTCCAAATCATTCAGTGTTTTCCTATGTTCATTCCCAGCACTCACTGTCCTGAAACAGTACATGGCAGATAAACCAGGCCATTCCCAGACCATTTTCTATGTTTATTAAATCCCTCTGCGTTTCCTGGCTTGCACCATTAACTATTGTTCAGTATTGCAAAATAATTTTCTCCATATCCTTATTGAGCAATAGCCTTTAATGTCTCCAATTCTCAGAATGCTTGTTAACGCAGAGAGCCAGCTAATGGTCCTGGAGTGCACTAGCACATCTATTAACATTAGCGAAAACTAATTGGCAAGATAATAAGCCTGGTGGCAGGAAATGAGACAATGTTTGTGTGGGGTGATGATCACAACACAAACATTACTAGAGGGTCTAACAGTATGTTTTTATTTGTGTGCAGATGCAGGCATAAGCAACAGGTGATTTGTAACCATAGTCAATTGGTTGTGGAAAAAAACCCACAACAAAACCAGAAACTGTTCAAACTGAAAAATCTACCAAAAAACACATTTTGCAACTAGAAAGCACTCAAAGCTTAACCTCCACCAAGGTTGCACAATTGTCTAGAGGTATTATTTCAGCAATAATGTTTTGAAATGAACACACAAAATGGAACACACATGATAAAATCATTGCATACACATGCCAGAGATTTTTTTATTTTCAAGTGATTGCACTACACTACAAAATCTAGCAAAAAATGTAAAAAAATGCCCTGTCTTGCAATATTAACAAACCTTTGAAATACTCTGGGATCTGCACCAAAAATCACTCACTTTTCCTTGGCCCATGGGCCAATCTTCCTTTTGGTGATGTATTATTGTTCAAAGATCTAAAACTTCCAAACTTAACTGTTATTAATATTGTTCAGCTCATAAGATTCAAGATTCAACAAGAGCTTCTCTCTATTCTGTATGTTCAACAATCCCAGGGGGAGAAATTAGTATAGACGATGCAGAGATACTATTTTCTACCACAATCAGTAGCCTACGTAGACCATAAGGCATTGCAGCCACATGAAATGTCTGTGTGAGGGATGCAACTCTCATGCTCTACAAACATGTGTGCTCCAGAGCTGAAAGCAACAAAGTCACGCCTGTTGTTCGAACGCTGTTCAAAGTAATTCTGGGAAATGTAGGACAAGACAGGTTGAGGAAAAGTGTGTACACAGACAAACTACGTTATTACAGACTGACAACGTAACAGTGAATCCACAAATTAACATTTCCTTCATGCAGGAATGGGATTTTTGTAGTTCCTGTACTTACCTAGAACAGTCAGGTAGGCTTTGGCTGTTCTGACAGGCATGGTGAAGAGGGAACAGGTGTACATGCCTTCATCAGACAGCGTGACATCACTGATACTGATGGTCAACTCCGACCACGATGCACGCACCAGCTCAATCCTGTTGTCCCTTAAAGCTGGACAGAGACAGACAGAGAGTTAGTAAACAGTACAAACTGTTTAAATATCAGCAAAGTTAAGTGATGAGAGATATCGCAGCAGTGTTGCTGGGAGACACACTTCAACTCCTACAGTATGACCAGAGTGTCATGATTTTAATGCACAACTGCAACAGAGTAATATTTAGAAAAAAATTTAGCTGACCCTCTTTCTCTTGTTCCCTTTTCATTCGGTAAAACTAGTTTATATTATGCTTTTTTACAGTGCATTAATAGATGCTTCTATGTATTTTAGACAAAGAGAGACAAAGCAGAGGAGGCACACAGACACTAACGAATGCGAGCTGGCAGCAGCAGGATACAGCAAAAAAAAAAAAGAGATTGGTGGTATGTTAATATTTTGCAGTCCCCCTATTATGATGCTATACATGTGAATATTGTTGACAAACCAACAGCAGAGGGCCATCTTAACCACACCACATTAGTCTTATCCAACTGTAACACTACAAACATGCCAGAAAGTACATGGTAAATCAGTTTTTGGCATCATTTACAAACGTGCTAAGCAAACTGGTATATAACTACAGATGTTTGTACAAGGATGTGCAATTTCGCCCATTCATTTTGAAGTGCCAAACTTGGTGGTATGGTATGGTTAATGCCAAAATGTATAAGGCTCATTTTCATTTTTTACTACTTTGAAATAAAAATAGTACCTGTGCCAGCCAAACCAAGCTGTGTAGTGTAAGTAATGTATGTATATGTAAACAATCAAAAATCGTTTTGAAATGTGACCCCAAAACTGAACTTTGTTGAATCTGAAAATCAACGCATCAGTACACCTCTACAGTAAACCGTACTCATACAGTCTTCTCTGCTGGAAACCCTCGTAGACATTTTACTTATATGAAAATGTAATCTTCCAAAAGACATAACGGGAATGGAAATCAATACTGTAATAACAGGCTGAGAAAGAGGCCTAATGAGAATTTGGCAAGATGCGAGAGTTGAAATGGATCTGCTGAAATTGGATGGCTTGTTGAAAGATACTACGTGGTCTTCAAAGTACATTTTAAAACTTCATATCTGTGATACAGGGAAAGCATGCACTAAGATTTTAGAATGTGGAGACACCTTGAAAATGACATGATTCATGACTGTTACGCTGTAACAAAACCGCACAGAAAAGAAAAATGGTTTGTACATTAAGAAAAGACCATGTGGATTGTTGAGTGCGCAAAAATTTCATTCATTCCGTTTCCGTGGCCTTTGCTGCTCAAGAGATTCATTTAAGCCTTCCTTTTGCAAGAACACCTTTCTACAAATCTTATTTAATATGAGCAACCAAGGCTACTTTGCTTTCACTCTCCAAGTGACTTGGAGCAATCCTCGTTCAAGTGCACTGTGTGTGTTGAGAGGCATGATTATTAGTGTAAAGGTGTTTATATTTTCTTTCATGTGAGGCCACATGAAAGCATATTCTTATCTTATGGTAATTTGTGAGAAATCATATAAAAAAAAATAGAGCACCCTGATGTTGTAACCTCTCTACCAAGATCTGAAGACTAAAGGCCATTAGACAGTCTGTTTGTAGAGCACTTTAAAGAGTGGCTGGCTGAATGGTGAGAAACGATACCCGAGGTATCTAAAGAACTGAATCTGTGTTTCAACATCCTAAAGCTTTAAACCAGCATTACAAAAGTAATTTCTCTTTCCCAAATACCTTAACCTTCCTTAACAACACAAATCATGCAACTGTTTCTCAAACTACAATGCAAACCTCAATTAGCTTATACCTTATATTAAACAAATCTCTAAAAAAAAAAATCTATAAAAAAGTATGACAAAAATACCAAGGATGTCAGTTACAGCAACAGTCAAAGAACCTTTGGAAAGAGCTTTTTAGAACTTTGCACATACAATATAACTGTTTAAAATGTAACCTGTGGCAATTAGTTGTATTGCCAGATTCTGAGTCTTACATTTGATTGAATCAATGCCAACAGCTACAGTATCAGCTGTGTTTTCACCCACTTGTGGCTGTAATTTGTCAGTCCCTGGTAAATGTCTAGCCCTTGAGGTGTTAGGCACATAAGCTGCATTCTTTTTACAGCTTCTGTGTATGCATTGCTGCAATGATCACAGAACTGACAAATGTGGAGAAATGTCAGTGAGCACACTATCTCATGTCATTTCGTCTGCCAAGGGATGGATAGCCTTGCTTTGCTGGTTTCCAGGCTAAACACCTGCAATAAATGGCAGTAGAGTTGTAATCAGTTTGGCTAAACGACAGCTGCTCTCATTTATTATTGCCTTTGTTCTGTCCCTTCCCCTCCTTCACAACACCGGTTATCTCTACATGCCGTGTACTGAGCCTGAGCAGGCGTGACACGTTGATATGAGCACATGACATATCTTTAGGCTTGTCACTGGTGACAGTACATTCCTGTTTCTATGGGAAGACCACCGAATTAGATTTAGTCTAACGCACTGCCAGTTCTGTTAATGGTGAGACCTGTCCTGAAAAGATTATCTTTCATGCTGTATGTATACACACAAAAGGTATACACCTGGTCTCATCAAAGAATGAACTAAGACAAAGAATAAATTATTTGGACTGATTCTAGACAAAGAATATATTCTTTTTGCCTATGTATATCTTTCTGTCTTTCTGTCAGACTCAGTTTCTCTCCTTCCTCCTACCCCCACAGACCTCATTCTGTCGACTCAGGCAACTCCACTAACCTGTGAATGTGTACAAGTTAAACAATGCTCCTTTTCAACTGTTGTCTTATTTGCTTTGGGCAAGGAAGTAGGAGCAGGCAAATGTCAGAAAATACATTTACTGTTGCTGGCTTGCTAGCTGTCGCGATGCAGCTCAGCTTTCTTCCTTCCCTCTCCTCAACAGCCCATTCTGGGTAGTTGTGTGACAGTGAGGGACATGGACAGGTAAATGGTTCTTTGAAAAATATATAGAATATTCTGACTTGTTGGTCTACCTAAGCAAGGTAATGAGGACATGAACTCAGGCCCTCTCATTATAAATGCAGCTTTTCACAGATAATTTAGGATTTCAATACTCCAGTTTTATTAAATGTGAAGATTCTGATTATTCAGATCAGAATCTGGATTTAGTAATCCAATCATGCTTAAAGTGTTGTTTCTGCATTTTTTTTTCAGTGTTTACAGGCAGAGATCAGGATAGTTTAGATGCCAAAAAACAGGATCATCCTGATCCCCCAGGAAGGATGGATTCAGGCTGGATTTAGAAACATGAAAGGTGATGCATACAACCATGAAATCATGATATAACTGGTAAGGATGCTATAATAGTCAAAAAAAAAAGTCCCACATCAATAGCCAGACCAGTTGGACAGCAAAGTGACAAATAATCTTGCCAAGATTCATTATTTTCTCTATCCAGACTGACTGTTTAAATTCTTAGAGTTATGATAGTTTTAAAGCCTATTCATCTCATTTAATTTAAATCAAACATTTAAATAAACTTGATTTATTTAAAACATGAAAACCAAGATTTTGCAAATAGACCTGACATCTGGCCTTTCATATACAAGAAGTACAGGTGACTCAGATCTTTCTATTAAAGAGTTTTCTATTAAATGTACAACAAACTACACCATCTTCCATCCATTTCTTCTTTTTTTTCCTCTCCTTTCCCTTTTCCTTAGCAATGTAACCTCCGGTCCCTCATTCTATGCCCAGTGAAAGGTTGGATATCGACATAGAATAAAGGAGACGAATGTATCCTTTGCCATTTGTCTGTGAAGATGCTGCAGCTGCCTGCCATCCATTAGAGACCATTAGTGCCGACAGTCCTGAATGTGTTCATGGAGGATGACGGTTGTCAACATCAAAGAGTGGTGGATTTGTATTCCACAATAACTACTTACTGAATGTACAACCATATTTTGTGCTCATTTAGCCTTAGTCTGTGTCTCTCTGTGTATATTGAAAGAGACAGAAAGCAAAGCTGCACTTGTCAGCATCAAAGTCTGATTTGTTTCCGCAACAACCTACCTTGAGACGTGACAATTTTCTGAGTTTGCCAAAGCAGATGCAGTTTGATATTCAGAAACCCAGTGGGGGTGGAAAGATTTCTCATCTTATTATGAGTGTTGATGACCGTCGGCTCAGAGGAGCCGTCCGTGTTGAGGTTGACCATGACCGATCAGATCAGATAACAGAGGGTAAATGGCCATAACACCAAAGCCACAACACTCTCTGTGTTACGATGAGCCATCAAGGCAGCAGGGGAAGGACCCAAATGCAGAAAGGCAAGGAGGCTGAAGTGGTTCCAAGATTTACTAACAAAATAAACGTACAAATTCAGGTACTGACACGCAGGGGAACACCAGGAACATCAATGACATGACAGAGAACAAAAGGAGAGGACCGGTATATATAGGTAAGGAGTTAACGAGGGAAACAGAAACAGGTGAGAACCAAGACACAGGTGAAAACAATCCAAACTGGAGGGAAAACAAAGACAGGAAATAACAAGGCACACAAGGAAACAAGAACAGGGATTTCAAAATAAAACAGGAAACAAGACCAAAATATAGAGTCCAAACACGAGTCCTTCGTGGACCATGACACTCTGTTCCCAAACAGTATATTCAGAAAGGGATTAAACAGAGCGGGGAAGTGTCTGCTATCTTTTTCAACTAAAATATGTAGAGGATGAGAAGAAAGGCACATCTTTGAAAAGGAAAAGTCAGACAGAGAGAAGCTGCACAGAGAGAAGGTCAAAGATGTCTTGTTTCTTTTAAATTAAAAGTGACATTTTTATTCTGAGTGAAGGCATTCAGCCAGCTGGTGAATTAGTCTTATTGAAACTGACTGTGAATGGATACAAACATATGTTCCGTATGATGTTACATTCAATCATAATCTTTGAACAATGAGTAACAGGTTAAAAACAAAGTGTGTACAGCAATTTGCACTGAACTTGGTTTGTGAACCCCACAACAAATAACTTTTTGTTTCAGATCAAGGGAACCAAACTACAGGTGTGAAAGCTACATAGAGTCCAAAAAGCTTTTTCCAGCTCAACATGATGAAACCTAAATCTATTATCACACCACAGCTGATGGTTTTGTCATTCATCAGTATGTTGCCCGAGCCTCACTAAAATTGCAACACATCACCGTGCAGACATGCTCTATGTGGTGCATAGAAGGTGTGCTGTGCAGGGACGCAGCACATATTCACATATCTAAACTGGCTGCGTATCTTTCCACAGCTTCTCCCCTCCATCATTAAAAGCTGCAGTTGAGTAAACATGGTGTGTGGGCACGTGCATGTATGTGTGTGCGTATGAAAGGTAATTAGATTTGTACATTAAGGATGCGTTTAAAAAGGTATACAGAGTATATGCATAAGCAAATAGTCATGACTCTAAACTCGTTCACTTTAAGCCTAAAGTGTTTGCACATTTCACTTCGTCCCTTTATTTCCCTTCCTTCTTTTCCCTCCTGCCCCTTCCTCTCCCATCCTTTCCAGAGGCCTCCCCTTCTTCCCCCCTCCCTGTCCCTTCATCTATCCAGGGACAGTATGTATTAGTATAGAACTTTGGCAGGTGTTTGCTCATTCAAGTGACACAGGTTTATAATGAGAAAAGTGCAAATTTCAGAATATACATTCAGGTCCCTGTGTCTGGATGTGACTGTTCTCTTTTCCTTGTCAACAACCCATCTGGGGACTTGTCTGCGTATATGTGTGTGTATGTGTGTGTGTGTGTGTGGGTGTATGTGTGTGAGGGAGCGAAAGAGAGAGAGGAGCAAACAGAATGCAATGTTTATTGAATAGCTTAATGTATATTCTGTATCTCAGCCGTTCCTCAACCTCCATTACCTGTTATACCTTTCCGAGGCACACCGGCTTTTTAGAATGTAAAATGTGCCACACTCCATACAGTAATTGGCTTGTGGAGATTTTTCCTGTGACAGAAATGATTTTCTTTCATCAGTTTCTACCTGCCATGCTGAGTTCAGTGGGACACCTCCACCAGCCCTACTTCATTAAGTCCTTGTGAGAAGCGGGTCAGTGAGGAGACAGCTCTTGCCTATAAACCATATTGTATTTTGCATAGGGATACATTTCCCCCCTCCAGCTCAAGAGTAGAAGCACAAGTACCTGGGTCTATAAGGAGTTTCATATTTTTCTAGGGTACCCACTACAGCCATCCTTCAAATGACTTTGAACAGCTTTTGAAGGAAAGTGGACAATGTTTGTAGAGCCACTTCTTCTCTTTGATAATGCTAAAAAATCTTTCTAAATAATTCTAGATCTTCTATTATAAAATGTGTCATATCCCCCCCACCCCCCGGACTCTGTGCTCCAGAATTTTCTCCCGGAAGAGAGAAAGAATAAGCCTGCCACTAAGTGTGAGCTAATTATTCCCATTTGCCTCAGGTATTTTTCTCTCGTATATGATAAGTGGCTCTACTAATAATGGCAGTAATAACTGGATCTATTGCTTCATTTGACAATGTAGTCTCTTTCTCACCCTAACCTGCTTTACAGCTGAACAGCAGAAGAAACAAAGCTGACATTTGCCTGACACCAGTTTCTCTGATCCAAAGGCAACACACACAGTCAGTGACAACTATACAGATCTCTGCTTTTAATTATTATACCTGTCTGCACCTCTAAATACAATGCAAACACAAGTAAGTGGAAAAAGCTTTTTTTTATTTTTATTTTTTATCAAAAGCTGAATGTTATACTCAAAAGCAGACATGTGCAAAGAGAGGTGGCGAAGAAAGAAGGCGCAGAATGCTCAAGGTCAAAGAAAAGTTTTCCTGTGTCTTTCAGAGGTGATAACAGCGTCTGAAAGCTCTCATAAAATGCCTCCTTAATTCCTCTCCTTTATCCCACCAAGGCCTACATTCCGTCTCCTTTTTCCTCTTTTTCCTCCTCTCATGTTTTATGGTCCTTGTCTTGGAGAGAGGGGACTTGTTAGGGATCTTTGGAGATTTACAGTCAAGTTTTTTTCTATCAGAGAGAACACCGTACCAATCTTCTGGCCGATATGAAAGGATGTTTCATAGAGGCACTCTTCCAGGAAAAAAAAGAAAAAAAAAAAGAAAAAAGACAGCTGTCTCAAAAGTTACACTCTCCTCCTAAGATTAAGTTTTGAGAGAAAGTTCTGCTATCTGTTAAATAAAAAGTCTGTCAGGCATTTCTTATTTTGTTATTTACTTTGGAAAACTTTTAAAAGCCTATCCCCTAAATTGCTCAGGCACAGATACTCTGAATGCATCAAAGCTTTCATGGTTGCATACAGGGGGAGGTGGAATGCTTGACATTTCACATGCACACACGTATACGAGCACTTACACACTCACACACACACACACACACACACACACACACACACACACACACACACACACACACAAACACACTCACACAGCCAGCAAATTGATTCAGACAGCTGAATATTTGACATCTGAGGACCCGAATAGCTTCATATTCAGCAGCTCAGGGGCCTAAAAACGAGCAGTTGGCCCTTAGCTGTTCATCCATAACACTAATCTTAATGTTTAAACAGATTCTATCAATCTGCAAATGGCACAGAGTAGGCAGAGATGTCCACCGCAGGTACAGTGGCCACTTTGGTAACTTTGCAAACATCATAAACATATATTATCACTGCAGATCTCTACACACGTAGAGAAACTGTATTGTTCTAATGCGCCAATGCATGTGTGTGGTGACTCACTAAGTTCAGACTGAGGGGAAATTCACAGTCACTGTGACCTTTTCACGGTCAGTTTGTCTTTTCCATGAAACAGCACGAGTCAAGACAAATCTAACTCAAGACAAATAAATGTGGCCTCAAAATTTGCATTTATCTGCCAACATTTTAAAACATAAATCAAGAATTTTGTTACAATGATGTCTGTATTACTGCAGTCCATATTCGTTATGGCTGGATAATTTCATACCAAATTGTCATATCAGATGTATACAAAGAAATACTCAACAGTATAATAGACTGTATGGAAAAATATTGGTGTAAATTAACTGAATCATGCGCAAGTCATGTAGTGGTTATGTGGAAGAAATGCTAATGTGATATTACATTTGTTAATGTAAAAGCTGCTAGCCCATACGTTAAAATATAATAGTAACAATTCTTCCAAATCATTCAGTGAACCATTTGATTCCTTCAAAAATGAGACTTTCAGATCCAGTGACATTACAACAACAACAACAACAACAACAAAGAAATCATTCTTAGATAATGCAAACAAGGGGAAGAGTTGCCAGTACATGTGCATGCTGGACCAGTCTTGAAATAATTCCCCAAGACTGAATAAAAATGCGATCAATTCCAAAATAAACCCACGACTCTTAAAATATGACCTTGAAGAAAGAACTACCCCACTTCCTTGAAGCACGCAATGTCTGTTTCACCCTGCAGAGCACCCAGATTCTCTCCATGACACCCTGATACCCTAATGTCACGCCGCTAATTAAGTAACAACTGACACCCTACCTGAGAAACACATAGAGCAACTTTTATTTCCATACATCTGCCATTGCATGTGCCTGCTGCATTAGCCACATTTTGGACAAAGCTGTAATGTATTCAGGTCTACCAAATGTGTGCTCTGGTATACTTTATGATGCTTGTAAGGACAGGTAAACCATGATCCTGCCAGACTCAGGAAGGCAGGGGTGGACAGATAATTAGAGAGAAGAGAAAGGGATCAAGGGAGTACAGTAGGTTGAAAATGAAAATACAGATGTGGGTGTTAGAAAAGAAGTGGGATGAAAAAGGGTTAGCAAATTACAATAACTGCGTTGAATAAATTATTTAAATGTCATACCTTAGCCAGTGCTCACACATGATGAGTCCACTAAATAGGCCTGCAAATTTAGCCTGGAAAGTAATTACACATAGGGTCTTTCTAGTATGGGAATAACGAAGAAATTGTAATTATGCTTCATTGCGAAATTTCTCCATCCAGGAAATAAAGCCATTATCAAGTCTTGAATTACATGAAACCAAAAGAGCAATTTGTAAAAAGATATTAGCCTCTTTTGAATCTTATAAAAGAGATAATCCCTCTTGCCCAGTGCTCTTCTCTCTCTCACTGTCGAAGCAAAGCTTAACTCCCTCAGTGGTAAGTGATGGAAAGGACAAAATTGGCTACTTTCGGGACAATGACTTATTTGAAATTCAAACAACTCTTCACAGCCATCGGAGCACCTTTGAGAGGACGGAAGACAAGGGAAGTCTCTTTCATCCGACTAAACGTCTTAGAGGTGAGCTTCAGCCCTGACATTAAACGACAACAGCCGCGAAACCGGCACCACTCAAAGGACTGTAATGGAGTCAGTTACTGCATTTGTCTTTGAAAAACCAATATGTTTATGCTAATGCTCTGTGGCTGACTTTAATAGAGGATGTAAGTGACACTCTTTGAGACACAACAAAGATTGTTGTCTGTGCACATGCAGGCACATGTGCACAGACAACAATCTGTTGACTTGGACAACAAACATTATAGATTCAGCTGATTTCTTTGGATAGTTGCCTGCATATACAGAAGCCTGTAATATTAATCTATTCTGTATGATATAAACGAAAATGTATATATGTATCATCTTTTCAAAACTCAAAAAGAGTCGAAATCTTGATTGTGGCTGATTTTCCAGTTCAAATTTCTCCACTAACTTCTAAGTTAAACTTTAAAAAAAGAGTATAAAGCTCTGACATTTTGATCAGTTACAAACTCATATTCTGTTTGCAAATATTTATGCGGAGTCAACCAGTAACCTTAAAGAAGGTAGATGTTGTACTTTATAAAAACAATTTCTTGTATCTAAAAACAGATATTTTTCAACTAATTGTAACAGAGCAAAGTATGCAAAAAGTTGGTGAGATGGGGTTGTATTTTTAAGCAACTGTGTGCTTGCCCTAATCCCCATCTTCTTCTTCCCAACAGGCAGCTAGGAAAATTAATCTGAAACCTACTGTGCTCAAAGGCGTTTGCAGCTGAGACATCTTTCCTTTCTCACACTGCCAGTGGCACTTTGGAAACACTCACCATCTCAGTGCTCCCATCAGCATGTGCATCTGAATTTGCCACATTCAGAACGACAACTCCCAAAGCACACACACACGCACACCCACACACCCAGCCACACATACACCAACCCAAAACAGCAATGCAATTCTGAGGCCTCAGTAGTATCCCTTTGCTTTTCTGATAATAAGAGAGTCGTTGGCTGCTTTTTCATTTCCAATCTCAGGGCTCTGCACTGGAAATGCCATTAAATAGACCCCCAAGCCCGACCCCTGGTGTGATATGGAATAACCTGCAGAGACCATCGACTCTTGAATTTGATGCTGAATGCAGCTTTTTACTGCTGCTATTTCCGGAAAAAGGTAGGTAAGTGACAATGTGAATGGTTGAAAATTGAAATACTTTGCACATGCATGCGTTCACTTACTGTATGCAAAAATACGTACGAACACAGGCACGCACATGCACACAAACACACATACAGCGCTTGAACACACCAATGCACGAGGCAGCCCAGTGGGCAGAAGGATAATGGAAGAAGACTGTGTAAATCCCATATGTGCTTAATCCAGACACTTACAAGAGAGTGTGATTCATACTCTATTACACTCAACTAATACAGCTGAGAGACGCACAGGGCACAATCATTTCAGCAGGCATGAACCAACAAAATAACACCCATGAATCCTCTTTATGGGGACTTTACTGAAGAGGATGTGAAAGGTCAGGAATAAACCCTTTGTACTTATTAGCCATTAAAACATTGGTGGCTTTGTGTGTGTGTGTGTATTTGTTAGTATGTGTGCATTACTGTGCCTGTAAATGTGTGTGAAGATAGCAAGGTTTGCATCCGTTTAATTGAACTATATCTCTGCAGGACCGTGCAGGTCTCCAGTATATTATTATTATATTATAACTGTTTATTATACAGAGCTTTGAGTCTTTTCTGCAGATCACATCATTCTCAGGCTATTTTCTCTCAGGAAGTGGGGTGTGAGGTTGATGAGGTTGTTAAAGTCCTATATTACAAAACTTTCTTTCTTCAGTTTATATAATATACTGTATATTAATAGTTTAATAAAGACAATATTGAAGTTGCGGTAATTTTAGCTTATAAGCTTAATATTTAGCTTACTTACTTAATGTTGCATTGTTAAATATTGCAAAATGTATCTAAATTAACACATTTTAACATGTGAACTTATTCTGACTTGCTGCCTTTTCTAAAACATTAGTGAAATCCTTTCCATTGGGCATGTTTAAAGTATTGAATTGGAAAATGTTCACTCATTAGTTTTACATCATTTCAAGTATTGTTCGCTTGTCATGGTCCAATTTTGTGGCTACTCTTTCAAAGAAAATCTAACCTTCATCATTGATATTTTTGTACAGAATTCTACTGTAGTTGTGCTGAAAATGTTTCACTGTGCTACAATATTAAGTTGTCTTCATTTTGCTTTGTGACCCATTGCCATACCTTGAAAAGAATACACCCCCAGATAGCTAATTGGGTGCAAAGCAAGGTAGAGTCCATTGCCAAAAACTGTTCATGCTGTGCCACAAAATGTGAAAGTGGGTCTTTGAATATGTGTAACCAATTTAATGCTCTCACACCATCAATTATACACAAGCACAAAATGCTGTACTATCCAAGGCTCAGGTGATTGGGTTTGTTCGTTTAGCTGAAATTTAATTCATACTATGTGCTAGAGGCAGTACGAGCTAAGTACTACAGGATTGCAATGAAGGGCACTTGCACAGCAGGGTGAATAGTTGACTTTGAGAGTGTGTGGGCTGATGTTCTAACTTGATTTGAACAACAATATCAAACTTTTGAGTATGTAGCTTTTGATTCAGATAGAAAAGTCTCGAAAAAAAAAGTGATTTGATCCACCACTTCCTTTTCATGGGATGTAGTCAATGTAGTCAAGGATGTAGATCAGTATAAGTCAATGACAGCAATCACCAAAGCTACTGCAGCTATAAGTACAGTAGACTAGATTACACCTGTGTTTATCCATTTCTACTCTCCAACTGTCAAATATGTCAAATGGACTGCACACAAACAAACAAACAAACAAACAAACAAACAAACAAACAAACAAACAGAAACATTAAAGCCCCCAAATTGTTCATGGCAGGTGATGCTCAACACTGGATATCCTGTTCTAGGCAAAACAATCAGAAAAGAGAGCTGGCCATATCTATTCTCACCACCAAGTGTTCTCCTTAGCAAAGGGGCTAGTGTGTGTGTCTATGGGTATGTGTGTGTGATAAAGTAAAAAATAATAATAGCCATATACTATCCATCCCTAGAGGAAAGGTTTAAAAGTGTGTATCTCTTTCAATGTATTGTGAATGCACTTGCTGTGAAAACAGAGCACCGACAGGAAAACACAGACACATGAAATATAGGACAGATGCTATGACACAACAAAGACAGCAGTGACAAACACACAGGGATACGGGAGGGTTTTTCAGGTTGCTCTCCAACCTAAAGAAAAGAAAATCCTGTTTTTGTGCGTTTTGTGCATTTCTCAGCCACCACAGACCCAACACAGGGAATACTTTGTAAGACTGCATCTGTCGTGTGGCTGCTGCTGTCTGTCAATCTCCAGCTCACCTTTCTTGTCCCCGAAAAAAAGGGTCTGCTGTGCTGGGTTTGACCACTGGAGGGAGGTGTTGTCATTGTACTCCACACGGCAGGTCAGGTTCGCTGTCCCACCCTCTGTCACTGTCATATTCTGAACCAGAGGGTACTGACCGCTGATGCCTGCAACATGACACATAAGAGAAACATGTAAGAGGAGATGAGGATGCATCAGGAGGGAGGGAGAGAAAGATACAGAGGTAAACAGAGTGAGACAGATGGTACATTTTTGGTTGCTTGATTTGTAAGGTTCCTTTGTTAATTCAGTTCGCTTAATAAATTTAAATTCAGCATAGCGATGATCATATGAAATTAAAACTACGAGTGTAGACTAAAGTAGTGTGATTTTTATCCAGTTGGTTCATAAAGATTTAAATTCTTTTCTGGCACTGGAGGAGCAAATCAGCTCCTGACACTACAGGACAAAGAGATGTAATCTGGTTTATGTCTTTAAAAAGAAGCTTAACACCCTAATTAAAAAGCAAATGTTAAGGCGGGATGGCCAGT
Organism: Macquaria australasica; assembly: GCA_005408345.1. Classification (NCBI taxonomy): domain Eukaryota; kingdom Metazoa; phylum Chordata; class Actinopteri; order Centrarchiformes; family Percichthyidae; genus Macquaria; species Macquaria australasica. The sequence goes on along the minus strand of SEMN01000001.1, from coordinate 1,267,633 downwards.
CACTACTGTGTGCTAAATTGGACCCTAACATAGAACACACAGGGGGCATTTAGCCTGCAGTTCCGACCCTGAAACCTCAGCTACACAGGGAAGACCAATTAAAAACCATTCTCTGTGGACTTGTGTGTGCGTGTGTGAATGTAGGTGCATGTAATGGCCACGTCCGATGAGAGAAACATAAACATAAACAGAGTTATATAATTCTGTGTGGCCTCAGCACCTTTCAGCACCATGGACAGGTCGCTTTTGCAACTGGTTCGTCAATAGCTGCCTGCCAATTTTCAGAACTCTGGACAGCTCACACTGCTGTGTGTGTGCTTGAGTGCTTTGGTGCGTGTGTGTATGGTTTAGCACATGTGCATGTGTGTGTGTGAGGGAGGCTGTAAGCAAGTAAATAATAATAACCATAAATCTATGCCTGTCCCCATCCCCAGAGGACAGGTTTTAAAGACTGTGTGAATAAAGGCTTAGGTAAGAAAGATTATTCATCCCCAGCTAACTCTCCCGTCTTAAACCACCATCCCCCCAGGAAAGGATCATAAAAGTGAAATATATATATGGAAAAAAAGAAACAAGAAATATTTAGAAATGAGTTTTTAAATTGCATTTCTGTGTGATTCTGTTTGATACCTTTCCATTCAAATGCTGTTAATGTGCTAGATCACATTCAGCAGGCAATTTTGTGTTTTCCTTACTTCAGCTAATGACTGCACAGGTAAGATAAACAAACCCTCGAATAGCGCTCGTCTACAGGGTTAGCAGGTGAGGCAAACCCCATCACTGACAGAGCTGTGGTGAAGGACGTGTTGGGAGGAGAGAGGATGAGGTGAAGGGGGGAAGGAGAGGTAAGTCAAGGAGCACGGGTCATTTCCAGTGTTGATTAAGGCCTCCCAAGGTTAATCATGCATGTGAGAGATAGAGAGGGAAGAGGAGGGAAATTAAGGAAAAATGGATCTGAGCTACGGGAGGCTAGGAATATGTTTTATTCATGAAAGTTTTGCATGAGGCATGATCTGCCAACGATTTACCGTTCTCCTGCGCCTGCCCTCGCTCTCTTTATTACTTCCTCTCTTTAAATCACTTACTTTTTCTCATTTTTCTCACTCACGCAGTTGGGCGACATACAGCCCAGTGTGATGCACTTTATAACTTTTGTGCTGGCCACAAAGGGAAGTTAATGGTTAACCACCATAGTGAATGGTAGCATTGATGATTTTTGAGTGAGGTTCTGCACAATATGATGTAGCGCATAATTTCAGTTCATTACTGTAGCGGATGTGTCGCTGCAAATTGTCAAGATGGAGACATTCTAGGGATATGCTCACTAGTTGTAGAGTCAACTTTGTACTCATCCAAACTCATCCAAACTCATCCATTCTCCAAATGATCTGCTTTTGACAAACAAGAAAAATGAGATTTCAACAATTTCATTATTTAAAAGCGATTTAAAAGTGTCCCTTGGGAATATGTGTGCTTCCAAAATTTTGATAAATGTTATCTATCCAGATTGTCATTGAAGACTATGAAACAGGAACACATCACAATACAACAGCATTTGATTGTACTGCAATAAATAAATATGTGGAAAGATAGAGAGTACATACTTTACTGTGGATATGTTTTGACCAATATTTCTTACATTTTACATACATTCTTACGTTTAACATGTGGTAAAACAATCAGAATGAGTGCTTTAGAGAAAATCTATGATGCCACTGTAGATTTTCTCAATGCTCAACAACACTCAGTGTTCTACACACTACACGTCACACATGAGACTCTGCATCCATTTGTACTTATCAGGAGAGAAGCTAAAAATTGGAAATATCAAAGTTTCTTTTTGCCTTTCTTTCCCCTCTCTCCTCTCCTCTCCACTCCAGTGGTACTAGTGCCTACACAAGGTTACAATAGTCCGGGGATCCCTCTGCCTAAGCCCTGCGTCAGTGTCTGGTGCTACACGTCCAGTGGGACTGAAAGGGCCAAAGGGGCCACAATGATGGTTATATTAGAGCAGTGCAGTTTCTCTGTGCGCCTAATTGGCCAGTGGAGTAGGTTCTCCCATCCTCCCCTCTGGCCACCCAGACCTGATTTTAATGTATCTCCTGAGGGAAGGAGCCAGCTGTTCTCTCCTGATTTCCATGTCTAAATTTAGGTCCTTCCCTCACTTCAACTCCACACTTTCTCCTACTTTCAGTTTCTTGCTCTATCTTTTCCAGTTCACATCCATTCCACTCAATTCCCCTCTCTCTCTCTGTCGCATTTCCTCCTCTAGTTGATCCCTGAAGGGTGGCATTTCCACTTTCTTTGTCTCTCATTTTCATATTCTCTCTGTCTCCCGGTGCACCGCGGTCTTTCAAATTTATCTTGATCCTACCTCTTTTCTTGTGCTCAATTGTGCTCCATCTCTCATGGAGAGTGGGGTCAGTTTAATTGCCCTCCACTTTGACTGACATGCCAAGGCTAAGCCAGGTCAACAACATCCTCATCTGCATGCCATTATGAAGTAATGGCATGATGAAATTAGCTTTGCTTTATTTAGCTTGAATTGGATAATATATGTTACCATAAATGGCATATACTATAGAGCAATGCAAGACATGATTCATTTGGGATGTGACTATAGCAATGTGGGTTACAGCTGCCTCTAAACAAATAGCAAATCATTATTTCCTCTAGAGACACTAAACCAGAGCTCATTCTCACACTTTACCCTCCACACAGCTGTCTACCCAGATGAGCTGAATCTTACGTTTTAATGGGACCACTCAATACCCTCCATCCACTAGTGTATGTACTGGCTAATAATCAAGGCTGGCTACAACGTTTCCCCACAATTATTTGGACTTCCCACCACACAATGTACTGCGTCTCATATTTCTCAAAAGGCCAAACTATTACTTATCCAAAATATATTCCCTGTACGACCAGTTGAGATATTCTCAGGACTCTAAAGCACATTCAGACACACAGTACCTGTTGCCAAAGCAAACTACCGGACAAATAATACTGATAAGAGTATCCTGGATGCTTCCTGTCTACTCTCCGACATGACCTTTCAAGCAAGAGCAGCTGAGTCTACTAACCTTTCTTATTTAGGCATTCAAGAAGCAGAGAAAAAGAGAGAGAGATGCAGGCAGACAGACGGACAGCCTGGAGCTACTGACCTTTATACCAGGACTGGAGCTCAACTGAGCTGTAGAGCTATGATGTATGGCTGGGAATACAGGATTACAAAATGGATAGAGGCAGTCCACAGTTTTGATTAGCTGATTCACCTTTTAAGCCAGACGGGCATATGTTATAAATGCAGGGATTTCTTCACTGCAAATTTAAATTCAAAGGATCATTCCAGAGTCTTGTTTTTACAGGGCCATCATTTCTATCAGTTGTGAAAACACCAAAGTAATTTCTGAGATCTGGGAACAAGGTGATGCCGCTACAATGAAGAAAGAAACAGAGTGCTAAGACAGCCAGGCAGGTTGTAAACAAGTCAACAGCAGGTTATGCGGAAAGTTAGCGTACTCGTAATGTTGGTAATAAACTGTCATTGCAGCATAAGAACCGTGTGCATGGACAGTGGTAAGGTCAAAGCTGAACCAAAAAGATGCTACAGTATGCAAATGATGACAGATATTTACAAAGGACAGTTTGAATCATAATCTTATTGTATGCTTTCCTTTTCTATTCCAAATAAGTTTGGCTAACCTCTGGATATGTTTAGGAACTTGTAATACATCAGCATTTTCCTTTAAATACTCAAATAAGCTTGGTGCAACTAAAACTGCATTGCCTTATAGAGTGATATTTCAATAATAATGTTAATTATTTTTAAACTCAAGGTAAAAAGGCATTATGAAGGCATGCTGTTGTTTTTATCATAATAATCGTGTGTTAAAAATGTGCATTACAAACCACATCCAGTAAAGGCACCATTGCACAGCGCTGCCTTAAATACTCAGACATTGTAAAGTAGTGGTTCACTGTTCTCAGAAGAACATGAATGAGATGCAAAAGAGTACATAGGACATGACAGCTTTGCCATGGGCAGTTAGTGTCTATAAGGTAACACAGGTGGCTACACAGCTGGATACACAAGCTTCTCAGACTGAGTGATTCTCAGAGTGTCAGGCAGCAGGGTGGCCTAGTGATTGGAGCGACCGTACAAGGTCAAGAGTTTGATCATCTCAAGAGCTGGTGTGAATTCATCAACCAGCCATGTATCCTGTCACAGCGTCCTTGAGCAAGAAAACTTATCCCCAACCTCTTCACTGGTTTAGAGCATCAGCAAAATGTTGAAAATAAAAATGTACTGTAACTTCCAGGCAGGGAGTTTTTTTTTTTCTGAGCAAGAACCAATTTTAGCTGATAATATGGTACACAAAATGTTGTTAGTGACTTCCTGGAACAGAAGCTAACATATCAGACAAGTGCATCATCACTCCCTGCCCTCGCTCTGGGACTCTTCCTCCCACTGTGACAATTTTCACACACAAACTCCTTCCTTTTTCTTAGGAACATGTCATACACACAGTCTTTTTATCCTTACTATTTCGCTATGACCTCTCATGTTTGAGCAGGCCAGCTGCCACATATCTGTCTTCTGCAAGTCGGAATATTTTGTACGGAAGAAATTAAAAGCATTTTGAGCGGTTGTGGTTGGAATGGGGTTACATTTGCATTGCCTTCATTGCAGCCACAGTGCACTAAGTGAAAATCCTCTTTATTTATCTTCCATATATCTCAGGATATGTGTATTTGCCCATGACAAACTCAAATAAGCTTTATGGAGATTTCAATGTGAAAATCAATTTGTAATGTGGGTCCCCTTGTCCCCATCTTCTTTTTCATTTTTGTCCCTAAAAATATTGACATTTCCTCAATGTACAGCACATGCTGCAACAAACAATCAAGGCATACACACATGATGTATAACTGTATGTGTAATATATTCCCTTCATAGACAGAATTGGTAATAATGCGTAATGAAATGTTTTAGGTTTAGTGACCTTTAATAAACTGAACTCTATGAGTTATAATATTTACATACATCACATTATTACTATGCAAATAGCCATACATTGGGTAATGTAGCCTCTCTCCCTTCTGGTTCTTATAACTGAAGTGATCTATTTTTCTGCTTTGTTCTGATTGTGTTTCTGAGTGAACTGTATGTTAATTTTCATATCTGCGTGTGTCTGTGTGTGCGTGTGCGTGTGTGTGTACACACATTTGCAATCTCAACTTGCTCTTTTGACAGTGATAAGATTCCTGCTGTGAGCAAATTGAATGCAACCCCTGCAGAGGGCGGAGCTACCTTTGTATTCAGCGCTGGCGTACAACCACCTCAGGACAGACATTTCTGATCTGGAGATATGAAATTAATTATCCGGCACCAGAGAGGCTGGCTATGGCGGTGCTGTTGTCATTTACATACAGTAATTAGACTGGGCAGCTGTTGGTGCTGCCATCACAAACTTGACGTCCAACTCAACCCCTGGAGTCAGATCAACAAAATATCACCTACTTCTCCATGATGCTATTAGGTGTTGTTTAAGCGTGCCATGGAGTGACAGAGAGAGGACAGTTTTGTAGGAATCTCGAGCTGTCAGAAGGGAGAGTGAAGTCTTTTTGGCATGTTTTTGAGATGGGGGGGGGGGGGGGGATCTTTCCAGTAGCATCTGGGGTGTGAAAGGCGTTAACAGACGTCAAGGTAGTGACAAAACATCCAGGAGGAATTTCTCCTACGATAGCACCTTCTTGTGTGTACAAAGCACTACAAGAAACAAACATGCCAGAACACACAGCAATTTCTCTTGTTGCTGAGGAAAAACTGCCACGGCTGAACTTTTGCACAACGAGGAAGCAAATCCTATATATCATCATTTATAAAAGCCCACGCACTAATTTCAAATAGGTGAGCAGACACGCTGCCAGACACCAATATCATTTTCCCAGTATTCCTGCCCTTGATTCAGCCACATCAATTTAAAGGGCAGAGATATAAACCTCTGTGTGTAAGCTGCCTGAGTTTGAGCTCGCTCAGTCCAGAATGGCCAGAGATCTCACTATCCCTTCTGAGCCAAGGGCAGACTTCTCATGGTTTTATGACAGAGGTAAACCTGGCCTTCATAAATACTTCATACACTGCTTTCTTCCAGCTGGCAAAAGCGAGCAGAAGAAGCTGAGAGCAAAGGCGAGCTAGTAAGGACAGAAGTACATATTTTGACACATAAGTGAAAGCAAGGAAGGATGGAACGGAGTAAACAACTGATTCTCACACGGTTACACTTGCTGAGATGTTAAGCAGGCATATGAGAAACAGGCATATAAATGATGCTGCCCTGATTTATGCATAAAACATAACCAGGTATAAGTGAATTTCTCTGTGTGCTTGCCTCTTTGTACATAGTGTATATGCTGCATGTGAATGTGGATAGTGTGTGTGGGTTGTGTGTTACAAATGAGAACTGCTGGCTGAAAGTGAGCAGTGCAATATACACTAAATGTTATTTTCAGTTCATCCTTTTAGAAGTCCCAGTGTCATCTGTTCTATTTTCAGCACTACAAGGACACAGAAGGCAAAGCTTTGGCTACGTACAGTGTATCTAGTCTCAAATATTCCACTCTATTCCCTCTTTATAAGGCCAAGCAATGGCAAAGCAATATTAGCAGTCATCCACACGCTTGCTGGCTTAGTAGGTTTTGTAAATTAAATGTCATGAAATCATAAGGTCAGGGAAATTAGGTTTATTGTGGCTATTGAAATTCTCAAATTTTCTCAAACTGCTGTGAAGGAGAATTTCTTTTCTTTTTTTATCATAGGAAGCCATTCATTTCTTATGCTTTCATACGGGGTGAGAGAAGGATGATCGCAGACTAGGGTGGCATTCATGAGGGAAATCAGACTAATCACTGCTGCCACCAAAAACTCCCAAATTCCCCAAATCAACATGCCACAGTGTGATTTTCTAATGTGTGGTGATGTGTTGACAGATACTGTTCGTTTAAGAGTGATCTGGGGAAATGCTTCTCGCCCCAGGGGAGAGCCGCAAGAGATCTGAGCAAGCGAGCAGAAAGTGCTAGTTTTAAAAGCAGCTCTTATCATTTGACTTACTGTGCTGCAATGCTCTTTTACCACAACTTCCAGTCGGGGCCCACAGTGGCGGGGCTGACACTGAGGATCTCGTCTCAAAGCTAAGCTCAGACTGGTCTGACCCAGCATGAGTACATCTGAGTACATCATTTGAGGAAACTCTTAACTCTAACTAGCTAAATATCTTCAAGTCGATGAATAAACGTCTATAAAACCTCTAAGAAATCACAGAAAAGAAGACGCTCAGCACATCTCCCAAATCATTATGAGAACTGTATTATGATTATCTTCAAAATAGAAGTAAGACAAATAAGTAATAATAGGAGTAATGAAATCCATTAATATTTTTTTTCTATGTTACACTATCTATATATACAGTATATAGTATATGTTTGAGATTACTAAGGCTCCAAATGTCCCATCAACATGGTTCTTATATTCATGGTGGGGGTCGAGGGGTTGTTAGTGGGAGGGTGAGCAGTTGTCTGGATTTTCAAACCCCTAATTTGAAGTATTTTTTCTAATATACAACCTTCAGTTGGTATCAGGAACTTTACCCTTAGCACACACGTTGTGCAACACAACACTCGCTCTAAGTAACAGATTTTCAAAGACACGGGTTAAAGGCACCTAGAAACTGTGCGTTCTGTGCACACACACACACACACACACACACACACACACACACACACACACACACACACACACACACACACACACACACTGTACAGGTGCCATATATCTGTGTGTTGTGTTTAATGAGGTCCTTTTTCGTGCTCATTTGCATCCCCGACAGTGACGCCATTACATTTTCTTAAAATAACCCTCATGTAATCTTCCACCAGTGAAGTGTAGGGACAGGAAAATTGATATTTGGTGCTGTATACAGTAATTGGCTGTACTATATACACATTTACAAATGAATATATGCACCCTTAACCAGTCACTCAGTCCTTCAGTCACATACATCTCTCTCTCTCTCACGCACGCACACGGTGGTGAACTGGTGCTTTGAGGTGAACTGAGCCTTTATCTGCCCACTGATCAGCATGAATCTTATCTGGCTTGTTATGTTTTCCTACCAATAGCCTCATTATAACGGTAAGAGAGGCAGGAAGGAGACATGTGCTTGACTCTGATCTACACATCCTCTGTTCCCCTATTAAGAGTGCAATGGATTTCCTATACTGTCACAGTAAGATAGAAAGGGATGATAGCCAGGTTAGGGGTGGACTTTAAAGAGAGGAGGGGAATGCGGTGAATGAGACGGAGATCTCACAGTCAAACACATGAGAGATGGTTTAAATTAATTACGCATTCAGACGCAGCAGGACAACGAACATGTTGATGCTGTTACTACCACTGCTACTGCTGAGGGTAATGAGAAGGAGGTAAAGGGAGACAATATTGTAGGGAGGGGAAACGGTATTGACATAAGCAATATATACAAACTGCACGACAGGCAAACTCGAAACTTGAAAACGAAGTAACCTTGCCTCAGGCACTAAAATAATAATAATAATTTGCTTTTGATTAATTTTGCTTTTTCCATTGCAGTTATTCAACAGAAGGCCAGCTATGATTCAGAATCTCCCTGGTAAATACCACTTTTTAAAATACAGGTCCCCTGGGAAAGATGCACCACATGGAAAAGTGGTGGAGAGTGCTCATGAACGACAAACAATGGAAGAGAGTGTGGTGCGTCTTCCCAGGGGAACACTTTTGACTTCACTACATGAGCATGTGCAGAAAGAGTATAGATTTTCTGAAAACAGAAAGTAATTGGAAAGAGCATCTACACAACTATTTTTTTTAACTGTCGACAAGATTAGATTTTTGGGCCACTTGATTCTGATCAAGGTGTTTTTGCCCTGATTGGCTATTATTCAGATTGTTTGCGAAACATAAACACATTTACATGTGGGCGCATATATTTCACATTGGTCTACAAGTTTGGCTCAGATTGTTGAAGGAAAACATTTATAACACATACTATGGAATGACTATCACTTTAACCAATAACTAAAAAGACTGCATTCCACCAATTATTTACAATCTGTATATATAGCTATGTTTGTTAGACATGCGTCTCTGTACTGATGTTTATCCTTTCATCTGATTTATTATCACACCTCTGCTCAGGATGGGACTGTATTTGAGACCTGTGCTTCTATAATCATTAGCCAAAGATGGTAACTAAACAGAATGAGATTAAAGTCGTGGTTGACTAAATTCTTAGTTTTGAGAGGCATATTTACTGAAGCACACAGCTGAATGAAATCAGGTTATCTCCTCTCAAATAAACACTCTGCCTCGTCTCTCTGACTCTCTGATCTATAATCCGTCCTCACTGCCATCCCGCAGACACGGGGAATGATGGAGAAGATTTTGATCAGTGTAATTTACTGCCACCTTTCCAGAGTCTGGCAATGGTAAAGGGCAACATCACACAATTAAATACTCGATTATTAATCTTGTGACCTCGGGCTGTCCTCTTCAGTGTTTATGAGTTGAATAATTTACTAGCAAATATGGAAAAAAAAAAAGAAGCTATATATGAACACACTAAGATGAGCTTTATGTTGCAGTGGTGTTACCATTTTAAAACCAGAAAACACATTCCCAAGCAAGCCATTTTTTCAGAGTCATGTTTTCCACTGTTTGTGTAGCGATACACTAAAAATCCCATTACAACAAAACAGTGTATTTGAAAGCTGAAATGGAATTTGAGATTGCTGCATGACAAAAACTTTAAAAAAAACAAACCCTCCCCGGCCCTTCAACAAGAGCGTTACATCAAAAGTTAACAATATGACTGTTCTGGAAATAAGCAAACATCAGCACAAAAACAAGATAATAAAGGCAAAATCATTTTTAAAAAGTAAATTCAGTTTCACTTTACTGACTGTTAGTTTTGTCAGGCTAAGTTAGAGGCACAGCTGGGAAACGCAACCACAACTCACCTCGAACTTTGCCCTTTGAAGCCATCACTGGAGTCCCCAAGTAGACAAGAGGGGTTGGATGGACAGCAAGAGAGGCAGATGCCAGAAAACAGAGAGGAAAAAGAACAAAGACAGAAGACAGAGCAGCTGATTAGATAACTGCAGGAAGAACAGTGTGCCTGTATCTGTCGCGCATATGCAGAAACAGCATTGTCTTTATCTTGAATGTCAATCATGAGTGCTGAAACCCTCCGATCGTTCAACCCTGAAAGAGAATGTCCTGATTTAGCTCATCAGCAAATTCAGACCTTAGAGTGTGGCACCTTTTTATGCAAGGAAGCTTGTTGCTTTCTAATGAGCTTGTAAGACCCATAAGGATATGGGCATACTGTAGATATCATGTTGTTGATGAGTGAATGCTGTGCTTCATTTGATTTCTAGTGTAAATTACTGACTTTTTACAGTTGACTATCTTGTTTTTAGCTGATGTCTATATGGCTCCAGTTGTATGTGGACATACAGGAAGTAATGATTTGTCTGTGTGTGTGTTTGTGTGTGCGCTCAGGACAGACTACAATCATGCATGCACACACTGGTGCACCATCATATTAGGTTGTGACTGGCAGCACTGTAATCAGTGAGGAGAAGCACAGGCAGGACTGTTGTCTAGCAGTGGATATGCCATAATATGGGAGGGAAAACCATATAGGCCGATAAACAGCCATGTAAAAAGAACCAAGGGAACCACAACACGGAGGACCTAACCAACAGCAAGAGCATCACCTCTGAGACATCCTGCCGGTAAAAACACGGAGGAGAGCCAAATAAACAACATAGATTGTCTATTCGTGCGTGCGTGTGTGTGTGTGTGTGTCTGCTTATTTGTGTTTGTATCCCGAGGGAATGACTCTTATGCTTCACACACACTGCTTTGCCAAATTGATGGATCTATTGGAATGCCTCCAGTGAGCCTGAAAACCTGTACAGCTCTAAGAGACGGCGCCTGGAAAAGAATGAGAGGGGAAGAACAAAGAGAATGTAACTGCAGGTGCCGAGTCTGCAGGTTATAAAAATGATTGTGCTTTCTTTTCGATTACAGATTAATAAATCACTCCGTCTGTACACAACAACTATAGAATTTTCCATTCTGGCTGATCAACATACTGTAATAGGTCTGAATTCATCGTCAAAGAGGGAGTAATCCTGAGAGCAGATACAAGCCAGCTGCTGGACAGTCCAGCCACTCTTTCAACTCTCACATTCATATTGCCATCTAATCCAATTTTAAGGGGCTGATGGAGATGATTATGTTTTGTTAGTGCTACTTCACAGCTCGACAAGGTGCAAGAGAGATAGGGTGACAAAGTGAGAAAGTGAAAGAGAGAATTTCCTGTGACTGTTTAGTGAAACTTAATTTGCACACACTTTTGGTCTTCAGCATCACAGCATATTCAGTGGCACACCGCAGGGGGGGCAAAACGAGAGAGGAATAAAAAGAAAAAAAAAATCATGTAACAGAAAAACATTATTGTGAGCACAGAGCTTCACTATTCCTCTCTCACACATGCATACACACACAGACAGCAGGTGAACATTTCCCACCTTGCTGCTGTGCCACTGGTCAAGAGGGAGAGGGACCAACAGAGAAACAGGGCAGCGAATGTCACATCTCTACCCACACTGCTTCCTACATGAGACTAATGGCTTTGTGAAAAATTCCCTCAGCAAAGTCTGACCTGACTCTATTCCTGCCTTTCATCTCTGCTGTCAAGGTATGAGTTCGCTGTCACAACTGTGGCTCTGTGATCTCTCCCAGTCAATAACCATGAGAAAAAAAAAATCCTGGAGACAAAAGACGGGAAAAAAACATATTATATGTTTTTACAACTATTCACTCATAACAACAGCGGAACATATATACAGCTATAGGGAGAGAGAGATAGAAGAAGAAAGAGAGCAAGAGAACACAAGCAGCGAAGAAAAGAGAAAAATGGTGGGACTCTTTTTCACTATACTCTCTACACTTGTATCTAGGAGTATTACAGTTACCAGGCAACCAACACAACAGTTCGGTAAGTCCTGGCAAGCTGAAATTGAATAAAACACTTTTCATTCCACTCTCTCATTCCCCCATTTTACCATGCTATGAGAAGAGTATTCCCAATGGATTACACAATGGCCACCTCTCACATGCTCCCAATACTCCTGATTGAATAGAATACACTAAAGATACAAAAGAAACTGAGTGGGATCAAATTTGGCTATTTTTATATACAGGATTTGAACCTAATATGCTCTCCTGGGATTCCTCCTTCTCCATTGTCTCATGTCCACTAAAGAGTTAATTGAAGAAAACTCTTAAAGAAAGTAACAAAGTAACTAAAGTACTCAGTATTGCAAGTATGACAGTATTATGTCCACAATTTTTCTATGATGAGCAAGGTATGTTTTTTTGTCAGAAAACTGACATGCAAGGCCATCACGTCTGGGATTTTTGAATCCATTTAAAGCTCTATTAAACAATATTTTTATAATAACATTTAAAAACAATTTCCTATAATGTAAAAGAGCAGTACTGACTGCCGACCCTACAAAAACATTTGGTGCATTGGACCGTTGTTGCAATAACTGTAGTTGGTGGACCTAACTTGGGTTACATCAGCAGCAATATTGGACTTACTGCACATTCAACAGGTGGTGAATGTAGCTCTGTTTCTATTGGCTGTGTACTTAGGCAGTTGTTTGCTAACATGATAAGAAACTGATAATCAGATAATCAGATGTATCAAGTCTTAGTTGCTGTAAATTGGAATTGTCCTGCCCCCCAGTGGTCAAAAACCACATCATGTAGCTTTAACTTCATTTCATGTTATCTTGAGTGTGCAAATAATAGTGTCTAGTGAATGTTAGATAGTGCTCTGACCTGTGATCTGAAGGTGAAAGCCCCCTGACATTTACAGAAGAGAACAAAGAGTCAGCTGGATGAAGTTTGGTCTGTCCTTTGATAGTCCAAATCTGCATTACAGAAACTTAAGTATACTCTCACCTAAAGACACATCTTGAATATATTTTATATTACAGATCATAACAAATACCTGGTGATTAATAGCTTACATTTTAGATAACATTCAGAGTTTTTTTATTTTTATTTTATGCAGAGGAATAATTGTGATATGAACATGAAGATGCATGTAAACCACTTTTTCCTGGTATTTACCTAAACCAGGCTTGAAGCTATTGGCTGTCTATGTATCGTGTGTATGTAAACACATGCACGCACTTCATCTAAGAGAATGAAAGGTCAGTGACTGTATGGTGGTGGAACAGAAAAGCTCCGAGTTGTAAGCAGGTTGTTCTCTGTCTCTGCAACTGTCAGCGGGGAGCCGTCATAAATAAACTGTGTGACAGTTCATACAGACACCACCTACTGTGACACACACACACACACACACACACACACACAGCAGTGATCATAGTATTCCCTTAGGGTATAAGTCTCCTGGGAGGACATGTGTTCAATTGCAACATCCTTCCTGTTTTCCTCTCCTTTTCCTTGTCTTTTCTTCTCCCTTCAACTTATGCTCATTCAGGAGTTTGTCTCACCTGTCTTTTCATATTCACTCTACCTCCTTATTAACCCTTTCCTTACCCGTATCTTTCTCTCCCCTGCTGTATTTCCTTGCCCCCTCGGGCTACCTTTTTCACAGTGGCAGATATATTCAGAGTCTGACATGCAGTGAAAAGCCTATGGAGATCGATGTGTGCAGCGTGGCTCTCTGTGCTGTCACATGGCATGATGGAGAGTTTAGCTTATCTTTCGTACAGCAGCAGCTGTTTTGCCAAATGTTTGATGTACTCCAGGCCCCTTGGAATCCAACCAATATTCCACCGGTGAGCAGATTGCTGTAAAACTCTTTGTCACCTTATGACTTGGTTGTACACGGAGCCATCAATCCACGCATACACAAGAGCATAAAAACAGTGAGGAAAATATACATTGTGGCACATATTCATAGCAAGCCCTACACACATTTGTGACTATTGTGTTTTGATTTCAAGAGAATCATCAGCATAAAAATAGCTCTGAATTTGAATACAAGCAAATGTATTTAAATCTTATTTGATTTAGCAGCAAATGTATTTAAATCTTATTTGATTTAGCACAGCTTTTGCTAAGGGCCACAATTCATCTCAGGGTAATAAAGGAGATGGTAAACAGTGTTAATAGATGGAATCAAGCTTACTTAACTCAGCTTATTGCCACCATACTGCCTGCTTTATTAGATCTGTCTACCTCGTCCTTGTTTTCTCACATTACAGGCAGACACACATCTGTTTGTTTTGTCATTTAATCTAGCATATTTGATTTCCACTCCTTAACACAATTACACATACATACCCTGTCCATGGTAGAATCATCTGCTCATAAGCCAAGCGCCCATAAAACACACACAAGCATGCACATGCACATGCACGGAAGCATACATGTTGATGACACATACACATTTGTTTCATCCTTACAAAAGACGGTCTACAGCAGTGTTTATGGTTTCAGAGTGAACGCCTTCCAGATTTTTTTTTCATGCTGAAAATAACCAAATCTGTTGAATCACCATCACCAGACCATGTGTGGATGACACCAGACAATCTGGACCCCAGAGCTTCTTTTTAGCTTTCTATTTTCTGTTAACAAGACAGTGATTAACTCTTGTTTGTGCAGTATAGGTTCTATATCATTAATCAGTGGCCTGGCTTCAAAAAATGTGTTGTGCTGGGTGGTTGCTTTATTTTAATGGAGGTCAAGAATTGAGAATATTTAATTGAATCATGAGAATATAGGATGAAGGTCTGGGAATATTTGAGAATATTGAATGAAACTCAAGATGATGCAATGTGATTTTATTTTATTTATTAATTTTTTTACTTCTCTGTAACACCTGTGTTGTGTTGTGGTGACAGTGTGGGTATCATCTGGAGGCAATACACAAATATAATGACTCAAGGGATTCACAGTTTACTGCTGATTGTCAATGGCCTCCAGCTAAAAACACAGTGAACACATAGGGGCATTGCACCTGATGGATTGCCTCCACTTTGGGCCTTGTTTTTGTGTCGACGTTGATCAAATACACTGAAGCTGACCCGGCAAAATGGCAGCTTATTTGCAAGTGTGGTTTTCCTTTCTGTGCCTTTGGTCATTCAGTGGTCCTTCGTGACATAGCTTGCATCAAAATGGGAATGGATTTGAGGGAAGTGTGACTACAAATTGAATGGAGCAACAAAATATATAATACACTTATGCTCTCACTTTATCAGACCACATATTAGGTTTCATGATTTTCTTTGCTTTAGTTGGCAAATGTGCATTTGCACACAGACAGATAAAAACACATAAATAGATAAAATACATTTCAAAAAATCAACAAAGAATTCACCAACAGAAAGACAAATGGGCAGAAAGAACAAGAAGTCAGATATTAAAGAGCCAAAAGCTGTGAAATATTTCTTAACTGCCACATCTGTTCTGTGCCCTCTGGTGCAAATCAAGTACTCCCCCTGACTATATCAGGGTTATACTGAAGTCAGTGCAACCATATGCCATGTTATACAATAGAAGGGTTGCGAGGCGTGGTGGCAGTTACACACACAGTTGCTAATACTTTTTTTCTCCTTTATTCGTCTTACTTTCCTTTTTTGCTTTGTTCACAGGAGATGCTTTATTGAGACAGGAAGGTGGAATTAATTCTTTTCTCTAGGCAACTGAGTGATGGAAAATGTACAGTCAGTGATGAATAACAATGTGTCCAGTATACAGTATATGAAAACAATGGGAAGTCCATTACCAATACTAATGTAAGTTTTGCACGTGGGAGAAGTTTGCCGAAAGCCTTTCTAACATGGTTAACGTTGTGAAACGGCTGCAGTTTGGTTAGGTTTAGGCACCAAAACTACGTTGAGTTATTATTTTAACCCAAACCATGATCTTTTCCTTACGTTAACCACAGTTTGGTTAGGTTTAGGAGAAGATCATGGTTTGGGTTAAAATAATAAGTTAAGTTTCACATGGGATGCAAACAGCTGTCTCCTGGGTAAAAGTCCCGTGTTTGACCCACTCATCCATCATTCACTCATCCAGACAGCTCTCTGGCAGAAAGCTTTTCTGCCAGAAAGCCTTCCAGGCAAACTTCTCCTGTGTGGGTAAGTTTTAGCAAAGAAAATAAAACACCTGAAATTGTGATTTATAGAAAAGTAATCTGTATTCACCTTTAATTCATACATTAGTCTTGGCTCTAGTTCCCTAGTTGAGATTAATTACAGAACTGTCTTCTGTCCTAAAAACAGTGCATGTACCCGGCCGTAACACAATCCACAGTTAGTATATCAGGAAGAGGGCTCAGTAACAGAGGCCTGGTGGTTTTAATGTCAGGACATTTAGGTTTACTGCTCCTCTGTCACTTGACTTCACAGCTGTTCTATAAGAAAGGTCACAGCATGCACAGCTACACAAAAACACACTGGTGTACACTACTCACTACAACAACACATATTCTTGGACATTCACACGCACACAGCGAACACACTGCACATAACTAAACATGTTACCAAATGCATACCTCACAGAATGCACACCCACACTGCCATATATCACACTCTCCCACGCATGCAAGCAGACCTTATCAGAAACAAGTGACACTATGCAGTATGTACTGCACAGAAACATGTACTGATCTTATCCCCAAAGAGTAGTTTCATATATCATGTTAATTAACTGGGACTCTGCTAGACAAATGGTGAGCTTGGAACTATCAGGTTTTATCTGGAAGGAGCACGGTTCTGAGATATGAAACATCAAAGATTTGACATCCCAGATGGCCAAAAAAAAAAAAAAAAAAAAACTTAAATATTTAACCAAAAAAGTGCACCTTGCTTTTAAACCTGTAGGCTTTGAAGCACAGCTGAAACCACAAGCTGTGTTTTGCACATGTCAGTAATACCTGTGATGCCAGTCAGTAATGCGTAATCATTATTGCTGTGACTTTGAAATTACTTAGGGACAAAGGATCTATTATTGCCTTTCCATTTCCTCTTTTCTCACAGATACATGAATTGTCTTAAAAGCCAAACCTTTATGCAGAAGATACAAGCATAGCCTCTGTCTGTGTGATGCGGCATTCTTACGACTGAACGTAACAATCTGATTTTGTGATTGTGTTCTATTGCCAGAAAGGTACATGTTTTTTCATGTTAACATGTATAAGATTATGTTGTAAGATGGGCTTCTTGATGGCTGTTTAGGCCTGTATACCTACCTCTGTCTACAGGCAGGTATATCTGCAGTACCATCTTTATCAGGTAGCACAAACACAGAGCCATGGGTTTGTCTCATGTCATTAAAGCACAAGCCTGACAAACAACCAAACCCTTACCACATAGAATAAATGAAAAGGAGAGTCAACATGAATTATGACCCTTGGGACTATTTAGAATTCTGCATTTTTGCATAAGAGTCCAAACTTATCAGCCAGTACTTTGACTTTCCATTTGGCACTTGATGAATTCTTGATGAGTATGTTCTCGTCTAAAAACTGACAAGACAGGAGCCCCAAAGACACCCTCTGGACTGTAACTATGGCAGCACCCTATCACAGAAATCTTCAATCCACTCTCATCATGTTACTGTGGGTAATATAGTATGCAACATTTTTATTCATCAGTAGTGCAGTGGATGGTGTAAAAGAGAGAGGCGAAGAGGAATGAGGAGCAGACCAGAGGAGAGAAGATAAAAGACAAGTGTAGGTTTGACTATGGTCATCTCATAAAAACTGCCCTTTGACTGCTAAAAAACAAACACGGGCACTTGTATGCGTGCGCACACACACACACACACACACACACACACACACACACACACAAACACAGCCTATGAAATTTTGCCATTTAAAGCCTTAAAGAAATTCCCCCGGGGCTCGAGAAGCACATTTCAATTTCCACAAAACACCCGAGGGATATCGAAATCATGAATCTCCCCAACAAGAAAAGTCAAACAAGAATTGCTATAAGATGATGGACACACACATATACACACACACACACACACACACATACATACACACACACACGCCACACACTGTCAAACAGGTGCTGCCGTTGGATGATGGACAGTCCAGGTACAGCCTATAACTCAGCAGATGCTTTTTGTTTCCACCGCTTCTTCAAATGAATAGTTTAGAAGGTGAAGTTATATTGTGATAGATGCCTTGGGGGTAACAAATGGCTTCCTCCAGACAAAGCTTTGAAGTGGATGCGTATGTCTGGTCACCAACCTGTAATCTTCAGCCATTCGTCACAGGGTGAAGGGACAGGAGATTTTCAAGGAAAACTTCCAGATAATACAAGCTTCATTTTTTACCCTGTGCAGAGGTCAAATCCCTACAGGATAAGGAGTTATGTGGCAGTCATGCTTTATTCAGGTGCTCTCTTTCATTCAAACATATGGATTATCATATATTTCTGAGGGATTTTCTATTTTGTGGCTTTATCCTTACTGTTAGTCAGAGATCGTGTTGAGGAGGGAAGCTTTTATCCTCAGTGGAGAGGAACACATAGCGTCTGGAAAATGCCTCCTCCTCTTGATAGTGAGACTTTGATCAAAAATGTGTCATAGCATTTAGCTTGAGCTGAATTATTCAAAGGTCAGTGAACAAAGGCATGTTTGTGCTGTGTTGCATTACAAAGGCTAGAATGGTGGTAAATTGGCAAAGTGTTCACTGCGTCTCTGTAGGGAGCTGACCGGTGAGCCTTACCCTCAAGGGACCATTTGGCATCAAACAGCGCAAGCTCCCTGTGATTGTTACTGCTTCAGTCATCGCCTGGCTGTTTTCAAGCCATCACCTATAGACCCCATTCTATTTAGAGTATTGTGTTTCTGTGGCATTCCAGCAGGTCGAGAAGAGAATAGACTTCCGACAGGAGGGACTGAAAGCTTGGGACCTGGCGGCCCCTAATGAATGTTGCATGGATGTGTATGTGTGTGTTAAGATTTCGTGAGTTCATTCAGAAGCAAAATACAGAGCACTCTTGCACATTTACATGCCAATGTGTGTGTGTGTGTGTGTGTGTGTGTGTGTGTGTGTGTGTGTGTGTGTGTGCATGTGTGGAGTGCTGCAGTGCCAGGGGTCTTTTGTAATGATGTCAATAGGCAATCTCCAGGGCATCAGGACCGCAGCCTGTCTCAGTGGGCAGCAGCTCACTGGAGATCACAGCTATAAAGGATAAAGGGAAGAAGAAAGAGCTCTAAGATGCATGTGGATTCATCCTCCTTTCAAGTCCACGACTATAGCTTTCACTCTTTTATCTTGTATTCCTACACCCGCAGCTTCTTACCTTAATGGCGTTTTTATTTATTTTTCCCAAAAACAATCAACAATACACCATGTGTTGTTCTATCCCTGGGCAGGCCAGTGGAGAAGATGAGAGCAGGTAGAGGAGTGGAGGAAAAAAGCGAAGGGGGAGGAGAGCAGAGGTAGAAGAAAATGGCTAACCTTGCGTGTTTGTGTGTGGCCTGTGTATGTGCATTCATTCCACTTCAACAGCTTGCATTATTCATAGTGTTTCTTAAGAAAAACTCAGGGAAGTGTGTGTGTGGGTGATGTGGATTCCCATAAATAACAGACATAACAAAATATTCCAACACACACGTGAGAGACAGGAAAGTGAAATAGAGTTTCTAATGAAGCTACTGTAGTGAGGTGAGAAGAAGTGCAACACATAGGTTTCCCATGGGAGTTGAACCAGCTCCAGCTAACCAGGTCGACCAGGCCTCCTGCAAGGATCCCCTGCTCTGACATCTCCTGCTCCTGCGTCTCAGCTTCTCCAGTACATACAAATCCTTAATAATAACTTCACACAATCTTATAGTCTTTTCTTCATCTTATACGTTTTTCTGCCATGTTATTCATGGCCAATCTGGCCGCATAGGTAAATGTGCTGCAAGTACAGTCTATATTGATCAGAAAAGGATATTCTCACGTCACACTCCCATGCTGTTATAAAAGTGTTATTCTGCAGGGAAAGCTATTACTTGCAGTAATTATATCCACTCGAGATTCAGCTAAAGTATAGGAGAGCAGCTGTGTGCCTAAAAGGTGGCTGCTCACTTTCCCCCCGTGGAGTAGATGGAGTAGCGATGCACAGAACAATACCCGCCTATAAGCCTTATTTCTGTATAGAGCTATACTACCTCCTGAATAGACATGACTTTGGCGAGCCAACACTGCACACGTCCATACAAGCACAGTGTTAAATGTATATTATGATTAATTCAAAGTGAAAGTGGCAAATGCTTCTCCCACATACGTAAATGTATCTAATTGTTTATACTTTAGGGATATTTGTTCATTCTATTGCTTCTATTCTTTCACCTGTCCACTGAGTTACAATACTGATGTTAACTTTGCACCCCACCCCACCCCCACCTCCATCTGTTTGTCCTTTATATTTTGTGTGATTGTGTGGGTGTGCCTACCTCCTGCTGGGCTGGCCTGGCAAGAGTCCTGTCAGGTCATCCTTGTGATAAGAATTTGTTTATAAGTGACGTGCCTGGTTAAATGTTGCATTTAATATCTTCTAACCCGGTCATTCACTCGATATTCTGCATGCAGATGAATCTGATGAGCAGCCTGTTTCATTTATTAAAAGCAGTTTGGTAAAATTTTAGATGGTGGAAAATGTCTTATTGATTAGGCTCAGTAAGGATAAAACAGTTTTCACTGATAAAAAATTACAGAAGTGAAGACATGGCAAGTCTTGAATGCAATATGCTGAAACAGGTCTTCATCACAGATATGATAAATGTAACAAGGCTCTTGTGATACAAACAAATATTACATGTATTATGAGGCAGAATAAAGACCAATATACTTTTCTTGTCAGAGCAGATCAAAATAAAATAAAATAAAATAAAATTATATCCAAGTATTGACACACCTTGCCTCACCCATTACCTTTCACCCAAGGCTGTTAGACATGAATAAATTCCATTTCATGCCTCAGCTTATATTTACAGAAGAACAAAGGGAAAAAAACTGTGTTCAATTACCAAAGACAAATTTGAACTCATCTGGGTCATTTTGAACAAATTGAACTGGAACTAATTCCTTCCGAGTGTTACAATTGAACTAAATAAATAAATAAAAGGGCGACTTGTTTCCTTTTTTCCCCCATCAAATTAAAGTTGACCTCAACATGCTCCTATTATAGCTATCCACAGGCATGAGCCCATGGGAGCTGTGTAAGGACAGGAGGAAGGGGTAGTGGGGGAGGGTGGACACAGCAGCGCTGAACTGTGATGCAGCCTCTGGAGAAGAATGCACATAACCCAGCTTATTATTATAAAAAAAACACTCCATATTCCTATCATTGATACCCCCCCTGCCATGTTTTCTGTCTATCCTAGCTTTCATTTAAACCAACTCTCTCTCACTTTCCTCTCTGACTGTCTTTCTCAGCCATTACAAAGGTGTAAATTGGACACAGATAATTGAACATTACTATCCTGGGAGGTAGCTGGCGCCATCTGTTAAATGTCCGCCCCCAACATCACAGTGCACCACACAATGCGCCCAAACATCTCAATGCACCATGCTGCACATTTGTGTGGGCATGCACGTGTTGCTGTGTGTTTTAGGTAGAGAATACCCTTCTCCTTCAATTCACCGATCCCTGAATACATTAAGTACAGGTACTGCATTCTTGTGTGCGGTCTAGGAAGGACTTAATTTCTAAATCAGGAGGTCCAGTAACATTAAATGTAGATTATATGCAGTAGCATGTTAGAACAATGTTACAGCAAATTACTTTATTATACAATAAAGTATCAGAGAGGTGGAAATCTTCCACACACAAACAGTTATGGGTCAAAAAAAACTTTGTTCATACAAACCAACTTTCTTTGTAGTCTTTGCATCTTTGGCTGGAACTTGCTGTCACCAGTTACCCACTAATTGTGCTCCACTTCGTGTCTAATAGCTAGTATTGTTCATTCCTCGTAGAAGGTTTACATAAATACTGAGCATCCACTGCATTCCATAAGATTTCCCAAAAAAAAAAACCCAACCCAATTATTGACTGGGGCTGGATTATGATACACAAATAATGAGGGAGATTGTCTATGTGAATTCTGAAAAGCCTTAATGGTCCTCTCTCTCTCTCTGTCTCTCTCTCTCTCTCTCGCTCTCTGTAACACACATGGCTGATTAGCAGTTGGCATTTTGTCTTGGCCATGTGCTAAATGAGAGCAGCAACATTACCATCTCAAAGATGCTCTCCTCGCCCAGTTAATGGTCAGGACACAATGGCTACTCAAACACTTGATGGATCATTGAAGGATTATATCATTTGGCTTCATGCCTTCATGCTCACTTCCTGCGTGTGCGTGTGAATGTGTGTGTGTGTGTGAAACAGTAGACATCCTGTATCCTGTAGGTGTGCACTCCTACGGACCTCTCAATGGGAGCAATAATGTCAAGGAGCTGCAATGTCATATCCATCAGAGCTGACTTTCTGTCAGGGCCAGACAAAGGTGTTGACACCTCAACACCACACAGTGAGTGAGGAGGCCATTCAAATGTCAGTTACCTGACACATAGCCATGCTCTCATAGATGGGTGGTAACCAGTGATTGTCAGTTGGTAACTCAGGAAAAAGGCCACTGCATATATAAAGCTCAAGAGGAGCAGTCCACTGAGATTTAATGAATGAAAATGTTTTCATCCTCTGAGGCAAGTATTCAGTTGGTACAATCACACCTGTCAACTCTGGCAAATCAGCACTTATGGAAATGGGGCGGCTATCGCTAAAGCGCCGCGGCCATCAAGAGACACATTCAGATTGCTCAGTCAGGTGTGAGACTGTCAAACCTCACCACTGTTTGCAGTATCTAATAAAAGTTATACTTTAGCTATATTATTGAGAGAATTTAACTCTGCAGCTTCACACCTTACCTGCAAAATTTCACACAACTCCCACAAATCCTCTTTGCATTATCAAACAAAGAACAATACTGTATCTCATCAGCACAAATGCATCAAGGGACTGCAAAGAATCTGATCTTATTAAGGTGTTTACAATTCATGGAAAATTAAGATTAGATCTACCCAATAGCAGGTTGAAATGGACAAAAGCACAACTTGATGCTGAACGGTGCTAGGGAGTCAGGGTTTGACTCACACTTTCAGAAGAGTTGTATGTACCGACAGTCAATTAAATCGCTATTTAATACTGTACACAGATGTGTGGCCATGTCAATGATCAACAATGAAAAAGCTCTGAAAAAATACTATATGTGTTTTTCTTTGATGAAAGCTTTATTCAAACTATTGAGAGAGAGAGAGAGAGAGTGAAAAAATGAAAAGGTGGTTTGTTTTTCCAACAGTTTGGTATCGGGGAATATCTTTGGATATCTTTCATTTACCTAAAGACAAATAAATTGAGTTGGTCTGGTCTAGCTGCCAGGAACACCAGATACCACAGACAAGATGACCTCTGAAACTCACTTATCTTTGAAAAAGAAAAAGGGCAGTTTACACAGTAGAGCTATTTATTCAAGGAACTTAATGGATTTGCTTGACAAAATAATTATTGTTTAAAAAACCTTTACATAACTTGACCGGCTTCTCTCACTAGAAAATGCTAAAATCCTTCTAATCAGACAAAGATGCAGCTCTGACTTGGATAAATTCAGATTCCTTGTCCTGGCTACCACTACCACTACCACTACTTTCTGACATCTTTCCATATAGGCCTACATGTAAAAATGAACTTGCAGTAGTGGACTTGCTGACAAATCAATGATTGGATGATGGTGTAATGCATATTAATTCACCAAAAGCACTGATTTGAAGTTTCAAAGTGCAGCACTGCACAGTTTGGGTTACCACAAAATAGTTGTTTCTTCTCTACCTTTGTAATGACTTCAGTACCAGTTGGCAACAAAAATGGGATTCAACAATCTCTCACAGTTGTGTGTTAAAGACACGGAACTGAAAATCGTGAATCAATTGCTGTAAATTGCGCCAATGTTATTTCCTACCTACCTAAATTGTATTATCTGTATTTCCTGGGCCAGACTGGGTGTTAAGCCACTGAAAAATAGGTCCAAATATAGGGAACATGCTCTCACCTGGGCATCGCCTTTGATGTGTGATTGACAGTCATTAGTCAAATCAGTGTTGATTCACTGACTTCTGTGAAGTGTTAATCAGTGCAAGGACCATAACATCTGAATTATAAAACGTCCAAGGAGCTTTTTCCAAGAGACAAAGAAAATACATTTTTGTGTGCTGCATGAATTTCACCTTTACGCTGTGCCATGTTTGTGTGTTTCTATAGCAACCTACACCAAGTTGCTGTGGTATTTCCGCAGTCTTTTTAATTTTATTTGCATCTAATTGTAACGCCCATGCCATCCTGGCATCTGGAGTTCTGTGAGAAAATCCATCACAATCATATTTAAATGATGATATATAGATATGGAAGAAACACTAACTCAAGTTTCCTGTAACTCTGAATCCCAATCCCTCAGGCTTCAGACCATCATGAGACTAGACTTTTGCAGTCACTTTTGCAGTCACTACAGCGCTTCTCTCAACAGGAGCTGCCCACCCTCTTATACTGGTCTGCTGCTTTTAAATTAAACAGATTGGCTGTTTTCACTTTTTCACTGGCCAAAACAATCCAGTCACTGTTGATATCACAGTGACTCTAAACCAAACTATCACAAATCCTGTAGACTCCAGAAACAACTTTTGGTGTCCACGACTTCCACTGACACACAGTCACAATAGGGACACTGACTGCCCAAGTCTTGTTATTTGTCTTCCATCTGATATTGCAGCCACCTCCAATCTAGACTCTTAAAGTAATGTCTTCAGCAATGACTCCAAGGCAATTCCTGTCTTTCATTGTTAAATAAAATGAATGTCTATGTTTTCTTGCCCCCACTTGAATCTCTGGTTCCTTATATTCCTTGGTTTACTTGAGCCTGCAAAGTTCCATATTCATATCTTCCTTACTTGGTCTTTATAGTTATGTCTCTTGCGTGATTCTTGCACATCAACACATTTATTCAGATTTTTAAAGATGAATCAACAAAGATAGATACATTTAGATAGTCATGAAGGAAAATGTAGCAATTCTTATGTGTGCTACTAAAATTTTCATGTTAAAAAAAATCTGTAGAATATGGCCACAAATACAACATCACTTATAATCATATTATAATTATTTATGGACATCTCATTGTCTTTATCCTTCAACAGTCTTGCCATTATGTGACTTTACTGTTAACACTGCACAACTACACAAATACAATCTTATTCCAGTTTTTCATTTTCCCTCCACTTTTTTTTAGCTTACTATTTTTAGATCCCATCATTTCAGGTCAATAACAACATTTTCTCCTAGCAGGCTGTTCCCCTATAACTGCCTATAACTTTCTGGAACATTTGGGCCTTTCTGTATATCCCAACATTATCAGATAATAATGCTCTTCCTGCTTAAGGCAAGAATCAGCCTCTCCCTTACAGTTTTATGAACTTAAAACCTTATAAAGCTGCTGGATTGCTCAATTGAGATATTAAAGAGAAAGAAAAATCATCAACAATGCATAAAAAGATGGATGTATATTTGTTTCATTATTTTATACAGTATGTCTTAAAATCACTCCTTTACACTTTCATAAACTGTTAATCCAAGACTCACACACACACACACACACACACACACACACACACACACACACACACACACACACAAGCAGGCTGATAATGACGTGTGCAAAGCACATGTATTAGTTTGCAAGAGTATGTGAGTGTGTGATAAGATAAACAAGGCCTTGTACAGACATGTATTGTGCAGATAAGTTCTCATACCTTATGATGTCTGTGGTGTCATATAAAATAAAGAGTAATTGTGTGTGAAAGGGAGGAAAATTCTATTTACAGCTATAAATAATAGAAGTCTGTTACAATCATCAGTATTGTAGATCTGACACAAACAGATGTGCATATGTACATACATACACACATACTGTTAATAACTAAGCTCACATATTTTCTCTTTGGTTTCTTCTTCACACATGCACACACATCAGTGTGTGAAATACAGGGGGTCTCAGGGGGTCTCGGACCCCCTAATTAACAAGTAGGACCCCCCGAAGACGGCAAAATAAAATTTTGAGGTGGTCTCAAAATTAAGCTAATTATTTACAATTTATCTTTTTTTTTTAAATTATTTTTCCTGGCCATGCCACGAGACCCCCCGATTGTCAGAGTATTTCACCAAATCTCCTTAAATCTCCTTAACAAAATCACAATATTCCAGGTAATAATGTGAGAGGGCAGAAGTGTTTTGAGCAAAAACAAAAGCAGACATGAAGAGGAAAAGGTGTAAAACAAAACAAAACAAAAAAATATATTTTTTTTACACTAGCAGCTGTTAAAACGTATGTTAAGAAGATTTAGAACTGTTCAGAGCAGACATAAGGCACTTTAATATCTGCCATGTTTGCTGCTGTTGAATGAAATACCGCAGTTGAACTCAGGTGTGCATAAAACATCTTCTGACCTGAGAGAGGTTAACTTGAGCTATTTCTATATGTGAACCAAAACTGATGATTGAAGCCCAAACACAGGAAAATAACCAGGAAATCATCATGTCTAATGTGGTTAAATGTGTGATTTTTGTTGACATTTTCCTGCACTTCTCGACTGTAAATAGCCAAATGACTTTATAATACCAAGGAAATAAAGTCCAGAGCAAATTGCGTATGTGGTCAATCTCTGACTAAATGAGCTGTAAAATAGAAACATGACAAAAGACAAGTGTTTGACTTCTTTTTTTCCATGGTGCAAAACACATAAAGAAGCAGGAGGCAAATTGAGAATATTTAAAAATTATATTTTCATGAATCAAACAGAGACGCAATGCGTGGGTAGATTGCCCTCTGCATCTTGCAAAGGAAAGATGATAGTGTCCCTTTTTAAGGCATAATGAAATCAATGTCACCATGTTTTCAATTCATAATGATGCACAAAAACAGTTTTGTTTTAGAAGTCAGTGATTCACTGAAAAACCAGCTTTGCAATTATCTTGGTATCTTTTTATTACGGTAAAATAATCAAATATTTCAAGTACATATAGATTGATTTAGTTAAATGTCTAAAAAATAACTTGAATACTGAATAAATATGTGGACACAGATATAATTACATCTGTTAGCATGAAGGAAACAGCTATTCAGATTTTTTGGCATAGCAGAATTTTTCATTTTTTTTGTGATTGAATTTAATTTGATGTGAGGGACATTTAAGGGAGATTCAGGAATCTTTCAGGGATGTTTGCATTGGTGACGCTGTGAAATTACAAAGGCCACAACAATTTAAAGAAAATATCCAATATCTCAAGTTACTTAATTATGACTGTTAAGACAGGTGATACCCAAGATTAAAACATGAAACCCCCAGTTCACTGCTGGCTTCAGCTCTGGTTTTATCTTTTAAACCAAAAACAAATGAAAATTCAATCTAAGTAATATAAGAAGTACCTCAATGCCAGTAAGAACTTGTTATTGAATTCAGTTACATTTTGCCAGCAGCAGACAATTTGATTTAGCCATTAATTGATAGGTAATATTTCCCCTCTAAGAGTATCAACTTGAAAAACGTCAACCTCAGAGAAATCAGTTACACAGACTTAATGTCTTTTGTTTGCCCTTCTTCTTCCTCAGTCTTCTTCTCTTAGCCACACCCAACGGGATAGGTCAAGTTTAATAGACGCCCAATTGAAATATCCATTGAAATTCCCCGGAGGTCTTAACAAAGGTGAACATTAATCGTTGCTAACAGTAATCATTTTGTTTGGATTAACATAAATGAAAGTATACATACTCTATGTGGTCTCATATAAAGAACAACTAAAATTTAAAATTCATACGCTATCATATAATTAACAGCAGGTGAGAAGAAAATGTACACACACACACGCACACTAACCTTACTTTTGTTTATTTTCATTTTTTTCCCACTTAAAACAGAATACTTCATGTAACTCTGTGGACTAAGGAGTTTCTCTTAACTCACTAGAGTACTTCAAAACTGGGTTTTCCCTACAGCAAAATAAGCACCTGAAAAGCTGACTTTTTGGGATTTGTAACAACATACAAAAAATGAAACATTAGGCTGTATTTTGTTCAAGGTATTAGGGCTATTTAATTTCTGCAGACTTTCACATATTTCAGGGAGAACAAAAGTCATCAGAACTCTTGTGGTTCTCCACCACTGAACAGACAAATAGGCTACCTGTGGAGAGACAGACCTTGACTGTCTGCACTGACATTTATAGTGCTGCTGTCCTGAAAGAAGGACAACTGGAGGCCATGATCAAATATCTTTGATCTTTATGGGATGTAGTAACCTCCTACATCAGCACACTTCCACTTAGACCCACTTGTTAGTCTCAGTTGGCTGCTCTTTGCTCTCCTAGGAGAAACTCCGCAAAAGACGAGACATTTGTTTAGAGGAATACACACATGCATGTGCATCCACGCATGCCAAATGCACACACATGCACATGAATGTGTGTGCATGTGTGTGCATGAACGTAGACGGACTTTTAGAGACTCATGATCCCTCAACCCATTTCTGTCTGAGCGATAGAGGTGTCACTTAAAACTGACATTGTTTGGCGTGTAATGCCAAATTCTGGTGAAATAATATTTGATTATGTGTATGCTGTGCAGAAGCACTCGGTAAGCTTTGCCAGCCGGATGGTTAGGATTTGTTAATGACCACATTTTGCCACACTGTTCAATGAATCTCAAGAAAATACACAAAAACAAACAGCTTTCAGTGTTTAGTTTGAGTTTAAACCTCAAACATTTCAGTCTTTTTTGTATCTGTTTCACAAAATGTTCAATGCAGGATTGTCTTGAGCATAAATGCAGAGGAAAATCCTGCCTCTGAGTTGTATCGATTCTAATGCTTCAGTTCACTGTGTGTATGCGAATGCGCTAGTGTGTGTTTATATTGTTGTGTATGTCTGTGTATTTGTGTGCCCTCTGCATCGATCCCCCACTTTGTTCCAATTATCAGTAAGGGTATGGGGCCTAATACTGCTATTCACACAAGCATTAGAGCAACAGAGGCAACCACATCTGAGAATGGAGGCTTAGGAGAGCAAGAGGAGGAGAGAGGAGGAACAGGCAGAAGATGCAGAGCCGAAGGAGAGGGGAGAAAAGAACATGATATGATGCAATAAATGAATAATTATTTCAGGTTATTTTTATGCACCTTTTTTTAAGACTGGAGGACAAGTCCCTGGGCAGCTTCTATACCGTGAATCTCCCCACCCCAGCTTTTTGGGTTAGTCAGTCAAAACAAAACAGGACCACATGGTGTGTTTGTGTCGAATCTGATGGCAGCTTTGTTACTTGAACAATATATGTTTTTTTTCTTTCAGCCATTATGTAAAAAAATGTTTTACAAATAGGGGAATAAAAGCAAATTCTAGTAATTTATTTGTGACACAGAGCAAAGAGAGAAATGCTTCCAGTCATTTGTAAATGTCTTAAAGCAGACTAATGACTTCAGTTTGTTATCTTCAGGTCATTGGCTACAGCCACATGACATGGCATTAATGAAAGGTTGGGGTTATGATTGCATGATGATGGCATTTGTTGTCACATTTAGAGATAGTGGCATTCGCAGTTCTTATTTCAAGACCCTGTGTTTTGAGGTTACAGTGCTCACAGTTATTAGCTGAGTGAGAATCATGAGGGAAAAACCACTAACTCTGCCTGTGCTTTCCAAAGAGGAACACCAACTAGGCCTGAAATTATTTATAACGTGACGCAACTGAGATTTTCTCATAGTCACTTCTATATTCATGCCACAAGACATTAGTTATTAATGCTTATGTGCATGTACACATGCTGACTGGCCTTTTCTCTGGGTTGCCAATGGACACCCACAGTGTAGATTAAAAGATTTAGTGTTGTTACAGATTGATTTTCTTATTCTCCTTCTACACACACCTCTGCCTGAATGTTTGTGTGTTTGAGTGAGTGTGTTCAGTGTACAGAAGTGCCGCATACAGCTCCTCAGTAATCAATTGGAACCCATAAACCCTGGGTTGGAGGTCATCATCGCTGACACACAGAACAGTTATTGATCGCCTCTCCATTTATCTTAACAGTTTAGAACAACATGCAAGGATATGGAGACTCAGTGAGAATCTTAAGTTGATTCATTACTGCAGGCTATCACTTGGTGGCAAATATTATTAAGTATTGTGCAACCTGTAAATGGGGGAATACAAAGAATAGAGAGAAACCTAATGCTGGGGAAAGAGAAAATGAAATGCATTTGTGTCTATTTGTGTGTGTGTGTGTGTGTGTGTGTTTGCTAGTGTGGATGAAAATCTCTCTTGCGGTTTGAGCCGCATTGTTTGATTCCACTGATTCCACAGTAAGAGTCGCCGGGGGCTTGTTGCCAAGGTTCAGCCAATTGAATTAGGGATTTGCCGTTCCCTCCTCAGTCCAACCCTCCTGACCATTTCCTGTTTCTAGGGATCCCTGAGGACTCTTCCTCTCCATTCAGCTGTGGACTGTAATTGTATTTAGGATGCCTGTGCAGAGCCCAATGGAATACACTGTGTGGAGAGAGAGAGAGAGAGAGAGAGAGAGAGAGAGAGAGAGAGAGACAAAGAGAGATAGGAAGTGAGTTGAAAGAATGACTAAACATGACGGGGGAAATAAAAAAAGGAGAAAAAGAATGAAGAAAGGAGGAAATTCTTAAAGATGGATGTCCGTAGAGGGTAGGAGTGGTGGAGGGGCGGCAGAGATGGACAGACTATCCACCCATCCAAATGGAACACAAGGTCATTGTTCTCATTAGGTTTCCAAGCCTGAATAACCTAGGCTGTTTGGAGACAGTTTGGTGTAAGTACTGCAGTACCCATGCTATAAAGCAGGAATCTAATAGGCTATTATATCCAAAGACATTAGGGTGGAAGCAAAATGATTTTCCTTCACCCTCCACCCAATTTAGAAGTAGCCGTGGTATTATATCTCATAGTTACTATTATATTTCAAGTGTATAGCATTAAAAATAGCCCTGAGTATGCCATTAGGACACATGCATTTTGTATTACACGTATTACATTACAATCAAAACAGCCATTTTAATATCAATAGACTTATTTAGCCTAGTTCACAGACAAACTGTCTCCTGTCTGTCTGGAAAACAAGTCTGAATAATATCAAGGTGTTAATAAATGCAAGTGTGAATTAATTCACAACATGGGCGCAATTATCAATATGAATTTAAATGACAATGCATTCTTAATATTAACATAACAGCAGGTGTAATACATTCTGGGCCCTCTGACAAAAAGAGTTCCTTTACATTGTTGTATCCTGTTTAGTGAAATATCACCTCACCTGCCCGAAGACCTTTTGCTTAGAAGCCCCTAAAGGTTTTTCTCCCATAACCACCCACTGGTGGCCCCTTTGTATACAGAAGCTGGACACAATATCATGAACACCTGTGCAATTTAATGCAATGCATTTCAAAAGAACTTTGCACCATAATGCCATTCAACACTCAACGCCACTTCATAGCTAAGACATAATTAACTGCACAACAGGAATCAGGGGCTTACTGTTTCTCACAAAGAGAGTTCAATATAATCTTATATTTGAGTCCTGTTTTACAAAACCGTGTGATTCAAGATGACCAGTTTCACAAAAATGGTTACTGTATTTATTATGGAATAAGACTCAGCTATCCCCACTTACAATATGAATAGAGCAATCAATTAGAGTAAAAGGGATAGACTGTACACAATTGTGCAATTTTTTATAAGACTAAGGGCCTCAATATATACACTTATGCTCACATTGTCATTATGTTAAGTAGCCAATAGCGTACAAATTATTTTTGCTCATTGTGGCCTGGCAGTGCTCATTAGACTTTTGCTTGTGACAGACATAACTTCAAGTCAACGGATGATTGACGCTGCTCTCCTTCACAACATAAAGCTTTCACCCAATCAGAAAAAAGCACCACTTTAACCACTTTATCCACCAAAATTTGTTTCTAAACCAATTTGAGATGAACATAACTTGCTTTATCTTCTATGTGTAACACATAATTAAAGTAGTAGTTTGGGAGGTGGAATGTCATGCACTTATCTTAATTCTGATTTTCACGGATGTTGTAAAGATTTAAATTGCGCCTGGCTTTGCGAGAGAGACAGTGAAGAGAAATGGAGTAAATGTAACTCATACAATCAACTTGTGACCCCTCAGCTAATCTTGAGAGAGGCAATTATACATATGAAGACAGGAACTTACCACGTGTATTTTTAAAAGTAAAAATGATGAGAAAGCAACTGCCACACAGTTCGAGCATCAATAATCATGTTCACTATGTTGCTGTACATCAGATAATTCTGAACGCTTAGCAACTTAATGCTGCTGTCTGCTTTTGTTTGAGTGACATATCTGCCAGACAATAGGGCTGAGTGCATTTTGATTGGAGCACATTGTTCAGCTCTGACTCAGGCTGTCACCGTCCAGCTACAGCTGGAGAAGAGATCCAGCTTGACAGACTAAGAGACAGAAGTTCACACTTGCAGAAATGATTTATTCAAAACCTAGTGTGTAAGCAGCTTTCAAAACAATGATGTATTGTATCACTATCACACATTTTATCACACACTTTTGTTCACACCATAGATTTGTGACTCTTCAAATTCCATAATTGCAACTGTGTTTCTGTGTGTGTGTGTGTGTGTCCAACTCCCTCTATGGTTTGAACCCCTGGCCCACATCCAATGGGACCATAAAGCTATCTTTGGTGGTGCCCAACAGTTTTGTCTGACATGTGTTGGTCAGGGTCTGTCCTTCTGTTGCACCGCTTGGATCAAAGGGGGAAGCTACTCCACCCATCTGTGTCACATTTAATTTATCGCAGGCACGACAGGCCTTGCTTGCCTTGATGGCGAGGGCGTGACACAGATACACGTGTCTGCCCACACGCGAACACACACACACACACACACACACACACACACACACACACACACACACACACACACACACACACACACATCAGAGAGAAAGAAGGACATGTACTATGGCAGAAGATGATAGAAAATTAAATTGATGATTTACGAAGAGAAGAAGCAGGCATCAACATAGAGCTGCAACAACCAAAGGTGAAAGCATATGGCATTAGTGCCCTTCCACTCCTTCCTCCAGTGCTCTAATTCTTTCTCTCTCAGCTAAAGATGAGAGCCCTCCTTGGTCTTGCTTTGATGACCAGGTGCTGGGCAGGTGGTGTGGAGTGACAGGAGGTAGCTCTGCATGTCTGTGCATGCATGTGTGTGTGTTTGTTTGTGTGATTGTATGTGTGTGTGTGTGTGTGTGTTGGTACGATAGAGGAAAATCCATCCCCACAGTAATGAGAGAGGTGCCAACTGCTCTTCCATCTGGCATTGAGAAAACTTTCTCTTTCTCTCTTCCCTCCTTCCTTTCTCACCCCCTACACTTCTCATCATCTGTTCATTTGCTTCTACTTCAGTATCATCCGTTTTGACATTTTCAGATGATGTAAACACTCAACTACCCACACGCACTTCATCCTAGCCCAACACATTAGACCTGAGAAATTCAAGCTACACCTCCCACTGAATTTCAAATTGGTACACCGGCTACTTACAAATGGAGCCAATTGGCAAAAACATCTGGTTACGAAATATCTGTGGCTTAAATGTACTGTACTGTTGTTGTGCTAGGGAACTTGCTTTTCATGCCTTTGTAATGAATATTCCTTCAAGTATAATTCAAGTATATCTGCCTAGCTTTTTTTGTGAGCAACCTTTCCTATCCACATAACCAAACAAAATTAAAACTTTCTCTGGTAAGGCAAACTTACTCACAACCTAATAGCTCTATAGCGAGTCCAAATGCAATGGCATTATGCCATTTAAATGCATTACAGAATAATGCTTATGGTAATGTGAACACTTTAATTATGCATTTCCAGTAGAAATATCCATACTAACATAAAAATACAAGTTCAGTGTGATTATAGAAATAATGCCAGTAAATAAGGATACTAAAGGTTAATGGATTATTCAGTAGCAAACCAAAACTACTACTAAGCAGTATGAATGCTTTCTCTCTCAGAACATTGACTCTCTACAGCCAACTGAAGGATGGTTCATCTGCAGCAACTAATTTGACAAAAGCACTGCACTGAAGCAAAGCATAATTATGCATGCTGATGCACTGGGATTGCAGTACATTTGTTGAGATCTTGCACAAACAAAACCAAGCGGCCACACAATAAATGCACAAACTTTGTGCTAAATCAGTCTTGTTGGTTAGAATTTAGGATTCTGCCAGTTTACAAAATACACAACCATACTGAGTGTAGGCGTCACACAATTCCATGAATGAACACATTAGGACCACATCCAAACTTGTCAGGCAAAAGAAGCTGCAATTTTAGCTGCAATTTGATGCAGTGCAGCAGAAATATGTAGTTGGTTTGGTTATATATCATATTGGTGAGTTAAGAAACGAGTTATCTTTATAACGTTTCCTGGAAAGTCATGTAAACAGTATATTATGTTATATCAGGTTTGCTTGAATACGTCATTGTTCTTGTGCACATAACCCAGCACTTCACATTGGTCATAAATCAAGGACAACAGTGTATCTTCAGAAAATGACTCAAAGGACAGGAGTCGTTTACCTACAGTAGTGAATACATACCATTCACGCAGACACTATTTACTCTTGACATACCCGCACTTTTGCTGTATCTCTCGCTCACACATACACACTTGCAGGTGGGCAGACAGACCTCTTGCTGTATCTTTCTCTGTCATACACACACACACACACACTTGCAGGTGGGCAGACAGACATGCTTGCATACAACACACATTAATTTACTTTCCAGCTTCA
Source organism: Macquaria australasica (assembly GCA_005408345.1). NCBI lineage: Eukaryota > Metazoa > Chordata > Actinopteri > Centrarchiformes > Percichthyidae > Macquaria > Macquaria australasica. The sequence continues at coordinate 1,232,562 of SEMN01000001.1, read as the reverse complement.
TCCCAGGCGTTTTGAGTGACAGGGGCCGCCAGGGGAGATGGGTAATGATGAGGCAGCTGGCAAATGGGCTGATGGGTAATGAGGGACCCGGTGCTGGCAGAAGATGGTTAGATGCTGAATTAAACAGCGTCTACTGTGTGCTAACCATGCTATATACATTCAATATGCTATTCTCCAAATGTGACAATGTCAATATAGTGAAACCTGGAACATCAAACAAACTTAATCTGTCACTTGTCATATTGTTTTATTATATTTTACACTGCTCGATTCTTTGCAGCATATTCCGCTAGGGTTATGGCAATCACTTCTAATTCAAAGCTAGATCAGTACAATAAGCTCCAATACTTATGATTGTGCAGATGACTTAGAAAACTCACAGCTGAGGTGATGCAAATTGTACTCACAGAACATGTGAGAATGGATACCTGGTTTTCCCCTCCCTATTTTTTACACAGTCAATCCCACAAACTGAGTGTTTTTAAGCCACTGTCCATGATTAGTGTACACAGTGCCTTTTCTGTTTACTCTACAATAAGTCAACTCTACTTCTGCAGTGTGAATGCAGCACTTGTTCAACATAGTCATTGCAGATGAACACACGCACACAATTTTCATTTTTTCATTCTGACAAATCCAGCATGACCCTCCGTTTCACCATCTGTTCCTTTATCTTTCTTTCTATCACACATATCTAACACGTTTAGCAGATACACCCACTGTCAATATCAACAACTAACAATATATATATATATATATTTCTTTTTACATTTTTTTCATGCTCCTGAATACCATCAATTTAGGCTACCAACAATGGCTCGTTCTTCCTAAAGAAAGAAATTCTTTATCTTTCTTTGAGCAAGAAAATACAGAAAACTAATTTTATCTGCCAAAATCATTTTGAACAAGAAGACAGTGCTGGATTCTTTCAAATAGCTGTCATGGCTTTAAAACTTTAATGTCTACAAAAATATGTTGTTCTATAGCGCCTTTGTATGTTATAGCACCTTTTTACATGTACACCTTCAGTGGTGGGACAGGTGTTTGCAGCGGTGGCAGAATATCCCTACACAGAGCCTTTTAAGCTTAAACATCTCTCTTGGGTATGGGGTATTCTCTTTTAGCTGACTGCTACTGTAGATGCTCAGTATCCTCCATGGGACACAGGGATACAGAGAAGTCAAGTACAGAAAACATTACCATTTGGCAGTGTATGCACTGGGATTTTTGGCCTACACGAGGGCAGTACATATCATATATGAGAAGACAGTGGATATTAACATTATTGACTGTGGGCCTACTGTATACTGTACAGTATGGCAAATGGTTCTACATGACTCATGCTATGTGAGCATGCCTGTGTGTGAGAATGCATACTGTATGTGTGTGCATGCATGTATGTGTGTGCTCAAATGAACACAATACTGCACAATCTCTCCTAAGCTCACACTGTCATGCTGATCTAGGGTCAGCACAAGTTGAAGTTAATGAAGATCACAAAAGCTTACACTAGAATTTAAAAAAAAAAGTTTTTGTATTAGTCACATTGTTATTACAGAGTGTATTTCATAAACTCTATAAGACATTTGTTAGATAATCTGATAAATCCATTGTACATATAATGATTTGAATCCATGCCTATATCGGTTGGATAAGTGCAGGACGGGTAACGGCTACAAAGCAGATTTACTGCTTAGTTCTTCACACACTGGTTCCATCCAACACTAAAGCAAGCCAGTTAAACTGCCAGCACAGGACTAATATTAGACCTTTTCATTGGACTGAATTTTATTGTGGAGGATGGTAAGATCTTATGAGGTACCACAAGGTGTATTTCTCCAGGCCTTGAGTAGTTAAAGAGATAAAGGGGTGGTGGCTGTTCTTGCCTTAGGTGCTTAGAGACAGTGGCAGACATTGTCCATTTGGGAGGCCATTAGAAAGATGTAGCACCGAGCTTTCTGCTGACAATAGCAGGGACCTTATATGTTCTCTGTTTATTATTGGCCATTACAGATATTTACTGCGGCCACCATCAGTGGCTTGACCCCTGAAAGCTTCCCACTAACCTCTAACTCCTAACTAACTAAGGCCCTGTCTCCAAAGAACACCTCCATTTTAAGATATCACTGTTAAACAGATGCTCGGGTTGCTGCAGCACGGGGCTTCTGCTTTTCATTTGAGACTAGTCGCACAGCACTGGAAGAATGACACTTTTTGCTTAAAGGTCTACAGTTTTAATTGCTTGTGCTTGACACTCTGAGCATACTCACAGGCTTAGTTTTCAGCGCTATCAGAAACATTCAACAGCGTTGTTTCCTTGCTCACTTTCATGCCTGTGGGTTTAACCTATTGGCACTTGCACACAGCTTAAATAGCTTAAATAGGCTAGATATAATGAGCAAACAGATTTGTGTTGATTTATATTCATAACTATTGAGTTAAATGTGAATGTAGTCCTGATTCTCTGTTATGTGTTAGAAAAAAAAAAAAAAACACTTTCAAATTTTGGCACATTTAATTAAAATATTATGGCATTTAGTTTTGTTTGTTTCTTTGTGTGTGTGTGCTCCTCAAAAACCAGATGGTAAATATCAATGGATTTATTGTGACGGATAATATATTTGACAAAACCTCTCATCTCAAATTCATATAATAATTCGTGATTTTGAATTTGCAAATGTATCAGTGACCCACTGTAGTTCATTATTTAAATGCTTATAAAGGAGGGGATTAAAGGGACACTATCTGCTAATAGGTCAGTTCAGGACAGTTTAACTCAACTGACAAAATGCTAAACATACACAATGCTCTGGGGAAAAGTCAGGTAAATCTTACTATACTATATAGCTTGGTCTGTCCAAAGCTCTGTCCATAACAGGGTCAACAGGTAATGCCAAAGTTTGGCAGCTCATTATTCTGCTCCTGAAATAAGATTTTGTATATGTTGAATGTCAGTATCGCACCATTCAGTAATGTGCTGCTTGGCTCTGGAGTATGCATTAAATTACATCTTGAGTGTATGGCAATCCAGCTGAGGGGAAATGAGGGATTAATGACAACAGAGATGTAGTTTTTAGAGCGAATTTCTTTTTACCTATACGACCTCCCATTTCAATTCTGTTGGTGATTCTTATTATTATTCCTACTATAATGTAGTGAAAAAAAAAAGGCAAGACTGCACAGACTGATTGACCCCTCTAAATCTTATAAGACATATTCAGTTACTGAATAGGATGAAGCAGAGAGTGATAGGGCAGATACCGTAACTACATATAAATATCACAATGGATGCCAAAAACTTCGGGATTGAAAGTGAAAAAGGACTTCTTCATCAAGAATCCAATTTCTTTGATATTTAGTGAGAAAAATATAATTTTGGCCTCAATTTTCACTTCTGCGAACTGAAAATTATTTTAGCAGCATCACTAATGTCTAGTTACCTGTCAGACAAAAATGCTTTGATCAAGTGGGGGACAAATGGATGTGTTCAAGGGTGTGTGGAGTGGAACCAAGTCAGATAACAGACCTTTGTCAGAGTACAGGAAATTGTGCGCTTACCTGTTGATGAAACAACAGCGGTCAGGTAACAGTCAGGCCAGCAGGGAGAGGAAATGAAAGAGAAAATGAGAGAAAGAGAAGAAATGAGTATGGATTATTGTTAACAAAACAAGTAGTAGCATTGAAATGGTATGTTATGCAAAATTAAAAGACCATTGCAACAGGGCAACAAAGTTTACCACAATTCATACATTTTTGTTATGATGCTATTTTTAAAGAGGACAAGGTTATCTCTGCTTTCACGTGGCAATGCTGGTTAAGGTGTGTGTGTGTGTGTGTGTTCCTTGGCTCTGCAACGAATTAGTCATCAAGGTAACAACGGATATACCTATGCCTGCACTCAGTGAGGGCCCTGGCTTTTTAGGGGCAAGCCTGGTGCGTATGTGTGTGTAGAAGAACTAGAAGCATATGCAGTATAGAAACGCTACCCGTCTCACATTATAGCGACATTAAGTGAAGCTCAGGACTGGAGCCCGTTGGGAAGAAAGAAAGAGGAAGAAAAAAAAACACACATCACAATTCCCAGGGCACCAAGGGGAAAAGCTTAAATGCTGGGACACCACACTGCAGTGACTCCCCAGCCTTGATTGCTTGTTTTAACTGACTGGAGTGTGTCATAAGCTGGCAACAGCTGTTGTGTTTAAGTCCATTAGTTTTTGGGGAATATTACGTTTTAAATGAATTATGTTGTGTAAATGACTCGCTGATCTCCCCCGGATTCATGAGGAGAGGGAAGATAATCCACTCCGCCTCTCCCTTTCTTCGCTCTCTCTCTCCCTTTGTTTACACTAAGCTGTGCCCCCAGAGGAAGGATAAGAGGGTTTAGTGAGGGGTTGCTGTGTGTGATGTCACATTCACATGCACGGGCACAGTGAATGCGTGGATACACACACGCATGCACATTCATTGAAGAGAATGAATGATTATGTTAGTATAATTAAAGAATAAAGGAAACAAATGAGTTTTCTGAAAATGTGTTTTTTTTCAGGCAGTTTCACTACAGGTGAAGCCAATTAACAAACAAATATTCATGTATACATCTTGTTAACAACAAAAATTCCTACTACCAAGTAATTCTGTCTGTGCTGATTACTCCAAAGGACTGCCATCAACAACCTCCTTGGCACAGCACCTCAACTCTATTTCCTCTGGTGAGAAATAGTCCCACTTAACAGATAATGTCATTTCCGTGTCTCTCACGGGACAACTAAAAGGCTGAGCAGTCACAGCCAATTTCATGATGGGATGACAATGTTGCTTTTTACAGTAAGATCGCCGTGTGTGGCTTTTAAACCAGCATTACCAGTGTCGAGGTGTAAGGTGGTATGTTTGTGTGGTAAAGTCTGGTCAGACTGCAGCAGATGCATGTGGCAGGTACAGTCAGTCAATGCACAGGTTGTCATGATCAGCTGACAGGAACCAAGGACCGACTGACTATCGACAAGGCTGGACTAATCAAAGGAAGCCGGACATTACCTCCAAAACAGCAGAAGTTAACAGGACCAGTGAACACAAAACTTTTGATTGGAACCTTTCCTAGCAGTGTGTACTTATACTGCCACATGCCTGTCTCTCTGTTTGTCTGCTTCCTCAGTGGGGAAGAAGAGCTGACACACAGAGACATCACCCAAAGGAGCAAACAATCAAAAAACAAACAAACCCCCAGCTCTCATTAGGGACTCTCTCCAGGGCATGTCTTTGAACTTGAGGCTTGTTTAATAGCTGTCAAAACTTGTAAATCAGCATTTAACATTAAAAAATAGTCTCTTGCACTATGTCTTACCTCACCCTGGACCATAGTCTCCCGTTAAAAGCCAGAGAAAAATTACATTTGGACTCACACACCCCTTTGTGGTAAATGGTATAAAATAAAGAAAAGCAGAAAATCCTCACATTTGAAACTGCCATTTTCACCTATAAACGACTTAAATAATCAATCAATTATGAACATGCTGTCTATTTATTTTTTGTTGATTGACTCATTGATTCACTGACTAATTGTTTCAGCACTCCAAGCAACTACAATAGTAGCTGATGATTTTAATCTGATGATTAGCTGATGATTTGAATGATATAACAGGTTTTGTGCAGAAAGTGCAACATTTGGCCAAATTTTTCTATTTAGTTGCTAAAGAAAACCTAAACCTAAAACTGCTGGTTTAAAACTGCAACATTGGTCTCAAATTGTGGTGGCGCCTGCAGCTCATTAATATTGGAAAGGGTTGGTACTTATGCTTTGAAATAGGGTATTAAATCTAAGTGAAAATATGGCATTCATTAAATAATGACTCCCGTATTGATGTTTTGAAACATCTGTTGTGTTTGCTCATCAGGCCTAAAGAGGAAGTTTGGTATTGAATGTAATCAATAGCTTTCTAATTAGAAATCAACCAAGGGACAGCTGTTAGTCACTTAAAAGGCAAATACAATATAACCCCCAGATGCTTTACTGCGTGTTTGTGTGAGCATCTGTGCGTGCATTGTTGGCAATGCAATTTTTATGTTTTGTTTGTTGGTGTGTGTTGTTTTGATTTCCCCCCCAAGTAATTTTGCCAATGCCTAAACTGCAGGTAGAACTTATCTCCGGTAATAAACAGGCTGCACAATTCAGAGGCAAGCACTGTCGCAGGTCTTTGTTTTTGTGAAGTTTTGTTGTTCAGCAGTTGAGAAAATAAAAATGTTGGAACTAAGGTCAACACTGCCACAAATTGTTTTTCTGCTCACTTGCACGGCAGGTTCAGTGCAGTCAGTTATGCCGTGACCGCGTACTCATGAGCAAGAAAGAACATTTCTTTACATAATTACATGTGCTTTGTATTGATCTGAATCACTGAGTCACTTCCAAGCGATGAATTACAATCATGCACAGAACACTTTAGAACACGTTGCCATCCAAGACTAAAGGTTTGCAAGTGCGGGACTGAGTCTGATTCACTTAGGGGTAATATTCAAGGTCTCAAAGAAGAAAAGAAATGATTGATCCACTGCTAAGTGTGAAAATGAGTAAAGCAGAGATGCAAATGGTAACTGTCTTTTGGATTATATGACTCATCATTTTGTTTTGTTTCCTGATTCAGAATCTAACTGCCTCTCCGCACACAATTGCTAAATATTATATTGGCCAATAATTTAGAATTTGGCTGATTATTTGTTGATCTTCTTCAGGCATCACTCTACCACATCAAAAACAATTTGCCAGATTACCCAGTGCCTTTGCTAGGTATTGTTTTTAAAAGTGTAACAGAGGTAATGACAGCTAAGGAAATAAAAACATATTCCAAATTATCATGTCCAGATGCTTCTGCTCAACTAAATTATCCATTTTATATCGTGATAAAGAGTAACTACACCCAAAAAAATAATGAACTTCTATAAACTGATTATTTTGAATAATAACAGTAACTTTAATTTCTCTATTCAACTGGTTGGGAATCAGCCAGTAATAATAAATAATACTGTGGCAGGGCTGCATGTGTCTGAAACCATTGTGAATGTAGAGTGGCAGGAGCTGCACATTACATTATCTACACAAATCAAGCAATCAATCTTCTGTCTTCACATAACAAGAGCACAGCAAGTCATGAAGGCAATCTCTTACTGTGATGAAGACTGATTTCTTATATCTGAATAAAATGCTACATCAATGTGTGGGATGCTGTATCAGTAGACAAAATGTGTACTGAGAAAGATTTCATGGGCACTTTTTTCATTCTTGGACTCGAGTTTGGTGTACAGATGGCCTGCCTGTCGGATTTCTCATTCATACTTGCAGTGACTTTCAAGAGATCGAATCTGCCAAAATCTAAGCCGACGTAAAGAGAATCAATTAAATTGAAGATTTGTTGTTCTACATTTAGAATGTGCTGAGACAAATGGCGTGTTATATATTCCAGTTTTCTCAAAGGAAGTCTGTATGGAATACCCAGTTCAAACTGACAAATACACATTGCAGTTTTTGAGATCTTAAATATGACAAAATCTGTTTAAATTGGCAGCGCTTTCCTTTTGTTCAGCCTGTGGCTGTATCCGTTGATTCACCTCAGATAACTACTCCTAATGGTTAATGGCTTGAATGAGTCCATTAATCCTCTGATTCATGTCCTTCTGTCTGGCAGCATCAAATCTAGCATCATTACCTCCCATTACAGCCATTGCTGACATTAGTAGCTGGTATACAGCAGCTATCTAATCACATTAAGAGTTTATGTAATTACAATCCTAAAAGACTTGATCTGATAGAGGCATGGGGAAACATGATTTGCAGTGATGAAGAATGCATACTGAAACTTTCAGTGTCATTCATAGAACACATTGGAAGTTCAAGGTTCAGGGTTCAAGGTACATTTAATTGTCATTCTACAACACAGGGCTGCACAATGAAATGAAAGAATATATATAGAAAAAAAGTAATATATACAGTTACTTATATACTGTACATATATTACACAAAGGTAGTGGTATGGTGGTATGCAAAACCAGCATATAACATAAAGTTCCATGTCAAGAAATGATATTTGTAAATATTTAAAGGTTGGTGCTTTGGGGACATAGTATATTATATTATAGGACTTTCCATCTTGCTATATGCTGTTGCCTTGGGTTGTATTGCCCACTAGACTCGTTCTCCTTTCTCCTTTCTTTCTGATTTCATTACCCTGTTATTAGTGTTTGTCGTCTACTTTTACTTAACATAAGATATAATATGAAAGCCACACAAACACATAACATTAATCTAACATATTCATCTTATACCCTTTATTTTTGGTATAGGTTACGCTGAAACAGCTGGTGTTGTGGGACAGAGAAGGGTTACACCTAATGTCGAAATAATAATTGATTAGTCAAGTTAACTGCCGACTATTTTGAAACTTGAGTAATGATCTATTTACTGGTTTGCTGGTTCAACAAATGTGAGAACTCTGCCCCTTTATCTGTAGTTAAAGCTTAACTTCTTACCAGATGGAAACAGTCGAAGGCTCTGGAACAATGGTTAATCCTGGACATAAACAGCCAGTAAATGTGTGTTCGTTTGGCCATTTGCTTTGGACTGCTTCTTTCACTTTGACCAGTGAAGAAGAACCTGTAAGGAGTGGTACATTGCATGCACATGAGAGTGCACATGAGCACACACAGACCTGCCTGTAGGCTGGAAGTAGTTATGCTGTGGTGTCGATTTTTCCAGTGTATGGCTTGTGTTTATCTCAGCAGGTACATGGCATTCAGGTGCATTTTCTCCTGAGGATAAAACTGAACTGACATGCGCATTCACGCATGGAACATATGCACCCACATACAGATACAAGCACATTTACTTAGTCTTCTTTCTTCCTTTTCATATCCATTGTATCTGCACAGAATCCTGACTGACAACTTAAAAATACCTACATAACGCAGAGTGAGGAAATGTTTTACCATACCCATTTGCGCTACACAAATGCCAATCAAAATAATGGAGGCATTTGATTTAAGGTTTGTTATAGGTGCTAGTTTCCTTTGTGATTCCAAGCTGAAAAGTAGTAATTAGTGTCTGTGGTGCTGTCATGGTACACAGGAAGGGGTTGGCAAAATTACATATTTAGACACAGCAGGGAACCCTACCACGTTCCACTTTTTTCTTTTTCTCGAAGTAAATAACATTTGTTGACTTTGTTTGTGTGCATGGAGCAGGTATATTTTGATTTCAGACTGGCAGCCATTGATGTACCTACAGTACAATGCTATGTTGCCATGTTTGAGAAGTTTTGCTGGTTTTGAAAACTTTTAAATAGCAGTGAAAGGCCACAGTACAGTGTCCCACATTGAAATACCATGGGAATCAATCATTATTAGTTAAAGTGCACACTTCAAAACACATTATGTAAACATCCAAACAAATGCATACAGAATTATGCAAATTTTCTGTAAATGCTCAATCCAACATTTTCTGGCGAGGGACAGAGTGATTTTGCAGGCCTGATTGGATGTTTTGGACATAAACAGTATACCTGATGCACAAGCATGGGTAATGATAGGAAAAAGAAACACTGTCCTGTCCTTTCTCATTCTCATCATTTACTTTATCTTTTCTTGTTTTCTCTTGCTCCTTTCTTATCAGGCCCAAAAGTGACCAGGAAAAGTTTTATACGGTTCAGAAGAATTAATGACAAACATTTGTAGGATCTATTTAAGATCTGTAAGAATTTGTATGTTCTATGGGGAAAAACAAAAAGTCTCATCGTCTACCTCCTACCCCAACAAGCACATTTTATGAACATGAAATACATGATCACACAAGCAAGCAACTAGAAGCGCCCTGTATTTACAGCATGAATAACAGCTTCCCCCCTTTTCTTTTGCATGTGTGAAAGAGAGCTGTGTTGTGCTTCGCTGCTACTGCAGCCTCCCAGGCATGTGGTAGTGTTGATGTGACAATGGGTTTGAGATAGTGTGAGGCTGTGTGCAGCTTCTGGAAAGTGACTCAGCAAGGGCTTAATGAAGGAACAAAGAGGAGACCAACAGACATCTCACGCTGAAAAGCCACCATGGCCTGCATTCACCTCTGCTTTTGTGCACAGTTTATGTACGAATTATTGAGTGTGAGAGACAAAAAGGGAAAAAGAAACAGGGAGATAGAGCAGCCCTGCCTGCAGTCCATTATCAGTTTCCATTTCCTTCCCATCATTCTTGTCTTTTAGTACCATTTCTTCCAACTGGATTCTCTGTGGTGATGTGCTTTCACCCGTATCTTCACTGTTTCACCCCAGCCATAGTGCTTTTTCCTCTCCTTTTTCTGCATCCACAACCCCTCTAGCCCTCTACCCCCTACCTCAGACAAGACAAGCATCTCAGTGCCTTGTCTGTTCAATATTTCAACACTGGTGGGAGGATGTTTTATTTACCGTGCCTGGGACACCTGCAGTGACTCGCTCACAACAGAGAGGCACCGCACAATACAGTAGCTGGAAAGCGGAGGTCAAGGGGTTACAGCTGGGAGAAAAAGTAAGAAAAGACAACCGCTGGGGTGCCAGGGGTGCTGTGGGTACAGTATGTGTGTGTGTGTGTGCATGAGTCACAGTGGTCATACAGAGAGGTCAAAGCAAAACAACACCACAATTAGCTGAACAGGAAAGGCTCTTACAATCACATGGGATATGAAAGGCAGACTACTGATGTGTGTGTGTGCGAGCTTAGAAATGCAACCTCACTCCCACCCCAAACAGAAAAATCAGAAGCTTGCAATAGCATCAATTCCCACTGTGTTATTCTCCCATCTCCTATCTCTAAAAAATAAAAAATGTAGCCACAGTGTGGAGGAAAACAGTATCTGTTCATTAGGTGAACACACACGTGGCGCAGCAGTGTATGGCAGTTGGAGATTATCAGTGGAAGTGTTTAGGGTCAGTCAGACACAGACATTTCCAGTAATTGGCAGCATTTACAGTAAATGGCACCTTTCTGACAAAGGAAGATTGACTTTGTTCTGTTCTGTGAAATCACCACGTTTGTTACTATAGTTACCGCAGCACAGTGAACACTAGTCTGTGAAAAGTGGCTGATTTGCACTTCGCAGACACTGACACAGACACAAAGTTTATCAAAACAATACAGGAGGCAACAAATCAAATGTGATAGATGACCTTCTCATTATGTGCGTGAAGGTTGAAATAGAAGTTGGAGGGCTGGAGGAGTGAAACTTTTGTAACCGACTCAACAGATTACTTTGAAAAGGAAAGGAGAGGACGGACGGCAGGTGGAGGGATGAATATACACAGCAGGAGAGACAGATAGAGAATGGATGACTCCACCTTCTGGGGGATCATCTACTGTATAAGTGGTCTTTCATTCAGACACCTCATTATGATAGTGTTACTTTCAGGCTGTGTTGGTGTTAAATCCCTAATCTAAGAGTCTGTAATCCAAATGTAAACAAAAGAGTAAACCCACCGTTAATGGCACACGATCGAAACCTGCTTTCACTCAAATTGACTGACAGGTTTTATATTAAACAGACAAACACAAGCAACTAATTCTGAGCTATTGATGATTTGTTTACATTAATGTTTGTGAACACGGAGCAAAACAAAGCTTGTATCAGCTGAGAAAAACACATACTGTTGGTTTTTATTATACCTGTCTAAGAAAACCCTTGGACGTAATGATTTTATGATTCGACATGGGCAATAATAAAGGCATAATGTATGTGGCAAGTTTATTTTAGCCTTACTTCATAACTGAAATACCTGGAATCCGTTTTCTTTTTTTCCCCGTTTATTTCTGCACCATGTCATTTGAACTTATTTCAGATTCAAACAGTTTGTGTCCTGCAAATAAATAAGAAACCAAACAACCTCACCATCCAGTATTTGAAAGAGAAAACCAAAGTTCACATCACTTTATGCCATTGCTGCTGGGGAGTCTCAAATGCTTGCCCTCATGTATCAGGCCATTATTGAAAAGAACACAAAATCAACTGTTATATGGGGGAAAACAGCAAAACTTTTTGGTCTTCACAGTATTCAGTGTAAAGACCAGCTTACATGAATCCCTTAGTGGCAGTAATGCAGTTTTGCATAAAGAGCCTATGCATTTTTAAGGTTTAAACTAGGCAATGTATTCAATGCTTTTACACAAATTCACAATAGTTATAAAAAATGCATATTGTGCATTACTCTCCATGGGGAAGAAAAGTAAACAAAACATTGTGATTTGTCACACAGCATGATAAGAATCATTAATGTTTCCATTTTCAAAAGCAATTGAAATGCATACAATTCAAATTCCTTGAAATAAATATATCGCTGCAGATGAAAGACTGGCGTTACATATGGAATGATTGAACTTAACAATCTGCATGAGTGCACACCTGTTTTAGGATCAGAAATGAATTTGCATTCGTTTGATGAACAAGGTTTATGTACATTTGTCACACAATTGTTTTGAATTCTTTACAATCAGTTGTTTCTCTTATTGTTTCTCTGTCTCACACTGAACCGAAAGGCTGAAAATGTGCAGAAACCACATGAAACTAAACAGTATTGCCGCTTACAATGATCTTTTCATACCTGTTACCTCTAGATGCACTGGGAAATTATGGGAAATCAAAGCTTTATCATGGGTCGATCAGGGCAAGGCCCCTCAGATCTGGACGTGGTAGGTCACCTGGCACACGCAGGGAGAAATCATCATTTAGTGCTTAGAGCCCAACAAGAAAATACTTTTCATGGTCACGTCTGGGTATCAAGGCCCCTGTGCTCTTCCCCTGCCCAGACACACTCAAGCTAATTACGGAGCCTATTGAACTGAACGAGAGGGAAGAACAAAACCTGTCTCGTCTGGCTAAAGACATTTATAAGCCACCAACGCTTAACACACCGACGATAATATGTGGGACAAAATTACAAAGCAAGTATGTAGCTCCGCACTGATTAGAAAAGTTTGCAAAGTTCAGAGTACTTCAGAGGGACCCACAATGTTTTTCACATTTGTTGGAGAGTCACTAAAGTGATCCATTAATCAAGAAATCAACTAATGTTATTCAAAGTACGTATGTTTGCACTTCGTTATGATCTTGGGGTCGCAGCGGGGGTGGGGTATAAATGGAGTGAGTGAAACTGTGCAAGTTTCAAAAAGTCTACCTGTTGATACTAACGTGCTGTAATGGTGCAGTGGTATATAAGTAACAGAGCTGTTTCACTGCTGTAATACTGAATTCATGCACTGACATTGCGCTGCATTTGGGAATTTAGCGAGCTACAGTTCTTCCTGGCATGTGGACATTTATTACACTAACCAAACCTAACTTTTACATTACTAGCTGAGATAAAAGTTCCTACTGTGCTAGAAATACTTTGCTGTACCTGTGTGTAGCTAATGTTAATGAATCTCATGATATCTGCAGATACTTCACAGTAAAAGCCTTCCATGCAAGGGAAAGGATTATGGATCATGAACGACTGGACCCCTTTTAATGTAAAACAGCTAGAGGAAGTGTTGAGTTTGCATTAAATGCAAACTGCAGCAACAGTACATTAACACAGCAAAGGGTGGCACAGCATAAAACAAGGGGGCTTGTAACTAAGCTATGATAACACTCATTCATAATACTGGGAAAATTACAAATAAAGGAATTTATTGTTTATTTTAATAGCCTATTTTAATTAAAGCCTGGTTTTCTCCTCAGTTTAGGTAAATAACAGTCACGACCACTTAGTGGGAATTTACATTATTATGATGCTTATCACAAGCATACAGAATCACAGAGTGATCAGTGGCTTTGCATCCTCTCCTCTTAAATGACCTCTTTTATGGAGCTGATAAACAGTGAGTCCAGCTCCAACGTGCAACGAGAAGCAAAGTGGAACAAAGGCTGCTAATGAGATCAAAGTGGAGAGCTGTTTCCTCGCAGCTTGATTCATTCATGACACCCAACAGCCTATGTGTGATATCATTTCAAAGAGCTACCCACATGTCACAAATTAGCTAGTGACATGCCTCAAATTAGCCTTTGTTCTGCATTGAACCACACTGACTCTGAGTAATTGGGAGACTATGATGCAGGACGAGGGAAGTGATGAGTGTGAAGTTAATACTGTGCGTGTGAGACAGAGACAAAGAGAGAGAGGGAATTCACATTCTTGGTCTTAATCACCATGTAAAAAAGCATTCAAAGTTTCACAGAGACAAGATTTAGTGTAATTCACACTTTACGTAAAATAAAGGAGGGAAAAGGGCAGAGTGTGAAGCAATGGGTAAAATTATTAAACGTTATGCTCACATATAAGAACTGATAGATCATACAGTAGAAAGTGTGACTAAAAGCTATTTCTAAATGCTTGTATTATAAATATGGGGATGAGCCAAATGAAAAAGATCAAGTTTTTGTGGCCCTGATACCGATCCTTAGGAAGAGCTCGGTACATCCCTAGTTAAAATACATACATGCTTCAACATTACTGCGGACTTCACTGACACTCCTTTCAGTGTATGTACTTATTCCAGAAATCAAAGCGCCATCTTTATTCTTCTCTGTTGTCTTTTGTTAGTATGTGCTCCCACTTGCATTCTCTTCAGTAAGGCTGCTTCTCTGTCGTGTTCCTGCTGCAAAGACGACATTGAAAGCAAAGCACATCTTGAGGTATTCTACTTTAAAAGGAGTTTGTGCACCATCACGTAAAAACACAGCAAGGGCCAACTCTCTCTTCCAAAAATGGAAGCAGCAGACAAAAACGACATGCGCATTCAAATATGCAAGCAGGATGCCAATGATGCAGCAAAAATGCATTTTTCTGCAAGTACAGAAAACAAATAAAAGACAGTTGACTACTCTAGGAGGGGGTATGTTAGATTGAACCTGTCTTAAATATACAAAAACAAGATTCACTGGTCTCTTGTTTAGGGTTAAAAATGTTGCACCGCACATTCAACAGGCATCAGTGAGCAGTGGAGGATTTCCCTGTTTTGACCTCTGCTGATGCCATAATGTCATGTCCTCCAGGTTGTTAATGGGACTAAGCTGTCTGAGAACTGCCAAGATAAAGATGTTTGCCGACAAGGGATGTGGCAGTTCCCCCCGCCTCTGTTTAGTAAGCGTTGCTCCAGTTTGACGCATGCAATCTCCTCAATGTTTCTTCCAAACTATTATGTGTACCTTAAGTCATAGCTTTGTTTGTAGTCCTGTGGGTGTGTAAACTACTGAGTCTTGACCCACTCTTCTATGCTGCATGATGCATTTGGGAGCTGTTTACTGACACTGATGTACAAGGTGCACTCCTCACTAAAAGACAGAGTCACTCCATTTATGCTTTGGTATGAGGTCGTTTGGTTAAACCAGGTATCGTCTCAGCATGCCCTTATATCACATCAAAAAGAGAGGAGATGTGAAACAACAAAGTGACCTTTCTGAACTCTGCAGTCACTCTAAAAGAACCTGGCATTAAGCTGTAGAGGAAACCTAGAAATACAAACTAGTGCAACCTTTTTGGCTTGCACCATCCACTGGAACAAATACTGAGAGTAATCCGGACCTATCCCACACCACCGAGTGTACAACGTGTCTACATAAAGGGTCTAACAACAGGGAACACAGACACATCAAACAGGCTTTGGAATCCTGTTGATACCCTGACTGGGCTTTTATCAAAAGAACAACAATACCCAAAACGAACAGCAGACCAACTGGGAAAATGGATCACAACATGAGACGGGGGCTATTTTGTTATCCTGTATAGCAGGGAAGTTACGGTTGACCATTGTCATTGATGGTACCCCGCTGTAGAAAACATTAATGGATAAACATGTTTACTGCTTTCTGCAGTAATGTAAATAAGAAGCAATTTAATAGTTGTTAGTTTTAATATACCAAATATACTGTAGCCATTTAAGGAGGCTTTTTTGTTCATCAAAGACACTAAACAGCCCCTTAAATGCATGTACAGCATAGAAAAGTGAATGGCTCAGGTAAACACTAAGCAGCATCTGCAGCACTAAAAACACTTTTGAGGATTATAATATACATGTTAGACAGAAATGATGGATGCTTTGAAATACAGCACGTCAAACTCTAAGAGCTCTCACCAAAAAAAGAGAGGGGAAATTATGCATCCGCTGAATACAACATATTCATAAACTTTTTATCTCAGTAATGGTGCTTTATGATTGTGAACCCAACACATAATAAAAGAGTAATGTACTTACATTATCTAACCAACAACAGTAAACATCAGTTTTTAGTTTCAAACCCTTTAAAATGAAAGTGCAAGGGTCTTCCATAGACTTGCCACTTTGTTCTGTTTCAACATACTGGAATACATTTTTCATTGAGGTGGCAGAGGTGGAAATGTTCTCTACTGAAAGCCACTGTAGGCTATCATGAAATAATTCAATGCTGCCATTAAGATCTCTTGGTGTTCTTCTACTGGAGAAAATGTGGTTTCCTGCTATTACTGCACAATCACCTTGATTGTTGCTCTGACCATCCACAGTGAATGCAACAAAGTCAGGTAAAATCTAAAGCCGCTAGCAATAGGATTTCTGAGAAACATAAGAAATCTCTGTGGCATTAATACTTGGAAGAAACATAGGTCATTCTAAACTTGATGAAATGATGCAGAGTCAAAGATTAAATCCAGCTGAAAACTTAACATGAAATGTCTGTTTGACATTAAAGTGAGACTATGTAACTTTTTGGAAGAAGAAATAACACAATCTTCAAAGCTGAATTCATAAGCAATAAAAGAAACGCTTGGTAAATTCACTACAGTCAGCAAATATTAGCTATATATTTTTTGACTTCTTGTGCTACCACTTGTGCTACTTTCACACTACATTTTAGCATTTCGCATTGTCCTGTAATTGCAGCAGCTGCCATTCTGCAAAAGTTACAGACAGTCACTTAAAGCAAAGGACTGCACAGGCTAATCCCCTATTCAGTTGTTGGCTGTTAAATGCACTTATCAGTTTACAACATCCATTCAAATGAACCATGACATTTACTTCATTTAAGTTGATGAGGTTTTGTGATTTCTAACTTTCAGTTCAATTCCTAAAGTTATATCAAATGAAATTCAAACAAAAACACGATTGTCTGCCTATTCCTCTGTTCACTGTCAGCAACATATTGGCGCTCTTGTGCTGCACTTGCTAACTTGAACTGAGCTATTGAGAGGAAATTTCCAACTAAATGCGCACTCATTCATTCGTGACTGCATTTCATTGCTACGACAGAGGTGGAGTGAGCTGGGGTCACTGGTTTTGAGAGGGATTTCAGCAGGGCTGCAGGCTGGAGAGGGATGCTGTGAGAGGACTGATGGGGGCACAGAGCCCCTAATGCACTTCCTTTTAAATATGAAGCTGCACATTAAGCTTTCATAGGCTTCCCACTGCTCCTCTTATCTGGAAAACTAGCGAGCCAAGCTGCACACACACACTTGGAGTAAAGACAAACACACTTACACACCCACATACACAATGGATGTAGGCACAAGGTACATTTTTGTGATTATTTTTAACAGTAAAAATGAACAGCCTAGACAGAGCATACTGGAAATAGCAAATATAAATTCTTTTAAGGCTTGTTTGTTTTCTTCAAAATCAAAATATGAATACGAAATAAGACAGCACTGTATCTGTATCTGTGCTTTCAGAATTACATGATCTGTCCCCCAATTGCCAAAAGCATCGTAAGGCTAAGATGACTGTAAAATCCATCTTCCAAACCTTCGTAAGAGTAAGAAGTGTTTCCAAAAAGTATTGTAACTTAAGGCGCTCTTAGAAATTATTTTTTAATTCATGAGTGCCTCTTACCCACTCTGTAGGAGTTTTGATTCTTAAGTTAAATGCATTTGGGATACACCTCTTAAGCTTAAGAAGGTTTGTTAGATGGATTTTGCAATCAGCCTTACAATGCTTTTGGAAACCCTGATCTGCCCTTATTATTATTACAAATCTCTTGTCATCAAGAAAAAAAATAGATTAATAGTCTAACTTAATTTGGTAACATGTTCATGTGTGCAGAGTCATTTTCTAAAATAATTTAGCTTAGTTACTCAGTACTTCAAGAATCAACCTGTGAAAGTCTTCTTTAGCCAAGGACTCAAGCCCCCTACAATCCTTTAAAAACTCTGACAGTTTATTTTTACCTTTTGCCATCAGTCATGCTTTCAGGATAGGTGTCACTTTTCTTTCCAGATGGTGGACATCTCATTTTGGAATGAGACTCTTCTTTCAGACCTTCTGAGAATTGAGGTCGTTCAGGAGAATCAAATATTAAAAGCACTGAAAGGCATTGCATTTTTTCACGTTCCACATTCCATTTATTTGCAAAGACTGAAATAACACAGTGGCAGCGTTCATTTCTATTCAGCGGGTGATTTTCAGGGTCAGAGGTTCATTCAACTGAGTCTTCAGAATTCATAACTGCTTCACTCCAGGGCAACAAAACCCTGGAGATTTTGAAGTATTGATTTGGAGACCAGCTAAGAGAGCAAGTAGATTGACACACACACACACACACACACACACACACACACACACACACACACACACACACACACACACACACACACACACACACACACACACACACACACACACACACAAGGTTTCAGTCTACTACTGATGTCAATATTTTTAAGGGGGAATGGCACAGAATTGAGTTTCTGATATATCTACCATCAGATAATCTGTTTCTATTTATAGAAAAGACGGACATCTCTGTTTTAAATTTGTATTTATTATGTATTATTATTTATCATTTAACTGAGAAGTGAAAGTGGGATTAAAAGCTAAACTGAAGATGATGTGGCCACTTGATTTTGAATTATAGCATTAGAAATAACTAAAATGACCGCATCCAATTGTCTTTTTATCGGTTGATTAAGAAAGAACTACTGCACAGTATATACAATGTCTTCATAAACTAGGCATTATTTTGCAGTTTGGAAGTGCTGGTAGTGGCAGGGATAGTGTGGTGTGCAGCATATGTGTGTGCACGAGTGTTTATACTTGTGTGTGCGTGTATGTTTGTACAGACAGGTTAGCAAAAAGATTGTGTATTCTCCGAGCATACAGCATCCAAGATAATCCTGTAAGTCCAGGCACGGAGATTGTGGCACGAACACACTGCCACTGCTGCAGAGAGATCTGCCAGTACACCCCATGTCTCTCACTGCTTCTCACTAAGTCTCTGCACTCCTGTTTTATTCATGCTCCTTCTGGAAAGGAGAAACACAAGATCAGGTGTCTGTGTGTGTACATGTGTGTATATTTGTGAGCGTGTGTGCACATTCGGTATGTGTGTCTTCACACTCACGTGCCTTTAAAAAAATAAACTCACCAAAGGAATACATCCTGCTTTTGAAAATGTACTGAATAATCAATGTTCAAAAGCTTTGAAGGAAAAAAAACATGGATTCTGCAATAGGTTTACCTTTCTGTATACCCAACCCTGCCACACATCTCCACCACCAACACACAAACACCTCCACATAGCACAACCCAAGTCATCTGCGACAAATGACTTTGTTTTAAGTGACGCTTGTTTTAAGCAACCCAGCAGACCCCGTTTTAAGTCCTACAGCACCACGGTTTCCCATGGTGCTGGGTGATTGCTCTGGTGTTAAACCAAAGTGTTGCTACATCAGTTTGAAGAAGAAAAACAGAAAGGCTGCGGAGCCGTGGACAGAATGGCACTAAGTTAGGGAGACAGAAAGACAGGGAAAGAAACAGAAATGAAAAAACACATAAAAAGATGCAGAGAAAGAATAGAGTCGGAGGGAGGTAGAGGGAGAGGTGGGGGGAGAATGAGCAAGCGAGCAGGGAAGGGAGAGAGAGGTCCCTACTGAGCAGTGGCTGTTAAGTGAATTTATTTGAGCTGTGGCCTCTCAAGTGAATCCCCTGAATGGGAGTAAATAGACAGCAGGCACTACAAGGCGGCCTTGCCTCACATCAGCTGGTGAATGTAAGAGAGGAGGAGGATGGCAACAATACAAGGGAACTAACAGGTTCACAAGCAGTGGAGACTTAACAACACAACAGAAAAACAATATGGCAGCACACAGCATTAAAAAACACAAGTTATTTTGTCATGAAAGCAAGACAAACACAGCAAGGAGCATGCAAGATAATGATTACATACCACATTTAAAGAGTGAGCAACTGTAAATACACATTAAACAAGATTTATTTTTAAACGGTGAACTAAATCTATTTTTATCTTGTTTACTCTCATCTGACAACAGATATAAGAATGGTAAGCATACTGAGCACATGGGCCATATGGGACAAAGGGGCTAGTTAGTTAGGCACTGGGGCCTAGTCTGATGTGTATCTTCAACAGCACCAAACATGGCTCCTTCTTCGTTTTCTTTGTCCACACGACATTCTTTATGTTCATTTCACCAGTATTTCTGCCTTGGGCTAATTTGTGTTACCATTCAACACAACACAAGTTGTTTTATATCATTAATTTTAAAATATATATTATCTACTATTATTTTGCAATCTCGTCATCATTCTTCAGCCACCTTTTCAGCGTTCAACTCCACTCACACTTTTGGCATCATTTACAGTACACCTCAAAATAAGCGACTCATTGAGTAAACCTGCGTTGATGGTGGTGATCTGTCGTACATTTTTCACAAAATGTCTGGTAAAGCACTTTTGCCCCAAACACAAACTGAAAAGAATAATAGAAAAACTGAATGCAGGCTCAGTGAAAGTGTTTTGATTTGGCTTTGCATTTTTTGCCATGAGACTGGTGCACTAACAGTAAACTAATGTTTCCTACAGATCTGCTCTGGTAAGAGGTTCCTGACACATCAGCCAGTCAGATGAGCAGTTTAAATATGGACCAGAGATCCAAAGCAACAAATATATATGCAATGGTTATTATGTCTCTCAATCAGGGAAGACCAACTGACCTTATCATATAAAATGCAGTGGTGAGCATGGTTATTATCCACAGTAATGAACCTGAGAGCAGAATGGTAAACACAATCTAAGGCCCTAACAAGCAGCATGTTTCATCATCACGATCATCTTCATATAACTCAGAGGGAAGCTGGCTCTGTGATTGTCTAAAGGGGAAGTCAACCAACAAAGTTTTCTATATATTTTGGCCATATGACAATATATTTATATTCTGTGACCACCTAGCAGATATCTAAAATCACCATGGAAAATATGCCAAACCCCATAGCAAACACACAGAACAGAGTAGCAACCATCCAGAACACCAAAGCAACCACTTTGCAACCACTTGGAAACACCCTAACAATAATGACGAAGGGCCAACCTAGCCTCACTCTGCCAAACATCCACAGCAGCAACTTTTCCGAGTCTCTGCGTGATTGATTTTCATACTCCAGTGGCATGAATGGAAACAAGTGGCCACCTCGAAGGTAGGCCACGAATCAAAAATCTTATGGTCTGCTTTGGAAAATGGTTGGTAGAAATTAAAAATATAGGCCTACAAGATTTGTAGTTAATAGGATTAAAGGTGCAAAGCTACGGCTCAGCATGTGTTTAAAAGTAGCAGATATCCCACAGAAGACATACAGCAGAGGTGTTAATCAATACATCTCTTTTTAGAACATTTTATAGTAATTGAAGACTAGGGTGTAGAAAAATTAAAAGGCTTTCTAGAAGCCTACCCTATTGATTGGTAATCTTGTTTCTTCTTGGAGCAGTCAAAAGTTTTCATGCCAGAGTGTTTGTTGCTATAAATTTAGTTCTGATGGTATTTTTTTTATTTATTGCTGCCACATATGTTTTGCTCTCTAACCCGTTGTCTCTCTGAACCTTCCACCCTTGCCGTGCCTCTCTGTCCTTGTCTTCTCTCAGTATATAAACGTACTCTGTACAAGGTGGCTGTCCACGCCTCTGTGACTAAGTGACTGGCAGTGACAAGCGACAGCTCCTCTCACTTTCTTTGTGTGCGTGAGTGAGTGTTACTGAGGAAGACTATGTGTGTGAGTACTCCTGGCCTTAGTCTCACTTTTGCTCTCTCTGTCTCTATTTCTGCCTTGTTTTATCTGTCTACCTGTCTAGCAACATTCCAACATCCCTTCCAAAAAAAAAAAAAAGACATAAAACAAAAAAAACCTGTCTGGTGAAGACAAATAAGATATGCCCACAAGTCCTCATTCTTTCACTCTTCATAGCAGCATCTTTTCCAACCCCCCCCCCCCCCTTGTGGTATTGGCTCATATGCCATTGGTTAATCTGTGCGATCTGTGTCCATGCGTGTGTGTGTGTGACTTGTAACTAACTGTCTGAGTGATGGCCGCTGGATGACACCATATTTGACAAAGAAAAGAAGAGAAATCCAATGAATATGTTATCTGTCAGGAAATACAGCATGTGCTTTAAGGCTAGCTCACTGTGTGCGTGTCTGTGTGCGTGTATGTGTGTGTAAACACAGTGTTTATGTCAGCGAGAGTCTGGTCCTGTGTCAGCTGGCACAGACAAGCATGGCATTAGGATTTTCAGATTTAGCTAATCTCAGAGCAGCCATTCTTTCCAGTTGCCAGTTCAGCAATACAGCGGCACAGCGGAGCTTCAGAGCTACCTTCTGAGATGCACTGCATTTTTGGTGCATGTAAAAGACTGTTATAGGCCTACAGTATATAAGACAGAAGAAAAAAGAGAGACAATCAGTGTATATATATATATGTGTGTGTGTGTGTGTGTGTTTGTATTTTCTTGCTTTAGGGCAGTATGTACCCTGGCTAGTGGACAGCGCCTTGTGTAGCCATCTCATCCATCTTCGTCAGAGTCATCGTCTCAGACAGCTGTTTCACAGCCCAACACTCACAGAAGACTCAGCTCACCCACCTGCTCTCCCAACATACTCAGGCACACACACACACACACAGGCATAGAACAGCTATTTGTTCTACAGTACCAGTACAACAGACCTCTTGACCTCGTCCTAGCTCTCTTAATGTGAGAGCATCAGTGTGCTGCAACATGTTGATCCAAAATTCCTCTTGCTTATCACTGCCATCACATTTGAACAAAGCTGATGTTTATTTCTAATTATTTCTAATTCTTTAAATTATATTCTTGCATTCCATAACCTCATCTTAAAAAAACATGCATGGGTGTCATTGAGAAAGTAAGCATTCTTTTCTTTATTTATTAAAAAAAATATATATATCTAGGACTCCTCATTTAAAGTCTTCTTCCACTCCCACACAACTATATCCCGAGTCCTAAAGAAATACCGTAATAATGTCTCTGGATACAACCTGGAGCCTCTGTTTCCTCCACCGTTTTCGCAATATCTCGTACATGCTTTATTACCATCTGTGTTGTGCTGACACTACAAAAACAGGGTAATCTTGACTATTAGGTCATGCAATAGGAGCAAATTACTGTAGGAAAAATCAATTTGGAGAGAACAAAAAAGGGTAAATGTTTGCATGGGAGCCTGTGTCTTCAGAGAAAAAGTGTGGGAGAGTGAGAGAGTGGGCACGGTGTGTAACATTTGTTGGATAAAGATTAGTGTGGGTCTCTAAGTGTTGAATAAAGAGATTGAATAAAGAATAAAGAGAGTCAGTGGATTAAGGCCCAGCAGCCAGACGGGCAAACTGAGATTAGCCCACACTTAAAGGTCGCACAGCTTTAAAGGAAAGAGGGACAATTCCAAGGAGGGAAAAATAACTTGACAGTGGGAACATAAACCGTGACATTTTTCTCTCGTTGGTAGTTCAGAAGGTGAATGTCATTATGAAAACATATTTAAAATAACGTTAAACATTCTAAATTTAACCCAGGGAGGCTGATCTGTTATGACATGTTGTGATTTTGAAAAAGACCAGTTTTATAGTAGTTGAGCTAAGATAGAGGTGAGTGACAGCTCTCATTTTCTTTCTGTCTCTGTCCTCGCGGTATATTCCAATTGAATAGTGGTGCAGTAATGTCTCTTTCTCTGGGCTATGGCTATCTTTAGAAAAGCATGCACACACAAGTGCTTTTCACTTATGGAATACAGAAAACTGCCAGATTAACTTTCCCCTTGCATAGGTAGAAGATCTGGCTTGCTCAAACAACTAATGACTGCTCCACCAGATAGCCAGCTTGAGTTGGTAATACGGACAGCTTAGTCTATCATTTAGTAATGCTGGTCATGTTTTTAAAATATATCTCTACAGCAAGGGAATTCAGTTTGCTAATTATCTAGGATTTTCCTCCATGTGCTGTTTTTTTTAATAACTGCATCTTTAACCATCCCTGACAGCTGCCGACAACATTTCTCCCTGTGCCTGGCTGCTCTTACTTTTTTTTGCCATCATTACAATTTGGGATCCTTTCTTATTTTCCAATCAACACAATAACTTATCCTCAAGTCATGCAAGCTCATTCTGATAATATGAAATTTCACTCAAGACAGCAAACTTTTTTTTTGAGAATTTTGACTTTGGGTGTCATTTACACAATGATGCCTTATTTGAAGTTACAATTACAGGTGTGAACACTATTGTGAACAGGTGTGAAAGGTTTACAGACAATCAAAACGGCACCATAGTTTACCCGGAATCACCAGAATCCATCATTGTGTTGTCACCTTGCTCTAACAATGAGATTCCCTTAAATCAGAAATCCTAACAAATTCAGTCATTCTTCATTGATAGAATCAGACATTTGCACCACTACATTCTCTTGGGAAGCATTCTCTTTTAAAAAACATAGACAATAGATGATAAAAAAAATTCTAGCATTATTAAAGCGACATGCTGACTAGCATCTTTTGCTCATTGCAAATTTTCAATGTTTTGAAAAGAAAGTTACCTGAACAAATTGCTTGGTGAAACAGTTTTAGCTCTATCTCACATTGCAGCATTTGGAAATAAACTGGTTCCCTGTGGGTAAGTAGAACATTTCAACTAGATCACCTGAAAATGTAAGTGTCCAACACTTTCCTAAAAGTGCTGCCTCGTGGAGAGTATTATGGTGTAATGTGAGACTTGCCTCATGTGGCAAACCACTTTGTGTGTGTATTTTCAACAAAAGTAAATCAATCCAATAGCACACAAATGGAGGGTGTTTTTGAACCACGTGGATGCTTAAACAAATATGAATACAGGGACTGTGTCCTTTACTAGGAAACCTATCTGTCACTACTAACGTAATCTGTGTTGTCCATTATCATATGTTAATTTGTGGTGTGTGTGTGTGTGTGTGTGTACTCTGACTCTTGTAATGTATTGCAAATCAAAGGCACAAGACAGCTACAGTATGTGGGACGTATGGCAGAAAACCATCAGATTATACCTAATGATTGATTATCTCTTTCTTAAGGTGACCGTTTGCAGCAACTTAAGAGGGGTGGTGGTGGTGGTGGTGGTGGGGTGGTGTTACTAGAGTGAGACATTTCTTCAAGCAATTTGGCGTGATATCACAAATGGCATTGTGCATTTGACTTGTCTTGCTTTTGCAGAAAATAAAATAAATCAATAACAAATTAATAATAAAAAAATGGTTGGTTTCATATTACTGATGCACATACATGTACATTTAGGGGATTCCATCTTTTCCTATATAACTAGAGTTACAAAGTTTAATCTTTGCTCTGTTTCACACAGGCACTTCTAGCTTCTAACAGACATAGGCTTAAAGGGGCTAGCAAGAAGTTTACACCTGCTCCCATGAAACCAGCACAGCAAAAGGCTGTGGCATTGGTTCATGCACCCATCCACAGTTGGGCAGTGAGGCAAGAGCGTGCTTGACATCACACAGTAACACAACAACCAGCACAACAAACCACAGGAAAGAACCTCTGTACACCCATGTTGGTATCTGTAGGGGAATCTAGAAACACTACCATCTGGAGGAGACAAAATCCCAGGATGGCCAGCAATCATGCAGCCAAGCAGGGAGGTGCAAGCTAACTACTTTTGCAGATCATAGTAGGCGTAGCAATCAGATAAAAATCAAGCACTTTCTGAACTACAACATACCTTTTGTGTGAGAAAATTTAGACCCAGAGAAGATGTAAAGTTCCCCACATTGTACACACCACCTTTCTACCCATCTATCTTAATCCATCAAGGGTAGGGACACAGAATGGTAGCCTAAGTCTGTAGTACCAAGACTGAACATGGAGAAAGATCCAGAAATGTCTTAATAGAAGTGAACAAGGAGGTAAGAGAGTGCACCCTCACGGAATTGCAAGATCCAAGCCAACCAGTTCATAGACATATGAATTGCCAGTGCAAGCAATGAATTGCATGACCCTGGACTTGAAGGACAAAGGATGGGTTTGGTCAAAGAGCAGTGCTGCTGCAGTCTCAATGGATGAGCAAGCTGCTTGAGTGGACCAATAGAGCGCATAAGTCACATAACCCTAAGTCAGCCCCAGCAACAAAGCTAAATTTAATGACAGTAGCTTGAGCTGGACTAACATGGCTTATGGGAGCACCTATGAAGCTTCACCTGCAACGGTCTGTTGCACCGTTCACCAGGGGCTGGCCAGTGCAATTGTGTCACCAGGTTATGTTCTTCTGCATAGAGATGCGTCCACTCTGAGGTCTTAGTTATTATGTTGCCCTATCAGATGCTGTAAGAAAGTGAACGTTGGGTTAGTGTATGAATGCCAATTTTATGTCTAGCACAGGGAGGCATTTATAGATCCATTGTGATTGTCTGAATCAGCAGATTGTATGCAATGTTCAGTACACTGCACTGTAGTAGTGATTGGGCAAGCCTGTAGAGTCTGTTAGAAGGCAAAACATGTGTGACATGGAACTGTCCCTGGTAATAAGTAAAATAGACACATTCTCACTTTGCTTACCCTCTCTATTCTCCCGTCTCCCTCCAACCCTTGACTTATTCTGCCTGTCATTTTCTCCCCTTCTCCAACATTTGATCTTCAACCTCATCCTGAATTCTTCTGTTTCTTTTATCTACGTGAAAGTTAGCATACTGATTTGAACTTAATGGTGCAATGTACAGTTTTTGACCACTAATGGCAATGTAGAGCAGTGTTTTGATTAAGTGGGTGTCCATTTTGTTTATATGTGTTGTTGTACCAACACGCTCATGAAAACACATACGCATGCCAAGAGTGGTGAGGATGGAGTAATGCTAATTTTGCAGAAAGGCAGAGGGCCACACATGTCAGGTTTTTTGTTCTAACTATTACACCAATGTTTATACTGGACTAGTACGTTATGTTAACTTCCTTGAAGCACAGTTAGACGTATAATAATAATTTAGACGTATAATAATAATTCTAGTAAGGCTGAAAAAGAAAACAATTTAATGGAAACAGGATTCAAAACATTCAGGAAAAAGGGTTTTCAAATGTTTTATGAGGTAGGAAATGTATTTGGTGTTTGGACACATACCTTTTGGACACATACAATGTGTCTTAGTGAGAAACAAAACTAAATTGTTATTTTTACACCTTTACATCTATCCTCCTCTGTTCGGCCAATCAGTGAAATGGTAACAATAGTGGTAAGGATAGTTGAAAGGATAGCTGTATGTGTGTCACAAGTATCAATCAGACCACCGGTGTAATTACATCTTAATGTCACAATGCTTAAATCAATCATCCTCTTAAGTGTCATTAAAGTGAGTCAAAACACATCATATCATGTTTGACAGACAGACAGACAGACAGACAGAGAGACAGTGTCCCATCCTTCCTAGGCAAAGATGATATTAGGCCAAAGCAATAGACTATGGTTACAGTTTTCAATCTCATTTACATACTGCAAATTTCACAAGCAATCATGAAACACTATTGATCCTTAAAATAGTTAATAATTATTAACTTAATACACGTCACAAACAAGGTGTTGCAAGAAAAGGGTGCAGGGGGCAGACAGAGTGGGGATAGAAAGACAGAGAGTGAGAACGAGAGAATTATGCCTCACTAGAGATGAGAGGAACACATTTTGTGCCCCGAGGACAGATGGGAAAAAGGATATAGGAGAAAGTGCAGCACTTTGAGGAGTGCTGAGCATAGAAAATTATACATTATGTATGCTAACGTAAAGCGTATTGAGTATGTACTTAGATAGCTATTGAAGAGTGTAAGAAAAGGACATTAAAAGCGTATGTATTGGATAGAGGGTAGAGAGTTATTCATGTAAAGAGCACATTTTCCACACACCATACCATGAATTCTTTGCTTGCACTGTGCTCTGTAATGTATTGCAATTAGTGGATGATACATATTGCGATGATAGACAACCTATGCCTGTGACAAAATTGTTCTTTTTGCCCATTGCGTGAGAACAGATACGCACACGTATACACACACATACACAAGCATGCAAGCTAATACACACAGACACACAGTGGGAAGCCCCCTGGTGGATCTAATTGAAGAGATTAGATGTTATCCTGTTATATCCCAGCCAATTTCAGCCCATAGCCAAAAGTAATGCCTGAGAATTCAGGGGTTACAGCAACCTCCACACACTGCATAGCTGTTCCCTTGGAAACAACAGCAAGACAGTCTATAAAAGCCTACCTAATCTCTCCTTCTAACTCTCTCTTATTTCTTTAAAGTGTTTCTCCATCAGTTTCTTATGTCTAACTGTTTTTCATTTACCCATTTCATGCGGTTATTCCTTTATCTTTTTGCCGTCAGAAAAAAAGTTCCTTGCTCAAAACTCTGCTTCTAAATATGCCATAACCAAAAAGGCTAGAACTTTACTATAAAGGAATCTATAGCTTAAGACAGAAGAGCAAACACTGTTTGAGTTGGGATTTGATTTCCAGTGGACTCACTCATACAAAACATGAATTTTCAGACACTTTGGAAATTCTGATATGAACAAAAGCTGACAAAGACTGCAGTTATGTATCTGTAGCATATCGTACATCTTATTTTGAACAGAACAAAGGTGAGGCAGGAAAAAACAAGCAGAGAGAAAAATAATTATATAGAGCACTGGAGTCACGTATCTCACGCATTGAGTGGTGTGTGACATGCTGTGCTCTCTCGGCAGGACCAGCGTTTAATTAGCGTCTAAAAATATGTCCACTAGTAATGATTGCCCTTATGTTTATCACCAATGACTCCACTGAGGCACTCATGGTGTATGTGTGTTTGTGCATGTCTGTCTGTTTTTGTGTGCTGTGCATGACAAGTAGAGCGTGGTACTGTACGTATGCACCCATGACCTCTGACAGACAGCGATAAACTAGTGTGAAGTAAATAGGGAAGAGAAGTGCGACTAAAAGCTCTGGTGGACGAAAGGTGGGTTCATCACAAAGGTGTGTGTGGGTTTCTACTGTATATGAGATATATTAATCCCATATGTTTACAGATATAAGCTCCATACGTGTAGGCACATGCACACCCACTCAGCAAGGGATGATCTGAGTGTGGTCCCATGTGCTTCATAGCTGGTTGAATTTAATCTGTGCACATAACCTGGGGGGAAAAAAAGGAACCAAATGACCAATTAGGGTAATGTTTGCACCCTAATGCTCTTATTTGCGTGCTGCAATAACAAAGGTTACAATACCCTTGATACCAGACACACACATACACAACAACACTCCCACAGACCAGCCTGTGCTGCAGGGTTGTGTTTGTTTACCCAACAGTTTAGCTTAACTTTCAGATACCCTCTCCACTCTTCAGTGACCTGGTAAAGGTCTCATTACACCATCCCCCCTCCCTTCCCTTACATTCTCCCATGCCCCCGCCCATCTCACTTCATGTCAACACTAATTCCTGTAATAATTTCAGAATAAAGAACCGATGAATAAAGATAGACACATTAAAAATGGCATATCAGTATATTGGGTAAAATACATTCAACATTCTATTACTGAGTAAAACTGTAATGGATTTATGTCAAGGGCTGCCCAAGAGTGACAGTATTTTTTATTAGTTGCATATTCCTAAAGGTTGATGAAAATTTAATTGGCAGCTTTTTTATTCAGATAAATATAAAGACTGGCATGCTTCAAAAGAAAAATGACCTTTCTTTAATTACTAGCTAACTGGCTGGCTCGTAAGGTTTATCAGGCATTCATTGGCAGAATATATCAAGTTAGAAAAAAAATCCTATCTTACTGTGTCAGTTAGAAATAAAACTAAGGCAGGCAGGAGCTCCTCAGCATTTATCCTATTGGGATGGTTTTGTTGTTGTTTTTTTTTACAGTACCCCATATAATTGACAAATAAAACTGCTTTTGAAAAAGATATGTCAAGTTTTACTTCAGGCAAGCTGTTACTGCATGTACTGTAAGTTCAGCCCAACATTAGCACTGTAGGAGTGTTGACATTAGATATTTTTGCCAATAGAGCTACAGAGCAAATTTGGATCGAAGAAGGGGCCTGTTGACAGCGAAACAGCCCACTCAGTTCAAATGAATTTTGAACAAATTTGAAAAACACCCATACAAACACCCAGACAGTAATACATTATACAAAGCAAAATACTAAATAATAAGAATAATGAAAATGCACTACAGACATAAAGCTGAGTTAGTGCAAGAAAAGCAAACACTCTGTTTTCAGTTATTCACAATCATAGTGGCTAAACTTGAAACTTGAAGTACAATAATGAGTTACAGTAAAATAACTGAACACTGAATAAAAATAAAATTGTAAAATCGAATAAATAAAACTTTCTTTTACAAATTCAGAAGAATTATACTTAATATTATTTACCAATAAAAATACTGATGTTACTATTTATGAGTTTAGCTTAGTAAATATGAGTTTAGCTAAGCTATCAGACTGGCCTGTAATGAGGGCAAAAAGGCATAAAAATCCATCACCGTCATGGCAAATTCTATGATTACTATTGATGCTGCTCATCAGGGATCTCATTGCCTTGCCAAGAATGATTGGTTCTGTCTGGCAGGGAGTTCCATGTATGTGGCTGAATCCTTCTGTTAAATAGCGTGTGTGTGTGTGTGTGTGTGTGTGTGAAGTGATGGGAGTGGGGAGTGTTGGTGAGGTTGTCTTGTGATTAATACTCCTCTCCCTCCTCAGCCCTTTCTCGGCCCAAGGTTAGTTGGAAATATTTTGTGTAATTCCATAAGAATATTGGAACCATAATACACCATGGCACAATACTTAAAAACCCATGAGCTGTATTTTTAAGTGCCCACACACTAGATCTTGTAAGGTTAAGTGATGGCAGTCAATTTAAAGAGGAGCCAAAAAATGTTCTCTCTTGATACAGGACTTTCAGTACGTTAAGTTACACATTGCACAGAACATTAATGAACATTGTTGTGATACATCATTGTCATTGTCATACATCATTATCTATTAAAATTTTCAAAAATGTCCTCCTTTCTTCTTTCTGATCTCGAGCATCTGACATCACAAAATGCAAAAATGCATTCATATGTTTAATAGTTTGACATTGTTTTAGACAGATTTTATTTACGTATATATATAAGTATATTTAGTAATTGTTGCAAAGTGACAACACCATCAATTTCTTCACTCTTAAACAATGAACTACAGGTTTCAGGGCACCAGCCTCTTCAGTATCTGTAAGCTCAATGTTATAAGTCTCACCTTTGTGTGGCAAGTGCAAGTATATTTGAGTTGGGCCAGTAATAGGTTCTCTTCATTCAGTTTTTCAGTCACGTACTTACAAACTTTCCTGCCATGAAAATAGTCTAATGAACATGTGCTTTGGACCCAAAAATGCAGAAGCTGAAGAATGTTTTCAGAGTTTGCACCCAGTGACTAATTTTCTTTCTAGTGAATGGGTGCCATCTTGGAACACGGTATCCAATTCTCATAATATGTACATCCATGAGCTGTACCTACTAACTCCATTCATAGAGAACATGCTGTTGTTAATATGTAAATGTCTAGTCCTTGAAAATACAGTTCTTTGTTAAATGTAATTTCCAGAATAAAACATATTATGTTCAAGCCAATACAGCATTTTCTATGGAAAGCCATATTGATCAATTACCACTCTTTAAAATGTGTTTTGTTTTAAGCACCTGCACATCTGTTTTATTGCACCAGACTCAGACTGCTAACATGTTCATAAGGATCTGTATGTGTTGCTATTTTACAAAGTCCACCTTAAGCATTCAGAATCCAGTAAGTTTCATAGTGATAAGAGTGAGAGAAACTGCGAATGACAGACATAGTACAAGCATTGGATCACTGTGCCCACAAGGCTGTCACTGCAGTTCATGTCAAGAGTTCAAAAGAGCCTGAACAAACCCTTAAAAATCACAATATGAGCCAAAGCACAAATTACCATCCTAAAATATAATCTGGAGTTTGATCTTGGTAAAAGAAGTCCAAATCTAACTGCAATATCCCACAAAATGCTGCTGCTTGCATTAATTATCCGGCAATTAAGTTGCCTATCATCATCCGTCATCTGTCACACGGGGTTGTATTTTTTTCCACCACATTATCATGTAAATTAACGGCTCTTCAATCAATTAAGACACTGATCCTTCTCAGTTAGCGCTTTAGATAATCAGAGATAATAAGACTAATTAAAAAGCACAATACACAACTGTCATCTTTGACAGCAGTGACATTTAAATGTTCTCTCCTAGCTGGATTTCAAGCTTTTCTTAATATTATCAAACATAAATGTCTCCTTAAACTATGAATCCGACTATCATCTGTAATCATTAGGTACACACATCCTTAAAATGTATTGTTAGCCAGTCTCAATGAGTACTTCCCCCCGTACACACACACACTCAGCACTAATACTTTTCAAACTCCTGACAGACTCCATGCAGTGTCGCGCTCAGTTACTGTGCAGCGCAAATTGAAGAGAAATGCATTTTCCCTGAGGTTTCAACTATGTTTATCTCTCTTTTTCACTTTCCCTTTCTACCATTCTACCCCACATCCTCCCTGTCTCTATATTTCTGCCTGATGACAGCTTGATTATGCAGAAACTATAGGAAAGACGAAAGGAATAAATTGATATTAATAACTGTGATTTGGCTGGCAGCGTCTTGCCCAGCTGTTTTCACATTTTGTTTATATTTGTGACATTATTCAGAAAAATGAACACTTGCTGGCTTGAAGAGAAAAGGGGATTCAAGGATAAAATTGCAGTTGTGCATGATAATCAGGCCTAATTTCCGCAGCAATTCACGTTTGAACAATGATTTATATGAATATGTACCACTAGGGGATTGACTTAAAATGGATTCACTGACATGCCACATATTCAGACAGGCGTACAAAGGTGGCCAATTGAAGGAGGCTTGACTCTTGATCCCTATTAAAATGAACAATTACATGGTAGGGCAGTGTCTTTTAACTGGGCTGTAGTATACTGGAATTTGAACCTGACAAGTGATCTGGCTGGTTGGTCATGGAGTGTGAATCAGAGGGGAAGAGAGTAAGGATGTCACAACATAAATATTACATAAAGCGAGCAGGAGATGATAGAGACAGAAAGACCCTTCTGACCTTATACATTATGTGTTGATCTTTTTGTTGGTCTCTGTCTGAACATGGTGTCTGAAAGTCTGCTCCAGTTTGAGCTGCTGCACTGTGAATGTCTCGACCAAGTTAATATCATGCATCATTATTTGTAGCTGAGCTTCAGTACCAATAATATCTGCTGTAAACTATTCTCAATGAGACACACAAATACACACAAAGGCAGCTTCTAACATACACATATTGTCACACAATGGGCGACTAATGGCATTGAAGAAGAGAACGATTTCACACATAAACACACACGTTAAGCTGCACGAAATAATAAGACTAGTAATAAAACACAAAATCATACTAACAAAAGCCAAAACAAAGCCTCACCAGGCAGGGCCTCAGCACTGAGGCAAAAAAGACGCACGGCAGGTAATTAAGAAAACAAATGACTTTAACAGCATGCTCCATTTTCAAGGCATTTCACTTAATTTTAGTAAGTACGCAAACAGTCTTAAGTGGGAATCACAAATTCACCAAACACAAAGGATAAGCATATCACTGTGGCTGCCGTACACATGCACGCATTCACAAACACTGGCACACACACACATACAGTATATGCACAGCAGAATGTAAATGAGCAGATAAGATGATAAATACTGGGAGAACGGAGGCGTCATTAATCTTTGAGGAGATGAGGTGTAGTAATTAAGGTTGCTGACACATGGCAGACTCCCATAGGGAGGCTGTGACAGAGTTAGACAGGAGAACAGCAAGCCTCTCTACCCGTGCCCAGCACCCTCTTAGTGGGGTGCTGAGGTGAACCTTCACTGTCTGGCAGCATGGCTGACGCGGCACCTCTGCTCGACTCGCCTCGCCCTCCAATCCTCATAATGAGTATTTGTATTTCTGCAACCCTTTTCCGTAACCCCACTCCTGTGAGCTTTCCTGTTCTTCAGAAAGAACAACAGCTTAACACAGAGATGGGGAATCTTTAAATATGCAGCACAAAACTACTTCTATGCTATGAGGCACTAATGTAGCACACAGGGCAATAAAACAACCAATGACACTTGACAGATGACATAATAAAGATATATAAACTGCTTCCACAGACAAACCCTGAAGCAATATATAGTAGGGATATACTGTATATGTTTTCATTTCTGTTACAGTCGACAACTGAAAAAAATAAAAACGTTTTCACATAATTTATAGTAATTGCAATTTGTGTGTGAAATCAGTTGAAACAGACACTGTGTTCACGGACATCTTTTGCTGATCTTGGCAGGTAAGACACACTTTAGATTGTGCCACTACTTGCCTTTTTTGCGTGGTAATTGCAGCCAATAACACAATATACAGTGATTTTTATTTAAATGTATCAAAATTGGTTGAAATTACTGTGTCTACAGTATTTCACTCGAAACTGGCCACAATCGACACAGTGCTTATTAAAACTCTTCTGGCTGTGTTTGCTCTTACGAACAGTGGTCCAGGGCTCCATTTGCTGGGGGGTAGAGCTAACCGGAGCCTTCCGTCTAGCACCTAATTTGCTCCAGGGATCTCCAGCCTGAGAAGGAGCTGGTTCTGAGCATGGCACAGTAGAGTCGAATTCCCCTCAACCCACGATAGCATTAGCAGAGCTAATGGATGTCCAGTTTGGCGATATTCTGGCTAAGACAGAGACAGCTCGCACATCCAGGTGGAGAAGTAAGTGGCAGCATGTTGGTCTGGCTAAATATGTTATTTTTCAGTGAAATGGTGGTGTGGCAAGCCCCCACTGACATGTTGTATGAAGTAAGATAAAAAATAATCTTACTACTGTTGCCCGTTATTTCTCCCATTCACCTGTGCAGCCTGTTCTCTCTCTCTCTCTCTCTGGCAGCAAACTTTATTGAAGTTCCAGCATACTGTACAAACAATGGCCTAAACAAAGAAACATGACTCTGCAGTGTACTGTGGTTGTCACACATTAGTTTACGTGTGAATGTGTTTTTGTGAAAGAAGCACCATCTCAATGAATGGCCCTTGAATTAGCGTGTTTATTGTGGAATCTAGACAGCTAGTGGCTGGATAATAGCAGGAAACTGGACCCCAGCCGGGGTGGCAGTCTGAGAGCCTCCGGCTGGGAGCAGCAATTCTGAGTAGCTGGGACTGTACATCTGCCCAGGCAAAGATAAATGTTATATTCACAACAGAATATTATACGGTATAAAGAAAGATTTTCTGTTCTTATGTTTAGTGGAATATCAAACCTGAAAATTAAGATAAAACTTTAGCCTGACCTCATCTGGGTCCAACTGGGCTGGATTCTTACAAGTCCATTCATTTGGCTTTTTTTAGACGCCCTCGATCAGCATCAAATTACGTTATAAACTTTTTAGCCAGACATCAAGCTTGCTAGGTTTTGCTTTTGTTGGGACATTTCTGATTTTGTGTTCCAAAGTCCACCACCATTGTCAGGTGCCCCATTATGATTAATATATATATATATATATTTCAATTCCCCACTCGCCCCTGTGGGCGGTCTATTCCTCCTTCAAGCTCGGGTCCTCTACCAGAGGCCTGGGAGCTTGAGGGTCCTACGCAGTATCTTAGCTGTTCCTAGTACTGCACTCTTCTGGACAGAGATCTCGGATGTTGTTCCTGGAATCTGCTGGAGCCACTCTCCCAGTTTGGGGGTCACAGCCCCGAGTGTTCCGATTACCACGGGGACCACTGTTGCCTTCACTTTCCACATCTTTTCTAGCTCCTCTTTCAGCCCTTGGTATTTCTCAAGCTTCTCGTGTTCCTTCTTCCTGATGTTGCCGTCGCTTGGGATTGCTACATCTATCACTACTGCCTTCTTCTGTTGTTTGTCCACCACTACTATGTCCGGTTGATTCGTCATCACCAGTTTGTCAGTCTGTATCTGGAAGTCCCACAGGATCTTAGCTTGGTCATTCTCAACCACCTTCGGAGGTGTGTCCCATCTTGACCGTGGGACTTCCAGCCCATACTCGGCACAGATGTTCCTGTACACTATGAAACCTACTTGGTTATAGCGTTCCATGTACGCCCTGCCTGCTTGCATCTTACACCCCGCTGTTATGTGCTGGATTGTCTCAGCGGCCTCTTTGCACAGTCTGTACCTGGCGTCCTGCCTGGTGTGGTAGATCCCGGCCTCTATCGATCTTGTGCTCAGAGCCTGTTCCTGTGGTGCCATGAATAGTGCCTCTGTGCTGTCTTTCAGTCCAGCCTTTTCCAGCCACTGGTAGGATTTCTCGATATCAGCCACTTCTTCTATCTACAGGTGGTACATACCGTGCAGGGGTTTGTCCTCCCATGATGGTTCCACCTGCTCTCCTTCCTCATCCGGCTTCTGCTGCCTAAGGTACTCACTAAGCATCTCATCACTTGGGGCCATCTTCCTGATGTACTCATGGATCTTTGTTGTTTCATCCTGGATAGTGGTTCTGACGCTCACTAATCCTCAGCCTCCTTCCTTCCGCTTAGTGTACAGTCTCAGGGTGCTGGACTTGGGGTGAAATCCTCCATGCATTGTGAGGAGCTTCCTGGTCTTTATATCAGTGGCATCGATCTCCTCTTTTGGCCAGCTTATTATGCCAGCGGGGTATCTGATGACGGGCAGGGCGTAGGTGTTGATAGCTCGGACCTTGTTCTTCCCATTCAGCTGACTCTTCAGGACTTGCCTTACTCTGTGGAGGTATTTGGCTGTGGCTGACCTTCTTGCGGCCTCTTCATGGTTGCCATTTGCTTGCGGGATCCCAAGGTACTTGTAGCTGTCCTCCACATCTGCTATGTTGCCTTCTGGTAGTCTGATCCCTTCAGTTCTGACTACCTTCCCTCTCTTGGAGACCATCCGGCCACACTTGTCTAATCCGAATGACATTCCAATGTCGTCGCTGTAGATCCTGGTGGTGTGGATTAGTGAGTCGATATATATATATATATATATATTATCTTGATCTAGCACAATCCTATTTGTGCCATTCTATATTATATTATTATACAATCTATAGGACAAGCACAGTGGCTGAATTGCAGAGAATACTGTGTTAATCTATTTCTGAGTCTGAATGGAACAATTTAAGTACAATTCTCACAATATTATAATGATTATAATTTCAAAAAATGCGTAACTCCTACAACTGCGTGGGCCAATTATTGGTCAGATGGTCTCAAGTGATTTTAGGCTACCACTGACTATAATAATTCACACTGCAGTGTAAATTAACATAGTTTGAAAAATAGATTTGAGTACTGAACATTGCTTTCACTGGGCGCTTGTGACTGACATATGAAATTTGATTTGCACTTCTTATAAACTAAACAAGTGTGACTTGCTTGTTATTCACTGGATAAATGCACACAGTGCCAACACAGCATCAAACGTGCCTGCTGGAGTCCACTCAAACAGAGGAAATAATCTGCATGTTTTTACTGGCGCTACTGTGTGTTGATTGGCAAATGCTTTGCTTGAGTTATTCAGTGATGTTTGCTTGTCAGCATAGGAAATGTTGCATTTTTTGTTGTCTCATCAGACTCGACACAGCAAAAACAGTCTGGCTTTGTGGAGGTGCACGGCTGCAGAAAATTTCAAATTCCCTACAGCTCGGGCTATGCTTCCACTTCAAATCACACTCGTATCGAATTCATTGTAATGGTACATTTACATCCTAAATATGATACGGCATTCATTCTGGTTATATTCAACCTGGGCCTTATTTTCTAGGTTTTTGCCATAAGAATGATTGATTGTCTTCATTATTGCTATTCACTATTGTCTGGAGAAAGTTATTAACACCAATATTTCCTCTCACCTTGACTACTGTAACTCCTTATATGTTGGTATTAGTCAGTCTGCAGCTTGCTTAAAATGCTGCTGTTGCTGGCACCCCTGTGCTGGACTCTCTTCACTTGCTTCCAGTGTAAAAAATTATTGATTTGAACATGTTATCGTTTTTTTATGGCATTTAATGAGATGGGCCCACCATACATCTCAGATACTTTAACCCCTCAACTCTCCTCCAGATATCTTAGGTCATCTGACCCAAAGCTTTTGGCTGTTTCACGTTCTAAACTGATACACAAGGGGGATCATTCCTTTGCTGTTGGGTCACCCAGCCTCCCTCTAAACATCAGGAGTGACCCCACAATCGAAACTTTGAAGACCTCCTCAAAGCTCTTTTCAACTTTTGTAACTTTTGGAGCTACACAGTCATCTTTTTGCTGTTGGCTTGTACAGTTTGTAGCTCCAGTTCCCTGGCAGTGCCGCTTTCCAAAACACACAAACACACTAACACCTACACCACAATTGAACATACTCACACCTGGTTTTTTATTATCTACAGCTTCTCCAGCAAGAGTTTTACTGATGTCAAATACTTAATTTCTCTGATATCTTCAAGCTTTAGATGTCACATATAGCAACACAATGTAATGATCTTAAGAACTGGAGTTGGTTTGGGTAATTTGCATTCAAAGTACATTTCCTTAATTGTTTTTATTCTGGCATGCTTTTTTCCTTAGAGGCCACCATACCTTAAATCCTATTCAACCCTGAAGTAACCACTGACAAAACCACATACACGCCACAGGTCCAATTGTTGTCAAATTTCTACTAACTTCCTGAGCCACGATATGTTGAGTAACTTTCAGCAGAGGCTGCTGAATATCACAGCTTTCTGAAGATGTCTGCATTTAAAACCACAATAGACGCTGTGCTTTTATGCTTGTTTGAAGGGTCTCACACCTTACTGACACTTTCATCCAAGATCTGGGAAACTTGACCTGCCATTTAGTAATTAGTGACAATGCTAATACTTTCTAAGTAGAGTAGCTGATGATAAAGTGAGACATTTATATGTACATAAAGACACAGGTATATAGTTACATTTATTACAGACAGGTCCCATTAATGATTGCAACCCTCCTCATTAAATTTCAGTAATCTATGTAGTGTATCTTCAGAGATACATCTATCTCAATTCTCTGTTGTTTGACATGAATATCTATTTAAGGTTTCTCTAAACTCTTAGCGATATGGGTATGTACTAAATTGTTAAGAATTAGCACTTGACTTATTTTTTTCACAAATTCTCTCCTTTTGATCTAATTGAAATAAAAAAAAAGAAGTGTCTGTAGAAACCAGAGTAACTGTAGTACACTATTATTCAGGTCTTCCATTTGCGTCCATCAATCCCTCAACCCATTAGAGGAACAAGGCATGCCTTTTCTAGGAAGTGCAGAATATATTTATCTCAATAAAGGATGTAATTCTATGCAGATATAAGCCATAAGAATGCATAGATCAGAGATGTGAATTATAGTAATGCTCCACTTGTAATAAAAGTGACTGAAACAAGTGCACAAAATGCTAAGCACATGCACACACACACGCAGCCTGGGATGTGTGAGATGTGATAGACAGAGGAAATGACAATGTCAAGAAAAGACCCAGTGAATGCTGATTACCATGTTAAATTGACTCCGGGCTGAAAAAGAAAACCTTTCTTTACAAAAGGTATGGAACGAACACACTAAATCATGTATCATGAGTTTCATGAGTTACCACTTCACTTACAGGTCATATTTTTGTCACTGCATTTAATAAATGGACTGGAGACTATCCAGATTGACCAGCATGAATGATCTGAACTTCAGATGTAGGAGAACAGGCTGAACTGCAGACATTCTGGAAACAAGAACACACTGAAACACTGTCTAATGAGAACAGTCCTACCGTCCCGCTAAACATGTCACAATCCCCCTGGCCCACGTCACTAGCTTCATGCTCAGAGAAATCCAATCTATCATGATTACATGGGTGTCTGCCTATATTGATCACATGTTAGTCAGGCAAGACTGACAGTGAGCAGCGGAATTAAAATAGATGTGTGAGTACCAGGCATCAGCTAAGGGACTTCTACTCTACTTTGCCTGAGCAGCATACGAGTCTACGAGCCTTTAAGTGTCATTTTGATAGATCTCTTTCCCTCTCTCTCTCTCTCTCTCGCACACACGTACTGATTCAGTGGTATATGTAACCTATCATACAGTACAGATGTAGTACATAATTGATATTGTACAAATGTGATTTTTGTTTTTTTTTGTGCATGTAACTCCAGTGCAGTTCAACAGCATTGCTGCTGTGTGTATAAAACCGAGCTGCCAAAGTCAAATAAAATGGTTGAGCAGCCAAGGGTTTGAAAGTCATGAATTATATGTTACAACATACCCATAACCAAGATACATATAGGCCTTCTGTAGGGAGTGATGGCTGCTCCACCCACACAAACACCAACAGCGTATTACTATCCCAGATGATAGTGTGCATGTCACCCTTATGTTGCCTGGTCATTTACCAAGATCAACAATAACAAGCATGTGCATCATCATCATCATCATCATCATGATTCCTCACATTGTTTCCATCCTTTTCTTAATCACCCAGTTCATCATCATCATCAATCTAAAATCCCGTCTGTACTTTTACAACATGCTCAAGCATCACATGCGTCTTTCTAATTTGTCTTGACATTCGCCGGAATAGATTTTAATATATTTTTCAGATTTTAATTCACTTGCTCTCTTAATTTTTTTATCTCCTATTTGCTCCCTTCCATCATACCTCCCACCTAATTTCTCCACTGAAGGTGTCAGAGTGACTCCCTCATTCTCTCTGGAACAGCTGAGACCTTAATGGTCCCTAATGATAGGCTCAAACAGAGTGAGGGGAAGGTTGTACGGTGACGGCAAAGAGAGATGAGTGAGGAGAGTAGGAAAAACTGATAGATGGGGTTGTGAAGAAGAGGTGAGAAAACACATTGGAGGGAAAGAACGGGTGGAAAGAATGTGTTGATGGGATTAAATTGAATGTGGAGGAGGAGAAGGGAGGGGATAGAGGAGAATGGAATTGGTATAAGCTTGGGTGAGAGGTACTGTAATTGGTGCAGCAAAGACAAATAGAAACAGACAGGATGATTGAGAGAGGGTGATAAAGAGATACTGTAGATACCAAGAAGCAAGACACCTAAAATGTGTGTAAATGACCCGTAAAAAGATCCAAAGGCTGTAAAAACTTAGCTTTTTACAGGTTGAATACAGCCATGTTCAGCTACACTGCTCCTATACAATGGCAGGCAGAAGAGTCTGGAACCTGGGATGTCTATGTTGTTTCCCCAAGTGTTAATGTGTTACCATCCAAACAAGCAGACAGGCATCAGCCAGCTGGACAGCCATGGCAGGATCATCACACCCAGCTTTCACCTCAGCAGCATATTGACGGCTGAGAGAGACAAACAAAGTGTAAATGCACCAGGTGTATGCGTGATCACACATTGCATGCTGGCCAAAACACGCACACGCATATGAGGAGAAACGCAGTCAAAATTAAGAAATTTGTGTTTTCAACATCTGTCAGATTACAGCTCAGCAGGGAAGACAGCAGGAGAGAGAGTGAAAAACAGAGAGAGAAACAAGAGAAGGAGGGAGGGAGTAAGCAAGTGGGGTACGACTTGTCTCTGTCCATCTTTCATCTCCCAGCTAGCAGTGGACAGTGGCTCATTTAGTATGGGAGTCAGACACAGACATGGTCAGGGAAGGAACAGGGAGAAAGAATAAGGGCCTATTTTTTTAAAATTGCTACTTGGTAGGGGTAAGTGTTCTGCAGCAGTGTGGTAAAACCACATACGATTTTGGAAC
The DNA here is from genome assembly GCA_005408345.1 of Macquaria australasica. Classification (NCBI taxonomy): domain Eukaryota; kingdom Metazoa; phylum Chordata; class Actinopteri; order Centrarchiformes; family Percichthyidae; genus Macquaria; species Macquaria australasica. The sequence goes on along the minus strand of SEMN01000001.1, from coordinate 1,190,447 downwards.
TAGATATCATGAAAAAATAAAAGGGGTTTGAAAATGAGAAAAATAGAGAGAACAGGAGCAGGGACTTGACAACGTTAAAGAATGAAAAGTGGATAAGAAAGGAAAAGGCTGTGGATTCAGTACTCAGTCTTTTCTCTCTAGCTAAAGCTGACATGATCTGGGTCGATAGAAGGTCATTTGAATACAGAATGGTTTGTTCAAAAGGTCCACACATATATACCCACACGCACCCACAGGAGGAGAATAACGAAAATGTATTTAGATGATGTAAAAACTAGCCAGCTTAGTCACACACCCTTAGACACACACAGTGAAAAAGGTGAGGGAGTGAACAAAAAAAAAAGCGCAGGCAGAAAAAAAAAGGCTTCTGACAAATTCAATTTGCAAGGGCTAGAGCCAGTGCATGCAGACAGGCCTATATTAGTATTACTCATATGATAGAGCAGCCCATCCATCACACACACATACAAAAGAATGTAGAGGAGAGGAGATGAGAGAAAGGAGGGGAAGGTAGACACGAATAGAGGTGAGAACAATGCCTCTAAATAGCATCTACTAATATCTGAACAGTAAATTTATGTCTGTTACTTCTGCTCTGAAGCCAGTTTTCTTTAATCCGTGGTCCCATTGAACTGTCTTTGTGTGTGTGCAAATACGTGAGTTTGTGTCCGAGTGATGGAGTGTGTTCGTTACCACTGACCTCAGGGGGAAAGCAAGATTATTAGAGCTATTGTTTTGTGAAGGACAAAGCTGAAGGTTGCAATCCAGTCTGTCTCCACCTTCCTATCCCTTCTGGGGAAGACAGTGACGTAACGAGCAGGGATGGATGCAGTCTGAAATGCATTTTACTGTATATTGCCATGTAGGTCACTATTCCCTAGCCTAGACAAGCTTTCCTTTATATTACTCCTTCTCTCCTTCACACAATATGTCTCACTCATAACTTGGGTTACCAAAGAGGTGTGTGGAAAATGCGCTTCGCTCTAACACCTGAAAATGTAGACCCAGAAACTGAATGTTAGGGAATTGTAAATGCCAGTAAACACTGCAGCTGACTTGTGAAGGCTGAAATATTTTTTCAGAGAGAGGCAATATATTACTTGAACTTTGACTCTGTGGCTGACCTTTCTAAACACTTCCAGTCAGATGAAGGCTTTATGTATTGATTTGGAAACATGGAGAAATGAATCTGTGTGCAGTACAATACAGTACAATGAGATCAGTTACAAAGGTGAAGCTTATTTTATGTTGACATAAATACAATGATAACAAATACAGGCCAGTTCTTAATAATCACCAGTTAAATAACATAATATTTTTCACATTGCTGTCCTTTCACTTGCTCACGCAAAGAGGGAATTTTATACTAAAAAGATAGTAACATTGAAAGAAACCCACTTGATTTGACTTAACTCAGACTTCTGAAGCCTCATACCAGATTCAGATCAACTTTTGAATTATTTTTTTTCACAGAAAGAGGACTGTGGATTTTGTCTCCTGTCACTGCCATTGAAAATATTTTAGGAAGGGACCCTTTTACGGCCAGTATGAACAGGAGGAATGATTACAGAAAGCATGGGGACCTCACTATTGTTATATGACAGACTTGACAAATTATGAACCTATGCTTTAAAGCCTACCAGGAGGGATTGCGCCCTAATGAAGTTAATTCTGTGGAAATTCATTATCCTGAATTTATCAATACAACAGTTAAACATGGAGGAAGTGTGTAGAGCAAATTCAAACATAAGCAGATCAGAAAATGGAGATCGTATCAAAATATGATCAAATATAACAGGAAAAATTAGGAATTAAGGAATGCCTCCTGATTATCTCTGCAGTTGAGGTAAATAAATGTAGAATTCATGGTGTGTTTTTTCCCTTCACATCCTTTGTTCCTTCACTTCCACTCCCATGATGATGTACGCTATCGTCATGGCTACCTACGCTCTATTTCACAGTGAGCACAGAGCAAAAACCTCGTCATGTGTGCACCCTCAGGGGTGTGCAATTGGGGTGTGTGTGTGTGTGTCCATTCATGTGTATATTTATGCGTGTGTCAGTGAATATTTTCTTAACCTCTATCCTACTTTTTGATCTGGTTCTCCTCCTCATGTGTCCTTAAACTGTTCCCTTCCATCTGCTTCTCCTCACTCTGCACGTTTTTATTATCTGTTTGCCAGATCATATCTTTATAAAAAAAACATTTCCCAAAATCTGTCGCACCATTTGAACTTGCTTTTGCACATAATTAATTCCTGAATATTGCAATCAGGGAGAGAGAGAGAAAAAAAGCACACACAAAAAAAGAGCATTACTCTGCGTGCTGTTCTTCACTGTATGGTCTTGTGAATCTACTGCAGCCAACGCATACACACACATGCAGACACACACATCCCAACGGGTTAGATTGCTTGGACACCCAAATGTCAAGGTCACCCTCAGAGTTCAAAAACCATCACTTTGTTTCTAAACCAGTCTTCAAATGAATCCTGATAGAAGTCACTAATGCAATCAACCTTTTAGCCTCAATCCCAAACCTCCATTCTCTATGCGGGGCAATGTGGACTCTGATGGGGCACAGGACAGTAACATCCCCCCTTGACGATTCATGAGACTGCACAAAGATAAAAATCAATAGAAAAACCATGTACGAGTCCAAGCAACCTTGCGCTATTATAGTTGAGGACAATTGTTTGACTTTCGATCATTTTTCCACCCGTAACACTTTCCTTAACCTCAACCATTATTTTACATCAAAGCCTGGTAAATGGTGCTCACAAGTGCCAATTTCTGGGTTCTCTGATCTTGAAGTGTCACAGGATACTTTGGACCCTGCGAGATGGAGCCCAAGCGGCGCAGGGCCGAACACACATGCGAGCACATACTCAAGTATCTGCCTGTTCGGTACCATCGCTCTGTGTGAATGGAGTGTTTATTGGCTCTCACTTGGCCCACAGTAAATCCTCCCAAGAGAGTCCCTGCCCCCTTTAGGTCAAACTCATATCAGTGCTGTGTTTGATCTTAGGTCTGCACAAAAGAAACTGGGAAGCAGCACTGCTTGTGGGGTGATATTGATATCAGGACACTTCACTTCAGGTATGTTTGCAAAGTTTAAAACAAAAATCCTCCAGAGTTGGGATGTACATTTGTGGCAGAGGAGGTAATAAAACCGAATTCAGGTGGCTCAGTCTGAGTTTTATAGGACATCAGAACATCAGGGGGTCATAGAATAGACAGAAACAAACACCACATGAAAATCCAGTGAAGCCAGATGATACTATACTGTAGATCTACTCCTGCAAAGCAACAAGGCTCAGCCAATTCTCTTGTTGAATGTACTGTAAGATCTTCTCCTATCCTCAAAGAGTTTTGAAGTGTCTACTTAATATGTGCGTGAGAGTAAAGCAAAACAATCTACAATATTGTGTGTTTTTTTTTCTGTGTGTACATAACTGTGTGTTCCTCATTAATGTGTTTTTGTGCCAGTGGGCCCCAGAATGATCTAATACAGAGGCTGGGCTCTCAGTTTGTGGTGTTTCTAAAGCCTATATTTAACAGCAACAAAGCCAAGACCCCAGACCACAGTTCCCTCCCACTCAATCTAACTCCATTTTACATCCACCAAAAGGCTCTACTTTTATCTCCAGCAATTCATCTGGGACACATATGAGGACCTTTCTGGAAAATAAAGTAGAGAAATAGGCTCTTTACCCCTCCCTCTCTGCTCTAGTACACAGTGATTTTATATCCAAAGATATAAAAATCACAATGATTTTATATCCAAAGAAATGAAGCAGCCACGCTCTCTTTCATAACAACCCACAGAATAAAAATAGAAGCTAAACCAACCTTAAACCACACTGATCTGTGCTTCAATTTAGGATATACTGAAATTCACTGTAGTAAAATAAAAATAATCATAACGGACATTTTTTAATGCTACTGTACAATACAGCTCTTGTGTTGTCTTGTGGTGGTCTTGTTTTTCCTCCCACATCCATGAACATTATTTGTGTTAAATTAACGTTTTAGAAATGTTCATGCATTCTACCTGATGCTCTAAAATTGTTTACTGCACGACAAAAAAAGAAAAAAAAGATGCTATCAGTGCACAATTACAAAATAGTAGCTGATGAAGATGGAAAGTGTGTGTATGTGTGTGGGCTACTGAAATGTTTGCAGTTTAATTTCATCAATTTGTACCACATCAAGCCTTAAATTCGTGACATTTTATCTTTTACTTTTATATTTTTATGATGGACATGTAAAGCAAATGCTAAGCACAAATGCTGTGCTACTGGGATGCTTGATCTTACTGGTTTGTCACCATTTATACCATTAAAGTTTAGGTGAATTGAATCAAACTGAAACAGTTGTCAGGTACAGGGTTTGGTGAGTAGGCAGTGTACCACAGTGTGTGTGTGTGTGTGTGTGTATGACTGACTGTTGTGTGGGTTCAAATCTGTGACCTTTCAGAAACAGAACAGCCACTCTAACTGCTATGTTATCCTGCCACGTGTCATGACTCAAACGTGTGCCCTATGGTGCTCCCAGACATCCGTAATGCTCAGGTTTGTGTTGGCTATTAGAGCAGCAAACACTGTACTGTGGGTTTCTGAGCTCTGTTATTGCTGGCTCCTTCTCGTAGCTGGAGGTTAACCTCAGAGATACAATAACAGAAACAAGGCTACGTTCACACACACTGTACACACACTTTTCCTTCTCCTCTCTGTCTGCCTTTCAATCTCTCTTCTCTTAAGCCATATCTCCCTTGGTTAGCCACACACACACACACACACAAACACACACACACGTGCACAGCCTCCCTATCTAAACACACCTCACACTACGTCCTCAGCTACATACCTATCTGGGCCTAAGGAAATTTGGGATTCAATGTGAGTGTGTACACGCACACAGAAGCATGAGTGAGGAAGAATGAGGCTGCACAGTGTGTGTTCACAAAATGTGTAGTATCACAATCCCTCTTGATTTACATACTGATTTCAGCATAGCCCACTACACTTAATGAGCTGATTTTAATTTGCATATTGACATATGAGCTTACTCAACTATTAAGTAAAATTTACATTTCATTAAAACTGAGTGAATTTGAGTATGTTAGTCACTTTTGAGTTTGGACTACATATGACTTGAATTTATGCTTTTCCCAACAGCTCTGAAACAGTAAAGGCCAAATTATGAGGGTTATTTAAAATGGATTTTTTTTTCAGTGCAATTGGCGCCTTGGTGTTTGCCTACCCAGTCACAGATTTTGGTCTATTTGATTTGTTTCTTGGTGCTTTGGTGGAGCCTAGACAAGCCAACTGCTCCATGGGCTTAGCTCTTCCCAATAACCTGGGGGTTGTGCGGGTTTGTGAAGTGTTTGCCTGTATGTGTGTGTGTTTGTGTTCCCAATCTAATGTGGCATCTAAGGGATGTGACAGCTCCTGGTGTCGGCAAAAGGTGGGTAGGCTGGTCCTGAGCCTGTGTGGAGGTTGTTTACACCCCTAAAATGTGATACATCACACAAGAAAGGAAGAAAGGAAGGGGAACTGGCACAGAGGGTGATGAGATTTGACAGCTTTCAAGTGTGTTCTCTGTTTGTGTGATTATATCTTGTGTTCATAAAAAAACAAAGAAAAGTGCAAGGCTTTCATTGACTTTTGAGCACAGTATTTGTTCACTGGCCTGTGTTAAATCAGGACAGCCTAGGTTATATAGAAATGCAAAATGCAGAGCCAAAGCAACATAGAAGTTGCTCTCATTGGTCAGAAACTATGGGCTGAGGAGGAAGAAGCCCTACAGCCCAAAAGGACTTTCCCCACCTGCACATATGAATGCTACACACGTCTATTCAAGCATTTAAATCAAATCACATGACGATTAAGCAAGAACACTCGGCTATAAGTAGCACATCATAAAAGCTCTATAATGAAGCCAGTTCCCTGATCCCACAAGAGAATACATCTAGAAAATCAAAATGGGACTTTACGACAAGTTTAATTTGGACGTGTTCTGTTAATGCATAGCTGATCATAATTCTTTCTTTTTCCCTCGTTCTTTTTTTTTTCTTGTTTCTTTTATGAAGAGCCAAACCAGTAGTTCATGACTCCAGTAACCACTTAAAGAAAGAGAAAACAGAAGGGTGGTCTCCACTGCAGGGGCATCCCAGATGAGTAATGCCATGCTAATGCAGACCAGATGCATGTGTTTTGCTACAGCATGGGTTCACTGCAGCACAGCCTTTTTTTGGGTGGTGGGTATGCCTGCTGTATGATCTGATCAAAGCACACAGTGATGAGACAAGAGTTTTACTTTTGCTGAGGGTTCATTTGTTACTATTTCTGTAGTCAGGCTTACTCTGCATGATCAAAAGTCTGGGTGCTTAATGTTTTACCAGAGACAGCTGGGAGGATGTCTGTGCATGTGTCTGCTCAACTATGCGTGTTTGCGTGTGTGTGTGTGTGTGTGTGTGCGTGCGTGCAAGCAAAATGCTCCTTGTTTGTGCAAGCACTTGTGTGCCTATGCGGCTATATAAAAAGAGGACAGAGGACATTGGGAGTGGCTGATTTGTTAATGTCCTGGTGGAGGACTGAAGGGTAGAATGAGGTTATGGAGGGTTGGTTGAGTTCAGTCCAGCAGCTTCATTAAACTGGGTACTACTGGGCAGAGAGGGGAGGGTGAAGAAGAGCAGATACAAAGTGCAAATAAAAGTGCAAAAGAGGGAAAATACACCGCATATACGTGCTTATGTGTGTGGATGTGTGTGTGCATAAGTGTGCATGGCGGAGTCATTTATGTCAAAGTGCCAATAAGTGAAGGGTCTGATTAAGTTTATCTTGATCTCATTCCCATTGCCTCAATCTCACAAGAAAGACATTGGAGTGATAAACCTCACCTGCCTTTTGCTCATGGTACCTCACTGCTCTCCATCTCACCCTCTGAAGTGTTTGATGAGCTTCTCCTTTTAACCTGTTTACTCTTTGTATGTTAATACTTCTGTTCTTTTTTTCCACTCTGCATGTTTTAGTGATTTTGATTAATTTAGGAGCAAATTTATTGTTGTTCAGGTAAGCTTGAAGATGGGATCTAGCATTGAGGGCATGCTACAAACCAATTTAGTTCAAGATATGCTGCTCGTTAAGTAGAATATGAACATGAACTAAAACTTAAATTGAGTTAATGTAAAAACTACTGACTGTGCGATATATTCAAGCTCCCAGGATGTCAGGAATCTGAAAGTTATTCATGTAATGTTGCTACAAATATCCACAGAAAGTGGATAAACAAGAGCTACTTTGAGCACAGAGAGAGACTGAGCCATTGCAGGTGGGTGAGAAGGACAGCCAAGCAGTGATGTAGATTTGCTTCACACCTCAGTAATGTCAGACAACAGGCAATGCCAACCACTTCCTTGTTCTATCCCACTGACCAAAGCAGAGTAACAAGCGTGTGAGGTTGACAAAGAAATTAATGTAAAGATAGTCAGGAAACAACAACAAAACATATTTCAGCTGCCAACATTATACAACAAGAGCAGTTTTAAGTGAAATACTCCATGTGTCAACGACGGCCAGGAATTTAGGATAGCATGCGTTTAAGGCACTACCTGTGAGTTACCCGTTGGTTGGAGAGAGGAGATGTGAATGATGGAGCCCCAGTTTTAGTGAACAAGTAAACCGAGGAGTAAAGGTCAGACTTTATTTTTATAGTCCACTGCTGAAACTCAAATTCTTATCAAGCGACTGTAACGTGTCAGTGAAGAGATATTCACTGGGTGAGGGTTTATCTGAGGCACTGAGTTAGCGTTAGAAATAGGGTCAGTTTGGGTTGAGGATTGGAAGGTTGCACTGTCTATACAAGGTAAGTGGTCTGAAATGCTCTCACCTTTGGGTTGGGTGCAGAGTCGGTAGTGCTCACATCAATGCTCAATATCATCATATAATTGTTGTTGTTATACTGGTAATGAAAAAGCCAATACACGCTTATTTTTAAATAAGACTAATGTTACAACTCTGGAAAATCAGAAGCATATCCTCTGTGTTGAAGCACCCTGACCACCTGTAATCACATTGGACACCATTTGAAAGGTCAGTGGCAAACAGGGTTAAAATTCAAATAATTTAATTTTTGAGAATTGCTGCTGTGGTGCAAAACCCTAGCAGCATGCAACTCCAACGGTAGCACTAGGTTCAGCCAACCATTGAAATACAATGGCTCAAGCCAGGTGCAAAGTAATTTTGCTGGGATTCATGTGTAGATAATTTAAGGATAGATAATTAGTTAAGAGTTACAGTTTGGATTAGGGTAAAAAAAAAAAAAAAAAACAGGATTATAGCCAATAACAAATAGGCAAATCTCTATTTGTTGAACAGTTAACATCTGGACGGCACTGGACTATCCAAATAAAATGTTACCAAAGTTATATTTGTTGGGAGATTTTTTTATATCACCTTTTCTTTTTGCTTCCACTGTTTTGCTCTCCAGATCCCTGTGAATGTGTGTGTGTTCGACATAAAAGACAAGAAAAGTTCATTACTTATAAGGCTAATAATAACCACATACCAACATGAACATATTTCAAAACTCTCAGTTAGCCATCTACACCAGTAAAAGGTCGGGTTCACCTACAAAATGGTGATACAGTACTGCGAGTACAAACTATTTTATGAAAAATGAAGAGGGCTGTTGCTTGGTATTTCAGAAGAGGAATTGAAGCAGATTGAGGTCTGGTGGAATATAGTCTTTTCTTGCAGGTATGGCACCATCTGCATGTAAGAAAGCCATACAGAAAACATAAAGGACTTGAAGTGCAATACAAAAAGGGGAAATAGATTTGCTTGGAACACTGATGCATAAACTCTCCCTAATAATGAAAAATGATGCCAGGGACAGAGCAGAGCTGACAGATCCCCAGAGTGAGGACGATTCAAGCGGCTCCATGTGGAGTTTTAAGATGTGGGGCCTTATTTACTAAGAGACGCAATAATTACTTCTGTTTGCAAAGACTTAATAGGTGGAAATTTATGTAGTTTAGCACCTAATTTATTAAGAACATTTATGCAAATCAAGTCAGATGCAATTTTCCAATTTAAATACCTGAGGCACAACCACAGTCAACAGTCTCAAAGCAACAGACAGCAAAAGGGGAGAGGGGAGACTATGATTCCCAGCTGTACCAGCCACTACTCAACAAGCCACCAGTGGCCACATGAGAATAACTGATAATTACACTCGTTGTTAAAATAAATAAACATTAAAGATGGTTTGCATTAATATTAACATAAAATATCTTCAGTGATCTTTCTTACTGTGCCCTATTTTTACCAAATTTAACTAAGTGCAACAAACATGCTAAAAGTCATGCCTGTGTGCTCAGGTTAGCAGAATGCACTCTTTACAAATGAAACTGCATTAGTGCTGCCATGAGTTTGTCGCTCTGATTACATCATTGTCCTGATTCAAAGTTTAATGAGTTTTTACGTGATGCCTCCAGCTAAAACCTTTATTTTTAAAGGAGCAAAACTGAATATTAGTGAAATGGTTGTAAAAACAAAAATGAGCAGAGACTTCTAATGGAGTTCAGTATGTACCAAAGACATAAACCAAGACCTTGTAGTTCATATGCATACCCTCAGGTGTCACCAACAGTAGGTGATCACGAGGCTTTTAAGCTGAAACCAATCAGACCCATGAACACAGGAAAGAAAATGTTGCAGCCTGTTCACAACATTCTTTGGTGAGCCAGAACCGTGATGAAGCTCACTACTTAAAATCTTTTGAAACAATGGCAGAAAATGACAATGTATTTTCATTTGTTCCAAGAGCTGATTAGGAAAGCAGTTCTGAACTGAAAAAGGAGCTCACATAGTAGCTGCCAACTGGCATGTAGCATTGTTTCAAGTGTTACCTTCTAAACATGTATTATTAAATTAAAGCTAAAACACAGCTTCAGGTTAGAGTAACTAAAAACTCCTGGACATCTTTCACATGTGCATCTTGAACCAAATGATTTTGATTTACACCATAGCACCCAGAGCCTGGAAGTTTAGCTCCAGGTGCAGGCAAATGGATTCTTGGAAACACAAGAAAAGGGAAGGGTATTGTGTACTATTTCTTCCCTGCTTTTGGGCAGGAATTGGCAGTAAGAGAAATGCAGGAAGGGCCTCTTAGGGTTTTACAAGGGTTTATTTGCTGCTGAAATGTCAAACTGTGTGCAGTAAAATATTGCTTGGTGATCTCCCCTGGTTAACCTATGTTCAAAGAACTGAAATGGACTCTCCCATTTCTAGTGAAAATGTATCTGTGATGGCTCTCGGCTAGAAAACCTGCCAGAACTGCTACCTTCAAACTTCCTGGCAACGATTGGACAGACCCCGGTTTGAAATTTTTCATGGGAGCCAAGAGAAAGATGAACTACTGCTCGGCTTTACATCTTTGCCTGCATGAATTAATTTGAGGCACTGGAAAAAGTTGAGATTTAATGGTGTGCTCAAAAAGTTTCTAAAACAGGCTTAATGTGGACCTGTCATTGCTGCACAAACAGTGTGCGTTCACATCACTCACAAATCCATAGTGCTTCAGAGTAGACGGTTTCATTGCAAATGATTGACTCACCTAGGGAGAGAGAGATAGAGAAAAGCAGAGAGAATGGAAAAACATAAAAACAATAATTATCACATTAATGCATCAAATTCCAGATCATTTCATACAATGAATTTCCCCTATGAATTTACTATATGTGTTATATGTGTGTGTTTTGTACAACTGTAACACACTAGGAAACTACATTCTTAACAATGCAAATTACTGTATGCACATTTTGTATGTGCATTTATTGAGGCATCCTTAAAGAGATGCCTAAACAAATGCATTCACATTCACACACAGCAGTAAGGTCTTCTCTCCCTCATAATGGAGAGTAAACAGTGAAGGAGGATCAGAGGAGAGACTATCCATCTTTTCCTGCTGAGTGACTGATAGAGATTATAGAGGGGGTGGAGAGTGTGTTTATTAGGAAAGAAAGGGTACATGTATGTATATTTTTGTGTATGCGTTTCAGAGGACGTGTGCGAGAGTGCAAGTGGGCGGATGAGATTCTGGCATCTTGTGAAATGTTGAGAGATGTGGTTCAGTGTCAGCCATCATTGGCAGCTTGGAATTATGAAGGAGGCTCTGCTTTCTGCTTTTTGTATTTATTTATTTTTTTATTTCACTGTATTGGACTGTATTTGCAGCTATTGATAACAGATTGTGCGACGTATAAATGACAAGTCTAATAAATCCATTAATGACATTTCTTGAAAGCCTGGTTCCACTTGCTCTTTGAATGGCTTATGCGTGTGAGGGAGGAAGAGACAGGAAAATAAGGTAAGTATGGACAGAGAGTGAGAGTGGAGGGGTAATGAGCCCTGGTCTGAAGTCAAAAGCAAAGTAGAGGCTCATCTCCTCCAATCAGACGATAGCAAAACTAATGAGGCACAAAGGGGCAGCTTTAAGAAACCTCACTATAGCTTTTGTGCCAACCGGGAGCTTGCACATTAGCTCGGGTCACTGACATAAAACCTAACATTAGACAGTCAAACTCACCTCAATGAACAAAGTGATCGTTAGCAGGTGGAAAATAGTTATTTTTCTTCAGTAAATACATTAATCCCTCTTTGAATTGACTTTACGTCATCATGAGCAAACACCCAGCCACAGCTCGCCCTGCTGGTGTTGCTGCTGTGCAACAAGCTCAGCTCTACCTGCTGCAGGAAGCTGAGCAGGGTGTATGGAGGAGCACATCCTGAGGTGCGCAGCTGCACTGACATGGATAAACACGCACTAATGTGTTAATGGATGCTTTACCCATCAAGACGCATCTGGAGCAAGTGCTGACAAGGTGAAAGTGTGCGTGTGTGTGTGTGTGTGTGTGTGTGGGTGGATGGGTGGATGTGTGCTCAAGTGCGCCCAACGCTAATGTCTCACCACATGTGCTTATCACATGTGACGCAGTACTGCAAGCAGAGCAGCCAGTGAGTAAGAATATCTGTTAGTGAAGCAGCATGAAATGTGCAGATCAGGTTACGGATCCATTAATCTTAAATATCAAAAGTAAGATCGCTACCATGCCATTTTTATGTTCCTCATCCATTCAGGCAAAGTAAATGACATGCTAAATATTCATTATAGAATATTTATATACACACACACACACACACACACGTTAAACACGTTGTCCATGTTTGCCCTACAGTACTAAATCATAGGTTGTGTGTGTCACTAAATATACAGCCTCAGAGTGTAGTCTGTATCTTCCTCTGTTAATGTTTTTGTGAAAACTTGACAATGAATCTTTAGACAGGACAGGGAACTCAGACAACTAAGTACATCGCTGTTGTTAAACACACTCGCAGCCTCATCGGCTCAAGAAAGACCAAAATATCTGAAGTCATGTTTTGGTCACAACCTCAGAGCAGCCTTGTGACTGCTTGTAAATCCCCTAGATGATTATGGCGCAAAGCATAGAGGCACAGGGAGAAAAAAAGTGTGTGTGTGTATGTGTGTGTGTGTGTATGTGATAAATGAGAGGAAGACAGAAAAACTGCTACCAAATTCTTTTTTTTTCATTGTTATTATAACAGCTCATACATTATCACCAGGACTGCGCGTTCTCAAGTGTTTGCACCTGTTTTCTTATTTGTAATTTTCTTTTAGAATATTTTACAACACCTGGAATATACTGGTGTGAGGCCAAGTAGTACACTGTGCATTACAGTTTGGTTTGAGATACTAATTAATTAGGCATGGCCTGGGGTCCTGTTTGTCTTGGCCACATGAACCCACAGCAGAAGTAAAGATCAATGACAGTGTAGAAAAAGTTCATGATGAAGTGTGAGTGAAAGAGAGAACTGTCAGTCTTCTATTGTGCACTGTACTTCAAATGACTGCTTGAAATTCCTCTTACCAGATAACAATGAAATTGTAAAATTGTGGGTAGGTTTTGCCAGGCTATTTTTCTCACCCCCTACCTCCCACGTGTAAGTGGTAAAACAGAGTGGACACAAAAGTGCTAAAGAGATGGCAACGTACCAAGAGACACCACGCACTGTAACATGACTTGTTAGAAGAATTAAACTTTTCCTGGGGGCTTTTTGGAGGCCCATCGGTCTAGGATGCCACATGGTACGTGTCCAGTGGATTGGGTCTGGTAAGGGGATCTTCATATAATTCCCTTCTCTCTCTCTCCATATATCCTGTCACTCTACTCTACTCTAATCTTGAATTTTAGTGGGAACAATAGAAAGGCTTCTTGTAAAAATACAAATAGTTATCACAGACAGCAGATGAGGAATCTTGCAGTGCTGCTTAGATATATAAGTAACAATACATATACAAAGTTTTAATGCTTTGTATATGTATGGTTTTGATGTAATTTTATTGTTGGATGCAATGTTAACATTGTAACTTTATTGTTTACTGTATGAAGTGTTAAGTACAGTGTTGACTATATGTATTTTATTTGAATATGGACCCCAGGAAGGCAACAACTAATGGGAAACCCAATAAACAATAAAGATAGTGATGTAGATGTCTGGTGGAATGTAACTAGTATGGTTTGCCTTGTCACTAACTTTAATGTAAGAATTATAGCTCTGTTTTCTTTGCTATATTTGTAGGTCAGTGACTGAGTAGGAGGTGTATAAGGAAAAACTATTATTGGTGAAAGCCCTTTATGAAGTATTTGGCATTTGTGCTAATACACATCTGAAATGTATAAAAATATACATCAATTTGAAAGACCATGCAGTCAGACCATTCAACAAATGTTATGGCCAGCTGCAGTGATCATTATTTTATCGTGAATTCTATTTTAATGGATATCTGCAGTGCATTTGCTTTTCACTTAAGGACTTCATTAGTCTTATGTTGTAGAAAAGGTTGCCTCTATTATTCAGATGCTATTCTATTCAGCAATCTAAATGGAAGGTCTACAGAGGTGGTCTCAGGTATGTATTAATCAAATTATATTTATTCATTTGGCAAAATCTGTTGCTGTTGCGTTTCTTTATGCTGTGTTTAAAGTAATAACAAGTGTGAGTGTCAAGATTGTTCAAACCTCCCTACAACACTTCCATCCCTACACTAGTTTAGTAGAGGAAAAATATTAGATGATAACTCCATACATGGTTTAGAAAAAAAAGACAATAACTCCAAATTTTAAAATGATTGAAGATGAATGAAGAGTTACTAAACACCCTCTCTGGTTGGAAGTTGAAAGCTTGTTTTACCTCTGAAGTGTGATTGCTTGCACCTGTGACCACACCCAACAGTGAATGGGTCCTGAGCTGTGTCTCAAATCGCGTACTCCCGTAAGTACACTTACATGCAGTATACTGTGTACACTATGCACTGACTTGTGTAGTGCGTTAATTTTAACAGGGTAGTGTCGTCCCAAATTGAATACTGCTGGTGTGCGCTTACCGGAAATGATGATCGCAACCTTTGACTATGTCTTCTTCTTTTTAATGACGGACTGCAGCCGGGCGGAGCATTATCGGCAACATTTACCGTGATTGCCGCCCGCCGAAATATCTGCCCGCACGTTTGCTCACTTGACTTCAATTCAATTATATTAAAAATGAATGAAAAATGAACGTGCTTTTACTTTTAGCCGTAACAATCGCAACTGCGGCCGCCATTTTCATACATTGGTGATCCTCCCCTTCCGCCACGTGGCCAAGATGGCGACCGTTGAGGGTGAGAAGTGTGCAGCGTTCCACACTCAACTTTCTGGCCGTTTTGTGTACACCATCCGGGTACTTACAGTACACTGCATTTTGCCGTACTTACCAGTGTGAACGCACTTATGCACTCAAAATACTAAGTTTGAGTACGCAAGTACGCGATTTGGGACACAGCGCTGGAGTACACTTGTACATCACTGTAGCAAGGTGAGAAGTTAAACCACTGGAGGTCAGCAAAAACAAGATTTTTTTTTCAGGGGGTGCTAAGGTACTCTAATAAATAAACTTTTAAAAAATAGAATTACACTATTCTGTAATTATCTGGTTTGTTGAGAGATTCTAACACATTTTACACTGTTAAGATATCATTAGTTCTGCCAAAAATGTACTTTTCTCTGAAAACTGAGAAAAAACTGTGCTTTGCGTGTTGTGCTCTGGCAAGCATTTTCTTGGTTCTGGTGCCATGAAGTAGGCTGTGTAATGGATTTATTTAAATGACTGTGAAATGCCTGGTCACAAGGTTTTCAGAGGTGGAGAATCATGCCAAAAACATTCCTGCTGCCAGACTCAATTGATTCTCAGTTGATGTTTTGCAGACTAAATTCTTGCAGTGGAAATAGACCTTGACGACGTATGTATGTGGAACTGAGAGCTAACTGCTAAAGGACAGATTTGAAGGACCCATCCATATTTATTCAATTAAAAACATTCTCTCCAAACCCAAACATTCTCAAACTCATGTCCTGACATTACAGGACATGATATCATATCCTCAAAGACTGTGTAGGTATGTTGTTTAGACTGGTATTGTATCATCAAAAGCAGCATTGAATAATCTATAACTTATGCCAGCCGCTGCTGTTGACCAAAGGTTTGCAGTATTGGCTGTGACTGTGTCCTGTAACTGGCATGAAAAACAAAAGCACATTAATAGAGAAGAATGGTGCACAGTAAGTAACAGTTAAGTGGTACATGAGCCATGCTGAATGCATCCTAAAAAGCTATTCTGAATTGAGATCAAAATGCCTTCTAATGCCAGTAGAATTCAGCACTTGGCAAAGAAATTATTGAGTCATTGCTATCAACCCTGATATATCAACAGATATGCTGAATTTTAATGGTCAGTCTCAATAATGGGACATCTTACTTAATGTACATTTAAGGTAATTGGCAGCTTTCTAAAATATATTAATAGTATAATAATTTGTAATTAATATGTTAATATTAATTACAAATGGATGTTAATGTTCTTGACTGTGTTTGGAAGAAAATCAAGGTACCTTCTTTAGAAAAAAAAATATAATTCTTGACTTGGAGTGACAAATTCATGGCAAATCCACAACATCTAATTACAGAGCAGAACTTGGTTAAAGATTTTCTGACCATTAGAGTTTGTTCAAATGATCAATACTGGAAAAAGTCAATATATAGCCTGCATATTTCTAGTCTCATAATAAACCAGCTACCCCTGCGGACATCCAGCATCCTATTATGTTAAATGTCATATTGTCTCATTGCCCACATTTGCTTGTTTGTGAGCAAACTGATAAAGTGATGGTGTACACAGTCGCAAAATCAACATTCAGTATCTGCAATTTATTACCAAATTGATACATGTACATTGCCTGTGCATTGCTGAAAATAATCTTAAACATTGTCATTAGTCCCATAGACACAGTAATATGTTTCTTTCAAATGTTTTCTCAGAATACATCTTGAGCCAAACAAACCTGATTGTGATTGTTTTCATTTTCTGTTCTGATTTGTGGAACTTTAATTTCAGATTGAAAATAATCATTTTTCTATCCGCGTGTGTGAGCTTCTGTGTCTGCACCCACATACTGTATGTTTACACATGAGCACATATACTGGGTAAAGTGCCCGGCAATATGTCGCACTGTGTCTGAACGTCTTGGTTAATTTAGATCTCACTGTCTGTGGAAGCAGCCTGAAAAGCTCGGCTCTACTCCAATTAACTCTGTCAGCAGCCAAAGACTAAACTCTGTCAATTTCCACACTTTGTAGTTCACTGAGTGTTTCTCTGCTCCTCACTACAAAAGCCTCATCCCTTTTGCCCTGACACACAAACACCGAAAAAAGTCAAAAGAAAAATGGGACAGCAAAGTAAATGTTTTGGTTTCTTTCAATTGCTTTTTCTCGTGAAATGTTCTGCTAATGGCAAGAAAAATATCGCCTTTTCCGACCTACAGTATGTGTAAATACCACATACTGAAAAAGCCACAGTTTTGAGCTATACTAACACACTTTGGTGACTTGACATGCAGTCATCTCAAGAAAGTTTTCCCTCACTTTATTTTCTTGTCTTTTTGTAGCACTAAAAATGTGATTATTTATATTTCATTCCAGCATCGGACTTGAGGAGAAGAAAAATCAAGGTAAAAGAAAAAATAAAGTGTTAAAATGGTAAACATACTCATACAGCAATAAATTTCCTTTCTTCATGTGGGCTTCTGGTTTGGGTTGTAATTAGAGGTTTTTAACTGTATTTTCCAATGCCTTTGGGATTTGTATCTTATTATTATCTGAGTGTGCCTTGCAAAGAAAAACAGGAAGTTACACACTGATAAATCATGGGAATTCTGGGGTCATGCTAAACTGAGGGGACCTCGAATGCCACATGCATGGGCCGGATTAAGGCTAAAACCCTCCAAAGAGTGTAACCACTTACTCTCACTATCAAAGAGGCCTTTCTACATCCTCATTAAATTGCTTTGTTTAGTATGTTTAAGAGCATGCCACGCAAAATTCATACCCTTATACAGTATAACAAACTGTAAGTCGTTGTCAGAATCTGAAATTACTTGCACTTGCAGTTTGAGAAAAAAAAAAAAAAACATAATCTGAGGTGACTTGAAAACTCTGGAGCACCAAAAGATTTCCACCAAAGCACACATGTGACTAAATCAGTCGGTTCCCATTTACACAAAATGTATGTGAATGGTGAAGTCTAACAACCACGGAGGAGGATCACAGAATCCCTTCTGAGTCAGAATCTTTTCCATAAATTTGAATTTTGCCTGGCTCCAAAAGAGATGAAATACCTTCTACCTTTTGTTGCAACAAGATACCTCTGTGAGAGTGTATGACCTCTCTAAACATATCCTGCATTCAGCCTGAGAATGAGATCATCCAGTCTAACCTGAGAGAAGCATTTCTGACATCTTCAGCCCATACATAGCCACACACACAATGCAGATAATCCCCCTTCACTGTGTGATCTGCTTCTGCCCACTATTATCTGGATATCCTTAGGCTGCTATCAACATATTGTGAAAAATAATTTACTGTACTGCAGTATCAGTAGATGACTTCAGTGACTTTTACTGTGCATGCTGAAGTGTAAGACCAAGATAATGAGTCATGTTTTATAATTCATGATAAAAGAGGTTTAGAAATCATAAAAACACAGAAAACAAGTCAATATAATTTAGCCTTCAACTCAATATTTTGAGTTTTTATTACACATTACACAAGAAATAGTATGTGATAGTGGCTAACTCAGGAAAGGGTTAGGTAGAGGGTTAGGGTTAGGACACCTTAAAGTAGTAGTAACCTCACCTGTCACACACACACACACACAGCTGCAAGTATGCCTAAGGTATACAATCAGATTTGTGTCAATATAATCAAATAAAACTTTTAAAAATATCAAACAAAAATAATAAATTGAAAGAGTGAAGCAAAAAAAAAAGTTATCTCAAAAGTAAAACTTATAACTTACAAACAAATTATTTGTGTAATCGTGTATACTATTACTATACAAACCTCTGGCGAGGGCGGGTTTTTTCAGTGGTGTGTCCCCACTGGCTAATGAGTTTTTGAGTGACAGCTTAGTGCCCTGGACGTTCAGTTTTGGTTTCGGCAGACACGGACATCCTAAACAGCGGCACTGGGCATTCACTGCCCACTAGCTAACTTTACTGGATTCCTGCAAGATTAATAACGTGTAAGTATTGATCAAATATGTTGTCTGAGCTGTACTAGACGTTTTGTTGTGTAAAGTTAGAAGAATAGCTAACTTTGTCCGGGGCACAGAGCTGTCACTCAAAAATTCATTAGCTAATGGGGACATACCCTTGAAAATTTATTATATTGATTATATTGACACAAATCTGATTCCATAGAGATGCACTTCATACCAAAAATAAATCTGAGGTCTGAAAATCAATGCATTCAGTTTCTGTATTAAATCACTGCTGCGCTGAATTAACTCAGCTCCAATTAAACCAATAACACACACACACAAAAAAACACTCTTTCCCTCTACTCTCTCTCAGACACACACACACACACACACACACACACACACACACACACACACACACACACAGAGAGAGACGTTTAAACAGGGAGTGTTGGGTTACTGATAACAGCTCTAATATATTTCTAATGAGGCACCTGCCAGGCTTTAGAGCTGCTAATTCACTAGTAGATTCAGCTGAACAGCTAGACTCTCTTCAGCTCAGCAGGAGATGCGGACACATACGGAGAAAGAGAGGGCGTGAGACATTTTTGGAATTTTTACCTGTCAGATAGTAATACAGATAATAAAACAATAATTAGGTCAAATAAAAAAAAGACAAAGAAAATATGATTTGTACCAAGGTGTATTTGAACAGCATTACCTACCACAGAGCGCTTCAAACACAATGTTCATTCAACAACCATGTATAGCAACACACAAACACTTCTGAGCCACATTTTCATCTGATATTAAAATGTGATCTGAATGCAGATATTCCACCCAGATAATAAAAAATTCCATCGCACTCTTTGCATTTACACACAGCTTTTATAAGTATCCTTTTAATGATGCTATGCCATTTTTCATGTGAACTACGCAAAGCAGTGGAGCAGGTGGGGATGTAGCACAGCCAATAAAAACATATGGCAGGTGCAGTCTGTATTTACTTGTCAGCTGAAATGAGAGAAAAACATCATCTTTATTGGCTGTTAGGATGCAACAGATACCAGGTGAACCAACCTTTGCAGCTGTACAGAGACCTCTTCACTATGAATGAGGGGAAAGAGCAATGACAGGTGGGAGGAGATCACATGGCAGTTCTTCTGTAAAGCTGTGTGGAAGGTTACATGTGTGTGTCAGATTGTTTCAACCCTGTGAGCACTACTTTTCGCAACTGTGAACACACTGCGCAGGCTGCATTTGCACCTGGATGACTGGCTGACATCCAATCGCAATTTAAGCCGGACTGCATCCGGAGGTGATCTGGCAAACACGATCACATTCACATTACAGTGCATGTTTACAGTATCCCTTGCATTAATGTGCATTTTTCTTTGCCCAGGTAAGATATCCAAATACAGATCAAATTACCAGGAGTAAACCGCTTCACTTCCACTTCAGGCTGCTGAGCCTCCCTGATCTGTCATAGTTACACTAAGAAACTTTTCAACCTTGAGGCATACTGTTGATTCTGTGTAGTTGATGCCACCCCAATACTTCTCACTTGTTTGACTTGTAAATCATTGTTTTTTTTCTCCAACATGTTTTAGTACAAGACTCAAATCATCTTACTTTAGTGCATTTTTCAGTTGCAGTATTTGTTGTTTTTTGTTGGATACAGCATACATACTGTATCTGCTGCGCAAATCACTTCTCCTGTGTTGTCCTTTGAGGAAAAAATCCGAAACCAAAAGGGAGAAATTTATATTTTATATTTTTTGGTTTCATAATGGTGTCCCCTAGTTTTGCATTTATTTGACAGAATACTATTACGGTAGCTGTCTACACAGATGGAGCCCTGATTTCAATTAAGCCAATTAAATATTGCATCCTGCTACACAACACAAGAGCCACATTAGTTTTCCTGCTGAAGTCTCACAAACACACGTCTTGTCCTGCACCTTAGCTTGTTGAACGAGCGACCAAACAAACATTCACCAGGGAATGGTAAAGGTAAAGTGCACTGCTAACGTCAGTTTTCATGTCAGATAGCTAATTAGCGGCTCAGCTGCAGCACATTAAACAGCAGGTAAACGTAGCTGCAAATGTCACATCGGTCCAGTTAGATGCTGATGTGGTCCTTACTCTTCAATGCCACTAACAACACACTGTCTTCCCATGGCATGTAGGCTACAGCACAAGTTTGTTTACCACGTCTCTTGTTCCCTATACGGTGTAGCACAGACACTCTGGCAGCTGTCAGCTGTCAATCAAACATGAACACTGACACGCCCCTCCAGTCAGCTCAGATGCAAGGGAGCGTTTCAGATATTTCCCCAAAGACCTTTTTTCTTCCTTTTAATAATAAAAAACTATCATCAATATATTTAAAAAAAAAAAAAAACATGATGACATTATGTTTGACTACAAAAAGGGATGACTAAATGGGATTTCAGTTGGACTTATTGGACTTATAGTTGGACTAATTTTTAATATACGTGACTTTGCCATACACTGTTACACTTAGACACACAGCGTCACAAGATTTTGTTCCTCTATCTTCTTCTGGTCCCCGTTGTCCTCTCGGATGATCATGTATAGCCTGTCCAATAACATCACCAGAGGCGCAAGTGTGAATGAAGATTTTTTTTTTTTGTCTAGATGTCACCCTACTGTGTGCGTGTGTGTGTGTGTGTGTGTGTGTGTGTGTGTGTGTGAGTGTGAGTGTGAGAGAGAGAGAGAGAGAGAGAGAGCAAATGCAAAAAAAGCACTGGTAGGAGATATGTTGCTGTACCCAGAAGAGTGAAGTGACAGCAGGTTGCTAAAGAATTGATGAGTAGAGAGGGGACATGTTTCACCTAAGACATTTCCTGCTGTGATACATGTCCTCCATGATGACTTCCTGTCATCAATATCATTACACCCTGCTGAGGTGAGTTGAGATAGGTATCTGGTCTGTATCCATACTACCGTGTACTGTGCCAAGACTCAGTGTGCATGGATCCGAAAGAGGGGAATGTGTGTTTGTGTATTTGTGAAGGGCATGATAGGATTTTATGAGGATGGTGCAGTGAATTATTCATTTCAAAATGTGCTTCTCCTTGCTTATAATCCAATTGTAAATACCTTGCTTGTATCTCAGCTTGACTCTCCTGTTGTTTATGCGATCAACTGAGAGTCCATTTGTAGTTTTAAAATGTGCCCTATGAGCAAAGTTCATCTACCTTGACTATCCACTTGAAGACAACAACTTTTCATTATAAAAAGACAAAACAAATAAATATTGGTGTGCATTTTAAAGCGGGTACCAAGCTGGAACAAACATGCATAAAATAAAATAAAAATATGAGTCATAACATCACCATGAATTCAAAATGTGGGAAGGAAAACAGTTACTGAGAAAGTGAAGGCCTCTGAAAAAGAGAATTGTTTAAAGCTTTCAAATACACTCACACCAACTGCAATAATGAACATGTTGTATTCTATAATAGAAAAAGACACAGTTCATGATATTAATATTTACAGTATTTCACAAACAAATGTTATTTCTAGAATTAAGATGACTATCACAAAAGAAATGTTCAACAGTAACCAGTGTAAAATGTTCACCTGGTTTCAGTATTTTTATTTGTAACAGTGCGTATCTGGTCAGAAAAATTAAATATCACTCACATTAATGTATCTACTGAAAAATACGACACAAAAGTATTAGTGTTAACACTGAAAAGACAAAGTAAAAACACTTGCAGGTGGTTTGCTTCTTGGCCACCTCTCAGGGAAAAGCAACTGTTGTATAAACCTCCTTACAGTCCGTCAAAACATCATATCAGCAGGTGCTCTGTGGTGTAGCAAATCATATTTCAGTGGTTGAGTGAAGGAGAGCTATTCCAATACCATACCGCTGTCCTGTCAAATGACAGGACACTCGCCAATAACAAGAACCTTCTGGCTGAAAACCAATGAATCAAACACAGATCTAATAGTTCAGACACAAACTTAATCACAACTAAAGAAAAGAGCCTATTGAGGATCCTCAGTTACTAGCATGTGTAAAGAATTGATATTTCTGCCAGAGGTTCAGACTCCAAGACTAACATCTGACAATAACAACAGCTGTGGGAGAAGTGATAGACATAAGAAAAAATGAGAGGGAAGCTGAGGTGAGGGAAGAGGCTTTGACATTATACCAATCTCAACATTTTATGAACTTCCCACCATTTCCTGTGCACATTCTTACTATCATATTTTACTTTCCCTATACCCCTCACAGCTTTAAAGCCTTTTTATTAAAACATATAGATTATAGACATTAAGCTTGCAATAATGGCATTTAAATTATTAATGAGTATCACTAGGACATGACAAACTGGTGAACATGTCACTCAATACTCAAAATAAATACAAAAATAATATGCTATATGGTCATAACTAAATTATAACAGTGAAGACAGTTAATTTGAATTTGTTTTGTTTTAATCCATTTACTTTTTATTATTTTTATATTATTATTTTTCCACTGCAACAAATCTCACTGAATTGGGTCAGGTACTCACTTTTTTTTCACAGCAGAATACCTAAAAAAAAACCCACCTCAGAGACTGTGTATCTTTTGATCTAGATACAATACTAGCCTGCGCATTCATGCAAATCTTGTCTATTGTTTGCAGTAGTTGTTGCAGTGCCAGCTTGTGAATGCCCTGTAAACACAAAGTGGCCACACTAATCTGATATATTCCAGTGCAGTGCTTGTACAATAATCCTTTTTTTAGTATGTCACACAAAGCAACCAGGCTGAACAAAAAGCAGGGCAAATGAGAGTTATAAGGAAACCAGACCTGACTGTGTTCTTGTCATGACAATGAAAATGCATTAGAAAAGGGCACCCCTACCAGGACCTTTAAGATCATTTTAATGGACGACAATCCACTTAAGGATTTTAAGCTTGGCACTCCTAACTGGTGAGTCCAAATATTAGAGAGGCTCAAAGTCTATATTCAACTTCTACCTGCCTCTTACAGTCTTCAGTAACCATGGAAACAGAGAGATCTGAAAGAAGAAAGGTGGGTGAACGAGGAAGACTGAACTCTTGTACAGTGCAGATGGATGGACAGACAGACGGATCAAATTATTATAATACAGAATTCACACAGTATGTATTTAACAACACTAACAATCCCCTGGCATCGCATGGAAGCCTTAAAGTCGTCACTCTGGAAATGTTCATGAGAAAAACTTTTGATAAGCCAAAGGATGTTACAGCTACGGTAGGAACTCTAAAATGTCAACTACCGATAGTGCTTCACTTCTGTGTTAATTCAGGGCAGATAAACAGCTTAAAAGATAAAATAATAATACACAGATTTGATAGCTGAAGGTTTATGGCTTGGCCTTTAAAATGCCATCTCTCAAAGCATTACCTGTATTTTCCATTTAGAAGAAACAGTTACCAGTTATCGATGTCACAAACACAGTTATTGCTGAGTCACATTTGAAGAAGCAGGTCCCATGTACTTGAAATGTTGGACATGAAACTTAATATAGAGTAGTATTTTGTGTTTAAGATACTCTCGGTTGTGTCAGGGTATAAGTTAAATCAGCAAGTATTTGTTCTCTGAACTCATTTAACGGTCCAACAACATAGAATGTGTGGATAGATGGGCAGAGAAGATCTGTTTATGCCTTTATCGTGATCTAAAAACTGTCTTTGGTGTGCCTTTATTTTTCCTATTTGTATTTTTGGTATCATTGGTCTGGTAGCTTAGGATAGCTCATCACAAATGTTTATTCCTAATAATCTGAAATAACTCACCCTGTCAACTTTCCTCATCAGTGTTGTTTTTGTTTGTCAGAGGCAAGAATGCCTCCATTTACATTTTAGTTATTTTGCTGGTGTTCTCACCCAAAGCAATTAAAATGAGTGCAGTGATATTTACCAATAAACAGGATGTAATGTAACAATCTTTTGTGCCATAACCTCTGGTGAGCTTCCAATCAGAAACCTCATTTGGATGCTGAAAACAATGATGTACCATCTTACAAATGATTGCCAATGAGAACATGAAGCTACACTTCGTCAGGTACATCAGCAACCAGCTACCTGAACTAAATGCCAATGTGTGCGACAAGAAGAAAGGATAAGCTTTGGTGTCTTATTCAAGGAGATTTTTATGAGTCTCTGATCTTCCAGATTCAGAAAATGATTTCAATCCGCATAGCTGCCCTTCCGACCGGAATCAACATTGCTTTGCTTACAAGCCTCAAATTATCTAATGCAGTGGTTTTCAATCTTTTCAAGCTGTGAACATGAAAATGCCAATTCATCAAGCATGCATAAAAGAAAGGTGAACAATTTGACTGAGAAAGAAAAAAAAAAAAACTGACAAAACAGACTAGCCAATTTGTGAGCTAGAAATATGTTTTGTTAGTTCAGAAATGATCTCTCAACCGGCCTCATCCATCCTTTCATGCCTGAACCACGTTATTAACCCCATCGCTTACACTTGAATCGTTTAAGCTGGTATTGAAACAGATATTGATTGAATAGACGTATCCTCCTCTGCAGTCTACAGTCAACATCAATCATCCTCCCTCACTTATTCTGGCATTTCCACTGCTCCCATGCAAACTTCCTGTAAATAATCAAAAGGCTAACAACCACGCTACTAACACAGGACACAACCAAAGTTAGTACAGCTGTAAATGTTCACACCTGAAGGTTAGCTGGGCAGTGTTTGCTTCTGTAAGTCAGCCATTACTGTTTACATTATTGGAAGAGGAGCAGTCGATTTGTAATTGGTGTTTACTTTCCCACACGACCATACAGCTAAGTGACGTACATTGCAAAAATCCCTTATGTCCTCATCATGGTTTAATTCCATATAATGACAACGCATACACTGGTTTACAATATGGCACCTGACATGATCCTCCATTCGCAGTCCACAGCCATCTCACATCCATCGTGTTATTCTTCTCTAGCATGCCTTCAGCACCTGCAAATGTGGCCCTTTTATATTTCCACCATAATTACTGAAGATCATTTGTTGGTGAAAGAAATGTAAAGAGCACATTGCAACATCAGAGAAGGTCATTGGTTTGGTGAAGATAATGTGAGGGCTTGAATCCTCAAGGGGACTTAAGTATTTTATGCTGAGAGTTTTGAAAGCGTCTTCTGTTCTGTATCCTCTCTTTCAGTGTGCAATGATAATGCGAGGGCTTCAGCTTTTAACAGGACAGGCTATCACAAGTAGAATAAATCTAAATAATTTGCCTACAAAATGGCCAAAGAAAAGAAAAGAAAAAAAAAAAAGAGTACGAAGATACACCGAACTGAATTTCTCAGTGGGGTAGTTTATGTAGAACAAAACTGCTCTTGAATCAGAAACTGACAGACAATTGACCTGGAAAACAGATACAGAATATAACAGCTCTCTACTTCAACCCTGCAACCTACTTCTCTATATCCGTAATATACTGTAAGCAGTGTGTGTGCGTGCCTGCATGTGTTTGTGTACGAAGAGGCCAAATTCCATTTCAGAGTTGTGCCTTCCAAACGGTTTGCTGATTAAGGCATTTAAAGAAAATTAGCTCCACAGCCACCATAAATCTCTCTGCTTTTCTTTATTGCGTGCCGCAAATCTCACATTTCATTCCTCATTTGCATATGAAAAGCATCACCTTCACTTTCACTATCTCTACGTTGCACAAACTGAATTGCAATTTCGTAAACGAGGACGAGAAAACATTTAAGTAGTGATATGTAGAGCAGTTTGTGTCAACATCTGCATATCAATTTGTACCCAAAACTCGACTCGGCGTCTGAAGTGGACCAGCTCATTCAAACCTTGGTGAACCGTCCCTCTGATTACAGAGTTATTATGCATCGGGAGACGAAAGATAGTTATGACTCTCTATCATCTTGGATGATCCCCATGAACTTAGCACTATCATTCGTCACTTCAGTGGCTAGCAAAATATGATGCTAAATGAGAATAGGAAAGCATTATCAACTGAAGACAACATAGCCGGTGTTTCAGTTTGATGAATATTTGGCTTTTTGGGAGTAAACAATCATGCCTCAGATGGCTGCTGAGGCAGAGGGGAGGAATAGAGCAACTTCTGTATGGCATTCACAAAGGCTCCAACTTAATGGAAGTTTGAATTACCATTTAAATAGGATTTCTTTTTGGGGGAAGGGGAGGCGTCATGGAGAAAGATAAATTACATTGTAAACAATGTCAAAAACAGTTTAATGACACATATGAAATGAAAGTACACACCCCGTGCTTTCTTAGCTACTGAGTGATATAAAGAGTGGATTGAATAAATAACGAGGCAGCCTGAGGGAAAAAGGGACTTTGCAGACTTGTTTTGTCTCTAGCTAGGCCTGCAATTTTAATTGACTTGAATACAAAACTCAATTACAGCATTCTGGCCACCGGAGGGAGAGAGAGCAAGCGGCAGAGAGCGAGAGAGAGAGTGAGAGAGGAGGATAAGAGGGAGGGAAGGAAGCAGAAAGAGGAGTGAATGAAGCATGAGAGAGGAATGAAGGAGTTATTGGGTCAGAATGGCACCTCAGGGGGGGGAATCAGGACAGCAGACAAGCTTTTATACAGGCCAGTCTGTCTATGGGAATTACACCTCATTGAGAGGTGGAAGAAAAGAGACTAAAAAAGAAAGGGGAAGAAGGTAAAGTGCTTTGTCAGTATCTTCTAAGGCTTTTTTATGAATTTATTGTCATCTATCCTGTGTTATTCCACTGAGGCCAACTGGGATACTGATTGAAGGTGAGGGGCATTGAATCAAGTGAAATCAGTAAGCAGTCCCACTCGGCTGAGGCGCTGATTTAGCTTCCAAAGAAGTCGACAGGCCTCGTACTAGGAGAGTATTAAAGTGAAGAACATGAATAGATAAGAAGGCAACAGAACAAATGGTGAGCGTGATGCAAGGAGAAAGAAACTGAAGATTCTTTGTAAAAAGAAACATCCTCAGCACCACATAGTGATACTGTCAGGCTGATAAAGCATGACTGATTGTGGGTCTATTGGCAGATTGGTGTGTGTGTGTGTGTGTGTGTGTGTGAGCATGTGCATTTTTACATTTTATGTGAAGGTGTGGTGTAGCTGTGGGTGTGGGAGTGGTGATAGTGGTGGGAGGTGTTGTGGAAGTGTAAGTCTTCCAGATATCCTGAAATCAAAAAACAACAGATTCTTTGTCAGCCTACAGCAGTCAATGCAATGTTTGCGGACAGTGAGCCAATATTTCCGCCTTGTGGATGTGTGTGTGTGTGTGCAGGTGTGTGTGTATGTGTGTGTGTGGACAGCAAGCTGTTGTTCCCATGGTTGTGTGTTATTGATTAGTCATCTCTGTGGGCAATAGGAGCTGTTATCAGGCCTGACATGGAGACAGACGGGGGTGGATGATGCATGGGACAGGAAAACTGTTCAGACGCAAAGATAATGGAGCTACACACACTCTCTCTCTTTCTCACACACACACACACGCCAACACACACACCCTGCAAAGATGGACTGGTACACACTGGCACATGCTCCCACAGATTCTTGCACACACAATAGACCTGTTACACAACTGAGCGCAAATGTATTGGCAGCAATATATTTGTTTTCAGCACCACGGACAGCACTCTAAATCTTGAGCAATGCCAGTACACAGTGCATATGGCTAATGATTATCTATTGTAGCGCCCACAACCATAATCAGCCATTACTCATGGAAGTTAAGTGTAGATGCCCTCAAGAATCACAGTAAATTTACCACGTGAAGACAAAACTGAATGTAAAATGTGTGCATACTGTGACGACCAACCCAGTGCTTCTCACAACCATGACACATGTACCCAGGGTCCTGGAACTCACCTACGAGAGAGAAAAGAAGAAAAAGAGAAGGAGGTCAGAGTCACAGAGATACACTGTACATAATGCAGTGAGTGTAAGAAAGCAAGTATTTTGAGCACTTAACACTGTGAAAAATATTTAAATGCAGTGCCATTTCCTGTGAACACACTGCATTTCAACAATACATGTAAACAGATGCACAGAACACACACACTTATTAACACATGTATAATTCCAGATTGTTAGTTATAAAGCATTTAACACATGCGCACACAAATCAAGACATTATCCACAAATAGGAACTCCACGTTCATTCTTTACTGCTCACATCTTCATTAAATTACGCTGGAAAAAAAGAACGAAAACTGTAATGAATGTTGGATTTAATATTTGGGCTGAACTAAATATGGTTAATCAGTATGTTTTGTCTGAAAAAGAAAAGCTACTGTTTTAAGAGTTGGTGAATATTTGAGCAATATTCCCCACGTGGATCTGAGTCTATGGTATCCCATGCTTGTAATTGCAAAAGACTGACCGATTTTTTCCTTGAATCTAAGATGTCAGTTAAGTCTTACATTTTTTCTCATGTATTCGCTCACCCATGTGAGTCTTTCCTCTTTCTGAGAGCCGAGTGAGTTGTGTGTAAATGTCAGCTGTGGAACTAGCTGTCCACGAGAGGCCAACCATGGGCACACAGGGAATAGATTGTCATGGCCTGCACTCTACAATCCTCTCCTTCTCCACAGGGACAGGTAGACTCAGGTTTTTGCCAGTCAACCATGAAAATACACAGAGGTCAAGCTTCCCACCATGTCCTCCACTCTCTCTGATGAGATGGACAGGGTTAGGTAAGGCCACAGACCAGATACAGAAAAAGTGAGCCATGAAAGGGAATTTCCATATAAACATTCAGTACAAAGTGGCAAGTACTGGGTGTACATTTTGTAAAGGCTCAAAGATTCACCGGTGTTAAGTGGTAAAGAGTAAAATAATATTTGAAGTATCAAAGTATGGCTGAACAATAAGGTTTCCAAAAACACGAGGTGGTCAATAATAATAACAGAATTTCACTCAAAATGGACTGCTTTTGAAAATTGTTAACACACTTATGTTGGATACAAAAACAAACACTTTTGTTCTAGTCTAGACTAGGAATTGTGCTAATATTATAGATAGATATTAATTATCTGTAGCAAATAATCACCACCATTACTTAGTCTTGCTTGTTATTCACAGTACTTTGTACAGTAACAGCTCAGGAAGGTCAGTGCTCAAAAGACAACTGATAAAACATCAAACTACCAATTAAACCAAGAAGCCATGCCAGCTTATTGTAGCAAAACAAAAACAAACTATGTTGTCTATTGTATAGTTTAAAGGAACAAGTGTGAATGACTTTTGAACTCAGTGAAAGCCCCAATAAAATAAGCAGAAGAGCTGAATACAATCTCCCCTTGATGAGGGAGCCTCTGCAGTGATCGATGCATCCTCATAGAAAAGCCTGCTAATAATGCAAGGCTGAGTTGAGGTAAAGCTTGGCCCATAAAAAAAAACAAAAAACAAAAAACTAAACCAAAACAAATTACACATCTACCCATAAGTTAAAAACTTTTTTCCATCCTGATATATTCTCATAGAAAAGAGATAACACAACCACCATAAATGTGAAACTCATTATTAAATATTATTTAAGTTATTACTCCAGCTGCTTACCTTAAAGACAAAATCATTATTTAAATACTGTAAAATTAATTTCAGCTTGTAGCTGTTGAACATCTTAGAGTCAAACAATTAAAACGTGCCACTGAAATATATATGCACTTGTTTTGTTTTTTAATGCAAGAAAATGTAGCGTTAACAACAGCTTGGATCTCCTTGTATTGTTACATTATGAAGGAACAATATTAAATTTAGGAAGCTACGTCTACAGGTCAAATTGTCAGCCTGTTAGCCAGTAGCCGGTGTACCAATGGAGCTCCTCATTTTTCTCTAACTGGCCTAATGAACACATATGGATAGCTTCCTGACAGATATTATAGTATAGACCTTTTCCTCGACTACAGCAGAATAAAGACATCAGCTGAAAACTGTTCTTATTGGACTGTAGATGTGTTACTGTACAAGAAACCAGGACAAAATGCAGAAATACTGATTATTTTTACTTTGGATACATTTCTTATCCCTTGTCCCAATACTATTGAGATATTGAGATTGTTTCCGTGCCTAAATCTTATATCTAAATACGCAGCTTTACGCCTCTTTTCCCTGTCACTGGAATCTAGCCTGCAGTCAAAACATTCCCTCTCCCATATCTTAAAAGAAAAAGAAAAAGAAAACTCTCATATTTACTCTGTTGACTCTCCTTATTTAAGCAGGGATTCACAACTCTTTGATTTGGGGCTGACTGAATGCAGGATGGATCATCAGCGCATAGAAAGCTTCATTCACTACTCAGCTTAAACAGAGTTTAAGTCCATTTGCATCACATTGTCTTTCAGACAGTACAGTGGAAATGAAACCATTAAAACCAATCTGATTAATGATCTTAAACAGTAAGATCATTAAAGAGTTAAGAAAATGAGATGCACAAAAGCAAGACAGATTTTTGTTATGGCCAAAATACCAAAACTGTAGTAGCTGAGGTTTTAGAGCTGTCACAGTTCTCATTTTACCCACACAAAACACTGTCACTAAAATCTTTTTTTTTACATCACTGAATATAATTTCTGCTAGTCGAATATGTAACCAATAGAACAATAGAGGACCTGATGTGATCTGCTGTATATTGAACTCCCCATTTTGCTTATCTATCTATCTGTGTCTCTCTACAAATGCCAATTAGGGAAGAAGGCTGGAAGGTGCCAGTGCTCTAACCTTTCTCTTTTTAGCAGGCTAGACAGTCCAGTGAGGGGACACAAAGTCCGAGCATGTACACATGTACACGCACAGACAGACAGAAAGCAAAAAGGATGGGGAAACAAAGAGGAGACTAACCTGGCTGTTTATGTTTGGGCATAAACATAAACTTAAATGGAGACTGCTTAAAATGCATCATGGACTGACACTGAACTGCCCCCACCGTCTCCTCTTGTTATAAAAAAGAACAAACAAAAGCACCAGACCAAAAACAAATAAATAAATAAATAACAAAATGAGGACAACAGCAAAAAGCATTATTGTTAGAAAACAATGAGACAACGACTTATGTAAGCACCTAATTTTAAATTGTTGCTCAATGGAAACATTGTTGAAATAAATAACAGTCCAAATCTCTACCTCTCCAATAATAAATATATCTGGCAGTGCATGAATTCATCTGATTACATAAGCACTTCCATGTGCATGCACACACGCCAAATTCTGTTGATGGCTAAATTAAGAGAATAATTAATTATAATGGCGAGGAAGATGGAGCAAGATATTGCATAACCCTGTTTTGAATCAAGCCGACAAATCAATAGGGAGTCTGTTCTTTCTGCTTAGTTTGTGCCGTCCTACCCAGAAATGTTGACTCACTCATGTTGTTGACCAGGAAAAGGTACTGCTCTCTGGGAGCTGTTCACTGCAGGGATGTGTGTGTGTGTGTGTGTGTGTGTGTGTGTGTGTGTGTGTCTATGATGAAATGAGGGAAACTGCTGAAATGAACTGACACAGAAAAGCCTGACCATTGTATTCCTTTGTGAGATGCCATCTTTCATCTTATGTTTATTCTCACTACTCATCCCTAACAAGGCATGAAGCACACCAATGAGAGGCAATGAAAGGATTTGAGTGACAGCTGAGGTCGGATGCACAAAACGCTGAAGAGCCATTGGGGAGGACCCAGATGCAACAGGGCAGCGGGTCGTGTGCCAAGTCACCTCCATGGACAGTAAACACGATGCCTATGCCGCCTGCGTAACAATAACCCTGAACTCTGACCGTTACACCATACGGTGGGTGACCTCGTGGCCTCCAACAGCATAGATGCTAATGGGACAGACTGTGTTAGTCAAAACACATTAGCAGGGTCATCAAGGTCAAAAAGTCACTTGGTGAAAGACGTTTTGTGTCTCTTCTTTCCTTTCACAGGTAGTGACACCCAAGTGTTTAGAGAGTGAAGAGTGAAGTGCTGCTGTTATTGTATAGAGGTAAATGGCTGCTTTGTAAGTAAGGCCCATCCATAAAACACACACCTTATTGTGTGTGTGTGCGCACATAGGCATGCACGTAAGCATATTGATTTTCCTTTCCACCTCTTTTCTCATCTTTACTTCGCTAGCATACCTGTATTTTTCTATTTGTTTGTGGACATTTCCTCAGAGTTCACTCTGATGGAAAATGCGATCTTGTCCCATACCCTCACTTTCTTGCTTTTTTCCATTCTTTTTTTTCTTCTGACTAATAGAAATTCTGTTAGTATGTTTGTATGGGATGAGAGATGAAAATGATTTTGTGGATAGGAAGAAGGATGGCGATGGAAGGGAGGGAGTGGGCGATAAAAAAATGGCAGAGGATAGAAAATCGATGAGAGATGAAATATATCAGAACTCCTGGAGCAAGGTCAAGAGGATATGATCTCTCACGACACACAGTTGTGCCTCACTGAGCCGGAGGGAGCAAGCGAGATGGAAAGAGAGGAGGGAGACAAAGAGGGCGAGGATGAGGCAAAGGCGGAATCACTAAGAAAGACAAACGAGGGCGGGGGCCAAGACTGACGTACAACTTTTCGTGAGAGAAGCCACTGTGCATTTATCAAAAACAGCATCCTACTCAAAGCCTGTGTTTGTCCATAAGGGCAAGAGTATTGTTCCCACAATCAGTGGACACGCAGTTTGCTGATGTTGGCACAATAGGGTCTGGTACAAAATGTGGAAATTAATCTTCCTTCAGTCAGCTATCTTCCCACGCTAACTAATTCAGCAGCTAAGTAGCTAAAGGGGCCAGATCAGCAGGCTTGCGCCTCCACCCTGGGTCCAAGTCCTGGTTCCATATGCACAGACCATTAGAGCCTCACTCTCACCTCCTACAGAGAGCAGGGCCAGATAACATCTGTCTACAGCTACCTCCCTGCAAACACTCAACCAATTAAAGAGCCATTAGTGCTCAGGCTTGGTGGGTGGTGTGTGGGTCAGTATGCCTGTTTGTGTTTGTGCTTATTCTCTAGGTTAATGCAGTCATTCTTATGGTACATGAACTGTATGTTTATATACATATCCACATATGCACGGCATATTCACAAAAGCTAAAATACACATTTATTTTCATGTAACCTTTGTTTCCACTCCCCACGCACTTGGCCCCACCCCCAACATGTATCATTCATTAGTCGCCCCAGTCTTCATCATACAATTTTAATTCATAATAGGGACAGAAGTAGGTCATTTGACAAACATGTCACATCTGCTCCAATCAAGGCTGCACCTCCTTTTAGCATCAATGTTTCATCCCTACTTAGCACGAGAACATAGGCAGGAGGTAGTGTGGGAAATAATAATAATCAATGTAGTCAAATCACTGGTAGTGAAGCTGTATTAATGTAAGAAGGGTCAGGTTAGGGAGGACACAGCTTTATGCTCACAGACAATATGTAATAAGCACAAAACCACAGAATAATTAAAATCAGAAAAGGGCAAGTTGACATGGTACAAGTGGACATGGCCGGATGCATAAGAACAGTATGGTGCAGGTGGTTATGGCCGGTTACACAAAAACAGTAAAAGTACCTAAAGCACCATGATTTTTTAAAAAACAGAAAGAGCTGTGGACAGACACGACTGTTTATTGATCTGGTGATGTCAGGCCTTCGGGACTTGGAAGTCACCTAGCATGTGACACGATTATTTACTGATCGAAGGTGAATTGGCTAAAAAGAAAAACAATGGTGTCTGGCCCGAGATGTAAGGAATAGCCTGTCAGTTAACTCAAGGTCAAAGGGTGGTGCCATGTTCTAAGGCCCACAGAAGGAGGGGTAACAGAGGGGGATAAAAGGAAAGACCTGTACACTGTATGATCAGTTGTTCCATGGAAGAACTCATGTTTGCTGTCCTGATTGATTCAACAGTAAACTCTGCTCACATCTGAACTCATCTCGACTCAGTTGTTTTATTTGCTAGAATTGCTAGTTTTTTTTTAACGTGTGGAGAAGATCTGAAGAACATCTGGCCCATCTTCGAGATTTTTCTACCACAGTAGCAATGAGCGGGAACCACACCTGAAATTAAGGGAGCTGTTGTTTGTGATGCCATCAGCATATCACAGGTTCAACCCTGCAGAGAATGCTATTATTACAGACAGACAGGACTGTCTTGTACTCAGAGCCTATTTTTTGAAGTGAAACATATATGTAGTTACAGCAGATGCAATCTCAATTATCCCAGAATGTATACAGTTCTGTAACACAAAAATAAAATGATCATAAAGCGTCAGGGATCATAGCAACCTATACGGTAGTATCATCATGAAAATGTCCTTTTATATCTTGAAATACAATATATAAGTAAGTAAGTAGTAGTAAGTAAAGTTTATTTAGTATAGCACCTTTCACAGAGCAAGATCACAAAGTGATTCACAAAAATACAAAAGTAAAAATATAATAGGAGATTAGACCTTTACTTCGTGGTCCTGTTGCCTGAGATTGGTTATTTTCTGTGTGTGTGCTACATTATATAGAGCATGTGCACAAGTACCTGAAATGCAAGTATTATTTAGTGTTTTTTTAAACTACTTGAACGCTTAGCTAACTGCAAGAGCACAGTTCGCATTGCAGTGGCACTTACTTCACTGAGCTTGTCAAAACATCATTGCGCGTTTCTTTGGATATTCCTACCCAATTTTTTTGGCATTTGCAATTATTTGCATTTATTACCCAGCCTGGATCTGAGCAGTTTTCCAATTTTGCATGTAAATACACAAACATGAAAGCTGTAAATGTGAAAAATCAACAAGACACTGCATACCAATACAGAAACAGCATTTACAAAATGTCTAAAGAGGAGTTGGAAAGTGAAACAAAAAGGCCAGATGAGGTGCAGACTCTTTCAGAGTGACCCAGGTGTCAGCTGGCCCCCTGTGGTGTCCTCTGTCCCTCATGACTGACCCAGGGGAGGCAAAGTGTCTGCTGTCCCCAGAGTGCCCTGCACGCCAGTCTGCTGCCCTGCACGGCAGTCTGTCTGTCCACCAACTGGCAGAGCAATTGCTCAACACAATCACAATACACACACAGACACACACACACACACACACACAGACACACACACACACACACCTAAACACACACACACACACACACACACACACACACACACACACACACACACACACACACACTTAACAGTGGATCAGTGGTGTTCATTGTAGGTGGTTAATACATTGGTACATGGCTTGTGATGTGTTAGAGATATGCACATGGAAAAATGCTTCTTTAAAACACTACAATAATAATGTAGTAGATTTCAAAATGAGATTTACATGACCAACTGATGAAAAACACCCTCTGGGTCTGCA
The DNA here is from genome assembly GCA_005408345.1 of Macquaria australasica. Lineage (NCBI taxonomy): Eukaryota > Metazoa > Chordata > Actinopteri > Centrarchiformes > Percichthyidae > Macquaria > Macquaria australasica. The sequence goes on along the minus strand of SEMN01000001.1, from coordinate 1,154,445 downwards.
TTCATGGGAGGTCTGGATATTGTCCTCAACATGTAACCATTAAAATATCTAGAATTTAGTATTATAGCAGAGTGAATTCTGTGTATTATACAGTGTAATATATTTGTGTTCATGGGTATTTAGTAGTGTATTTCTGTGTGTGTGTGTGTGTGTGTGTGTGTGTGTGTGTTCTTCCTAAAGTTCCCTGTGGAGAGATAAAGCCTGTAGCCACTGAGCTTTGAACGCATCCACCACTGGAGACAACATGCTGGCTTTCAAATCCCCATGTCCAACAAGAGTCACTCGCTCCGCTTCCACACTGCTCACAGCCATTAATTTGTAGCTATAGCCTAACACACAACAGTGACTTCAGCATGGCTATATGCACCGAGGTTTAAATTGTCAAAGGAATTATCAGTGCGTGCTGTGTGTTTGCTCCACAACATGGAACTTGTGAAATCAGGAATGAAACTGTCACCGACACTGTACTTGCTGGGGAAGCTGACAACCAGCAGAGCGGCTATTGCGCTGACTGGATATTCCAGTCTGAGTGTGCAGGGGGGATGGGATTGGATCAGCGTCAGAGCTCAGGGCTAATAGGCTCATACAAGGACACAAGGTTTAATAATGACCAGATCAGCTAACAGGAGTAGGAGACACTATAAGGAGCACATTATTGTAAAGGCAAGCAAGTGCCAACTGCATTAAATGACTTAAATGGAAAATTTAGGGATATCCAGTCCAATTATGGCATTTCTGCTATGCATCCACATTTTGTGCTGCTAGTTTGTGAACTGACAGTTATTGCCCAAACAAAAGAAAAGCTCTTTCCCTGCACACTCTGAACATCACTTCTGCAAACTACAATGGATCTTGATCCAGACTGAGCAGGAGAGAAGGAGAGGGGAGGAGAGGGGAGGGGGTATGCTCAGACAACCTCTGTCTCTTCCACTTATTGTTACAAGTAGAATATTTATCCATGCCTCAGTGCCCAACAAGAAAACACTGGAAGTCATTCTCTCTCCCTCTCTTTCTCTCTCCCCCTCCCTCTCTCTCACTCACCCACTCTCTCTAACATGTGCATGTTTGTGAGCAAGTTATGTAAAAAGAAGAAGAAAAAAAGGGCTGTCCACTTAAGCAAAACAAAGTAAACAACATACTGCCCCCGTGTGCCACAGCATTTGACATATTACTCTCAGAGGGTGACTGCATGCCTGTGTTAACTGAGAAGTAAGTGCTTTTGAAAGTGGCACGATTGAGTTTTCTGTCTCATAAAGCCTTCCTTATCAACAGCCTCAAACGCAAAAAAACCCCAAAACAATTACTGCTTCACTTGATGACAGCAACTAGGATTATGAGTGCAAATGAGCACAATCAACAACACTTGAAGCGTCTGCGTGTGTTTGCGCACGTGGGCTCTTCTGTGAGTGTGTACGTTTGCGATTCTGTTCTGTTCCCGGACCAGTAGTTTGCAGTGCATTGTAAGATGATTATATACTGCAGGGCTGCAACTCACAGTTATTTTCATAATTGATTAATCTGTTCATTATTCCCATTAATCAATTTACTTGGTCTGTAAAATGTCAGAAAATGCTGAAAAATGTCCATTGCAATTCCCCAGAACCCAAAGCAACAGTTCTGTCCAACCAAGAGTCCAGAAATATTCATTTTGCAGAGATATCCTCACATTTAAGAATTGAATTAAGAATTTTCGTTTAATACATTTAAACAATTAATTGATAATTAAAATTTTGATACATTTTCTGCCAATCAACTACTCGATTAATCAACTAATTGTTTCATCATTAGCATGTATGCTTATATTATTAACACTGTATTAAACTATTTTGCAAAATTTGAAAATGGGCTTTGTTGATGTTTACTGCAGTCATTTGCCATTTACTGTTACTGTCACTTGCCATTTGTGTTTGTGTATATGAGATGTACAGTAGGCCATCACATTATGTTGTGGTCCTGTCGGCTGCACTCTCACTGTGTTGTCAAACACCATTGTAGACGTCAGATCCATTTGTGAGAGACAAAATGTTGATGCGGTTGCGCCTGCGCCTGAATTAGCAGTCATGCCTGTCTGCTTTAAGGGGCATGGGACAGGCCATCACTGAGACAGCACATTTCTCACTCACATTAGCAACTGAGAATATTCAGGAGTTGATTATCTGGAGGGGGAAAAAAAGCGTGGAACAAGTGTACGTTTTGATGAGCCAGCCAACTTCCTGCGCACCTTTAGCATAAACTCATGTTCAGGATGTTACAGAACAACCTGTTAAAATGCTAGCAACATACTAACAACACATTTCTCCTCCAAACAAGAACAATCAAATCCCTTAGCTGCTCTCGCCTTTGTTCCCCTTTTAGTAGTGACAAGCCCAGACGGCGGAGGGAGGTGGATAGAGGAAGGGGAGCTGCCTGCCTGTGTCCTATTTGAAGCGGTTGCCAGAGTCTATAAAATCCCCCTCTAGTTGTGGAGAATATGTCGCCCACCCACTGACAGCCTCCTCAGCTTGACACACTCTGCATTGCCAGTGGGAGATAGTGGGAAGAGATAAGCAACCCAGCTGGGTTAATCCTGTTACACAGTTATGCACAGACCAAAATCTCACCTAGAGAACACATACATGCATAAATCAAACAGCAACACCTTAAATATTGGAGCTGGTTTCCACGTTTCAAACCCAATCTGAGTTATTTTACAAGGCAAGTCTTAAAACACTAGAATTGGTGCAACATTAGTTTTCCACAGATAATATTTCTAGCAGGGCAATATTTTATTCTTCTACACTAAGATTAGTTGCCATGTTATGTAGTTAGCTAAAACATATAGAGAGGATGTTGTGTGTGAGCCCACATGACCAAATCCACATTTATCACTGAGAGTGGCTGATTCTGATGCAAATCCACCAATCTCTTTAAACTTATGTCTGCTTGATTATTAAAAATGCCAATTAAATTTCAGGAACAGTCCTCTCTGAACCTGTGATGTATTCAACCTCTCAAAATTAGCTGCAAGTTAGACATTAATATTCTTCAAGCACATGTTTTTATATTGAAAAAGAATTAAGTCTATTTAGAAAAGCAAGTGAGTTGGAAACAAAAATTAATGGAGAGAAAGTGACCATACACATGCAATGAATTTCAATTACCTTCCTTTGCTGTCTAAGCTCAGACACTAGCTCCCATCGCACAACAATGAACACACTGACTGCTTGTAGAAACCAAGAAAAAGAACAATTCTGCTGCAAAATTATATTTACATAGGAGGCTAAAAAACATTTGCAAGAGTGTGGTGAAAGATTAAATGAGATTCATAATTTCATTATAAACCCACAACTCTCATAATCACATTGGATTCTAAACTCACAGTTTATTATTACGTATAGTAAGAAGCATGATAAGCTGATTTAAAATTCACCTTAAAGCACTCTTTGCTCTATTTTAGTATAGAGTGTGTGTGTTGGTTTTCTGAAACTTTCATCTTATGTGACTCAATGCACCACTTATGTCAGTCACCAAGGCCAGCCTCATGATGCTTTCCCCTTCCTTTTAACATAAAATGCGCAGCAGGCACACACCTACAGCCTCTTTACCCCATGTACATTATTTTCTTGTTCCGTGATTCACTGTTGCTATGTGTGACCCAACATAAAGCACTTCTCCTTGCTGTTTACAACAAACAACGCACTGCTGCTGCACATTCCCAACAGCACTGAGAGCTTAGCATGTGATTAGGGCTCACAGTGCCGGGAGTAGAAAAACAGTCAAACTTATAGCTAGCAAAAGGGAAATGCACTTCAAAAATGTTTCCATTAGTCACATAGCAACAGCAGCCGCCAGCACCAGTGCTTCCCAAAAGCATTTGTTGAAAAAGGGTGTTACTGTAGGGAAAAAAGGATAAAAATAACTCTCTGTCTTTGACTAGGACAGTTGTTTCGCTTTCACTTGACATTTCCATACCATTCTGCAACAGTTCTGGCCTAAACCCCTTCAAAATCCTTTACATTTTAGGGATTCAGTGGATGCTTTTATCAAATCCAACTTGTGTCAAATAGCTCAATCATTACATCAGTTAATTTGGCTGAACACGTGCGATGCCACAAGTGAAAATGACTTAAAAGCAAAGCTTCCTTGATATCTTATCTTAGCCCTTTAACCAGCAGTGGAGGTGCACAGTGTCAGCTCCTTGTCACTCTGTCAGCTACCCTAGTGTCCCACTCCATGTTAACATGCAAGTCCCTATCCAGTAGGCATTAACATGCAGGGCCAGCAGCCGCTAGGTGGGCCTGAGCAGAGCCCAAGGCAGGTGGCAGATAGTCAATGTGCATGCTCCTAAATCATTCATGTAAGGGTGGAGGGGATTTTGTGTGTGTGTGTGTGTGTGTGTGTGTGTGTGTGTGTGTGTGTGTGTGTGTGTGTTTGTGTGCGTGAGAAAAGAAAGGAGAGGCTTCTATTGATGTTACAATATAAGAATAGAGGGGCACTGGATGAAATAGTGGATATAACTCATTTATATATTCCTTATTACCATATGGGTACCTTGGATGGAGCAAGAAAAAGATAAAGAAATGTGGGAAAAGAAAAGGAGGAGAGGAAGCCGGGTGTGGAGGGTGGGGTGGGAAGGGAGTGGGGGGCTGATGTGATTGGAAAGATGAGAGGAGAGAGGGAAGGTGAAACTGACATTCTTGAGAAGGGGCAGGCCATGCGGGCGAGGTTTTGTTAATGAATTAGTATGCATGGCTGGTACCACACAATGACCTCAAGCAAGGAGCTGACACGCCATAGACACGAGACTGAAACTAACTCTAACACCACAAATTATTACCTTTTCATTATGGAAATTAGCCCTTGCTTCTCATTCCTCCCACTCTGTCTCTGTCTCGCTTCTCTCACCTGCTCTTTTTCTATTCCTCACATCTCCCTGCTTCCTCTGGTATATTGGAGGAAGAATGGTGTTGACTCTGAAAAGCAATTACCTGTCATTTACCTGTCTCTCTCTCCCTCTGATAATGAATTTCAAGTGAAAGGTGAAATAATTATCTTTTCTCCCACAAAATCAAAGCTGTGGGCGGGGACAGCCCCTGTCACAATATGTGGCATGCCATATGGGATTAAAGGATTCTCAGTAACACATACGCCCACGTACAGTATACACACTAACACACACATACAGTACAAAGTTGTTCTTTGAACTGCATTTGCATTAAGAATACCTCAGCCTTAGCTGAGACTGTGACAGCAAGTCATCTTTGTGCTACATGATGGCCTGTGTGATCTTAAAGTTAATGCCAGCAAAACTCATCTGGAAGTAAATGTACTGTAGCTGTGACAAACTGATTGCCTGTGCTTTGCTAACAATATAAGACAGCAAGATGACCATTTTTAACTTGATGTCAATACACTGGATCAGTTTATACATGAGTCTTGAGGAGTTTTCAAGTAAGCCCAAGGATTTAAGAGGTGATAATTGAAGTGAATACTGCAATACTGCAGCATGCAAGAAACAGGGACAAATCAAGTGCAGCAGATAGACATGTACTGTAACTGGCACTATATAATGCCAATCATTTAGGCAGAAAAGCTTTACACCTATGCTACACACAATTACTGATCTAAATATAGTACATGACATATTAAGGGGAAAGTTCTCTTAAACCACTAAGCCACTACTGAATATTTTAAACATGCATTCATTTGAAAAAAAGAGAACCCAAACAGGAAAAGAAAGGAGGGGAGAAACATGAGACGCCATATAGTTTAAACAACTTGCATTGAATTTTGTGTTTGCGGGTACAAACAGAGGTTTTAAGGGAAATCGATGGGGATGCTTTAAGTTTCCATCGGGGAAATCAGAGCAGGCCAAAACAAACAATAATCACTACGGCAACACTTAGAAAATATAAAAGAATATGACTGTATAGTGCGGGTTTAAGTTTGCTGAATGGGTTGCTTTATAATGGTGAGTGAGCAGCTATCAAACCATTAGTAAAGAAATGCCTTTTTCCAGCTTCATCTTACACATTTTTACACAGTCCTTCTCGTCTTTTATTGCCCAATTTAGTTTTATTAACTTTATTAACCCCATATTGTTTCCCCATAAAAACTTAAATTTGCTTCCAAAAAGAAAAACAAACAAACTCTATTGTCATTTGGCTCCAGAGCAGAGACAGCTAGTTTAAAGGTAGTCGCTAAACAAATACGTAGACTACCTTATACTGTATGTACGTATTTGTTTCTTTCCAGGAATAAAATGCTGAAGCATATATATTTCATTTTTATAAAACAAGTTCTTACTTAAGGTTTCAGACAGTCAAGTAATAAAGTAAAAATAGACAGAATCATTTGGAAGCAGAGTACATAAACAGTTTCTCAGGAGAAATGACCCGACTTCCTCAACAACCTGATCGTTTGTTTCCAGCTAATCAAATATCTGGCCTGGTGTCAAGTTATGCCCCAGAACAATGAAAAATATGTAAACATTAGACCACCAGATGTATCACAGAGAACAACTGCTCAATAAACTTTGTTTCATTGCTCTGATGTTTGTTCAAAACACAATTACGGTTTGTGTGAGTGACAGAAAAAAAAGTCTCATCCCTCCTGCCTCCTGTCTGGGCGCTCTCCTTTACCCCTTCCTTCGTCAGTCGGTTTGTGTATGTGACTGTGTTCTTTCTAACTGCGTGCAGCGTGTATGCATGGGTGTGTGCGTGTGTTTAGCAGGGGACGTTGCGTAAGCTTTCCCAGCAGGCAGTTGCTCAACATGAAAATAAAATAAGGGAGATAAGGAAGAGAACGGAAAAAGATGGGGAGGGCACGGATGAGGAGAAGCAGAAGACGCAGCAGGAAAACAATGAAATGGGAGGTGAGAAGTGGGTGAGTGTAGGGAAAAGATGGTCGTTGCAGGTTCCTCCCTGTAGCACCTTCAGGGGAAGAGCTTTTAGCAGCAGGCAACAAAAAGGGTTTTAAAATGATAACTGTTGCATATGGATAATCACCTGCTCCCTCACTTTGCAAAATGGTGGGTGAGTGAGTTAGAAAAGAAAGAATGGAAGGAGACAGAACAGGAGGGAATGCGAAGATAAGGACAAAGTAAGACAGCGAAGTATGAATAAATGAAAGATCATTTACATTTCTTTCAAGATTTGTAACACATTCGGAAAACTTATTTTGTAAAGTCTAACCTTATCCATCCTTTTTCTAGACAGCTTTGTATATCTGATGATCTTTAAATATCCTTACATCCATACATTATCTATTTTCTGGGTGTGTGTGTGTTTGTGTGCATACGTGCATGTGTGAATGTGAAAGTGTGTATGGTCTACTTCTGGCCTAGAGCATGATGCCTCTGTCGATATCCAATCACTGTGAAAAACTACACTCTGTGAACTAAAAGCGAACCCCAGGGAGCATCAGACATTTATCTGTGCCTAACAGGCTTCCTCAGAGTTGGCTGGGACACACACACACACACACACACACACACACGGTAATAGTGTGTGTATTTCATGAAATTAACAGATTCACACATTTCAAATTCACAATTAGGACAAAATATATTGACTGTTATTGTACAAAAATGAGGCTTGGATAGATTTTCTAAACATGGACAAATATGAAAATTATCATGGCTTCCATCCATCCCCCTCTCGCTCCCTCCTTCATTCATTTTTTTACCATTAGTTTGTGTAGTACAGTGTCCTGTATATGGCTTTACAAAATGAAATTCACTTGGTGTCCGATAATAGTCCAATCTGGTTTTGCAAAGTACCTGGCACTATGCCACAATAAATTTCATTTCTACTAAAAAAAAAAAAAATCATTTTAGAGTAAGCTTTTATTTTTACAACTCACAATCAGCAAACTCGTAAATGCACAGATGAAGAGGAACTAATGAGCAAAAGCTGAACATGTGGTTGGTTTATCTGAGATTATTTTTTGCTTTTCAGCTGACTGTCCATTTTATCCCACACAGTAGTAGAGACAAAAACCAGGCTGCGATAGTGCAACATAGACAGAGAAAAATTGATAGTGCAACAGAGACAGAGAGAGTGCAATCCACAGATAAAGAGAGGTGCACGCTGGAATCTCAACACCTGATCCACAAGCAAGCTAGTTAGAGGTAGGCTCTTTGATCTCTGGAGAATGGCTTGGTTTGTGGAAAGCTGATTGGAGACAAATCTCTGCTATACACAGCACACACTCAAGCACACACACCTGAAAGACATATTGTATGATTTTATTTCTCTTTTAACAATAATGTGGCTGTGTACTTGACGCTGAAAACAAAGTGTTTTGCTCTTTTTTGCACATCATGTCAATCATGACATAGTTAACATGTATCAGCCTCATTAACACAGAGAGCCCTCTCAGCCCCACTTGTGCAGACCACGTAGGCACTTTTGTTTTGTATGAGTTACTGTTCATCTGATAACATGTTTGCAGGAAAGAAGGAAAGGCTACCTTTTACTCCTGACTATTTTTTTTTTTGTTAAAGAATTTCACTCTTTCTTTTAAAACCCAAAGTATTTCTTTCTTTCATGCCCTACTTTTCCACCGGAAAAAGTTGATGCTCACTAATGCTAATGTTTGAAGGCTGGCACAGGCCTCATTTGCATATGGCAGCACACTCAGCCAGTGAAACAGAGTGACATGCTGACCCTGGTCAGGTTGCCAGGGAAACCAACCCCCCCCCCCAACCCCACCCCCACCACCACCTCCCATCCCAATCCCACCACCACCACCTCCCATCCCACTCCCACACACAAAGACACACAAACCGAGAACCACAACTGCACACACTTTTACTTTGACTACAACAATGCCGCGCTAATTCCAAATTAAGAGTTCACAACTTTATCTTGTATGCCATGTGATGTTTGCCCCTTGACTACACAGACATCCCATGGCGAACTTGGTCCTGTGATCCAACAGGCTCAAAATGACAGTGGTAATGGGCTGCTTTTGTGTCCATCACAGCCACTTAACTCTGCTTTTGAAATGGAAATAGTGGCAACAACAGGCTCAGTCCTCTTTTGGTTAATTTTACAATAGAATGACGAAGAACTATGTTAAGCTTCTCTTCCTCTTGCCGCCATCTAAATAAAGACGTAGTTCCATGTTTCAAAGAACTACTATTCTTTTCCTAGTGACATGTAGACACACACACACACACACACACACACATAAACACACATTTGCAGCACAGTCAGACAGAGGAGTGTGCGACAAACAAAGATACATGAAAGCATGGACGGGTAGGCAGCATCGTTTATATGTATGTGCTATGCTTTCAGGCAAACACACACACACTATCCGTTTTCCTGAACAGAACAATGGCTGACAGGGATGGATGTTCTGGATTCTAGCTGCTTAAGGATTATGTGAATGGGTCTTCTCAGCACACGATAAGCCAATAAGACCTTTTCTTGGCCAACACATTTGGGCTGCCGGGATGCGACTTTCAGGAATCCTCTTCCACTCAGAGCATCTATGCATATATCAAAAATGACACACAAATTTGCTGAGAAAATAAAGAGACAGAGTGAAAGAGAGGTGAGATAGAATGAGAGAGAGAGAGAGGGAGAAAACAAGCGAGAGAGACAGAAAGAGAGGAGTCGAATGGATGGATGTGATTTACAGTGAGGCTGGTCGCACGTGTATGACCTGCTCGGATTCAGATGCCACAACAGCAGGTCCTACAGCTTCTATCTGTTCATCTGTTTACGTAAGCCAACACAGATGGGAAGCAGGCATTTTTCACAACAGCCTAACATCTCTCTACGATATGATATTTTCTCTTCTACGTTATCTGAACCCATGTCAGGCGTTCATACAATCGTTCCCTATCTTTTCACTCACACATCCTTTCTGTTTCTCCTCCATTCCCTGACACAATCTCTTCTTCCATTATGCTTCTTTTATAGCAAAAATTTAATTCAGACTCTATCAATATTGGGATTGAGTTACCGATAAGGCTGGAATTTTTCTTTTCATATCCTCTTTATGAAAGAACTGTATTAGCATAAAGTCTATTTGATGACATTTTGTCGTAAAAACATTCACGTTACATTTTAAACATCTGGCATCTTGAGAAGATGGTTAAACTGATCGATCCTGATCAGAGCCAATCCAAATTGGCTGATATTAATTACAAATGACTCAACTTGTGCTCCTTAAATTTCCTTATCAGAACAAACTGATAATAAAAGGGGGTTTAAATAAATAATTATTTGCAGTCCCACTGCATTGTTGAGGGAGCAAATTAAGTATTTCAGAGTTTTTCTTAAACAGGTTTCCGACATTATATTCTTTTAATTTACCAGAGTTTGATATTTACACTGTGTAAGCAAACGTGTTACACTGCGTGCTCAAGTTCACGCATCCTCGGATTAACAGAGACAGGAACTCATTCATGCCAGTGGAGGTTGAAAGGCTGACAGTAACCCTTGCAGCTGTTGGATCTGCCGCATATTATGGTTTATAATGGTGATGTTAATGATGATTATAATGTAATATGCAATTCTTTTTTCTGTCCAGTCCTTTCAAGCTCCGCTGTGCTGTTCAACAAAAACAGTCCATCAGACGTTGTGTATGTGGTGTTAGAGTTTGATTTAGTGCAGCTGCTTTTTGCCAAACGGCATCTCAACCAACTTTGCAACCCCAAAAGCAACAGTGGGGCTCAAGATGCAAAAACAGGGCTGGAGTACAAGGCCAGATGGGCTGGTACTGACAATGGCAGGTTTTGTTTTCAAAAAGTAAAAATGCTGCAAGGGAAGAAGAATTGTTCAGGATTTTATAGAAAAAAGACAGAAATGCCAATGTTGAGGATGTAATAGAATAGAGGATATTAGCTTATTACATTATAAATTAGTAGTTGTATAGAGGAATGTATTAATATATAATAATTTAGAATAGTGAGTCCAACCATGCAAATAACATAGGTAACCTTACTTAAACATAATGCAAAAGAGGCGACTTGAATAGGGCTTCTAATGCTGGAGGTTTTGATAAAAATGTTTAAAAACAGGACTGACTAATTCTTAGGGGGTTCAATCAATTATTCATCAAGGACTGTAAGCTTGATCAGAACATACAGTACATACATCCAGAGCAGCTGACAAAGAGCAAAACAGCAGCACAAGCTTTAATTCCTGCGTCACTACAAACAACTAGCAATAAAATGCCCAATGCTAAGAGACACAGTGACACAGTGTTCCTGGGACAGAAGTGAAGAGAAAAAAGTGCCACATACTGTATCTGTCAGCTACTATTTGGTCACGTGTTATTAAACAGGATTGATATTCAGTGTCTTCAATCTCTTTTTAAGCCTTTTAGCCAGCCAGTAATAAGTTAAGCTAAGCATACTTCTTTGTTTTCCAAGCCCCAAGTCATGCTTGCCGTTGAGGAACAACAAAGCTTGGAATGGATGTGTCTCCTTTAAGCTGTGTGTTACAAGCAGGGAAGCACTCAGCTCATCTTTGTATTCTACACACACACGTCCATAGACACGTACACACACACCTTTTATTTGAGAATGCCGTTTACCCCTAGGCAGTCTTTTTGCAGTCACCTCTTGTAACACCTGTTCACACCATTTCTAGTTGGCTAGACTGAAGCCATGTAATTATGCATTTCATTGTATATATTAAGGTATGCACAAATGAAAAAGATGTATTCATATTGTGAAACTGATGGATGATTTTTTTCATTTACAACAAGTAAAAAAAAACTTATATATCTTGAAAATTGAGGTGAAGGGCCTTGATTTAAAAGGTGCAGTGGCCAAGTGCAGCCCATGGGCCCTACTTGCCCTTCATCATTGTGGATGCCCGGAAGTCCTCCTCCTACGCCCCATGCAAATGAATTTCACAGATTCATTAGACCTGGCAACCAAGGTTAATCAGCTCATCATTTGGTAAAGAAAAATCTTAGAGAGCATCCCAATGATGAGGGACTTCAGCTTCACTTCATCCTTGGATGCTTGAGAAAGCAGATGAAATGTTGCATAGTTTAAAACTTTCAGACAGACATTAAAAACCATTTGGAAACAGTTTCCTAAGCCCCTAAATCTAGACTGCAAGATGTTGATGGCAGCTTTAATTTAGTTATCTGATTAGCCTCTGGGGAACGCACTAAGTTACAATTATAGTGGGTATGGCTGGAGGCACTGAGTATGACTTTGTTTTGCCACACACTCAGTGTTTCTGTGCTGTATAGAGCATCCATTTATTTGTCGCATGTCTAATTCAAGACTGCAGCATATGCACTTTTTCCATTCTTTTATCCCTATTTCTTGTTTATGCGTTTTCTTTCATTAGAGTGGCTTTTTAATTACTGTTCCCTCTCTCTTTATGGCCTTGTTTTTTTCTTCTCTTTTTTATCAAAGTACTTCTTTGATAGTTTTATAAGTTGCACCAGTGGCTGTGTGGTAAGCAGATTAATAGGAGAGTAATGTCATTAAAATGGTAATGTGTAGACTTGGGCGAGATGCTGAAAACAATAATACTCCACTTGATTAATGACACTCTAAAGCATGAGCATGCACAATAAATGTACACACACACACACACACAAACTACTATAGCGACTTTACTTTTATAAAACAAGCTTTTTCATTTTTAAATTTCCACTAACTTTAAGCAATTTTGTGCACTTATTATTTTGTAAATACATGCAATACAGTACAATTTTCACTTGTATGATATTTTACAGTTATGTATTTTTCACGTTTTCTTTCAATAAATTAAATGGTAAATATACTGACTTTATATAGTCCCTTTATCCAAAGCATTTTGCCTCTCATATACACACACACACACACACACACACACACACACTCACTGATGGCAGCGAACTACCATACAAGGCGCTTGCCTAACCATCGGGAGCAATTTGGGGTTCAGTGTCTTGCCCAAGGACACTTCGACATGTTGACAGAAGGCGTCGGGGATCAAACCGACAAACCATGCAATTAGCGGACGACCCGCTCTACCTCCTGAGCTACAGGGGGTAGAACAAAACATGTTGTCAATTAACATGTGAGACTTATTAAAATATTATTAAAATCCAGTAGATAAATACATTATTAAAAATACTTAATCAATGCACAGAGACAGAATGAAAGAGATAGAACTCATGTATGTACACACACACACACACACACACACACACACACACACACAATGACACGCAAACCAACACAATGGGCCTGGAGATGGCATTATGCAGTGTTGTTGTGGATGGTTTTTTAATGAAATCTGGAGCTGTCTGTCTGCCATATGCAACTCATGGTTTCCAACCACAAAGACACAGAGTGGGTGAAAACAAAACAAAACAAAGACAGAAAGGGAGTAGAGAATAAGGAGCTGGGAGAGGTTTTGATGAATAAATAAAGGAAAATTACTGACTTCTAGCCTCTTTTGGTTTTCCACACCATGACACCATCATAGAAACTACAGTTTGAAATAACAAATCTGACAGGATAGCCATAACTGAGTAAAAACCTTACATAAAGTATATTGGCTAGGGGATGATTTAGATGTGTTGTGACAATATGCTTGCTTTATCAGTCATGACCCACAGCATTCCTGGTTACACCGTAACGTTCCTGGAAATCAGTTTCACCATCTCTTCCTGAGGGAACAGAGATGCATCACTTATATTCAGAACCATGCCGTCGTCCATAGAACCACTTTTAGGACCTGTGAACTCTGCACTAGGGCTTGTTTAAGTTCCGTCAATAACTAAATAGCGAAATGTAAAGAAGGAGCTGTATGAAAGCAACAGCTAACATATAATGCTGCTTCCTGCCACATAACAAGGGCTAGCCAGCAGCAGCAACCTGTATATGTGTGAGTGTGAGTGTTTACGATTCGCTGTGCCTGTGTATCTGTGAATTTATAGTTGCTGATGGGAAACAGTTGGCAAATGGTCAAATAATGACCAGTGGTGACAGAAACAGAGTATTTGAGGTTCTAAATTCATTTTTTCTCTCAGCCTCCCAGCATGCAAACAAATTCACACAACCATGCCTGCTTGAAATGGCTCTGTAGGAATAAATCTAGCTCCTGGGCTACTGCACTAGATACTGCACAACACCCTGTGGGGTAAGCCCACACACACTCTGATGTGTCTGCTCTACCCGTTTCTCTCTAACACACATTTAAGATGAGTATGCATGGATGATGGTGCTTTGTATCATTTAGTTTACTTAATTATCAAAATGTATTGGGTTTTTTATGCAATACAAGCTTTTGAAAAAGCAACTGAAAATTAAGTCAAACATGCTCAAACATAAATTTGTCATGCATGTATGCACACAAACACACACCTCTGGGCCAGCTTCCAGGAGGGAGTTGGGGCCTCTCAGCCAGAGCGGCGTCAGGGGAACGTAGTCTCTGATCATTTAATAGGCCTGGCCCCTGACAGACAGCGCTCACTTCGTCAGCCTGTCAGGGGGCCAAAGCTGACCCTGCAGAGCCATTTTGGCTCTGGCTGGCTGCGTGCTGAGAGGCTGCGAAAGACAGCAAATCCAGAACCTCAAAGCTTCTGTCTCTGTCACTGCTGGTCATTATTTAACCATTCACTAGCAGTTTTCACATCATCAAGACACATAAGCAAATGCTCATGCACACATTCACAGCCACACAAACACACTCAGAGACAGACAGAGGAACAAAGATAAACCCATTAGATTTCTGCTGGTACTGAATCATTTATTTACACATCTTGCGCAACAGTGGGCTTTCATTGATTGGCGACACAGACACATAAACAAACATAAACAAAGACATAACACAAATCCTGTGCACTGGCATTCTATTACTTTGCACTATACTGTGCCGTAGGCTAGAAGTCATGCTGCATTTGAGGCACAACAAAAATAGAATGTGACTAAAAGAAAGCCAAACAATTCCAGCCTCCAAACCCCAACTGTGCCTGTAGCAAGGGAAAATGACAGCATGTCTGCACGCTTACACACATGCATGTGCGGCATACCCCCACACACGAAACAAGCCGTGTGTACAGGGTGAAGGGGGGCGGAAAGTCAGCAAATACACTTCAGCTTGCAGAACGAGTTACACATGACCTTGGTTAAAAGGTGTGTGTCTGTGTGTGTGTGTGTGTGTGTGTGTGTGTGTGTGTGTGTGTGTGTGTGTGTGTGAGAGTGTGAGAGAGAGAGAGAGAGAGAGAGCCACACTGATCATATCTGACTTGCATGTGACTGAGACACTGACATGGGCTGAGATCAGAAAGACACTGGTAGCTGACAGTGCATGTGGAACTGTGGGTGTGCGTGTGCGTGTGCGTGTGCGTGTTTGTGTGTTTGATGGGTGGTATTTGAGAAATCACATATGTAAGGCAGGATGCTTGGTAACTGGTTACTCTATATTATTCGGGGAAGTTAATAAAAATGAATCGAAATCATGGAACTGTAATGATCTACTTCCATGTGAGCACCTATTATGTGACAGGCTGCTGTCAGCACCAGTAGGCAGCATGCACAAGGCTAAAGCCAGGTCATCTCAGAGTCAAATGTAACATGTGTCTTCTTGTTGTACAGCCTTACAAAGTAACCGCTTATGACGTTAATGCATGTCTGCACCTTGTCATTGTTAGCGAGGAGAAGCAGAGAAGACAGCTACTGAGCAGAACCGGGTTTCAAGAAAATCAGTTATCTGTTGTTCCAAGAGAATAGAATCGAATGCCGAGAGGAGGATAGGGAAATTATTCTTCATGCAGTGTGAAGTTTGTAAGTAAGTAAAGACTAGGCTACATCATACTTAAACCCTTCAAATGTTCATCCTGCAGCTATGGCTTGACCCATTTCTCAAACTGATGATCTGACATGAGGTCTGACAATGTGTAACTGCAAAAGACAAGCCTGTTTTTTGAAATATCCCTGCAGTAACATGCAGTCAAATATATTTTAATTTCAGTGAGCTGCACAAATTGTTACTATTTCTAGCACCTACAGAGTGCATATGAATATGGCATTAAATAAACATGGACACATTAATTTAGAGTTATAAAATATATCTATATGGCTGAATTAGGTATTGGCAGTGCATGCTTCTGCTGATGACAGTTGTCTGCACGCGCATGGGCACGCGCACGAGCGATGTATTGAAAATCCAAACACGGTACAGCTTTCAAAAGCTTCGCCAAGACACACTGGACCAAAACAGACGTGATAAAAACCCAAACCCATCCAAATGACAATCTGACATACGGGCTGTTCATCTCCTGCTTTGCTAGATCAACACAGATTGGACTAATGTATCACCATAATCCTCACAACACTGAATCCGAACTGCTGCCTCGTCCAACAGCAAAATGATCTCTCTCTGGCGTGTGGAAAATTGTCACACTTTGATTTCCTCTAACAGAGTCAGGTTTGTCTTGGCTTGGTTCAGTTCGTCCACAGTGAAAGAAGCTCACGGCAACCTGTTCCCATATAAAATCATACTCACTGAGTTTTACTGTTAGTGCCTCGTGGCACAGATGGATTATGCGTGAAAATGCACATGGGGTGTGGGGGGGGGGGGTGAAGGTGAGGGGCAAGGTGCTGAAAGATGGCGTGGGTGTATTCATTACAGTGAACTGCACAAGCAAGTTTCTAATGAATGCTGAGGTGTGTTTTTTTTTGTGTGCGTACTCTGGCGTGTAGGTGTGAGTGTGCAATAACTCAGGAGCAAAGGGCCACTGCATAATAACTAGGTTTCTATGGGGGCAGAAAAGTAGAGACACACACACACACACACAGAGATTCAAAGGGGCCCCTCGTTACTCATGCATGACCAGTCCATAATGCACTTCTGCGCTTTCACTCACCGTTGGCAGGACAACAGAATTACTGAGAAAAGGATTTGGGAAGGCAGGATTTGCCAAGACTGTGGGAACAGCCAGATTCCTTCTTATACCACAAAAGATGGAGGAAGAGCAGCTCAACTCTCCCATTCTCTAATAGATAAATTCAGAGCAGTGAAGGTATTATCCTTGATTGTATCACCTTCCTTCTCTGAGCCTGACACAGCAGTGAAAGCATTTTTCCACTTTGATTGCATGCAAAAATTTTGCACGTAAAACAAAAAAGGTTAGTTGAAATGAAAACACTAGAGTAAGATAATGCTGTATTTTCAGTATGAACCAAAGAAAATGATGCAAAATTATTGCACCTGCAAGTCATATACTTTGAGCTGTGTATAAATGTGTGTGTGTGTGTAGGGGTGTGCGCGTGTATGCACCCAAGTATCCAACTCTGGCTGAGCATTGATCGGTCTGGCTCCCTACAAAGAAGATGTGAGCAGACAACTAATGGAAGAGCTAGCCTCAATTAGCCCACTGACTGATGGGAAATGTGATTTCATTTAGTTGTCGCTACAGACACTGTAAACAAGTCATGTTTCCCCTCCAGGAGACAGAGCAAAAAGAAAACAGACTCACACATGCACACACACACACACACAGAGGCAAAGTCAGAGCGATTTGAGATTCCTTGCAGCTGTTCAGTAGCTTACAATATGTACATCATTGTGTGTCGTGAAAGTTTTATGCGGTCTCATTATGTTAAATGTGTCTGTGTCACCTGTGGCATGGAGTCCAATGAGGCACACAATAGCACAACTAAGTGCCACTGGGTTAGATTAATGGCATCTTTTTCATCCTAGTACAACTGAAAGTAGAAAATAGTGAGACCTCTTTTTTTTTTTGTTCTTGCTAGCACATCGTGCAGATTTAATTAACACCAGCAGGAAATAAAACTTCACAGAACCTGTGACCAAGCCTTGTTAAAATTCAAATTAACATGGCTGTTAAGAGTTGGATCATTTTGTGTCCTGTGGAGTGTCCATCCCTGTATAATGTGCTTTTTACCAATAAGTGACCATTACAGTTCAATGCATATAGGGCTGTGTATTATTTGTTTTCTGTAACAGTCAGAAATAACAACTTAACTTGAAAAATAAATGTTTTTCTACAAAACCCTTTTTTTATTTCTAGCAAATTAACCCAAACTTATCAAATATATGCTTTTGTCCTAACACAAAGCAGCAAGACAAGAACTTTATCAATATAAAACACAAAATTATGATTTAGTTTAGAAAATATCTGATCAAGCATCTAACCACGCATATATTGGTTAGATGTCTAAGCATCTAACCAAGCATATAATGTTAACTAAGTACATTTACTCAAGTACTGTACTTAAGTATAACTTTGAGGTATTTCCATTTTCTGCCACTATATATTTAGTTACTAGTTACTTTGCAGATTGAGATTAATAATACAAAATATTCATGGATTTGCACATTGTCAGCTGCCTTCTGGTGTTCCAAATATTTATTCTCAACCTATTAGATTTCTCCACACCTGCTCTTGACCAATCATCTTGCTGCTGTAACCAGATGTCAGTATTGTCTTGCCACCTCCTGCATTCATCAATAGGCAGCCCTCAGATTGGGATACAACTCCAGGTCGCGCTTAACAAGCTCCTCAGGAAGTACGATTCCAAATCAAATCCATTAACCCTTCAAATGAACTACAGGTTGCATCCAAAAGTCACATCCACATTTCTTTCATCACCATCGATGGCTCCATTAGCAGAATTTATATGCTATTTATATGCTATACGCTAAACATTATACAGGACAAGACACAGACATGCTTAGGTCAGAAATGATCTAAGGCCTCTGACAGACGCTGCACATTATTGTGTGGATGCACATAACCTTTATGCAGCAGAATTGCCCTAGCACTGACATAAAGCTGAAGTCTCACTTCATCCAGAGATAGACAGAGAGAGAGAGAGAGAGAGAGAGAGAGAGAGAGAGAGAGAGAGAGTGCAAAGGACACAGCGAATGAAACAAAAAGAACAGAGCTTGCTGGTGTAACAGTTTCATCAGTACAGCCTGGGTGCATTCTGATGGAAACAGAGCACTGTACGTATCCTTCTGAAGAGAGGAAATTATATGTCATGGTCTATAAAGCAGGCGCTTTATATATTTTCAGAGACAGTATCCTTATGGCTTAGATCATTGTGCGGTGGGTGTAGAACACTCAGTTATGATGACATCACCTCCTTTTAAGCCATTTAGTTTGTCTGCTGTAGCTGACTGCAGAAGATCAAGCTACTTTAAAGGATAGAGTTTCCCAAATTCCATTCACATATTTTGACCAGGGCAGAGAGCCAAAATAGAAGTGGAGCAACATAATGATATGGCAGACCTTTCTGCCCGCAAAGTGCCATATTTATCTGCAATGAGGGCTAGTCAGTAATGATCAACTCATGTTGGTATCAAGGCTTACTGAGATTAGAATTGTCAGTATGCACCGTGACATGAACGGTGAAGGATTATCTGTTCAACATATATTTAAAAAAAACAGTTACACAGTAGTGTATATAGGCCTTTCTTACAGGTTAAAGCCAGATCAATAGATTTACAGAAAATATTATCAAATTTAAAAGTGCTGTCAAGAGCCTCACAGGTTGTTTCGGTTGCAGATTTGTTACAGTCAATGTGAAAAATACTTGGGATCACAAACAAAAGGGACATCATCAGGATTTATAACAACAAAAGGAAAATGACCAGGTGG
This sequence comes from Macquaria australasica, assembly GCA_005408345.1. NCBI lineage: Eukaryota > Metazoa > Chordata > Actinopteri > Centrarchiformes > Percichthyidae > Macquaria > Macquaria australasica. The sequence goes on along the minus strand of SEMN01000001.1, from coordinate 1,134,861 downwards.
AAAATAGAAGTAATTAATTTAACTGGGCACGCTGGGAGTGCAATTACACCACTGTTTTACACTTTTTATTTGGTACAACACCAAAATATTGCTAAACAGGTGAATTTGCTTCTTTTTTTTTGAGTCATCCATCTCTCAGATTTTTTTGTGTATATTTCTTCCTTCTTCTTTTCTTCCAGGCCAAACACCTCTTTCAACATTTCCTTATTCTGATCCCAACAACCACAGAACCATCTATAACCTCTGCAGTAGCTTTGTATCTATCAAACGGGCCTAAACCCTCTTGAAGTGACCTCACAACATACTTGATTTACATGGGCAAGTCATCAACTCCCGCTGGTTGTTTCTGTCCAGACGTTGCATCTAACAGCCATTCATCTGATGGATAAATGGCTACTGTGCCTCGCTCTCTTGCTCTGGCCTACAGAACAGTTTCTAGACAATAATCTATGCAGGTTTCATAGGAGAACGAAAATCAGAATATACAATTAACATACCTAATTAAACAGTATGCGCCTTAGTATCTAAATACCAAATGGAATTGTCGTGACAGCCAAGATTAAATTGAAATATATTTTACCAAATTTAGTGCAAGAAAATCAAATTCAGAAAATATCATACAGTATCCGGTTCAGTTAACTTCACTGCTGCATTTCTAAGTCCAAATTCTCCATGGATATCAGCAAAGCAAAGCAAAGCAAACTTTACTTACTCGCTACCTTGGGGCTGCTGCAGTGAAACTTTAATGTCTGACAAGGACATCAACATAACTGTCTCCAAACTTCACTCCCTCTTTAATTTGGTCACAGGATCTGCATTGCCATTGGTATGCAGTTTCCGCTGCACCACAAAACTCAGTGGTGCTTGTTAAAACACTTTTCATATCTATGCAAGTGCAATGAATGGTGTCTGACAAGGGCGCTTGTCTGCCAATTGGAGTAGTCTCATAAAGGAAGCACCCTGCTAAGATGAAAGCCTCGGGTGACGCTGGAGAGTGAGGTGTTGAGGGTAAGAGAGCAATGGAACATCCAGATAGGAAGGAGAGGAGAGAGAGAGAGTGGAAGGAGAGACATAAAGAGAAGGGAAAGGTAAAAAAAACAAAACACATGAACCAACCACTTTTACTGCATTCACTGAGATGCTTCTCAAAGAGCAAAATGAAATGGACCTTATAAAACATCACCTCTTCATTGTTACTGTTTATCTCTGTGATTGTGTCTACAATAGTGTGATAGTGTCTGTGTGAGTTTATGTGTTTGAGCACAAGACTGAAGCTGTGTCAAGGCTCATTTCCTGAATATCTCATGCATGGCTGCTGTTCTTTTTTTGGCTCTGTTATTTTTTTCCGCTGAACAGTCTTCCATTTTTTATTATTCTTTTTTTTTTTTCCAACTCTCCAGGTTAATCTGTCTCCAAATTCCTGTCTGTATATGGCAGAGGAGCAGATGTGACATAGGAATTCCTCTGTTCTCCCCCATCCATCCTGTTACCCCCACATCTGCCTAATTCTCTCATCCTCCTCACCCTCAACCCATTTATGACACACACACTCACACAATGTTTTGCTGTTACCCTCGTCCCTGTCTCATCTCATCTTATCACAGCGAGGCTTTAAGAGAGCATTGGCACAGCAGTGGCCAGTAAAATGTCACTCATCCCAGCCAAGCCACAGGCACAACATATACTCACATAACATCTCCAAACAGTCCATCGCCTTCCCTTGGTGCATTTTCTGCTGTCTTTGTGTGCTTGTGCATTGTTTCTCCTACCTTTCTCTTTCCTGTAATCTCTTCTATCAAATGTGGTCTCCTATGAATGACAAGTACCCACTGGATATCAGGAGAACTGCTGAGACTTCAGGGATAACGCTATTCATTTTTCTAATCAAGCTGGAAAAGGGATGAAAGCGCTGGAAGATGTTCAAGTAATATTTCTGTTTGGTATAGTGTCATATTTTAAAAGGCCTAATTTGATACAAATTAGCAAATAAATGTGTACTTAGTTGCTTCACGAGTACATTCAGCAGTAGTCTCTGCAGAACCTCTGTGCATCACCATGCACAGACGTACTGTAATGCATCATAATGTCTGTGATTTCAGCGTTCTGATTATATTAAAGTTAATTTAAATGTCACACTTTCTATCCATGGGAGGGACAGACCTATATATATATATATATATATATATATATATATATATATATATATATATATATATGAAGCAATACCTCTTTGTAGATATATATAAACCCAAAACTGTGAGAAACAAACACTGGAATAAGCACATTCCACCAGTCCAACAGCATGACAGAACCATGTGTTTATAAGAGAACAGGGTAAGACTGCAATTATTGAATTTCATGATTATCTTTTACTGATCATTATCAGTCTTACATACAAGTAGAGCTGCATTATGTGGGACATAAGAGGACATCAAGGCTAGCGTGGGCCTTGATGTCAGGAAAACTACAGCTTTTCACTGAAAATCTAAAAAAAAACGTCATCACTACACATTTGCCATGTGGATATGAGCATGCAGGTTAAATGGTCTACATTTACTGCTGACAGAAGATTTCTCATTATTTCATATTACGGTCAAATTATTTCTTGCTGCCACGTGCAATATGATACGGAGCACTACTCTCTGTATTGCAGGGTATCACGTTGCACCGCAATAGTGTATGAATATGGAAATGATCCATATCCAACATAAAATATCAGATATAGCCAATCTTACTATTTCTTGATTCAGCACTGTTTGCAAACTGCACTTTTCTTAGAAATCAATTTGTTCTTTTTTTCCTTAATAGAAACTCAAACTCTGAAGTGACCTCAGCTCCGTGATCATAATGCCTATGTGGGTAAAAGGTGGCTCCAGGATTACATCAAGTGAAGGTCACCCCCTCTCTAACAGGCTGGACTAGGACCAGCTGTATTGAGTCTAAAGATATGGTTCCTTTTTGGTTAGAGGCTCACTTTTAATAAGGTCAGGATTAGGGTGACCAGTGCATTGTGACAAGGGCTTAGGATCAGCGCTTAGTCCTGGAGAGTAGGCTACCATTTACCAGCTCAGTGCAACTGTCGTTAACACTGTCTCATTATTACTGCCGTGCCAGGAGATTTTGGGCCTATCTCTTCAGTAATAACTCATGTCTGCAGCTCTGGGTGTGCATGTGCGTGCATGTGGGTGTGTATGTGTGTGTGGAGAAGCGAGGCGTAGGAAGGTGACCACTGGTGGGAGGATTTGTGTGTGTCAGCTGTTATGATTTAATATTTGCTATGCTGATATCTCCATTCACCATTTTGTTGTCCCCTCTCCTCCACTATCCACCTCAACTACAGAGTGGCAGGATATTGTTGCTCTGAGGGTGCTTCTCAGAGGATTAGCAGAGATTAGCATTAGCTGGCCCATTTGAACTGGATACACATACAGCAGCATTAGCATGTTGCAAACTAGTCAGGGATTGTAGCCATAGCATGAATTTGCAACGGGAGATAAGGAAGCAGTGAGAAAGAGAAATATACAGTTTCAAAAAGAGAATGTCACAAAACACCTTTAGTGTCTCGTAAGAAATCTCAAAAAGGAAGTTACTTAATTCAGCTGCTTAAATGGGTCTGATAGCAATAGAAAAATCTTGTTTCATAAACTTCCAAAGTTTTTTTTCTTAATGATTCATAATTTTAATTGTTTGACCTTTTGTATTCTACATTTCACGTAGGTCTGCTTTACTCCTCTTATTTGGATGTGAAATGGCCAGATGATATGAGCTGTTACAAAAATGCTACCAGGAGCAATAACAATTTTCTAAAACAATTATGTTGACAAATTCAAATTCAAAAAAGCTGTTATTATTGAAATGTCATAAAAAGCCAGATCATACAGCCATGGTTACAAATAAAATCCAATCCATCAAAACTAATCCAGCTGTGCTAAATTTACTTCTCAGGTGGGCCACAGATTAACATTTAAAATGATAAAATGCCACAGCATTAAGGCTCTGTCTAGCGGTGTAAAGGTTATGTAAGCATAAACATGTAGCACTAGGCTGCCAACTGACTGTTATGTTTACTGTTATAAGATTGTTTCCGAGTAGGCCTGGGCGATAAAACGATATGTACTGGCAATAGACATTTCATCAATAGCAATAAGAAAATTGTTCAATAGAATGTTCGATAGTTTCACTTAAATACATTAAATGCAAATTGCCATGAAAGAACATAACGAATATGCCCTGGCTCGTCATATCCCTTGATAATGGAGTGTGCTATGAGTGGCACGCAAACAGCCAGTCATTTACCAGGTGTGTTGTTCAGCTGCACCATCGACATGTGACACAACAGAAACAGCAGGAGTGAAAAAATAACTGCAGATGGTGAGGAAAGTGTTAATAAAAAAGGACAGGTGAGATCGCCATTTGGGCAATTTTTTTTGCTTTGTTTTTTAAGTCTGACTGATATCAGAACACCATTGTGTGTAAACTGTGCAGGAAAAACTGTCCCAACCAAGAGCGGAAATGTAACAAACAAATTTTATCACCTTAGCCGCTTCCACCCTTTGTAGCTTTGTATGTGTGTAATGCATACCAAGGTGAGATCATTCCTTTATCCTTCTTTACTTTTATTAAATTGTTACCTATGTGCCTTGATAAATAAAGTGGATACATTCAAAGTAAGGTGGTTTAATATTAAAAATAGGTCATTAAAAATGATCAATAATTATCGATATGGACTGAAATGAAACATTTTATTGTGATACATTTTTCAGCCCTATTTCCAAGCCCACAAGCAGTGCTGTGAAATCCCACATTGTAGACTGAAAATGTTTACGTTAAGCACACTCACTAATGAGTCTTACTGGATTCTACACTACATGAGCATTTTGACTCACTTCAGCCACTGGAAGCTTTTGACTTGTGGGTGTAGGAGAGTGATGGACTGAGTAATTGAGTGCACTGTGAGACAAACACTAATGAGTAAGATAAAGGAGGAATCGAGTTAACTGTGTTTCCCATTTCTAATGATAAGAGACGAGGAGAGACAGAGAAGGAGTGCAATGAAAGGCAAACCAAAAGAATGCATCTGCTGTATGTCTAACTTGTCTGCTCGTTGTTTTTGCAAAGCACAATGCTTGCGCTACCCAACCGGAGCAAAGTGAGAGAAAAGCAAATAGCTTTAAGATAGGCTGTGAAATTACCCGTAATTGGAGACCATTTAAAAACATAATAACTTCTTTGTTTCCTCAGCAGGAGGTTCAGGACTGGGGAAGCTTTTGATTAGAACTGGAGATGAGTTAGCTATAAAACTACTGAGCCAAACCTTGGTCTGTGCATGTGGTAAATCTGTCTGCCAAAATGCAAAGACTAATAATTCTGGAGGAGGCAGGATTATTAAAGTCCAGTGTCAGTTCAACACAGACCAGTTGAAAATATCTCATCACACAAATTCCCACATGAAGCAGCAGGAACAAGCAAACAGGCTTGTAAAATCTCAAAGCATCAATGCTAAACACCAACTTACAAAAAAATGCAAATGGAGCATGAAAATATGTATTAAAATCCAGCTGGAAACATGCCACAGCATCTTTAACAAAGATGTGTATGCGGTTGCAAATTGTCACCGTTCCACTGAGTAGGATAGTGGAAGTAAGCTCAGGGGTGTGTGCCACTTAGGATGGGGGGAATAATGTTGTGTAGCATATAATGGATTTGCAATGTGGCAAACAGAGACAGATGGTGGAGGTGGCTGTGTGTTTGTGTGTGCTATGTGTTTGCTTGCATGGACACACACACACAGAAGAAATCCCTAAGGCGCATTATGTATGCTGCCGCTCGCTCATCCAAGCCAAGGGTCTCAGTTCATTTGGTTTTTAACTGTTATAAATTGTCTCACTTGACTCCATCTTCCCTCCCCTCTACAACAGGCCTGTGGCAATCTCTACACAGAGAGCGGCCAGACTCCAAACTTAGAACCAATGTAGGATTTTGGAATACTCCTTAGAAACAGGATCCATACTTCATACAGTACGACAACAGAGCCACGAAGAGAGGATCAGAGATATTCGGTGGAATAAAATGGCAAGGCCACTATCATGTGTATGAATGTGTAAATTAAATTTACTTGAAAGCTTGTATTTACACAGATCAAGAAGAAACTTTACCCAATTGCCTGAATGCCCACTTTACATCAGTCAGTTTGCAACTCTGATGTTCAGGTCAAAGGCTTCACTGTATTATGCACTGTGTAAACATGTTTTAATGTTAATGGTTATATCCTCTCTCTGTGTGTGTGTGTGTGTGTGTGTGTGTGTGTGTGTGTGCGTGTGTGCGTGTCTGTTAACAGGAGAATGGCTGTGAAACCATTTCAACTGGGTGAAATTTCACACTTGTAATTTTCAAAAGTAATCAGTTAATTACAGGCTTTGAATATAATGTGCGTTCTCTCTAGTTTCACACAGTGCACTAGTGTGAAACTAGTGCACTCACATACACACAGTCCTGCAAAGGTCCTCCATTTGATCCCATCCAAAGCCCTATTCCGTGCATTACTACTTGCCTGATATATAAGAACTGAAACAACACAGCGGTAAAAACGGCATTCATTTACAGTGTGCACCAACGACAATGGAAGGACCAGTTGAATTTGAGTTTAAGACGACGAAACTGGATTCTAACTGCATAATTTTACTATATTAGATGTGTATAGAAATGGTGCTCATTCAAAAGAGTGTCTAATAGCTTTCAAACACCAAATTAAGATGTGGGGGGACCCTCAAGCTGATGATTAGACAAGGGACTAGAAAGTGACTTGGGGCAATAATACGAATACAAAAACATACACACATACACACTCAAGTGCACGCACGCACACACACACACACACACACACACACACAAACACAGGCACACAGAGAAAGTCAATTAACATGAACATGTGTCTTTGGGGAATTATATTTCAATTAGCTTTAGCTACTTCTAGGCTTCCTTTGAGACCACGATGCTAAAACAAGTGCACAGATGTGTATTTGTGGATGCAGTAAACCCTGCTTTTCAATTAGGAACATGACATAACTCATTGTTATTGTATAAGTACAAGTTATGCAATCAAGCACTAAATCAATATTTTGCACGATATTAAAGAACCATAACATTAAAATGAATCATACACATGGAGCGACTTCTGCAGATATGACTAATGCAGCTGCATTTTGAAGCTGATTTAAAACTAAATTATTGCAATGAGAAATGAACAAGTATGAGTATCCATTAGAAATGTGTAATAGCCATCAGCAGGAAATGAGCACTGTCATTAAAGAGGGATGCAACTCATCTTAGGGATTAGTTTATGAAAGGGCAGCCATGATTTGGAAAAATATGAATAGTGACTGGAGGAGCACCTGTGGGATTTTCTGTGGATATGGGTTCATTTCCTGTTCATGAACTGACTGGACTTTCCCTTTAATGGACCTTTGGTGATATAGACAATAATGGTTTTTGAAAAAAGAAGAGAAGAGATTTCTTGGTAAGTCCCTATCTCAACCCCAAATCTGAGAGGCCTGGAGATAGCAGTTCTATCTTTCTCTCCTTTCCTCATTCTGTTTTTGCTCCACCTCCAACCTTTTCCAACATATTCCCTGCTAATTTACCCTTCCTGTCAACCCTGATTTGACTGAAAAATATGTGTGTGCATGTAGACAGAGAAAGTTACCTCAACATCAGCAATTAAGTTAAGAAAATGCCACGATTTCTATGCTTCATCCCATGTTTAGTCCAGCAAATGCACTCCCAGAAAACAAGAGATTAGTCTCCTGTTTCCTCACTGCTGAGTCTTTACACCTCTGTTTTTTGGTGTGCATAATTGTGCATGTGTGTGTATGTTTTTGGTGTACACACACACTGTGTGTAAGAATGTCTCTGTACACAATGGGTCTACTTTGCTTTGGCTGAATTCATTTCTGTCAAGAACAGACACAGAGTCCCCAAACAATATCAGAGTTGGGGCAGGAGAGCAGAGGGAGTAGGCAGAGTCACGGCTGTCCATATCTTTATCTCTGTTGAAGAAAATGATTACTGTAACATGTACTATCAAGTCTCCAGACTCTGGCCCTCTGGGAATTGTATGAAAAGGAGCTGTCACATGAAAGGGCACGTAACATAAAAAGAACATTATCTTTGCTAAAAGTTGTTGAACCTGTAGAGCATATTGGGTTCAACTGAAGGTGCATGTTAAAACAACCCACTTCATTTGACTACCTATTTGCAAGTCTGCGTACATGTGAGTGTGTGTGTGAGAGAGAGAGAGAGAGAGAGAGAGAGAGAGGGGCAGAAAACAATGTCATTATCTTGGGTTTTCTTTAATTTCTCTTTTTCTTCAGTTCGAACCTTCTTTGACCTTTCCCTGGTTTGAGTGAAAGATTACAACACCCTCTGCATGGAGAGTTTTAATCCAAAAGGTGATTGTGTTTTTGTCTCTTTATTCCAGAGTGTTTGAGATTAGTGACACATGGCTTGTCAAAGACTGGAGCTTCAGATTAGCCACTCGCTAATCCTTTGGAATTCAATGCTAATACAGACATCACATATGCATGCACACATACACACAGGCCGGTGCACTCACACCCAATAACACAGTCTATGTCTTTCTTAAAATATGCACTTGTGTGTAATTTGTGTGGGTAGATTATATCTAATCGCTGAAGTCTGACTCAAACAAAAGAAGCCAAGAACAAAAGAAGTTTGCTTGTCAATCAGGAAGTACCAGATAAATTGACCAAAATGGTAATCCTAAGAATCCCTAAATTTCTCATTGAGAATGATGCTCTAGTTCATAGTGCAAAGCAAGCTGACCATTTATAAAAATTAACCCATTATGCAACATCCAGCATTGTTTTCTAAGTGGAAGGGTGTTTTCTTTGTTTCTGCATTCAAGCATTTGACAAGGTATTCTTTAATGGCAACTTGCAGTTTATTATAACAAGTCTCACATCGATAAATGCACATAAGTTAACATTCTGACTTGTGTACATGAATAGCTATATGTTAACTTTGAAGAAAAGCCCCATCAGCTGATGTGTTAGCTGAGCTTGCATCCTTCTTTCACCTACTGGGAGGTCTATTTAGGGTGCAAACTCGCTGCCTGCTGTCGCTGCTGTTGCTGCTGAATTCACCTGTGGGCTTGTATTCTCACCGTTCTCCATGGGAGGCTGCATTTGATCTCTCCCTTCTCTCGCTTTGGGCTGGCTTTAGATTACACTCTGCCTAAGAAATACGAAACGCAGCCTTGATGCCAAAATAAAAATTGACATTTATTCTGCATTGATTCTCTACAAAAATGTTAATTTGCGGATTAGAAATGTGGTTGACATGTTCTGTATTTGACACCAGCATATGATTCTATTAGATAATACCTATCACTTTGGCTAAAATAATATACTATTTATTAGAATTAAACTGATATCTTATAAATGTGACATGCTCTTGAATTTAAGCCTGACAACATAATTATAGATGTTTTTTGATTTCTATGCTTGAAATGTGCAATGATTAACACAACCACCCGTGATGGTGCGTCATTGCCATCACACAGCCAATTACCCAAGAGTATTCATTCTATTTTCAGGAGATTCTTGCCAGGATCAGTGAAGCCCTGTACTGCAGAATTCAGTAAACTGAATGACTGCTTTAAAGCTCTGGGGATGTGTGTGTGTGAGTGCCTGCACAATGGGGTGAGCTGGAAACCTAGAAGTTATGTATGACACCTCAGCAGCTGACATACTGTATTCTCAGAAGACAGTCTTCATATCAGTGTGTTCAGACACACAGGCAGGCTGAATCTTGCCTCTCGCTGAATCTGTAGCTTTTGGGCATATTAAGCAATGAGCACATTCAGTTATGTAAAAAAAAGGGGCTCCGATTTGGCAGGTGTTTTCTGAGGTTGCCATTATGACAAAGACAGATTAGGCCTATAATATGAGATTCCTGGTGCTTGACAAATCAGTTCATTTACTGCTGGTTTTTATGTTTTGAAGGGAATATTTGCTTGGTAAACGCTTTCTCACCTTTCTATATCTAACGACATAGTAAAACAATGATGCCTGCTCTGGCTGGCATTGCAGTCTGTGCTGCGTCATTCGGTGTGGGTGCATCCTATTTTGCAGGCTCATAAAAGCCTAGGAGATTTCCACAGGCTGGTTTGGGAGCTGAGCTATTGGTTGTCGCTGTGCGCATCGGAGAATATTTGCAAAAGCTTGAAAGCAAAACTTTTTAACTCCTCCATGGTGTCTTGCTAGGTTCCTCTTTTTTGCCACCTGTGAATGTCTGCCATCTGCGACTACATCTGTATTAGGCTAAGTTTAACAATGACTGGCCTCCTGCCTCTTCCTGCCTCATTACATCCCCATATCTGAACACACTGTAAGAGCGTCTGTATTTAACTTGTCACAGTTGCACATTCCCAAGCAAAAGCTGCCCTGATGTGAGAAAGAGTTGGAACAGGTGGCAGGTTCACGGTAAGTGTTTCTGGAGCAGTTCTGGAGAGGCACATTTCTGCTCTGCCATGAAGAGCTTGTAAGCTCCGAATCCTACCACGTTCCCCTCCAGCCTCCTCCTCCTTTCTGTTTTAACTTTTTTAACACCTGGACTAACAAAAGACTGGCTTTGATCATGGGAAATCCCTTGGCAGAGCGGCAATGAATCCACAGTGGAGCTACGTGTGTATGTGTGTGTCTGAGTGTCTGTGTGATGCACATTGAGCCAGTGCTGCTCTACTGAGGATTCTCAGCAGTGAAGCATCATGGCATCGGTATAAGGTACAGAGCACCTCACATGTTCTACCTATCAAAGCACGGCCATGAAAATGAACACACTCGCAAACACACAGAAGTGGGAGGGAGAGCGCAAGTGAGCAAGAAAGAGAGAACATCTTGTTTCTCCTGTGTAATCAGTGGCTCTGCAAACACACACACAAGGCCGCTTGTTATCAGAAGCTTTCCCACGCTGCTGTGGTACAAAGCTCCACACCAGGATGGGAGGATGAAGCGAGGGAGGAATGGACGGAAGTACAGAGGGATGGAGGGTCAGCCTTCAGCAGCTTAGACTCACTGCGGGGATAAACACATCTCTCAGCGGGGGTTTGTATTTAGGCTAGCAAGATCAGAGTTCAAAACAGACAGACTACCAGGCGGGGAAGAGCGACAGGAAACAGACAGAGCAGCGGAGATAAACAGGCATCTAAACAGCAAACAACAACCAGTGCACATATCACACACTTCAGCTGAAGAGATTGCACATTCCTCCTCCACACCTCTCCTCCCACATTACTCTTACATCAACTCCTCTATTCTAGAACATCTCCCTCTTTCTCTGTCGCTCTCTGCCTCTATCTCCCCTCGCCTGCCGCTCAGCCCCGAAGCTCTTACGTAAGAGGCCATTTGCATAACAGGCTGTTTTCTCTGGCTCTGGCATGGGCACATGAGACACACTAGATAATATGTTAACAACGCGGGCTGTTGGTAAATAACAACCTCCATCACAACACTTCACGTTCACACTATATACAGGTCTAGTCGGTGACAGAGATTGAGTGTCTCTGGATCTGCGGATGCCAGCTGGCAGCGGGCCAGAGGGGCTGAAACAGCTGTCATTTACAGAGCGCACGGATATGGCTTCGGCCAGATACCCTTCATTCAGGAGGAGGCTGACCTGCCTGCTGTGTGGAACCTATACAATAATAGGTCTTGCACCGAGAGATGACTGTTCAAATCAAGCAGCCTAGCATTATCCTCTTCAGGGTTAGGGAGAGAGAGGAAGAGAGAGAAGGAGACTGTGTGTGTGTGTGTGTGTGTGTGTGGTGGGGAGACCACACATGAAATGAGTCCGTGCGCTCTGTTGTTACCAGCATGCTTATGTCTTTGCTGAGGCCTCTTCAAACATAAGTTATACAAACACGGCACACATTTCCAGGCATATATGCAATCACACACACTCGTAATGAGTGTGCCGCCTTAAGGAGACTAAAGAGGAAAAGAAAGGCTCTGGAACGTCAATAAATGCTGCAGTGCGAGCTGTCAGATACACCAGATACCCTAAGATACCTCATTACATACCAATTCATTAAGTCAAGAATGGCCTTAATCATGTCTGGTTATTAAGGAAGGACTGCTCTCACTCTAGCTCGTGCTGTTAGACTGACAGTTGTTTCGGAGTAAATCCATCCCCCTCCTGCCATTGTTACACACGGCAGCGTGAATGCACCAGGCCGGAAACTCAAGGAGATCTGTTCCCTCTTTAACTTTTCACATAAATGGGCACTGTATTTAAGTGTGCTGAGAAATGACCACATAAAATACCACTCGGTTGTGCTCATGCGACTTCATCAGATTTGTTAAAAATTGTAGTATTCCGAAAGAAAATTGATTCCACACAGCTAAAAACAGTGCTGAAGTAGCTTCTGCATAAAGTGTTGCATGCATCCTCAAAACAGGAGCCTGATATGAACACAAGGTTTTATAATAATAAAAATAAATCATACTTGCATTCTCTGTTCAAAACCATCAAACTATTGTCTTTTCCATATACTGCATTGGCCCAGATGCTCTACTCTGTTGTTACTTACACATTTATCTATTTAAGACACATACAGATTAGATATATAAGCATAAATAAACCTAAAAAGTTATAGTGGCACTGTTTCAGCAAAAGCTTTTTTTCATTTTTTGTTTCATTTGATGTTATTTCACTGTTATTTATCTATTCCAGTTAATGCCACCAAAACACACTGAGCAGTCTTACAAACAGACACGCGCAATTCACTGTGACCTTGACCCCCAATGCCACACTCGTGTTTACAGTCGGGTCGTCTGTCGCCTAAACACCACTGCGAGCTGTTTATCGTGTAATTATCACAAACAGTCTCGAGATCAGAATAATATTCACATTTAGTCGAGTTCTGCCGTCGCCAAATTGAAGGTAAACACAGACATCCCTGGTACAGTGTCGTAAATTTCGGCTATATGAGGCTTAATCTGAGAGGAAGCGCGACCTTAATAGTATCAGCTATCATCATACCGGAAAATAAACTTTTGAGAATTTAATAAAGATCTATGTTATTCCAATCAGGCCTGTACATCTGTTCCTACAACTCGTTTGAGGTTATTGACAATAGCCTTCTTTAAAACCTCATGCAGGCGCAGAACACACCGGAGCTGACTGTGCGCACTAGCCACAGACACCACACCTGTACAGAAGAAACAGAAGTCAAAATCATAAAAGAAAACAAGCAAAAAAATATTCTGGAACCAAAATGCTCTGCATGTCTGTGAGCTTCTAAAGCTGCCGTAATCAGCAGCATCAAACACTTCGGTGCGTAAAACGATGCCAGTGTCTCCGTGACCGTGACTCATCCAAGCGCTGCGAGTCAAAAACAACCGCGGGGTTGGTTACTTCACGGTGAGGTGTGTCTTCCTTGCGGGCTCATTTTTTCATTGCCACTCACGCACAGGACACAACATGAGAACGAGGACGCAGGAGACGCACCAGTCTGCATGTGTGTGTGTGTGTCTTCACGATCGTGCTCAGGTCGTGTCCTGGGCATACAATTATGAAAATAAGATTCCCCTCATTCCTGAACATTAACATCCAAGAGACCCCAAATGTCACAGGACAAGCTCTCTCTCCTCTGGAAGTCTCACATCACGCACGTTTGCGTGCACACATTCAACGCACGTAAACACGCGCGCAGGCACAGGCACACGTACATGAGAATAAGAAACCCTGTGAGAGAGAGCTCCGCATCTTTCTGCCCGGACCCGTGTGTGACCGCGCGGTCTGCCACTCCACCCTGCCCTGCTGTTGGCCTGTAACATGCGCGCGTACACACGCATACCGTACCTACACAAACACACCCTCATGTACGTGCACCACTCGTCCCAGTCTCACCTTTCAGAAGAATCCCATAAATAGTGTAGAGGGTGAAAATCAAATGACTCTTGAGATTCATCCTGTCTTCTTTCTTGCTCTTGCCTTCCGCGCTAACTTCTCCTCACCGTCTCTCCCCACTGGACGTCGAACGGGACCGGACGGCTTTGTCAGCTATCCAGGTGGACTCCTCTGGAGTGCGTCTTTTGTGCGACTCTGGGAAAAGGGGTTAACACAACCGACTTCACGACCCAGAGACTGTGTTGCTTTTGAAATGGAAATGTTCTCGCTCCTAAAAAACAATACTCTGAATATTTTCAGGGATGCACCAGCGGTACAAGCTCAGTTTACGGGACTCTGCACAGCAGCAGTGAACCTCAGGGACTGAGAGCAGTCGTCCTCCGGTAACAAAGTAGATGCTGCCGTTGCTGTAGTCTACTACTGTCTGCTCCGCTCTTGGTCTGCTGTGGCGCACAATCCACAGCGTAGGGAACACGAGTGGATTGTTTGAATCCCGCCCACACAGCTTTGACAGACATGAAAGGTGAGCCAATCACGAAGACCCGAGGCTAAGCGAAGTGGGGGGAGGAAGGGGGGGAAGGAGGCCAGCGCTTGAGACTCACTGCAAAAAATATCAGTTTCTACTAGTTTTTAGACTTACTGAGTTAAAATACTAGTAAGAGTCTCAACAGAAAAAAAGTCAAAGCTTGTCCAATATAATGACACAAATATCTGGAAGATTCCTAAAGTGACCCGTTTTAGGAAAAATTGGACTATTTCCCCTCAGCGTGGAACTTGTTTTATTTATTTTATTTTTGATTTATTTTATTTGCTTGAATGATGAAACCAAAGCAATGTATAACATATAAAGATACATCTTCATACAGTACATAGACACTAACGCACTTACACCTACACAAACACATATATATACAAAAATAAAACCTGTAGAGAGGTGGGAAGCTGAAAATTATTGTACACGTACCTCTCATATGAGCTCAAAGCAAAATGATAAAAATGACAATCATTATAAATAACAGAGTTTGAATATTAAAGCTGAAATCTCTGCGGCAGCCAGATGTGCAGCAAAGATGAGCGAGTTGTGGAAGGTTATGTGGAAGCCTGCTGCCACGTCTTATCTGAGTCAGCCACTGCAAAACTTGGAAAATGCATCAGCTATATATCAAAATATGGCGTGAAATGCATTGCTTCCAGTTTGCTGCTTTGTCTCAAACTGACTTTATTATTGTCAGTCAGATCAGGGTACAACCTGAGAGGCAAGCTGATCATTTTTTGCAGTGCACAAGTGGAATGGGCTCAGAATTCAAAACAGAAAGAGCATGCAAACATGCTTCTGGGTGTGAGCTGTCCTTCCACATGAACTGGGTAACTTCTATGTTTCATTGCTTGCTGCTCTGTTGATAGTGATGATCCAGGTTAGAAGGTTGTGAAGTATTAAGGTTGACAACTGCCAGAGCTTTGAAGATTGTCTTGCAGAGGACAATCAGAGGAGTGGAGAAGGTGAGGATGGGATGGGATGGGACAAGGCAGTGAATAGGTGTAGGGGACAGAGGGTGGAAGCGGTCTACAGCCCTTTCGAAAAAGCTGTTAAGACTGAAACAGAGAGAGAAAGTACAGTCCACGGCTGAGGTATGCGATGTTTGCCTCGGTCATTTGGATGTCTATTCCGTCTCCAGCTGCTCTGTATGTTCAGAAAGAAGAAGCGGGGTGGGCTGAGGAACAGAATTTGTATATTTTACATAGATGACAGTGAACACTTGCCAACAACATTATCTGTAGCAACAAACACAGAAATGAATTAGGATTGTTTATCACAAAAACACTCTATCATATATATGGAAATCATTTGTTCCTGTTAAGTAATTTGAAGAATTCTGGCTGTAAGATCAGAGAGAAGGGCCTGCAAACTGCTTTCTTGTGCTATATGAACATAAGAAGAAAATTATAATGAGCAAGTCTTCCATTATGAAAAAAAAATTGACATGACAACAAACAACACTTTGTGCTTATGGCCACATGGCTATCAAAAAGAATAGAATATAATAGCATAGAAGAGCCCACAAAACTGCTTTGAACTATGTAATTACCGTACGTATAAATGAATGTCAGGCATCATAAGACTAATCTCATGAGGGACATCAGAAGCTTTGCAATCAGAGGCGTTATAAATTAATAAGGTATTTGTAAAATGCTGGCAAAGTGTGACTAGTGTGAGTGAAAAGTGAAATTAGTTATGGATCTATCAAATGTTTTATGTAATGAAATGTATTTGGCAATCACACACTGTATCACAGTATGTCTAATCTTTCATGTATTCATATTTCTGTGGCAAAGCTACAGGGTCTCTCCCTTAGAGTGCATCTTTAGCTTGATTATGAAATGGCTCCTACAGACACCATATGCATTATTTATAAAATTAGCTTTGCTTATTTGAAATTGCCTACCTATGCTAATAACGACCCAACCTCATTTCAGTCACATAACTAAAGCTGCTTAGTGGGGAATGTCCTCCACCTGACAACACAAAGAAAACATTTTTTTTTTTTTTTTACAAAAACACAGATCCGGGTTTTGTCCTACCGTCCCTTACATGCACACACACACACGTTATGGTGTCCCTTATTTTCCGTAGATTTCAATGTTTGTGGAAGACATTCTATAAATAAACTTGACTTGACTTGGCCTGCTGATCTCATTTTGGGTCAGTCCACTTTAAGAGGGACTGCTGCACACCTTGTAATGGCTCATTTCACACTCTCAAAATTGGTGTGTGCCATCACTAGAGGCATAGCAAGGAACCACGGGGTCTCCTCTAAAAAGCGTTTGGATCCAGGAGAGAGGCCAGTCAGTGAGCTGATAGAAACAGCACATTCGAGTTTCCGCCTCACCTGGGATTGTCCCGGTGCTCCAGATGGCAGATAGACCGGTCTCTCTCTCTGTCACACGCACATGTACACACACAGCCACTAATGCACACCCTCCTCTCAGAGTTTCAAGTAACCACCACCTGCTCCTGGCTGAGACCATTGTTCACTGGTCCACCTAATGTAGGCTGACACACGTTGCCAAGCTGAGGGCCGGGCACTTTGGCTTGGATGGAACAAGGCGGGGCACAACATAAATCACCTCACCTTTTATATTGAAATTTTCTTTCATCCATGTCTGTGTGTATGTGTGTTTGTGTTTGTGTTTGTGTGCAGGGGTTCAATTGAATGACCTATTCTGTACAAAAAGATTCATAATAACAAATGTGAAATAGATAAGTAAATAATAATTAAATTTGAAAAGAAACAACAGGCCTATTTAAAAAAAAAAGCTTAGGACTTCATATTTGTGACAGAAAGGGAGAGTTATGCTATTTATTTATATTTAAGGAGGAAATTTTTGCAAACACACGAAAAAAGAGTATCTGTGCAGTGTATCTGTTTCTAAATCATGCTCAAATTCAGTTTCCTGAAATGAAAAAGATTTATTTATTTACAGATTAATCATGAAATCAGATTTACATTCTAACAACAGACGCCAATACCCACCACGTTAAGCTGAAGATGTGATACAATATGGAGATGCAGCTGATAGTGGTAAGACTGGTGAGAAAGAAAAAACTGTTTTACACATTATGTCTCCTTCACACTTTTCTTGGACTCGTGACATCTGTTAATAACATACAGTTTAGAAGTTTGTGGTGTGACATCTGGAAGTGTGTGGGTGTTCTTGCCAGGATTTCGGGAGGGTTTGGAGTGCTCTCTTTTCTGCAGCACTCTCCTGCCATCCATTTTTCATTTTCCTGTTGCCTGCTTTTGACTACTTCAAGCAAAAAGGCATCAACTAGTAGATGAGTTAACTGATCTGAAACAGTTTTTAAGCATGAAATGACTAACTTATTTCAAATCACAGCTATTTAAGGACTGCGGGTGCTCATCACATTATGTGTGATAATATTGCTTTTAGCTAAGTTTATCCACGTATGTGCAGTTCAGCAAAGAATGCCTGTCAACACGCATACCGTGTAGTCACTATGCATGCCAACACTGGAAAATTAGATACATTCAGTGCAGACAGAAAACGAAAAAGTACATAGATAAGTTGTGCTCCTGCACAGATGGCAAACTGTGATGAAGGAGATGGTACTAATACAACACCCCAGTAACTGAAAAGGCTTCATAGCCGAGTAGCTACTATCCAGAAAGGATGTATAACTTCAGTATGACACAGGCGGCTTCTCTTGCAGACACCTGAGTGTTTTTCTCCCACTGTGTCTGCAGTATAAATGACCTTTCCCTCCGAATTTGGCAACCATGAAGTGCCACAGAGACCAGGGCCATTGCAGGCTGCCACACCACAAGGGGAGACTGTTCGCCAAATACAACCAGATCCAAAGCTCAGCAGCAGTGCTGAGATTAGAGTGGCACACCAATTGTTTCAGTACCACTCACTCGGAAAGTGTTCCTAGACCAAACTCTGAATACAAAGACGGTAGGGACTGCCCTCTTGTTAATGAGAGTGGCAGCATTCCATATCTATTCAGAGGTGTAGACGCACCTTCTGGATAACATTCATTCTCACACTTGGACTATTAAAACATGTATGTGCCTGCACTTGTAGCATCACTGTTTGATTTGTAGTAGATACCAGGCATTGAGACAGGAAATAAAGAACATGTTGGTTGTGTTGCTTGGTAACTAAGGTCAAGTTCATATCCGGGCATATTCAGGAACAAAACATTTACTGTTGGTGGCTCCAAAGCTGTGTGCTATTTGGCTGCAGGCTTTAAAGACCATAGTGGTGGTTTTGTATGCTTTTAGCTCATTAACTAGGAACTGTGAATATTTTACCTTTTGTTGTCCTCACTATTAACTCCGTTTGTGCTCCTTTCTGGCTGTTAAGAAAAAAACAATCAGTGGTTGTTGGTGGAAATCAGTCTTATGTGGTGGTTGTGGTAATGGTCTATATGTGTCAGTAAGTAACTACATTAACTACCATTTAGGCCATAAATCTTATTCGATCCCACACACAGAATCTTAATCACACATACACTATAGCCTCACACAATATCAGCAGCCAATCAGCAGCTGAGAATTTAAACTGCTTTCCTGTTGTATGAAACAATCTTGCTTTGTGTGTGTGTGTGTGTGTGTGTGTGTGCGGGTATCAATTTGATTAGTAAATTTGAACTTCAAAAGGTCAGAATCCTCTTCCTGTATGTTTTGATGCTTGCGAAATGTCACATTATGTCTTGTTGGTAGTTCTGCATAGCTTGTGGGCCACAGTAATTTCAGAGACAGCACCTGTACCAGAGCCAGTCTTTTCGTTTTTTCACACCAAAATCTGCATATTTAAACTGGCTTGCAGAGAGGTGTGACGGAGGGAGTTTGAATTGTGTTGGCCAACTTGTTGCAAGTGATAACAAATGCAAACATAATGTACCTGATTCAGTTATATATAGTGTTACAGTCTTACAGTATGAAATATTGCAAAGCTGTCCTCAGTTATAAGTATAGACTAGACTGTTTTGCTGTGCTCTTTCATGTTATTATTACTGAACATCTGAAACTGGTGAGACCTTTTGCAACATCTTGGTTCCTTTCCTGCGAGCAAAGGAAGAGCAAGACTGAGTTTCATTTGTTTACACAGAATGGGCAATGAAGGGCAAAGCCTGACATGTCCATTAGACAAGGCTGGGGTCTAGTCTAGCCTGTATTCTTGTTTTTGCCTCTGTCTGTCTTTTACGTGTTATTTTTCTGCCTGCCTGTATGTCTATGTCTATGTGCTTGGACACAATACATAATTTGATTCAGTCTGATCCAGCACTGGTCTGGGGGGAAGTAGCCAGAGCTGAATTCACCAACTGTTTCCTGGCAGTCAGGGATACATTATTAGCCAGTCCATTTAAGTTACATTTCCGTGTTTGATTGCCATATTCAGCTAAGCAGTGCCAGTGACGCCAAATCAGTGGGAGTAAAGCTAAGATCAAGTGCTAAAAAGAGGCTCCTGATGCTTCAATTTTCCAACCACACTCTGTGATGATGGCAGAAAAAACTGATTAAGGCGGCTGAAAGAGGAAATTCTGAATGTAAAATGATGAATAGTTATAGTATTTATATGAGATAAATGAATAGAAATAGCTCTTTGATGCATTATCTATGGAGAAAAAAAGAGAAGACAATTCACCCAGTAGACGTGCAGGATTCATGAGAAATTATGGAGTCTTATTCAAAGATTATATATATTTATAATTAAAAAAAAGATATGCCAACACTGAGTGTATAAAATGAAAGCATTACTACTGGATTACTGGATTACTACTGAAGCCACCTTAAGACTTTGTTACATTTGTAATATATTTTTTAGAAATAGAGCTTATATTCGTAAATCAAGGCCTATGTTTTTACATCAGAGATCAACAACCACACACACACACACACACACACACAAACACACACAGTAATATGCTCCATCATTTGTCATTTATTTGTAATATGAGTGTGACTGTCCACAGCTGAGGTATCTGGTTGGGCCAGAGACCTCTCACTCATGCAGAGCCACACAAATGCCATGTGCACGCAAACATGCACACAAGTACTATACACGCATGAACATACACAGAGCCCAAGTGTAGACTGAAACCCAACAGACCAGAACTTGCACAGATTTTGGGATGATTCAGTGGAGAGGTTGGCCTTCAGCTCACGCAAATACACACATGCACACACTCTCTCTCTCTCACTCACTAGCCCTAGCCTCTAGGTAAGGGAAGGCTCACGAAATTGAGTTCACGGTGGTCGCTTAGCAATGTTGAGCAGAGGGTGTGCTATCAGGCCAAATTGTTCCGGTTCCTCTTGGCTCCCCTCAATTCCGTTTGAGTGTTCAGGGGTGGAACGACGGCACAGTGATCTGGCGGCACTGACATTTAGAAAGGAGGAAGTGGAAAATAAAAGGCAGAAAGTGAGAATTTATCAGCTCCTCACATAAAAGAAGCTGTAACATTGACAAAGGGAAACACAGCAGATCTTTCCTCTTTTAAAGAGAATGAAATGGAATTAGTTTTATTTGACAAGAACACTAGTTCCACATCTTTTTCCATACAATCTTCATAGAAATTAATTTTAATTTTATTTGAAAAGCCCTTTTCTCAACAAAGTTACAAAGTGCTTTACTTTTAAACAACAGTAAAACAGAGAAACAGTGAAAAAGTTTATGAAAGAGCAAACATTGTATGTTATGATGCTCTTTCAGTCTAAAACTTTCTAAAACTGGAACCCAAACTTGGCCACATATGGATGCACACTTGCATACAAATGCTCACACAGTTTCAAAGCCCAAGGGTGTATGTGGCTAATTAGCAGATAACATTTTCCAAACCTCACTCTCAGCACTTTTCTACCATTTTCTTGTTTTAATTCATTTGATCTTACGGCTACAGAGGTAAGTGTAGGAAAATGGGTGATTTGGCAGCTCTTCTATTCCGACTTCATCTCATAGTAAGGGACAAAAATTACAGGCACAGTTTGATTTTTCAGCTTGTGGGTGCAAAGCTGGGTGTACAATCTGCTAAATCCTTGGCTAAATGTACAGTCTTGTCTAAATTACCACTCACTCCCGAATGTCACCTTCATACACACTGCCAAAAGGAAGCTCTATGTGAAGAGCAATTCAATTTGTAGCTTATACAGATACACAGATGTGTGTACGTGTGCATGTTTTTATTACTGCTAGAGGCTGCGACAAAACTTGGCTACTACTGATCCAGATGTTTCGCTCCACTTGTACCTATTTGACTGAGTACTCTGTCAATGCAGCCATGTAGCAGAAGACAGACTAACCTTCATTACTATTACATTTATTGCCAAGTTCAAGGTCCAGAAAATACTGGACATCTTGCTTGCTTGCATCTTCAAATGTCATTTCTAGGAAAACTGTTTTTGTGCATTGATAATTGGTTTTTGATTCTTATCAGAGAGATTAAATGCTTTCACAAACATGGCCAAAGTACTGCTCTTACCTGCAACCTCCTCTGTGATCATTTACACTGAGTAACCTGGCATCACTCACTGGTGAAGGCTGTGAGTGATGCTTTTCAGCTTGCAATAAATGACAATATATGGCCACTGAATAGTAATTAGCACTGGCTGGCAGCAGCAGTATCTTAAAATGAAAGACATATCGGTGAAGGCAGGCTGTGTTTTTAGCTTGCAATGCATGACACCGCTGGCCTGTGAATAGCAGTTAGCAGCAGCAATAACAGATAGCAGCTACGGTTGCAATAAGATGGAGCAGGTGTTTCAATACACCACTCTGTTATGTGTATGCGTGTGTAGGTGTGGATTGGCACTCAGGAACATCAGCTGATGATCAGTTGATCTGGGTGGCACTATGGAATTCTTTCAACAAGGAAATAACATTTTTAATTTTGGGTTGGACAAAGAACAACCATGACTTGGAGCCTGCAGAATGTAGCAGAATTATCTTTTATAGATATTTTTCCTCTGCTTAAAACTAAAGAAACTATAGAGAGTGAAAATGCCACAATTCAGTCTTGGATACTTATTTAGATGCCTGGCGTTGTGGGGACCAGTGTAGGTCTGAGAGGACTTGAATACTGCAGCTGCAGCAGTCCTAATGATATTGATGGGACTTGCTAAATTAGCAGTAGCAACTGCAATGATGTCACCTTCAGTTAAATGATCTATTGCAGAAGGAAGCTCTGTGATAAAGTACTAGCATGGACATCCACTGATGATCTCGCTGTTGTTTCACTTTAGAAATAATTAGGTATATCTGTCATTCACCTTTCAGCAACTAAGCTGTTGAAAAGTACTCACACCTCCCAGTTTTAAGATATGACTGTATGGCAGTTTCATGTGACATGGGCTGGTTTGCCAGTTATTGCTTTGACTTACTTTGACAGTCAAATAATCTTGTGGAAAATAAAAGAAATCAAAGTAAAATTCTTAAAAAGAGGATCTAAAAAAGAAAAAAAAAAGTATTCTGTCATGTTTTATAAAGTAAGTAAGCGTTTGTCAGTGAGTAGGGAGACAAAGTGACACATTTTGGCTTCCAGTTTGATGTGATGTTCATAAAAAGGAGGGAAAGAGAATGCGGTGGAGCAAGGGTAATGGTGTGGTCCTGGGAAGTTGACAGTTAGCTGGCATCCAACTGTTGATAACCTGGGGCGGACGGGGGAGTCGGATGCTGGAGCCATGAGATAGAGCACAAGTGTTGGTATGGACATAAATGTTGGAAAAAAGCTCACAAAACCATTTTTTTTTTAAATAATGCATTGCCTAACCAAAGGATAACAAATTAACACTTGGAACAAAATGCAAATTAAGCAAATACTGTAATTAGACAAAAAGCAGGATTATTTTATGTTGGCATCAATACAGATGTCTAGATACTTAACAGCAAGATTATCGGATTGTAGCTGACAAAGCATATTAAGGTCACCAGAAACCCAACACAAAAAGCAAAACATAAGAGAAAATTCATGATGGGCAATTGTATGTCATACTATATCTGATTAGTTGCCATTGAGTAATGTGTGTTCATGTCTTCTTAAATCTGGCCTTTCATCCCATTTTAATTTGGCTTCAAGAAATATGCTGTCATCAGTTGGAAATGGTTCATTCATCTTTGGATCAATCACGACTTCAGGCTGCCAGATTTCCTCACAGTGGTCCTACCTCTGTGTTGTGTTTCTCTAGCAACCAGTACAGCTGTTAATGCCTAACGTACCTGCCTTTGCAAGCCACTATTTTATATTCACCCTTCTGATAGCTAATTCTTTAATACTGCTCTGTTCCTATTCATTGGGATTTTACCGCAACCAGTCTCAGTTCATATGTGTGAACTGCAGCCTGATGGTCCACACCAATCTGGCTGCCTATACAGACTGTTGAAGGAGCCAAGTCTATCCAAAACTGATCCAGTGACCTTTCTTCAGACCAGTAAGCGCTAAAACAGATAGCATGAGCTGTCACTTAAAGATGCTAGTGCTGTTCTGTGTGGGCATTATCACCCCATTAGAGCGAATACACTGCTGATCTATGCCCTGCTGTGCTCTAGAACTCATCTTCTTCAACAAAAGCAGTATTAATAATACTGTTTGATAACAGTGAAGTGATTGCTTAGTAAAATTCAGCCTTTCAGCAGTACAGAACCCCATATTATCTTCCTACAAGGCTGCATTTGCATGTCTCATTGTTACCAGTGCAGTTTGTGGGGCAAGATCATTAATAAATACATTAAATATTTTTTCACTGCTTGTTTAGTGATCAAAAACTCCCATTATTACAGCTATTGTAAAATGTAATGATGCATGTATATTACAGTCAATGAATTGCAGAATTAATTGCTTGATTAATAACATTCATTACATCATAATCCCATACAATTATAATCCCTCTGTCTGCGTTTTTGTCAGGATGTTCCTTCTGTCTTTTCCACAATAAGGAAAAACATCCCTTAAATGTTTTGTTCTGTGACTAAGTCCAGTAAAGAATCTTCTTCATCTATCTCTTCTACTTCAAGGGAAACTCGCTCTGATCTACTACTACTTCAAACTACAGCTTTGTCAGTTCCAGCAGATGGAGAAAGGGACTGATGAAAACCTAAAGGCTATCCAAGCTAAGCAAGTTGGCCTTACTGTCCATGGGTGTTGGTGCCATAAGTTCTCCGCTGAGCAAGCTAAAGTAGTCAGCAGTCTAGTGTAATTCCAGTACTTAAGGCAACCACAAGTCAATTCTGCAGTAAATCCAATTTAGGATGGTGGACACAGAGAGGAGAAACAGAAAATGTTATACTCAACTCAGTTCACCCAAAGAAGCCAAGGGTTTCTTCAATTCAATGATGGCAGCAAACGGTAAGGGCACTGGAGAGACTGGTTGGCAGTTCTTGTGTCCCAGAGGATGTGCAACATTTGCTTAATTTTAGTTATATTGGACTCTACTTGTCTTTGGACTCTACTCAGTCTGGAAGTCGGTCTATTTGAAAAATGCCACTGCTAAGGTTCTTCCTCAGTTTGGATAAGATTTTATTACGGCTCTACAACTCCATTACCACAGTAGGCTGTTTAAAGTCAAGGTTGTTTTGTCAAGTTAAGGTTCAATAGGTCAATTACAGTATTAATGTATCAATTCTTTCTACATTGAAATAGCTGGGTATGTCCTTGTTCTCTTTCTGCTTCATGTCATTTCACTGATCAGAATAACTTCTATTTCATAATTTCAATGAGCTTATTTTGGAGAATGAACTATGAATTGTGGTTGTGCATAGATAGCAATTTCAATTCATTTCAGTCAATGTTTTTGTTTGTACACTGACTTTTTTGTCGGCACTGATTCACTGGTTAAAGTTGTTATAATATCCAACCTTTGCGTGAACTTTCTATACCAATTTGCAACGGTTGAGTGTTTCTCACAAACACACCAGCAGGTTAAGCTTATAGCGTTGTTAAAAGATGATGTAGATTTATGTGAGGAAATGCAGTTACTAAAGTTGAAGGTCATGTAGGGTAAGCTGACTGACATCTTGTGCAGCTTATAGAGGCTTCAGGCACCTTCCTCCACATGATGTGGGAGTGCCTCCCTCTTTCCCCAGTTCTGCAACAAACTTGTGTGAGCCGACGTCTGTGACAGTGCCCAACATACCAGCTTTGATCTTTGATTTTTCAACGTTCATCATCCTAAAACACCGACAGCTAAGAAAATGATTGCTACTTAATGGAAACCTCCTCATTATACAACTGTAACAGAGGTCGTAGAGTTTTTTTTGAATGTAATCTATTTGTATGCATTCAACATATGGCTGCTGAAACATCATCAGCTCTCTCTCTCTCACACACAAACGCACACAATTTAGTTTTCTTTCCTTTGTGTACTTTTCTTGATATTAAATCCCACCGTTGCCTTTGATGTATAGTTGTATTTGTTATTTGTGTCCTTGTCTCCTGATAATGCTGAACAGCCTCAAATGAATAATAAACTTGTTTTTTTAAAGTGAGTTTTTGTTTTTGCAGTCTATGCTAATTATTAATGGTTTGTTTGCTGACCATGTTACCAATTACTTACTTACTTACAGTATACTATAATCAACTGAATACTACAAAAACACTAAACTAACTAAATAAGTCTTTCAACACCACATGCACATGGTTTACACACTCTTACATGTACAAATACCCTGCATCCTCCACTTTCACCATCCTACACTACTTTTTATTATGTGCCTCAGCTACATTCATTACCCTTACTTAAGATATTACACAGCGGTGAATGCTGCTTTGATTTACAGTGTGGACAAACTACTCTGGATGAACCTGTTCACTCTGATCATCTCAGTGCATTAGCTGCATCATTTTATATATTATATTACATGTGCTTAGAAAGGGTTTATATCATGCATGAGTGTGTGTAATAGTTTTAAAAGAACAAATCAAGATGCCTAAGCAGATGATTAGACAAAAGAAAGAAAACTGACTTCTAATATGAACACATAGACAAACGCACGTGTGTTTAATTTGAGGTTATGAAGTTTTATGAGCTGGGTAGATGCATTTGTTCATTCATTCCTTTGTAAACAATGACTAATTTGTGATTTTTAGAATAGCTGGGAGTGCTGGTACAAGCTTTGCTATTCTGTAGCCTACTCATCTGACCCATGTAAACCCACTGCAGCCTGTACTCCTGCAGTAGGTTGAGTAATTAGCAAGAGTTTTGGTAGTAGCAGCTTTGTGAGTAGAAAACCTTTGCTACATTCTGTCTCCAAAGCAGCAACGGATGGAAAATGTTTATAACCCCTGCTCTCTGTGTGGCATATAATAAATATTCCAAACACTTGATTTGTTGGCTTATAAGGTATATTTAACATGCCACAATCCCTATAGAGTTTTTTTTATTTTCCTTACTTCTTACTTACTAAGTATCCCTTTAATAGTGGAAAGTGCTTTTAGTGTGTGCACTCTATGCACTGTAAATTGTGGATGTACCACGTCTTTGATGAAGATTTTTATACATTTTCTAAAAACGATATGTGCTTCCACGATTTTCGGAATTCATGCATTTCCCTGTTTATTTGTTGCAATGCTTTTTCAGAAAAAGTTCAGGCTCAAAATCTTTGTGGATTCACAGCACACACCACTTATAGTCACAATTTCTGATTAAATTTGCTCAAACAGTATATCCAATGGTGAGTATCTGCAGAGTGCAGTAACTTACAGTGTGTCACAAAATGACTGATATGAGTCACATGAGGTAGCACAGGCTGAAATGAAAGGAGAAGGCTGAAGAGCTTTAACCGATCAGGGGGTTGAGTATGCTGGGAGATAAAGGGATAGTGTGTAAATAAAGAGTGGGGACAGTTATGGTTGATTGAGTATGGGAAGAGGTGAGCAGACTAGAAAAGGCCTACGGAGTCCTGAAATAAGTAAAAAAAAAAAAACTGCTTAGGCAGGGTAACCCAGGGGAGCTACCTTGCTTAGGCTTGCCTGCTGAGACCCAGCACACTATCAGCACCTTTTTTAGTCACTGTGCCGTCAGCTCACCATATTGAATTGGGAATTTGAGCCACAACGAATGGGGTAGAGGGAAGAAACACTAATACAGGACAAAAATAGCTAGACAGACAATCTTTGCAGTTACATGCCCTGTAACAACTTGGTCATCTACAACCCCAACCACCACACCTTTCTGTCTCACTACATAGGGGCATAGTACTTTATAGATTTACTCTAAACATTGGTGTTAGATGTAAATCATCTGCTGCAGAATGGTCCAATATGATTCCTTCAATTAATCTGTGAGATGAGACGGATTCAATAGGTCAGTTTGTTAAAAATAACCTTTTGGAGACATTCCCTTTGCACGTTATAGTAGGATCAAAGAAGTTTTGCACTGTATAAAACCTGAGAAAATTAGATCCTCTCTCAAAGTCTCCCTAAAATCTTTTTGGTAAGACTTCCATATCCCTCACTGACTAAACCTGGACTATACAGTATAACCTTAAAGCAATGACATCTCTTTTGTCCTTTCAACTTGTGGGCTTATGTGTATTTTTTTTTTTTTACTGTCTTTTTAAATCGCTTTGTATTTCTTTTCTTAATGCCTTTTATGTCTTATGTAATGCACTTTAAGATTGCCTTGTTGTTGAAAGGTGCTATACTAATAAACTTGTCTTGCCTTATAGGTGGTAAGCTGCTACAGTGGGTGTGGGTGGATAAGTGGCTTCATGGGGGCCGTGGGCAAAACAGAGGATATCATAGTGATAATATATGCCCGTAGATGCAATTAAATTGATGTGTGGTGGTTCATTTTTAATTGTGCATATGAATTAATTATTGTTTAATGAGGTATAGGTTAAAAGTCCTTTGAGATGTTTCAAAGCCTACATAAATGATGAAAGGAATCCCTTACAATTCTTGATCCCATCCCATCCCTCCCCTCAAACCTTTTTCAGTCACTCTTTTATTCCCTTTATCTACATTTCCTGTTTTCTCTTTAAGCTCTGTATACGTGTGTCAACATTAAGTACTGAGAAAAGGATGAAATGAATGAGAGTATGTGTCTCAACTTGAATGTGAGAAGGTGAAAGGAAAGGGCATGACGTGTTAAACCCCACTCTCTTCTCTCTGGTCTCTGGTGGGAAGCCAAAATGAAATTACCTCCCTTCTGCAATATCACCAATCTGACTCAGCACCAACTTATTGTTCTTTTCTCTTCATTCCTATTGCTCTCTAGTCGCCTTTCAGTATTATCCTTTACTTCCTCTTCTACCGCAGTATTGTGCATGGCCAAGGAATTCAACCTAAGGTGCAATGTTTATCTGTTATTTTCAACTCCCCTGTTGCTCCCCCCACACTCCATCTCTTATGTTTTCTCCCCACGTGTTTTGTGCTGTTGATGGGCCACAGAGAAGTCATTAATTCCCAACACAGTGTGAGCGAGAGCGCACACCAGAGGAGAGCGGGACTGAAGCATTCACAACTCCGCATCATTCTGATCCCTCAGCCAAAAGAAAAATATCCCCATGGGCCACAGCTCTTGCGCGCATGTGTGTGTGTGTGTGTGTGTGTGTTTGTGTGAAAGAGAGAGAGAGAGAGAGAGAGAGAGAATGACCGTGCAGGAGAAAGAGGGAGAGTGATGGCTAACCTAAATCACGGGTATTGTTCCAAAGTTAGCTCCTTTGGGGAAAACTGACAGCTAGCTCATCACACTTGATAAGAGTAATACCTGGGATTTTTAGATGTCTGAAGGTGTCATAGATCCTAAAAATCCTGAAAAAGCCTGTCCTCATCTGAGACCAATTTTGTTATTGTCTGTGTGTGATCAGATCATGGTGAAAGGGGGCACTAGGCAGCGCATGACCTACTCCTAAAATGATCAAGCTCATGCTAAGTACCCCATTTGATTTGCTGAGCTTTAAAACACTATCAGTTGCATATTAAAGGACTGGATTTAGGCAAAGGACTCACACACTTCGTCCTATGAAAAAAGACATTTGTTGGGTATTTGTATTAGGATGATAATATACTGTACCTTTGTCCAACCTAATTTTTTTATTGATTTATATTTATTTATTTTGCTATATGAGCAATACTAAAATTATTTAATAAGCAAATCATAACAAAAAACAATATATAGACAAAAAAGAAAGAAGACATACCCGCACAAGCATAAATATACACATCTACAAGCATATATGCATATATATACACATCTGCATGCATATATGCATACATATACACCTCGGCATGCATGCATACATATACTTACCTGCATACAGACATGCACCTACAAATATACACACATAGATACCAACATACATACACATATACAAACACATGTACATGCATAGTTGCATACACAAATATTTACTGTCCTGCTTTCCATTCATGAAAAGCCACCCCACCATTATGCTAGTCTGAATCATATCTGGAGCTCTACTGTCCACTATAATTAGTAGACCACCTAATATATACAGTCTACAAAAAAAACAAAAAAATAGTATAGACATTTCACCAATAAGTCTGAACTAAAGGGCATTCACATCTTTGACATTTCCAACAATCTGCATTGTGTCTGATCTTAAGTCTAAACATTTCACACTGTGGTCCAATAAAAACAATTTAGTATCTTAAACTAAATCAATGTAATTTTTAAATCTAGAGACATGTTCTTGACCTAAATCCCTCTCCCATGTTAGCCTGAGAGCATCAGATTTTACACCAAAACAAAGATAATTTAATAATAAGCTGGGACCTCGTGTCCCTTACCAAATACACCTATAATTCTAGAGAGTAGATATGATTGCTGGGGCAATGATCGATCTGTTTTTAAATACTTAAACAAAATATGTTTTCACCCTATCTCCTTCCAATAGATCTTTTTGGCTATCTGAGTTTTGGCTATAATTTTGGATCCTAAATTCAGGTATTAATTTATCTTAAAAGCCAGGGAGACTATTTTCCAGACAGCTTTTAAGTGATATTACAGGATAAGATCTGAGGATAATTTAACTGATAAAAAAGCAATGGGAGGTGCAGTAGAGAGAAAATGAGGCTCTGTTCACAGAGGGAGGTGCTCTTTCTGGTGATACTATTTGTCCAAGAAAGAAAGAATAGTGATACAACTTTAAATATATTTTTTAGGACAGTAAGAAGTTAATGACAGGGCTTCACCATTTCTTAGCAACTTACATATATATATACAGTATAATACATATATATTGTATATCCTACAATAGAGATCCTTCAACATATTGGTTCACATAACAAAATGTCTGTTGGACAGAAAAGCAAAAACATTTTAATAGTCATTGTATGTTATCCAGACACTGAAATAAATTGTGATGCTGGCTGTGTCTCTAACACTATCTGTTAGATAGAAAGTGTCTTAAGTTGCTTCAGAGGAGAGAACTAAAGGTAAACTAATTCAGCGCCAGCACGTAGTGTAGTCACCACAAAAAGGGCAACAAAGACAGAAAACAAACACAAACACATTCACACTTTTATCATTATGCTATAAAATCCTGCACTGACTCCGTTCATTTACTAACCTTTACCCTAAACTCATCTACAATGGAAGTTTACATTAGTCCGATCAAAGATTTCACCTTAATTTAAGTACGCTGAACAAGGAAGTGTACTCAGGACTGCATCTCTGATTCTAATGATGGCTATTGAGCTGATGACAATCTAGTGTGGGTTAGTGTGTTAGATCAGTGCCACACAGGTGTAGAGGAGATTGGTTGCAGGATGCTAAAACATGCCATTGAGCCTTCTTTAGGTGTTGTTACATCAACTGACTGAAACATGTGTGATTGGTACCCAGCTGAATATGTCAGCATATTATATTTGTACTCATCCCTTTCCTCTTGCCTCCAAGTACACACTACATTATTATGATACTTTGTTGAGCCTTGTCGGAAAATTTGCTATTACCTTAGATCTGTCCACAGGAAGGTCTGACTGCTTGGTGAGCTACGGTGCTCAGCTCTTCTCTTGTACAAGGACCCTAGCCTGACATCAACAGACCAATTCCCAAATGCAAATTTGTCTGGAACCTCTCAATTTATTTTTGATTTCCAAGGGGCGTTATCAGTGGGCGCAAACCAAAATGCCTCGAGACGCAATTGGATAGACCTACAACCAACCGCCTGACGTAGCGCTGAGCAATGGTAAAATGTAAACAGAATACAGCGTGTAGTGTACCAACCTACTTTCAAGAATCGAATGGGATTTACCAGTTTTTAGAAGATGGGAAGAGGAAGAAAAACAAGCCTATTCGAAAGAAGAAGTGTCAGCATCAACAGCAGCAGGTAATCGGGAGCCTACTCCTTCAAAGACACTGAGGGCTCTGAAAATGTTGTGCCCCAGTCCGCCAAGATTGCATCAGCAGAATGTCCATGTCTGCACGGCTAAGTATTACAGAAGTTAAGTTAAGCTTGATGTTAAGTGGTGGTAAACTGTTAAAATCATGCTTCTTAAATGTGACATATTTAAACTTTGAGAATAACATGGGCTCCAATGCCAACTGTCTTATTATTATTTATTTTAATTTTATTTTATTTATTATCTTATCAGTCATCATCGCCTCATATTAGATAAATGCTTGTGATTGGCCCGGCTGGAAATCTGTCTGAATGGGAGGGGGACCAGATGCATCTGCCAGAGCAAAGAAAACATGAGCTCACAGATTCGTCTGTGGTTGAGTGGGGTGGCTATTTGTCCTACATAAAAGCCAATCCAGCTGTTACATGCATGTCGGATTCTGTTGCAACTGTCTCAAGGGAAAAAATACTGATACTGAGTGGATGATTAAATTTTGCTAGATACACCGATAAAAGAAAAATATATCACTTAATAGTGAGAAATTATAAATAAATCTTGAACACATTTTGTCCTTCTATGACTTTGTTCATGTGCTGATTTCCAGTTTTTGTCACCCTGGAACTCTGTTATCTTCATATCTTTATGGTTTTGCTCATTAGATATATTTTAACATTCAAGTGAGCTGAAGCCCGACCCAACAAGCAAGAATAGATGTTGGTAGGCAACACGACCCCTTCTTTCTGATCATAAACGCCTAAGACTGATCACCTGTCATCAAAAAGTATTCACCTGGCCAGGTTAGACACAGCATCCATTCAGTGGTGCCACATCACATTGTAACAAAGTGTTTGGATCTGAGGTCATTATTTGTGCAATAGCCTTGCTCCCCTGGATCCCCAGTGGCACTGTTTTTAAAGAACTTAAACACAAAGAACTGTGTGCAGAAAAGACAAATTCCTGAGCTGCATTTATGACAAAATATCGAGGCAACAGCTTTGAACTTTTGGGGGTGCTGCAGGGGCGTTATGACAGTTCTTGCCAATGTTTAAACATGGCAAGCACTTGCCCGAGGCTGCCCTTGGATCATTTATAGATCTGATGATAATAAAAAACATGACTTCATTTTCAGCAACTTTCAGCTCACTGTAGGTGACTTTATTTACTTTTTCTGAAATACATAATTTTGTCTGCGGTTGTTTCCTTATCTTTTAACAATCTAACAAGCTAATACAGTATAAGCAGCATTTTTTCAGTATTTTTCTTTGCGTGTTGCTGCTGCTTCTTTGCTATATAGTTCTATATATTCTATAAAGATGGTACTGTGTGAGTACCAATTACAATTGTTATCATATAGCCAAAAGTATTGCTATTTTACTCAGTTATCTCAGAGTTGCTGCTCTTGTTCTCTTGCTATATTTTCTGTGTCATGCATTGCTAATTTTGATTGTACAGCTGTGCTTTTTTGATTATGTCTGAATACGTGGTTTTGGTTAAATGTTACTAAACATGTAGTGTCTCGTTACTGCAGACTTTTTCTGAATTAAACCGAGACCACGATCTTTCCCTAACCTTAACCAAAAAAAGTGCTGCAAGTGCCTAAACATAAGCATAAAAACATTTAATGATGCTGTAGTTACTACGAGTTGATATTGTGTTGCAAGATCGGATATTTTGGCTGAAAGCAAATTAAATACTGTGTCAGTGAGCATTTTACTGACATGCTCAGTATCAACATATTTTGGGACTTGCCAGATACATTAATTAACAACATTTCCTCATTATGTTAATAAAAAATGTTCTCCCAGCAGCATCACGTTTTCTCCAAAATGTATTTGCTGTTGCAAATTAATTGTATATAAACATTAAAATACATCCTATCTGTAAAAAGTCTAAACAATAGTTAAAGAAGCTTGACTGTTCTTTTTTTTAATTAACTTGACATGGTTCTATAGCTATTATGAACCATGTGGGATGAAAGTCAAAGGCCTTTTACAGATATAAACAAAGCCTGCACGATTTGAAAAGATAAAAAAAAAACATGGTGTACTGTGACAACATTAATGCTGACTCATATGTTCCAAGCAACCTAAACTGGGCCTTCATCCAATGTAAGCTACATCAACATTGCAGGATGCTGACAGTAGTGTGTGTTACCATTAGACCTTATCCAACTAGTATCTGGTAGATGTGTTTGTTTGTATATGATTGCTATCCAAATACAACACGCCATTATCTGTGATTGGAGATGCACATTGCATTTGTTCACCAAATTCATGAGCAGAAACAAATATGGTACTTACATGCAGCAGCTCACCCTCCATTGCTTTTTCTGCCTCCCTCCAGTGTTGGTAAGTGCGTACAGGAGGGTGGATTCATTGTTTCTCTCAGTTGCATATTTTATGATAGTGTTCATGTGACATTTTACTGCAAAACAACACCAAAAACAACTGTCAGCCACACACAGCAGCTTGCATTTTGTTTTTCAGTTCTGACCATAAACATGACTATTGGGTTTAGCTGTCTGATACAGATCTAAAATCAACTCTTGGCACTGTGAAGCCCATTCAAAGCCCACTGGATACACTGAAAGGATGCATGTGGTTCAAGCTAAAAGCAAATTTATTTTTCTTAGTTCCTACAAAATGTAATTTTTGATAGTTACTTTGAGTTTTTACTGGACAATGAGCAGTTTTAGAAAGGTTAGGGCTGAGCATCAGATAAGGAGTTCAGAAAATGCGTGACTCTACTAACACAACTACACAGTTTTAAGGCTGAAACCTTTGACACACAAGTAATCTCCTTGCTGCATCTTCCACTTTACTGTCTCATCAAATCGCTTCTATTATTTTTTTAAGACTGAGGTGTTGGTGAGCATGTCTAGACCCAAATATACAATAAACCTTGGGTTTATGACGGAGGTCCAGATGATGATGGGCTTGAAGGGTTCCTGGGTGCTGACAAACGTTCTGGTCATCAGGCTCACCGAGTTTACAGGCCCTCCCTGTACTATTAACACACACACACATTTGTGCGCACAGGCAGAGTGGGGGAAAAACACCTACATTTGTTTAGTGAGGACCAGCTGCTGCTTTAACATAGCACAGGAAAAAGACTATTCTGGTAGCTTTGCCGCAGTGCACACAAAAAGCTTTGGAGCAGATTAAGTGCCCTCCAAACTCTAACACAAAATACTATTCAGAGCTTACTGTAGATGAAAGGACACAATCATATTTCAATGAGATACTGATAAATTATTTATGTGTTACTTTGATGTTAATATGGATAAATAAGCTGATATTAAGTGGCATGCATCATGGCCACTTTGGCCATTTTGGATACTACCACGAGGAATTGGCAAAGTCTTGAATTTTCTAATCTACTGTAACACCTAGGAGCTTTATTAACAAACCAAAACCTACCCCCTTGTTTATCATTGCAGTCATTAGCCTTCCTTTGGAGTCTTGTTATTAGGGAGGTTGTTGTTGTTTGACCCAGCAGGCAAAGGCAAATCCAGCCATGGGTCATTACGAATCAGCATGAAATTAGAGGTTGCTGTACCTTTACTCCTCTTCAGGGAAGTGTATCATAGCTGGAATGCCTCTGATTCTAATTCTAGCGCCTCAGTTTACAAAACTGATGTCTTGATATGCTCATTTACCTCCAAGTACCAAACATTAATTGCAAAGAAATATGTGGCCTATTAATATCCTCGCATCCTGCAAGCAGGTGGAATACCATCTATTTTTGAAATGTTCTTCTGCACACACAAATCTGATGTCTTGATCACAGAAGGCTCAGACTGCTTTTAGTCTATCAGTTCTATTGTGAATTATGTCCATTTAAAACAGCAACTATTTAGGACATAATTACAGTATATTTTAACAGACTAGAGAATGACATTAGGGTTTCTTCACAGAGGTTTTGAACACTGTATTTCAAAACTGTGCAGGGCTACAGTGAGGCTGTGTTATTATTTTGTTGCATTTCAAATAGCTCAAATTTGAGAAGACGCAGTGTAGACCACATGTTTAACTGCCACCGGGAAGCCTGTGTATCTCAGCTACCCATTGCAGTGTTTGTTTGAGCTTCAGAACCTGTGGTTGGAAGATAGTTTGGGGGATGGGATTTTTATTCTGCTGGTTAGAGAGAGTGGAGGAAGAGTGTGGGGAAGAGGCAATAAGTGCACACTTACTGTATGTTTCTCATAGTATTGGCTGCCCATAGCCTGTGTACTGCAAAATCAAATAAAGATTTTCTTACACAGTAGTATCAAAGAGCAAATGTCTTATCAGCTCACTGAAGACATTTTGAAACTCAGCTGAGAATGGAATTGAGTTTCATAACATCAACAGTGAGCTGGAAGGAACATTTGGCACTATAACAAAATCACTAGAGTATCTTTAAGTAAAGACATTCCCACTACCAAAGCAGCTGTTATTCAAAAATAATAATGTTTTTGGCTTAAAGTGATCTTGTGAATGCAGAGGAAATGGTAGAACATTTTCAACTAATCATATTATTTAGGAAGAAAGGGATGAGAGAATTCAGTGCTTCACTGCAGTGATGGTTACATGTGTGGAGGAACCAAATGTATAGCCAGATGGTGGATGATTTTGCAAATCCCTGGATTACATTCAATAATAAGGTATTTTATTGCCCCCAATTTCAAAACTATTGCTTTTACAATAACTCTACATGGCAGCTATGATTTTATTTAGGTTAGGGAAAGATAGTGGTTATGGCGAATAAATAATAATAAGATATGGTTAGGGTTAGACAACTAAAACACACAGGGTCTACAGAGTACAGATGTCTGGAACTGACACAGCTTCACCTACTTTAAGGGGAATAGTCTGAAGAGGTCAAAACTCCAGCAAATTGTTGTATACAAATGTAAATTGCAGGTTTGGACTCCAGCATGAAAGTTGAACTCACTAGATGCCCATCCACAGCTCCAACCTCCACACCCTTACTTTACACTTTGCTACATATAGGGCACACTACTTCCTGCACTGGCGCTGCATGGTGATATTGGACATAAATCGTGAGGTGCGGAACTTGGACACATTGCAAATGGATACTGGGCTGGGAGGAACCTATCAGAGAAAACCTGTCTCTGGGAAAGGCACTAAATGATCACTGCATTTGTAAAAATGTATAGACCTTTGAATTACCATTTGACATTATTGCATAACTTTATTAGTGTGTAGAACAAAATATTTTTCCTTTTTTTCCCCTTTGTCATATTTGATCACCACTCCCAGTCCTAGAGGACTGTATTGCTTGAGGCAGGCTGTGGGGAAATATGTCTTCTCTCTGCTAGAAAAGGGTCTCATTACTTTTCTACAGCTTTGACTTCTCACTAAGAGCTATGGGCTTTGGCACGGTGTGGCTTCATACCTTTATAGCCACTCTTAATAGCAGCAAACCATGGTAAACAAAGATGTAATCACTTATTAGAACAATTTTGTGTGCACTCCCCCTACTACCAGTACTGCACTTACAGCTACAATTGCTACTATACCTATGGCCACCAACACACCAACAAATACTACTGTTTCTCAATCTGTACAGCCACTACTCTTCCTAAATGTATCCTACAAAAGCCGTAACTACAGCTACCTGTAGAGAACTGTAGAGACATGTATAGAAAAAAAAACATAGGCCTCCTAAATGAAAGGCTTCTAAAAATGTTACAAAAAACAATGTTTCTGATTCAGGTAAAAATACACGTGTTTGTGTGCCCATGTGTATTTCTTTTTACCTGTTAGTGGTTATTAGATGGGTTCAGCTAGGTAACAAGATAGAGATGGTATTTGATTCTAATAACAGCATATACACAACAGGACAAGGTCAAACAACAGCAGAAAGTCATGAGGTCCAAATCATACAGAATGCTGTTTGTTACATGGTCGAGCTTTGGGGACTGGGATCCAAAAATAGATGAGATCGTCATACCCCAGGATGGATGAAAGAAACAAAGAAATGAGATTCAAAGAGAATAATGAGGTGGTAGACCAGTTTGAACTGGAGACCAAAAAAAAAGGGCAGGCATTGGACGAGTGTGTTATATAAAGCAATGTCTGCTTCAGTGCTTAATGGCACAGTGAACAGAGATGTAATTGATTATTGTTATCAGTGGACAGGCAGTTACTGTAACACAGATAAAGGCAGCCATAATACACTGCTCTGCAATATACTGTTAGACTGATGGAAACAGACTGATAGAAAACTCAGGAGTAAGGGAAAGAAAAGAGAGAAAGGAAAGGGAGATAATAGTCTAAAAAGAGTATTGAGAGACATTAAGAGACAGAGACAGAGGAGAGCGATGAAGAGGTTCTAATAATATAATGGTGTATTCATATATCAGTGTTGTCCTTTGAAGGGAGGTTTGAGCTTTCCTCACATGCCGTGAGCCCACTCTGTTATCCATATTTTCTTCACCAGCACACTTTCATTTATGCCGTTTATTATCAATATCCACCTATTCCACCCATATGACACCCATTCATCTCTCCTCACCTATTCTTACCCTCTTCGCCCCATTTCACTCGTTGGCTCTCAGCGATCACCTGTCCCTACCCCTCCTAAATCAAGTCTCCCTCATCTATCACCCCTCTCTTCACTATCTTCACCCATTTTAGTCTTTCTCATCCATTCTCCACTATGCCGCTAAGCCCCTCTGTCTTGGGCTGAGCAGAACAGATCAGAACAACACTGTCACTGCTGTGGTCACTGGCTAATGACACGAGGCTGTGAACAAGCCAAAAACCCATTAAGGGTAAAGGAAGAAAGAAAGGATGATATCCCTATTAAGAGATATGCCCGCACATTCACACAGACTCAAATGGACACTTGTGGGTGTGTACAAACCCTCTCTGCTATATGCTCATGGGGACAGGAGCAAGTATGCATGCGCCCACATGCACAGTGTCAGACAAACCCAGACAGAGGCACGCGCATAGAAGAGATACTGCAATATTTAATGTTCCTGTGTGACTCATGTCTCCTGAAAGCCCATGCCTCGACTGTAAATCTTTCCACTTTTGCAGCTCTCTGTTTTGTTTAGTGGTCATCTGGGAGCAAACACATGCACATGCACGCGCCTGCCCCCCCAACACACACACACACACACACACACACACACACACACACACACACACACACACACACACACACACACACACACACACACACACACACACACACACACTGCCTCATAAACCTTTACAGTTATTATAATGGAAATCACACAGGCATGTGGAGTGATGGCAGAGGCTGAATTACTGTAGGATCTGTATTGTACAGACTTTAACATGTAGCTTTGTCTGCATTGACACTATATTTTGACAGTGAACATTAGCTACATGGATACATGGCATTGATAAAACAAATTACATGATAAAAAGGCCAATGGATGGCAATCAATCTAATATGAATCCTACTAAAGCCATGACCTAAAGTTTATTTTATTAAAGGCATGGCAAACTTGGACCTGTGACTTCTTACTTTTGCGTTCTCTTAAAGTGGCACATATCCTACATGTAACTACTGCAGACCATCTGCATAGAAGTGGTTTTGCTCGATGCTTTGTGAAATCATATCTTGGACACCAGTGGAAATCAAGACGACCTTGTATATTACGTGAAATAAAACTGACTTGTGACATCAGTGTGACAGCGTTTATCCAGACCTATAAAAAACTCAGGTATTGTCATAATTTTCCACTTATAAAAATCTATAGATTAATAGACTTGGAAGACCCATGGCATAAGACCTTCAAATTACTCAACTGTAGTGCCAAAGTGTCATGTCCTCACATTGTAAGGCAGTACTATAGGATGGCATTTCGCTTATACCTCTGTTATACCACTTTTACAGATACAACCCGCGTTTCAACACTAGACACATGCTTAACGCGCATTTGATCCACTTGTACCTGTCATGTGTTTGACTCCTCTATTCACACAAAACCCAGGTCTGGAATGAC
This sequence comes from Macquaria australasica, assembly GCA_005408345.1. NCBI lineage: Eukaryota > Metazoa > Chordata > Actinopteri > Centrarchiformes > Percichthyidae > Macquaria > Macquaria australasica. The sequence continues at coordinate 1,095,118 of SEMN01000001.1, read as the reverse complement.
AAACCATAGAATTCTATCTGACCATGTACTATTTGCTACACAGAGCTCTCAGCTTTTGTACATTAAATGATACAATGGCAACAATTATACACTCATGTTCAAATATCTTCTGAGATTAAAAAGAGCAGAATTTATTAGAAGGTATATTAGAAGAAGGGAGCACAACTCAACACCACTCTTGTTGTGGTATTCCTGTAATGATTATATTGTAACTATAGTTATTACAGAGTTGTTAAACCTGGTAGGAAAATGGTCACGATTTTGTGACTCATACTGACCCATTCAGGCTGACATCAAATGTGGTGTTGTCCTATAAGTGCATCAGTCTTGAAAGGGGTATATGTTAGCTAATAACATATAAACACAGCATGTCATAAACGACAGCGCATTCGCAAACATTTTGAATTATCTTATTATATGTAAGTGAAACCTGGTCAACTTCAGATTACTATGCATGTTTGTGGCACATCAGAACGCCATTTGTAAGATGCATTTTGAGTTATATGAAATTATCACTGATGCAAAATGAGCATCCATCTCCTGCATCAACAGCTACATTTACATTAATCCTTGCCATTGTCCAGCTGAGGTTTCATGGAACTAAGCAGTTTACAAGTAATGATGATACCCATTAATCGAAGCTCCCAGATGCCATGAATAAAGCAATAAACAGAATCTTCCAGCCCACTTGTGGTGAGCCACCCACAGATCAAGCAGTCCGTCAGCAAAAAAGTCAGTATGAAAGTCTGTAAAATGCAGACATCCAATGTGTGGTTTGACTGAGCAGTAGTTTACTTTTAATGTAGGAGAAAAAAAAAAGGGGTAAAAATGATGCAAAGTACTGCTAACTTTTGTTGCCATATGTATGCTCCAAAACAAAAGTGAACGGAGGGAACATAGTAAGATACCAAAGTGACCGGTTTAGAGTAGAGTAATACACTCTAACAGTTTTTCAGAGTCATAATTATGAGCTTAGATAGATTAAAACTGAGGTATAACCAGAATACTTGAACAACCAAACTAACAACAGAAACCTCTGGGCCCCATCATCGCAGCTCCATGGTCGGTGCACGCGTAAACAACGAAGAGCATGGTACACAAATGGAAGGAGGAGTCACCAGAGCCCTGGCTGGCAGTTCATCACTTCACACACCTGGCATCCATCCCAGCCTGTTAGAGGCACTACCAAAGGCCCGCCACAATCAAATTACTAGGAACACACAGCAAGGTAACACAATCAGTCCCCCAGTGACTTCTACACCCTGTTTTCTGGAGATTCTAGCTGAGACAGACCTCCACCCCCACCGCTGCACAGCCTGTGAGAAAAGCTGAGCAGAACCCTGTTTTTGTTGCCTACCACACAACCAGCCTTCTTCAATCTGCACACACTTCGACCCTCCAGATGATCCACTGATTTGGTAAATGAGAATGAATAGACAGACACAATCTATTAGAATGACTATCTCGTTGTCACTTTGGAGCAGCCCCTCTGTAGATTTTTAAATAGTACAAGTATCTGCTGTGCCTTAAAAGTAGATTACTTCATCATATGGATAAATGGAATGAACAAGTTTGTTGAGCACGATGGTTGAGCTGAAGACCAGCTTATGTTGTAGCAACAGAGCTCTTCTTAATGACATCAGCAGCATTAAAATATGACATGGATTTTAAGTCAAGATCATACAGCTCAGAATCTTCATTTAGCACTTGGCAGTGATAACCAGATATTCATGTTCCTCACACCACAGTAATGGAATATATAATTGTACTCATTAAATAAAATACTCTTCTTTTTCAGAAGGATCTGTAAAATAAATGACAACTAATTTGTGACAAGAACAGTTTACTTTATTTTCTCCTTCCATAACTTTCTACATTCTAGAGCATATCTGGGTATACACGTTACATGTGTGTAATTTATACACATAGAATTTGCACATTGTGTAAATGGACCTGATTAGGTGAAACAGGAAAAAACTGGAAACCCAGAAAAGTAATCATTTGTACAGATTGTTTTCCAGACATCTTAAGGGTAATGGTAAGAATTCTAATTAGATTTACCTTAACGATAAGGTAGGGATTAAGGTTCAGGACGTAACGGTGAGGCACAGTAATTACCAATGTGCCCATAATATGAATGTATGCCAAAACAGTACCTTGACAAGAGTGTTTGTATACTGTATGGATGTGTGCATAGAATGAATTGCATTTTGTAATTTACAGTACCAGTCCAGCCTTACTATATTGCGGGTGCTGAGGTTGTGTGTGTGTGTGTGTGTGTGCGCGCAGCAGTTCCCAGCTGTCTTTTGTGCAGGATTGACTCCATTGTGTGGTACTTTCCCGGCCATGCTTGAGGTAGCCTGAGCTAAGCTGGCTTGGTGTAAATTGATAGGAGAGCGGAAGAGAGGTTTACTAAATTTGTACAAGTAAACACTGCAATAATTTTCATGTATCGCTTCAAACCAAAATGAACTGGGACTGCTGAAGATCATTAGGCTCTGCTCAGTCGTAGCTTGTGGATTCTGACAGCACATTCAACAAAACAAGCAGCGCAGAGATTGGCAAATACACAACCCAGTGCTCCTGAGCACAGGATATCAAACCTATTTGGCTCAGAGTTTGAGGCTTTCAGAACTTTGCTACCCTACCTCCTCTTGGCTGACAATTCTTCCCCCAAATTGCTTTTTTGGTTATGCCAATGGATGCTTGTTGACATGCAAACTCTTTTAATGTTAAGGGAGCGAAAGGAGATGTTTCAGAATTTGGAGCATGATTGGGTATGGTTTGGGGAGCTTTCTCTCTCTTTAATAGTTGATCTGCTTGAAATGAGCGGTGGTTCATAATTAAAGAGTTTGTTAACGCTGCAGATTTATCCTGCACGTGCACTTTGTCAACATGAAGTATCACACTTGAATCTTCCTAAATGTCAATTTAGAGGACCTTAAAATATAGCTAATTATTGGAGCAATGTTTAGAAAACCTGATTTTTCATTTGAATCAAATGAAATGTATTTTATTCAAATGAATTCAAATAATTCAAATATATTCAGTTCATTATAATTCAAAACTTTACAGTCCCATAATTGAGATTACACACCAATGTAATATCAAATATTAACAAACACAAAATTGCAGTTACCTTCACGTTGAACACATGCTCACACAGGTCAACAGAGATATACCAGCAGATCAGCTCAGACAGCCTCAGGATGTATTTAGCTGACTGGAGCACTTAGGCTCATCATCCAGTCTTGACTCCTCTGATCAATGTAAGAGAGCACTAGATGCTATCTGCGAGCACACTCTATTAATAGCAGTGATCATGTTTTAATTACAGAAAGTGTGGTTGCCACATCTGTGATTACAGTAATTACACAATATTGATGCACATTTTTTCTTGAATGATATATACATTTGCTGTCTGTGCTATTCTGAGCTCTGATGTGCTGCGTTAAGTCAAGTGTAGCCTGTATGTGGACTTGCATGCAAGGTTTCAGTGTTTAGAAGGTATTTACAAGTTCCTAGAAATGAAATCTGTCCCCTAATCGATTGGTATCAAAGCATCTGAGCATCTGGATTCACTGTAAGAAAAGTAAGGTCAGCTACTAAATGTTTGAGTGCAATCTGGCGTTGTCTCTCAGATCCCAGACTTTTTACCCCCCCATTGTACCTGAGAGCTCTTGTTTCATAATTAATGATAACATGGAAATTTTCTCTTAGGATGAGTATTGTTAGTCTGACACTCATCCTGAATTAGCATTGCACTCTGCTTCATTATTCAGTGTGAAACGTTTGTAATGACGCCAAAGCAGAGGGCATTGTGTTCAAATTGAATTCAGCCCAGACTGGATTGTCCCTACCCAATTACAGATACTTAGTCACTAGACAATCCTGAATAGCTGTGGTTGTACCCGCATGGGTTTACTCTGCCCATTGCTGATTTAAATCAAAAATTTTGAATCCCCATCATGAGTGATAATCACATCCAAAAGGAGAAATGCCCAACTGTGGAGTGCTGAGAAATGTGCCGGTGGTACATCCAACTGAAAAATCACATGCAATTAACATGCATTGCTTTAAATCGCTATAAATACTAAACAATCCAAACATGCTGCTTGTCAGAAATCAGTAGTGAAACTTAGGCAAGGCCTGAAGTATACAACCCAATCTTAAAGTCACTATTTAAAAAAAAACAAATAAACAAAAACACTGTAAAGCACCCAGTTTTTGCAAATGAAGAAAAACAATAAAAGCATAATTGTATAGTGATTATAAAACGTTCATTCTCATCAGTCATTTTTTTTGGCTTGAACATTTTTCTTCTTTATTTAGTAAATGTCAAAAACACCTATGACATACATTTAATTAAGCAAACTGTAGTCAGTCATCAGCAAACACTAACCTTGTGGTTTTTATCATATTCAATTTGCCCATGTTATTAAGTTCTGAAGCCTTGCATTCTAATTGAAATGCATGCCATGTGTGTGTTGCATCAGCCTAGCTTTGTTTGATCAAAGAATATCAGTTTAATTATCCTCCATGTCATGGTGGCTGGGATGGAGAAGTCCTTTTGTCATTTCTTTCAATTTAAATATAAAGGGGAGAAAGCTGGAGACACACGCCCCTTGTTGTTGTGGTTAATATAACACATTTTTGGGAACTTCCCATTGGGCTACTGGATATACACTAATCCTAAGGTTCAGAATATTAACACATACTGCTGCCTGATATGAAATGATGTCTCTGTGAAACTGACACTGTTTAGATTATGTGTTCTGTAGTAAATCTTACCAAGTTTAGCTTAACTAACATGAAGCTCATATTAAGAAATACTCACCATTAACAATACAGTTATCCCCTTCCAAACACACACACACACACATGCACACACCATACCCAGCCTGTTGCAATGATATGCACTCAGGTTACTCTCTATTCATAATCACTGAAAAAGCCCCAGGCTACCCAATTTCCGGCCCTTTTTTTTTTTTTTACACAGTGTGAATCTCAACGCAAGTCATGCTTCACAAATGTAGAACTGAATGGAAAGGGTGGGATAAATCCAGATAAATTTGAATTCTTCCTCTTTATTAGTTTTATCTCAAGTGTAATAATGCATTCAGGGCCAAGTGGAGGCAGGCTGTGGGAAAATTAGGAGCATCTGTCAGAGGGATCCACATTCAAAAACAGAGCCCAGAAGCCTGAGTAAAAGCACATCACACACTTAGAAACACACTTGAAGGATTTAACGGGCATGTCAAAATAAAACTCCATGCTGAGGCAGAGAGAAGTATCTTTAATAAGTCACCATAAATGTTGAATGATAAAAAGAAAATGTCAAACGCAGTAGTCAAGTACCATCATGCCAAATAGGTGAAAGACCATCTTGGTTTATTTTTACTCATCAATCTGCTTGTGCATGTGTTTGAATAAGTGTTGCTCCCTACTCACGGGCGGGATGCTATTTTTAAATTAGTTTAATCACCTACTGCTTCACAACCTCAGGCATGCATTACAATGTCTCATCCACATACTGTTCTGGTCTGGATATAAATGAATTTCAGTGCCTTAACCATTATCTGATATAGAATCAAAATTTTACACCGATAATAATTACCATGTATGAGCACTCTGACACGCATGCTGATGCACATGTAAACAAGCCCACATACAAAAGAATCATAGAAAGATATGAACAAAAAAGCAAATATGTATGTATCTGCCTCTCTCTCAACAACACAATACACATGCTTATACTCACACACACACTCAAGACACACACAAACTCAGGACATTAGATAGAGTCAGGCAGGGATGGTGCTATAAATTACAAAATGCAACTCTTGCTTATCTCAACATTGATTAAAAGGGAAAACTGGCCCTGAATACCATCTAGAGCCCAAAATGGTTAGAAATGAATAAATCATAGCTCTTATCCCAAACAGCAGAAGGAGAAAATGAGCAATATCCTAGAAAGCTTTAATTTTTTTCCCAGCGTAAATATGAAGGGTTGTTTAGTGAATTCTAAGCAGATGCTTACCTGATTGGAATTTGATGCACAGCAGCAAAGGTGGAGTTATGGGGAATCCAGTGACAGGAGCACATATTAAAATACAGCCTTTAATTCCACCATGAAGAGTAATTTGAAAATACTGTAGACAAGGCCTACATCTAAAAATAAATTGGCTGTGTAATTTGGCACATATTGGATCAAAGCCCTGAAGAAAAAGTGGGGAAGTAATAAGAAAATGTTTGTTACATTAATAAATATGGTACATTTCAAGGTTTTTGCTGTTTTGCTTGTATCCAAACTGATTAACAATGAGTGACCAGGTACCAGATGCATTTTGCCCATGGACTTTTTGTCAAATTGATACTATAGATATATCACAGTATTTTGCAATAGCAGGGTGTGTATTTTGAAAGTCTAATTGAAATAGTTAATCAGCCCAGAATATAGATTGGTTTATTTTTATCTCAGTCATTTGCAGGCATGAATTGGACAAATGGCTCTTTCTCTAAATGATGGAATGAATCGCCCTATTTAAAATGTAGGTTATAGCCAATGCTCTGATTAAGGAATTGAAGAAAAAAGTGTACATGCAAGTACTCATCCCAGACCTAGCTGAACATTTTTCCCTCCTCGTGTTTCCTCCTCATCTGCCCCCTGAAAGAGCAGAGCTTTACCTTCTGAAATCTGAAGAACTCGAATAAACAAGCACATCACACAGCCTCACACTGGCTTACTTCGATTCCCAGTTGTATTAGTTGTGCAAGACATATAATCTTTTGCACTGCTTCTCTTTTATCTCTTGTGTCTGTACAATAAGCATGACCAACAAAGAGGAGTGATGGAATAAAGTGGAAAAAGAAAAGGCACGAGTCCTATAGTTCAGATTCCACTACGCAATAAATGAATAAATAACTATGTTTTATGATCTTTTTTGCTAAAAATAATGTTTTAAATCTAGCCGAGCTTGGTCTTGTTGAAAAGGTTTCAGCACCAACAAATCACTGACAGGACAATTGATCAGGTCTCATTTTTTCAGCAGAAAATATTCTCACTGACAGACAGTACAAGGTGATGACTGCAAAGCAATTCTCAAAAACACAGCTGTTGTTGGATGAAATAAAGGATATTTGATATATGTAGATAGGCCTATATGAATTTTCAGGAAACAACATATATAAAATCCTTCAGTTATCACCTTTCAGTGAAAAGAAGAAGTTAATGATGGTAACAGTTTGTTATTTTATCCATTGTCCTCCAACTGTCACACTGGTCATATCATGGTCAGCACATTTTGCCCCAGACATTCTTTCCTATGTATTCCCACTTCAATCCTACAACGCAGAGAATCAGGTGGTGAACCAGTGTTGTCACATAACCGTGCACACACATTGTACAAACCTGTGGCATTCGGTGTGCACAATTTTTTTTGTTACTACAAAATTCCCTTTATTTTTCAGGATGGTCAGTGCAAGGCTCCACTCCATAGGATACAAAGGTAGCAATTTCCTTCCATCACCAAAATATGATCCAGCACGACTCTTCCTATTGCGCACTGTGTTCTGCAGCTGCTGGAGGTTTTGCAATCCATTCTCTATAGCAACCCATCCATTTCTCAATCTGGTCAAAACTCTTCTTTCTCTTCCCTCCAGCAAGAATGCAATTTCCTTTGAGTCAGGACTGCAGTCCTCCATTTTATCTTTTATTACTTATTTTTTTTAGAAAGAGGATTTTGTCATTGTTACAGAAGACATTAGATTGTACTCTGAGCAAGAACCTAAATAGTACAGTTTTAGAAACCTCACAATTTAATGAGACCTCAACAGTGCAGTCTTTTTGACATCTTCAGTGGCACCCTTAAAGAGTAATCGACCGATGCTGCTATCATGTTGAAATGTGTCCATATTGTCATCTGTTACAAAAGCAACAGAAATCATAAATGCTCTTAAAAAAGTACAAACAGTGCACAAACAGTCCCTATAAAGCCAATGTTATTGTCAGCAAACAGGCCTATGCTGCTAATTCTAAACTTGGTAACAGCCACATGCTGAACACTACTATCGCTTACCCCAGCAGGTAAGCGATACATTTAAAATCAGTATTTTCTTTACTTGTATTATTTGAGTGTTTCTGACAGAGAGCATGTTGTGCACTGATTAACTTCAGTGGTTTACGCTGTGATAAACACAATCTCACATGTGATTTTTTTTGCCAAATTGAATGTGATCGTGATATTTCAATGAAGAAAACTCTAACATGGATTCTAATTTTCTCAAAAGTACACAGTATTGGCAGCAACCAGGATCCTGGCTGGGAATGGAATATTTATATCACAGTTGCCTTCACATTGCATGCTCAGAAGCTATTAACATGTGAGTTGTCTTAGATCCCTCTTAAAAATCCATGTAAGGACAGTTCCTTACCTGATTCGTAACATTCAGTTGGTTCATTGGGCATTGATGCACCATTAGGTTGATTTTTCTCTACCAGCAGGGTGATGTCTTCATTCAGTCTGAGAGCACATCCTCCAGACAAGTCTGTAAGTTTTCATTCCAAATTCAAAGCGCCCACCGTGTGCTTAACTGATCAACATATTTTCAACCAAAGAAATGCAGCTAAGTCTTTCGATGATTAGCAAATCAGAGAACACCCTCCCTAAGTTCTTTTAAGAGGTGTCAGCACACAAGCAGAGGGAGGAAAAAGAACTGGAGAACATTGTTTTTTTAAAAGAACTGGAGTTCCTGGTATGTTTTAAAATCAGTCTGAGCTGTACATAGCAACCACATACACACACAAGTCTGTGCTTTTCGTCAGCTAGCCGGCTGTCAGCCAGTCTAAAGGTATTTCCTATATGACATGAGCTCATGTGCTTGGTATCAGGTGGTATCAGTTATAACATAGCTGTTCAGGGGTCTGGAGGACAAGGACATCAGGGATGTATGGACCTTCTCCTCTATCTTCAACTCTTTACTTGTCATTAACTACATTTAGAGGTGTATGTGTGGCTGTGAATGTGGTTTTATGCAGCCATGTGTCTGTGTGTGTTTACAGATGTGAAGGCTTAGCAGGGTACTGACCACCTGGTGGTTGACTGGCATGTTTGCTGCGCAGCAGGTAGCATGGGCACGTCTCCAGAGGCGTCATTACACAACCTTGTTCCTTTTTCATTCTTTCTAAGTTCACTTGTTACCTTTAGTGGCTTTATTTGTTTGATGTCTCAGAATTAAAAAGCCTTCAACGGTGACATTAATCAGTGGTCCTGTGCATGTCTCAGGAGGATCTGCAAACACAGGTATGTAATTACTGGTGATTACATTTTCTAAGAAGAAAAAATTAATAATAATTGTGCATGAAATCCTATGGGTTTTTTTTTCTCATGAAGACAGATTATTGTAAATGTGGACAGCAAAGTAATTCTCATGCATTCATTTCACTTGTGTTAGGGCTTAAAAGTCTGAGTACAAAATGTATGATTGTGAAGGCGATGGTGTCTGTGTCACTGTGTGTGTGTGTGTGTCCTCGTGGGTGCATGTGTGTGCTATAAACCCTTGAGCCGTGAGAGCTTATAGCTTTGAGGGCCCAGCCCCTCCAATTATAACACGTTAAAGGCAGAATTCTCTTTACTTCTCTCCGCAGGGAACTGAGAGAGAAGGCTTGTCTAGTTTCTCACTCTACCCAGAGTAATAATTACCTGAGATAATTACTTTCCTCTCTCAAGCAATTAATGCCAATTCCAGGGGCAATGGTTTAGGGACTCAGGCAGGGACTGAGGTTATGCACAGGCTTAGAAATTAACAGCAGGGAGCTTTTATATATATTTTTCATTGTCTTTATTAAACACTTGGAGACATGAAACCATGAGACATGTGAGCCACAGCGTGCTGTAGTGAACTGTAAAACAGAAGGAAACATTGAGAGAGAGGTAAATCCAAACTGAATAAAGGTAATTGGTGACAGAGTTTGCTTTTTGCCCTCTTTGAATATTGTTTCCACTCCTCTGGTTATTCAGAAGTCAAAGAACACTTGTATGTTCATGAGAAAGGTAAAGTACAGATACACACACAGCTGTGCTTGTTAAATTAAACCATAGCACCTCCACGGGTATACAAAAAAAAAAAAACATCCATCTCATGACTATGCTTTCTTTGAATGGCTAAAACAACCATCCTGACAGTGTCACACGGAGCAGCATTCAAATGAGTGGGATTAGGATCAAAACCATACACGGCTGTTTCTGATGCCGCTGCGTGTGTGTGTTTTTGCAAATGTCTGTGAATAAGGGAAGCTGATAGCCATCACATGCAGCTGCCACCCTGGGCTGAGTGCTCGTACGCTGGTGCCAGTGTATCATCGTGGGGTATGCAAAACATTGTGAGAGAGTGAACCACGCTCACAACCATTCATTCTTTCTTTTGGAATTAGGCAGCTCCAGAGATAGGAAGAAACACAGCAGGGAAAGATGAACACTCCAGTCCCATTGTACGTCAACTGATCTCATCAACTCATCTCTAATTAGTAATTCTCATGCTGTATTTATTTTATTTTATTGCCTTATGGAATCAGGTGTTAACAATATGGGTTGTTAATAATATACAGTAGTAGGTATATGTGCAAAACCCATGCTTTGTCAGCTCTGCATAATGAGCTATGCTGCCTTTTAAAAGTTTTTCCCCTTCAGAAGAAACATGTGCATTGAGAATTCCTTTAAAAGCATTATACAATGTTATAATATAGCACAAAAAAGTATGTGTTGTGTCTCTCCTTTGAGAGACACATATATCTTGCCTTTTTATTCTTCAAATTGATATTTTACATTAACTCCACTGTCTAGAAGCATCTAGAAATGGTGATTCACATGAGGGTAGCAATAAGGGTAGTTTTATTTGGAAACACTACTGTCACTACTGATGATTAGGATATTTTTGTACAGTAACACAGACCTGGATGACAGCAACAGTTGTAAGATTCATAGATTATCAATGAGCAGCCCAAGCGGTCACCATACAAACAGTGACCACTTACAAGCTACTACATTTCCATAAATTTGAAAATTACATTAGTCTGAACAGAAAATTACATTCCCCAAAACAACCCTCAAGTTTCTTTGTATCATATTCTCAAGAATAATAATGACAGTGGTGATTCCTGGATCAGAAGTAACCATAATAACCTCATGCAGTCTAGTCTGGCATAGTCTGCAAAAAGTAGGCAATTATTGTAATGACCCCTTGATTCCTGTATTTCAACCACTAGGCCAAAAACTTCACTGTTCATGTCTATGAACAAGTCAAAATGTAATGGCAAATTAACTATATCCTTTTATGCTGCTTTTTGTGCCAAAAAAAAAAAAATCACCTGCCCATTAGACACTCTATAATGTACTAGGATACATAGCATTACATTTACTGTGGACACTAATGCTCCAAAAAGGAAGAAACATCCTGCCACCCCGATGGTCAAACTCCACTCCTACCAATATCTTTCTACATATCTTTATCAACAGCTTGCTCATACCACAGAATACATGAGCAGGCAGGACAGTTCTGTCAGTTTTTCAAAAGCTGATTATAGTTTGTTGCTTATGTATTGATACCTGAAGCACAGGGAGAAAATGGTAAAACTGTTTTTGCCTTATACTTAATATCTTTCTGAGGCATGGTGATTTATCATTGGCTGTGGGTGAAAAAGTAATTTTGATGGTTTTTACAGTATTTGCAGCTAATTGCCTCAACACTAGCAGACTAAAGCTATAAACAATGGGCATATGGCAAGAATGGTCTAAAAATCGTTTACCCATTATTCTTAACTGGCCATATTATGAAACGCAATAGTGAATCAATAACTACTCATTTTACATATACAAGTAATCTTTAATCCACACAGACTGGCATAATTGGTGTATACTGGAAATATTGCTAGACTTAATGAGAAAGTTTTAGTTTGTACTAAAATAAAAATACAAGTGTAGTATAAGTATATTGTCTTTGAAATTAGTTGTGTTTATTCTTGTGACTTATGTGCAGTACTGTGTTGTAAATCGCACTGTGTGCTGTGTTTTTGTTTGTATATTTATTTTATTTCAAACACTAATCTACAAAAATATTAGAAACATCACTCAGTATGTTGCTGTGTATTTCAACAGCACCACAAACAACTACAGACTCCAAACCTACAGAGCTGAATCAACACCTCTCTGACACTCATAAACAATCAGCTTCATAAAGGTCAGATTGATTAAATGCCTGTTGTAGCCATATTGAACTACAAAAGTATTAGCTAAGTGTACCCGATAAACTAGCAAGCCAGTGTGTAGCCTAGTGTAAAATGTGCAATACCCATTTTTGTCTCTCACACGTGGGTGTAATCAAAGTACTGTTACCATTGTTGAGAAAGAACGTAAAACACGTCATTAGCATGCACACAGGAAGTAACCAAAAATATCAAGAGATGTCAAACTCTCCAGTCTTTCATTATGATAGAGGGTAAGACACAAAAACACTTTCTGTGAGGAATCTTGGAGGTATGAAAGGAGAATCATTATATTCATGTATGACAGAGAAAGAAAGGGAGACATGGGAAGTAGTTGAGAAAGACAGCATCATAGAGAGAGATGGCATTTAAAATGTATAGCTGTTGTTGTTGTTTGTATCGCATTACCGTGGGAAGCAAAATGACAACATTGTGTCATCAGTATTGAGAAAATGACAGTGAGAGAAGGAGTGTCACCTTTAGAGAGAGCAATTAACAATACCTGGAATGGCTCATTGTGTTCATGATAAACACAATGAGCCCATCTTTTTAGGCTGTTTTTGGCTGCCAGGAACAGATAATATGCTTGTTAAATATTCATCTAATTACTATAGATGAAGGGCCCTTCTTGTGCTGTGACATTTCAAATGCCATTCAATAAATCCTATTCCTTAACTGAGTTCGTATTTCGGGTTCAAATAGATCAGATGAAAATTTAATGATCCCCAAAGTAAAGCAGAGCTTCTGCAACAACAAGTTGTAAAATGTTATGCAAAGAAGATTTTTACAATGAAACAAATGAGAAGTAGTTTGTATATAGCATGGAGTGGTATGCAAATGTGCAAAAAGAAAGGACCCTATGGCTGTACAATGTAGCAGCAGAAATACATCATGTCCGTCCACAGTAGCAGGAAATTCAGACACAAAAATGTGAGCTTTATGCACTATAAAAAGGCAAATAATTATGAATATAAAATATAAATTAAAACAGCACACTTTTAGTTGATACAGCTTCCTTATTAGGAAGAGAAGCCACTTTAAAAGGAGCTATTATGCCAAGTCTGTTGTGTTTTTCATTAAATTATGTCAAGAATGAGTAAACTTGAGTTAGGCGAAAATCTACTATCATAACTTTAAAAAATAGGGATTTAGCTTTAGTTAAATAGACAAACTTACAGTATCCGAATAGGCAAGATTCACTTTGGAGTGTTTATGAAATGAATATACTTTTATGCTCAAAATGTATTTCCCAAACCTCTCGTTCTTATTGTAACATGAATCTTCATATGGAGTGTTAAAAAAGGCAGTGATGTAGATGAGTATTTATGTTCCCATCAAAGAGCTTTTACTGTGCAAAAAGTTTACACAATAAGTAAGGGGTTTTTTAGTGGAAAAGAGTCTGTTTCATGTCCATTTTATAAACATACTGTATAAGATCAGAATTGCAGTCTGTTACAAGACACTACTCCTGAAACTCTAAATAACAAAAATATAAACGTGTTTCTGTTTATTTAAAATTACAAATATACGTAGTGTCTAATACCGTTGTTCCAATACGAAGTCACCATACAAATACATAATGTATAAAGAAGATACATTAATCTGCTGCTTTTACGGCAAGCAAGTGATACATCTGTGCCAAATTATTATTTTTTTTTCTTTGTTTTTTCCAGTGCCATGAACAAGAACTTTAAAGGGACAGAGGATGAAAGACAAAGGATGAAAAATGCATATGAGAGTGACCGGTGAACAAATGTTTCATAATTTCAGTGCTGGATCTGTAAGATCATTTTTGCGTTAGATTATTCATTTAGCAGCTAATGGGTCGTTATCAGCACTGCACCACCCAGTGGCTCAGAGTGGCCTCAGGCTTATAGCATGAAGCAGTGTCGTTATCCATTTCTGTTCTGTGATCGCTGTGTTTTCTGTCTAGTAAACAACAATCATACTGGGAAAAATTCACTTTACAGAACTCTAGATTGTTATGACAGTCCAGGAAGTTCCTCATTTACATTCTGCTCAGGTTTTGAGCCACTGCAATGTCTTTTAGACCCTCATATTTCTCTCAATGAATCCCTGTGATTTTTGGTCCTGTGGTGATGTTTCTGTTAGCTGGGTTCAACTGCATACGGCTAATAAATTGCCTTCCTCACTGAGTTTTTGAAAAATGTTGCTATTCAAGGAGGGTTCTTCCTCTTTAAAGAATACAGAGGACCATTGGATTCGCTTTCACCAGTTAGCATATGCAATCTGTCAGATGTAACAACACATACTATATGAGAAAGTGCACTCATATATGCATGGACAGACATGTTTGATAAAAACGCAAACACGCGCACACACACACACACACACCAGTTTGAATATCTTTCATTTTCAAATCTGATCAGTGGCTTTAAAATTTGGATAATTCATCCCTTTCGTCAAAGCCCTCTCAAAGATCTCTTTTCTTCTTTTTCTTTTCATAGACGGAAAGTCATCTGGCACAGTAAAGTCATCTGTAAAGGAGACTGATGGCTAACAATTGATGTGCCAGTCCCGTCTAGACAGCAGCACTTCATCCAATTATGTTGGGAATACAAACATGATCGCAACAACAATGGCAGGATTACCAACACCATAAAGAGGAGAGGAAGAAATGGAGGAAGACAAGTGATGGGGATGAAATTGACAAAGGAAGATAGATGGCGACAAGCCTGGACTGTGGAAGACATGATGGTATCAATAGTGAGAGATATGGATCTTATTTAGAGGGAGGAACAAAATACAAATAAATGTAGCCTCTTGTCATGGTGCCATTGAGTGGGCATCAGTGAGATGAAGGCTTGTGATTGAGCTCATGTGTGTAGCAAAGAAAGTGTCAATATAAGGCCATAACACACAGACACACAATTTGTTGGAGTTGCACTGCACAAGGAGGACTACCAGAAGCATGAGCTGTCGGTGGAATTTTGTTTACTCATAACTTCTAAAAGTAATCTTTGATCAACAGTATGACCATCTTTTGACTTATATCTTAGCTCTACTTTGCTATACCAGAGGCATATCTAATAATTTTAGTTTCTGTCAAACTTTAAAAGAAGTCTCCACAGTGTTGTATGAAAAGGGATAAGAAAAGATACAAAAGTACAACTGCCTGCTAAACTGTAGCCTTCTTAGGTTTGTTTTTACTGTTTGTGATCAAAAAGAGCTCTTTAATACAATGCTGTTTTGTATATTTAAATGCAAGAGGCAATGTATCAGAGCTTCCCACCAGCACATGAGAAAAAAATTGGAAAGCCAAGATCTGAATCATCATGTCTAATACTATCAAATGATCCAAGCCTTTTCACTTTTTTGAAATCCAACTTTTAAAGATGAGTTGATAACAATCAGACAGACAGGGATGAAAACATAATCCCCTTCAAGCTTGAGTGAAAACCATACAAGCATACCAGTGTACACAGTGTACCATTGACAACATTTGTGTTTAGTCTAATTCTGAATTTCTGCACCATCTTTTATTTTTTCATTCATGCTCTCATGAAAAGTGCCGTATAGCAGTTCTGAATTAGGTTATGTTTCCTAGATTCATTTAATAATCCATGCCCTTTAGGATTTGTGGGAGAAATAATAAAATATTGATTTTTCATTTGACATTCTGTGATGCAATTAAAGCCGACCCTGGACTAAAATGTAAGAATGCAGCCTGTGATGTCTAATGATTGTGTGGAAGTTTTAGTTGGTGTGGGGGAACTAAAAAATGCTGACGTAATGTCTGATGGCCAGCTCCACGAATAGGCATCCTGCCAGACAGTTAAAGATGATATGTGGATAGATCAACCTCCTTAAAAAGCTTTGCACTGGCTCAAACCAGTCTGCAATTCTATTGCTCAGTTGTGTGAATGTCAGGAGGAGCAGAGTGTGTGTGCTTGCACTTTTGTGTGTGTGTGTGTGTGTGTGTGTGTGTGTGTGTGTGTGTATGTATGTATGTCAATTTCTCCATTCACTGCCTTATTTACTTACCCCCTTCTGATGCAGTGTTGACTTGGAGCTCATAAGAGACATCTGTCCTTCATTTCTTTCTCCATTTGGCTCAAAATGTAAACCACCTTGCTGGAATGTCCCTCAAGGTTGTGTCACCAGGTGTCTTTTTCCTCATTCTTCCAGCATTTCAGTAGTCTTTTGGTGTTGGTTTGTGATCTACAGCACAGTATTGGCTTGTTTTTATTTTATTTCCCTCAGTTAGTTGATGCAACCTCCTCCACGCTTCAGTTTTGCTGATGTTTTTTTTCCAGAAAATCTGGGCCAGTCTTCAATTGCACTTGTCGACAAAGGTTAGTATGTTCTTAATGGTGACTGTTCTGTTTTATCAGTAGGAGAGATGCTGAATCTGAAAATACAAAGCATCCAACCTTCTGTTCTTGACCTAGATGAATGGTACCTTTTCATGGACATCATTGTATCAGTCTCTGTGGCTCTCTGCTCTGGGTAATGCTTTTTAAGCACACTGGGTCTGTGTTTGCAAAGTCTTGGATACTTGATCATGCTGATGCTAAAACCTTGTGTTAAACTGGTTGCTATGGCTGTGAAATTAACAAGATCTGGGTTGTCTGCTAAATTATGTTCCTCTACAGCATAGCTACCTTCACAATACTGCCTCTGATGGCTGCAAACACATGAAAGGAGGTGGAAGACTACTGAAGCTTAGCTGTCTGATGTGACGATGAACTGATTATTAGTTTCCACTGTACATTACTACTACTTTGTCTAGATAACACTAACTTAACTGAATTTTGACTCATTGGCTAATTAGACCTCCTGCTTGACCTCATGTTCTTTTGTTCTACCAGGTGTCAAAGTCTGGATGGGCTGAAATATTTCATTGTTAAAGCAACACTAAGTGTGATTGTTCAGTTGTATCGCTTCTGTAACTACAGTACAGCTACACAACTCACATTCTGACAGGCGAGGTCACGTCTGTAGGTTTTTGGCTGTGTCACCCACCAGGACAGATCCTGACTGTCAGTGGGGAGCTGCAGCCAAATGCTTATAGATTCAAGTTGTGCAAATTACAGTAAAAAACAGTGTTCTTATCCTGGTTTGGTGAGATACACACATAACAAACCAATGCTTGATTAAAATTAATGGTACACATCTAAAACTTTAATAATTATTTCAGAATGTTCTGCCTCACAGTGTTTTCTTTAATAATTAACATGAATTTATGATATTAATTAGGTAAAACTTAGTAGCTGTGTGCTGAATTTTAAACAAAGTCAAAAGATACAGTACAAAATTTCTAGCACAATATCTTGGAAGCATTGCAGTGTTGATGACAAAGACTAACTTTAGCCTTGTGGTGATGTTAATATGATCTGATTTGTACATATTACGTGTTATTAACTAACTACTACATCTTTTTTCCTCAAAAAATGGGAAGGCTGTGCCACAAGGGTAAAGGCATTAGAATTTCAGAAAGATCAGCATGCCAATAAAGTCTTTTTGCATTTTAATTATGGCTGGATCATTAATGAGTCATCTGAAACTGCACAGTCTGAATGAACAACTCCTTTTTAAAATGTGGCATTGGCTGCCTCTGAGGCCAGTGTGCTAATAGAAAAGTTAATTACATCAGAGGCATTCATGTTAATGTATGTACTTTGACAGAAGCAATATAATAAAAGGTTAGAGGAGTGTGTTCCAGTCCCCTGATACCAGACACATTTAATTGCTTTGTCTTGGGTTCCACAGTCAGTCATCTTGACAATGTTGTAAAATACAGTTGTATATTAATCAGGAATGGCTTGTTAAGCTTTGTTAAAACAGAAAGTGTAGTTCTGATTCAGATTCATGTGATGATTTGATCAGAATATTATATATGTACAGAGTTGATATTTAGGCTTTAGTCACCTGCAGGCATAAAATGTAAAGATGGTCACACATAGAGAGCACACAGATAACTTCTCCCCACCTGTCACACCCAAGGAATCAAAGCCTGTAGTCGATGGTGCGATGAACTGATATGTTGGAATAATGTGTGCGAAGGGTGTTATATATTGTGTAATCATTGATTATTACAGCTTTCAGGACTGGATATTGTTTTGAAAGTCTAATCAGATGGGATCTGTTGGGATAATTGTGAGATGACTGGCAGCTATTTGTCTCTGATGTTGTCTGCTGTTTTGTCAAAAACACTGTCCCCATACTTACTCACTTGGCATTTCTATATATAGTGCAAGGTTCTACTTGGATACAGCATCAAGTGACCTTTTGGCTTGATAAGAGTCATCAGCCAACACTCAAAACTTAGATACCATGCAAGCAAGATTTTCATATTGCACTGAAATGAATTGGGACTGATAGCTGTGTTTATAGGAAATAATGCTAAGGAAATATGGTAAGTATATATGATTTATAGTAGAACATGCAAAGCCACACTCATTGTCTGTTAACAATGCAACCCTCTTGTCTCAAAAATTATGACAGAATATATTACGTCACCATTTGAAAAAAAACAGTACGAGTTTTGCAGTGCTAGCTTTGATAGTGTAACAAATCTGCCATTCAGAAGCCATTCATGTACAAGAAAAATCACAAAGATGCATAGCCTTGTGTAAGGATTCCAAAACTTGAAAACGTGTTAAAATGTGGAAAAAATGTAACTTGGTCTAATAAATCATCTTGACTCGTACTTCATCCCTTAAATAACTGACTGTCCTTGAAGAATGGTCCAATATTCTACTGCACACAGTTCTGGACTTGTATTAAAGACAGTAAGGAGGACTGAAGGTGTTGTGAAGACATATATTATGTCTTAGAAGATTGTCATGGTTCATATATCAGTACTGTTATGTTGGCTAGATTCGAACCAGGGACATTGCCATGAACACACACACACACACACACACACACACACACACACACACACACACACAAACTAAAACAGTTGGTTAAGATTGTGTGCAAATCCTGTCAAAGTCATATAACTTAAGGTGCAAATTGTTGTAAAAATCACAGAAGGGGAATGGTAAGTGCTAAATGTTTGGTATTAAAGCATTGTTTCTTGTCATGTTTATCAGGGTTTTAGTAATTTGAAATTGTATTCTTATAATCACTTTTAAAGAACTTTAATTTATGGAATTATATCCATGCAATGCAACGGGAAAAATCCATGCAGTTTCTTATGTTATTTTTAGTAAGACGTGTGAATATCTCGAATTGAATTTGGCTCACCTTCATACAGTTTTCTTTCATGTATTTTAAGAAGATTTTTAGACTCGACTAAGTTATTTGACTTGATTTTAAGACTCAAGATAGACTTTGGTTGCAGTGTACTAGATTAAAAGAAAACATTTTAAGAGGTTCGCTCTTAAGTGATGACTCCATGTTTTGAATTTAACTTTCTATTTTTCAAAATTTTCTTGAGGTTACATAAGGTTTGATGAATTAAGCCCAATTTAGGTAAGAAATTCTGAAAGTTTGGTTCTTTCAGAAACTGGATTATTAGGTTTTCAATAGTGTGTTTTTGTTTGTCTGAAGCCATGTAAAATATTGGGTTTGGTTGTTCAGTGGTTTGTGGTTTGTTTCCAAAAGAAACATGTTGATATGAAATGTGTATAAACAGCGTTCAAAAACAAAGATGAAAGAACACCAACTGGAAGATGAAGGATTGTGCAGCTGCAGGCAGAGCAGGGAGAAGTCCCTGACCGCGGCCCTACCACCCGGAGATGTTCTGGGATTAAAGGGTGAACTTCAAGGAGGGTGGCTCCCAGCTGATGATTCAGCAGCTGGCCTAAAGGCACTGGTGATGCTATAGTGACAAGGAGCAATGCCCATAGGCCTCAAACCAACCTGTGCATACTCTGGAGATTCAACATGGCAGATGGTTTGGGCAAAGTGGCGTCTTTTCTTTTTCACTTTATTAAAATGCATGCAACAATATCCACTGTAAATTGGGTTCCAGTTATTCTATAATAAATATAGACTATTATTGTCAGAGAAACCAGTGTCACCCTTTCATATTGAAGCCAGTGTCATATCAGAACAATGTCAGACCCACACCAGGAATAAATCCATTAGGTCAGGAGTGGGTTGGATGATGGTAAACATGGATTTATCCTGAGTCACGGAGCATACAGGGGTGTATAACTCTAATAACCCCAAGCTTGGGTGTGACTAGTTGGTTGGTAGGTGTTACTGGCTGTTAAGTACGTCTGGGATGTTTTCTATGGTCATTCTGGGTGGGTCATTTTAATGTATTATGTGTGGCACCAAAACCGTAGAGGAGGAGTAGCCTGGCAAGCAGCACCTTGGAGTGGGACGCAAAACAGACTGGGGTTTGATTGTTTTGGCACCTTAGAGAGAGGGACAGACAGAGAGAGACAATAAATACTAAGGCTGTTAATACTCTCATGGAGGCACAGACAGAGAAACTGGGTTTGAATGTTTCAGCACCTTGGAGAGAGACAGTACAAGCAGCAGATAGCACCAAACTGTACTGCCCTAATTAGCATGAGTGGTGTTGCTAAATCACATTCAGAATGAGACATAACTACCCCAGCCTTTATGTACTATTTGTGTGATTGTCACTATTTGCTCTCCCCTATGGTATCTTAGAGTATGGCTAAATTTGGCTTTCAACCCAAGTTTCTTTACCTGAACCTAAAGACCGCATGGCTTATGAGATCAGATTCCTGTGCATTCAAACTTCATTGATTATGTAGCATGGCAGTCTTAAATCAGAGCTTAAAGCTCAGTGTAAGTTTATCTATTGTTTCATTTTATAAACAAACTAAGTCTATGGAAGCAAAAAAGCAAACGTGAAGCTGGCTGAACACCAGTGTCTCGCTGTCAAGATACTAACAGAGCTTACTGTAATGACATATGTGCTGCATGGTACTGTAAGAGATATACCAGCTTAAGGGAACAATGTTGAACTCCATCTAAGCCTTTATGTTAGTGTATATAGCGGGAGCACAGCCCAGTCAATGATATTAGACTGGGCTTTACTCCCAGCAGAAAGCCCTCGCTGCTGAGCATAGAGATAGAGAGGAGGACAGATGGATTTTGTACAGTGGACAGATAGAGGGACATAAACGGGATTAATCATCTCATCATGTGTGATTAATTTGGAACTGAGCCCCACTGGCGGGGTAACACAATGAACCAGACACCCCATTGACAGGTCAATATGTTTACACTGATGGGTTTTCTCTCATACATGTGCACATGCAAACACACACACACACACACACACACACACACACACACACACACACATATACACACACCTTCCTTTGAATCAATATTGTAAATTAAAAAAAAATATATCCTGGATATTAATACACGGTCTACACCTTCTCATTCTTTTTTTATGATGTAATGTTAAACAGCAGACTTGGGGAAGTGACTAGATCAGAGTTTAGATATCAAATCTGTAATTTCAAGTCTGTATGCATACAAAAAATCTTTTCCACATGAGCTGCCTGACTAAACTTTTTGACTAAAGTTTCTGGGCAATGTTACCCAGCTGGTTGATTGCTATGGTATCTTAGTTGACTTCAGGGGGAAACACAATCTGCACAATACAATACTTAAAAAGGGCTGGAAATTGGTGCACGAATCCCTTGGCTGAATGCTCAGCTGATTTGAGTTTGGAAGCTATCTGGATAATGTTTTGCTTATGGAATCCAGGGTGTGTGTGCTGTATGGCTACCTCCTTCATTTTGATGTTACAAGATTTTCATACAAGCTGATACATTATAATGGGCTGAAAATTGGGCAATATGTGATGATGATCTTGCACTTTGGAGTGCTGCCTTTTTACTTTGCACAGTTGAGATAGCACTTAATTGTGTAGATGAAGTCATATGCTTTGCAGCATTTAAAGAGGATGCTGTAATGTTGGTATAAGAGACAATATCTAGTTCAGTGAAATAATACTCTATATTGGCTCTTGGCTCACCAATTCATCATCATCAGCCTGCTGTCACAACTTGGTCCATCCTAACAGGAATCAAAAGATACAAATTAAGACAAAATTTAAAAAAAAAAAAAAAAATGCACATGTCTGGACCTTCTGGAAACCATGTTCCTTCCTTTAGGAGTTGGATTTGAATCGTGCGGACACCCAAATGCACGTATTTTGCTAAAGTTTACTTGTATGAAGGACAGCACGTCAGTAGAATGCCTTTCACAGCAGAGTGATGACCAGCTCAGTATCTAATGGCCTCTCTCATATAGTACTTCAATAGGCCCATCCTTTCTCTGGCAGGAATCAAAATGCACAGGGGAGGAATATGGGGAAAAACAATGGAGTGTCACCTCATGGCTGCAGAATAAAAAAGAGAGATGCTTTGTGTTGCTCTCTTTTAAAACACACAGGTGTTCTGGCAAACAACTCAAAGTGGGTGTATGTGTGTGTGTGTGTGTGTGTGTGTGCTTATCCGTTCACCTTTACTGTTCTCTTCTGAACTGCCCTTGATCACTGAAACGTACTGCGTCATCAAAAACCAGACACATCAAAACAGAGAGTGTTTGCAAAGTTGTGAGAAATGCTCTCTGGGGATCTGGTGACTTTTGTGTTGTTCAGGGTCCTGTGAAAAAAAGGCAGAGAGATGGCAGGAGTGCTCCACTGTCAGTCTCAAGGAGATAAAGGGAAGGCTTTATCACAGGAATGCGCTTCGCCATAGCCATAGCTGTCCATATGTCACAGCAGCCTGCCCTCAAGTCATCTTTTGTAGATTCAGGATACAGTATATATTATATATTTAGATATGATTTGATTGTCTAGTGCAAGTTCTAACTTTACAGAGGGTTGCTGAGTCAACACCTACTGAAATATGCTCTAGATCTGCTCCAAACTTAAAACAATTCTACAGTGAGATACCAATTTCTCCACTGGCAGTACCATCACTAGTGATAATGAATCAATCTCATTATGTGTTGTGTTTTTTGCGAAAGCTGAACCCTCACATTTTCTCAGTCAGCACTGACTGATTAATGGTACAACAGTTTAATATCATGTCATGTGGAATATTATTTTAACCTGGTGCTATGTCAGTTGCACATCACTTACTTTCAACCCATGAAATGTAACCAATGTGAAGAACAGTTTTAGCCACGCTTGCAGCTTGGCTATAAGGATGGCAATGCCTATCTGTTGGTTGGTCCAGTGCTTTGGAGGGCCAGACTGAAATGTCTCAACAACCACTGGATGGATTGCCATGAAGCTGCGTACAGGCCCCAGGTTTCCAATGCACACACATTAGTAGGTATATATCTACATTCAGCCATCAGGAAAAAGAAGGTTGCAAGCAAGTGCTTGTTACAGTTTGGGTCAACCTGAAACATCCAACACACACAATTAAGATAAGCAACATTGTTCCAATGCCTTTGATTTAAACAGTAGATAGAGAATTAGTAGGATGAATGGCTGGAGAATAATTAAACTCACAGCATCGGTACAGCATGGTAAATTTCCCAGCAATCAAGGATTGTCACATTGTTTTCATTTTCTAAAGGAGCTGATTTACATCAATGCTTCTCTTTTTATAAACTTTATAAATCTTTGTTGCTACTGACACAAGGTTTGTGAGTATACTGTATCTGAGCCTTTCACACAACAAGATTGCTAAATTGAGTTACTTTCTTTGACAAACACTAAAGGAACAGAAAGGTCTCTTGATTGAAAACATGCTTTTCTAACCTCCACTGAGACACTAGGATCAGTGCAGATTACACCTCTGGGCTCTATAGCAGAATATCTATCTTGTGTGACAAATGTGGTTGGCAGTGGTGGGTAGTTTTTGTTAAAATAATGTGGTAATAATATTGGCCTGCTGTCAATAAGAGAAACTGACTGAGATGGAATTCACCTAGATTGCTATCATTCAGGATTAACAAATGTGAGGAAATTGTGGGTTATTATTGAGCATAAAAGGCAAAAAGAGTTCATTTATCAGCAGGAACCCTGATTCCTCAAAAAGCCCTATCACCAACAAAGTAGGTGAAAACCTACTTCATTTGTCTGTGTGTGTGTGTGTGTGTGTGTCTGACTGTCTGAATGCCTGAATATTGCAGTATTCAGTTATTTTTTAAAGAAATCCATTTATTCAATCATTCACTGGTATGCATGATCATTGAGACAGCAAGCATCTCAAGTTAAATCAATTTCAGGGAGATTTGAGGTACAAATTGGACAGATATCCTATTGACACAAACTTGAATCACAGATCACAACCACCACTAAATTTAATACATTTATTATCTTCGTTACTAGCAGGTTACAGTAACTAGGGTAATAGGGATATGAAAAATATTTAATATTACTGGAGACTTTTGTCTTACCCTATTTGATGAGCCTTTAGCCATACTATATATCGGGGGTAAAAAGATATTTGATATTGTACCTTTAAGCTTAAATACAACAGCCTCACATATGTTGTCATTATGGTGTTGTTTTTTTTCAGAACATAACCATGTATAAGTCTAAAACTAGTTACAACCTTGTGATTAACACACACACACCACACACAGGTGGGCTCATTTCCTGCTGTTCGACTCAGCAGAACTATTTAATGATGTCCATTACATTACTTGGCTTTTTAAGTACCTTTTCATGGGTTTTACGGTTGTTCATTATCATTAAATAGGAACCAACAAACATATAAGACACATCACATCACAGTAGAATTTTGCATAATCCTTCTCAATCACACTCATAAGAAATGTGCTTGAGAGATTAACATACAGCTTTACATACATAAATTAGATATTTAACTACAATCCTTAAAAAATATATATACAGTGAAAGCAACCATTTTCTCTCATGGTGTGTAAACGTGTAAACTACAAAGCACAAACCACTTATTTTACAACAATTCTGCAACCCATAATGAATATCGTGCCAAAATCAGGCATGATATCCTCTTGTAATACTGCAGCATGCCTTCCATAACACCAATAAAAGTCAGAGCAAGTTGAAACATCGAGTACTAGCATTTAAGATGAGTGCACTGCACTGCTTAGGTCAGGGTTAGAACCACGGCAATCTGGATCAATCATTGTACTTCAGTCATACAAAACATTCCTTTCAGAACAGATGCCAATGGTCAGGTTTAAGGAATTTTACATGCTGCATTTTATAAATGACATTACACAGAATCATAGTAGCACTGTGCTGCATTGGTCATACTGATGATACTGCATGTTTGACATAAAATGATGTAGATAAGCCAGGTAACCTCCAGCTGCCTGAGGCAACTGCAGCCCCCAAGCCTTATTTGACCTGAACCACCTCATGGTTGTCGGCCCACCATTTTTGTGTCTGTTTAATTAGTCGATAATTTATGCTTAAATATTAGTTCTATGTTTGCATGCAAGGAACTTAATTACTGTTTTTCATCAGGTGCATAAAGACATCATTGTTATATGTTAGTATTCTAACCACAGTTAGTGGAGCTTTGAAGAAAAGCCAAAAAAATAAAAAAAAATAAAAAAATAAAAAATCATGAGCCTTTTCAGTGAAGGTAAAAGTTTTTTTCAGAGCTTCTGTAATTTCCATGTCAATAGAATGCCTCTTAGCAAGGTGAGCCATCATAGTAAAGAGGTCTAGAGTGCTTCAAGGTTGACGCTGAATTGGAACATACAGTGTATTTTAAAAGTCACTTACATAAATGTTCCAGTTATTTAAAGCCAAAAAGCACTCCAGAGGGTTTTTGTGCACAGGAAGTCATAAGGTCAGATTTTGGACAGAAAGTATTGGGTATATTGTACATTGGTTCACTTTTTCCCTTCCTCTGACCACATGAGATCTATTTCATTTAAATGAGATGCTCATGAGTGTTCAACGTGATACTCAGATCTCTTCTAGGGCTTTGAATCAGTAACAATTAAGATCTAGAGCAACATATTAGAGTTTGGGGCTCTTTTGGAAAAAACAAGGATTTATCAATACACAGACAGCACTGCAAACAGACAAAATTAGATTTTATCAATACCAGGACAGTTATTGTCAACCACTTTTTGCCATATTACTTATTGCAATAAGTGCCCTGGTATTTAAGAGGCCAGGCTTGTTAGTGGCATGCTTGCTGATCACATATTGAGGAGAAC
Organism: Macquaria australasica; assembly: GCA_005408345.1. Lineage (NCBI taxonomy): Eukaryota > Metazoa > Chordata > Actinopteri > Centrarchiformes > Percichthyidae > Macquaria > Macquaria australasica. The sequence continues at coordinate 1,068,762 of SEMN01000001.1, read as the reverse complement.
TTTGTTGTAACTTGCAGCCTACACTAGTTCCAATAAGACTGTTGTGTTTATTACTGTAACATCAATTTCTATGAGCCAAAAAACGTATGTAGTAAGTTAGTTACTACAAAATGCATAAAGGTGGACTCCAGAGACCAGTAAACTGGTGCAACTGGCTGACACCACCCCAATTAGCACTACACTTTATTGTTGTGTGTGCCATTCCTGATGAGGGTTGTACTATGAATAGTCCAGTTAATTCATTCATAAGCAGCTGTGACAGCCAACTGGCAAACACATCTCTATCCTTTATTTGGAGAACCTATGGACGGGACACACACAGACTGAGTTGGCAAAATACTGTAAATTGCTAATTAAAGCCAGGATGATTGACGACAGTGTACAAATCTGCACCAATTGCACTTTAAATGTTTTAAGAGAAGGTCATAGATTAGTAAATATGACAGAGGATAAATCTGTTTTGCATCTACTTGCCTGTTTGTGGATTAGCAGCATGGAGGCCCCCCCACCCTTCATTTTCCACATGGCATGTCATTAATATCGCTGCTTTCTCCATTATTCCTAACACTACTCCTGTATGTTTATCTTTGTGTGTGTAGTTCTGAAGGACAGCACAGTTTAGCACCCAGGGAAATAAATAACCCATTAGTTCAAGTGATGCTAAACTGGCCTTCCTGAATGTAATCTGGTCCCAGAGATATTTGTTTCTGTGTGGCCATGTTATGTCTGTGAATGCATGTGTGTGGGCTTGTATGTGTTTATATGTGTGTTAGCGTGTGACTGATCTGATGATTTGGAGGGCAACCCAAGCAGACAGGGATGGCATTTGTTGCATGAGAGGGGGGTTGTACTGCTTCTGTCAGCTACACTGTTGTGGCGGGCACACACACATTTACACACAAATACTAGGATACCACACACAAATGCCACGCACAGAAACACGTGCACACACACAGTATGCAAACTACATTGCCTGTGGCTTTGTAGATGCCCCCCGGGCTTTTCCTGTCCATCTGTGGTGACAGAATGACCACTCTGCCCCCTACAACTTGAGCAGAGCCATGTAGAACCACACACATACAGGAACACCACACCAGAAGCTCTACAGAAACCCGCCGCTTCCCTGCAGAAAAGCAGCATGAATCTTGTTTGTCTAATTGACAGCATTCCAGCCATCCAAACAAACAAGCCTTGTTGCAGTGAACTCGGTGACATATTTAGCTTGCAACACCTATGCCCTTCTGATTAATTGATGTGGAAACACACAAAGTGAACTTTTTGTGAAGGGTAGTGCTGACAACAAGTGCTGATTTTCTAATGTTTTCACTTTTCATCAGTGCTACCTGCAACAGATGGACTGCAAATTGTGTTTGTGAGCAGTTGTTGATGAAAAGAAGAAACAAAAGTATAAAATAAAATCTGTATGTAGTATTTTAGGAGAGATGCAAGATGCTGTGGAAATGCTGTTTAGATGAATAAGATTTCATAGTTTTTTAAAGGTGGATGTGGTTATGTCGTCTAGTGAAGACAAAATCAGGAATCATTCAGGGACTTAAAAAACAAAAACAAACAAGTTTTCAATTCCACAAGTACACTCAGAAAAGCTGCCTGGATTCATATACTTTCCACTTTAGCTTTTAAATAAAGGTTTTATGGTGATACAACATTTTTACAGAGTGTAATGTCAACAAAATCAAAAGCTTTGATGTCACATCGCTTTACCTAAGGCAGAATCAAGATCTGCATTTATTGCTGCACTGTATGAATATGTAACTAACATTTAAGCTTTTAACAAGACAAACAAAATAGTAATGGGTGTGAATATCCAGTGTGATTCACCTCAGTGATGAAAAGAGGTTGAACTTCCTACATTTTTTCACCAATTATCCTTGACACACTGTTACTAACAAGCTGTAATTGGTTAATTGCCATCTTGTTTGTGTGAATGAAAACTAAGTCAGAATGTCACCTTGTGTAATCGTGCTGCTGTAAAAGCAGTGGGACGATAAAGGCCCTAGACTTCAGGTTGAATGGGCTTTGCCAAGTGACAGACATCCACACATAACAACATGTAGCTAATAAGAGAGCAAGAAAGAGACTAGTTATAAAATAGGGACTACATACAATTAATATGGACTAATACAACATTTGTATGTTAATTTAGAAATGTTTAAATAAAACATTATCTAGCACTGCAGGAAAATATTAGCGTAACACATGGATAGACACATGGGCAACAGCCATGCAAAAAGGATATCTGCACCATTTTCATTTTAGTCGTTAGTCCCGTCAAACAGCAGTTTGTTTTCTGATCTTCAGAGGCAGATGTTCAGACGGAATCACCTGTCTTACAGAGGGATCAATCTTACATAGGATTAAATTTAGGACAGACAGCTTGGCAAAGGTGTAACATGTGTTCCGAATTGACTGATCAAACTGAAATCTAAAAGACATGATTCAAAACACTGCAATATACATGAGAATGAATTATTTATGCTGCTGTACAGCTTCAATCAAGGAAATGAGATGAGCAAAGCCCTGATCATTACGAGGATGGCTTACATCAAAGCCTCATGATTTGTCTGTATGTGTGTGTGTGTCTTTGTAAATTCACACTCAGTCTTTGTACGTGATTGACCTAGAGATTACTGCAAAGAAAATTATATGCTAGAATTGTATGAAGTTAATTATAATAGAGGTGAAAGTATGTGTTACGTGTGTGTCTGTCAAACCAAAGAAGTGTTTGACTTGTTCTGTAAAATGAACACCTGCGTTATCAGGACCTCTGTGCCATTATGTGAGACTGGATGTTGTGATGACAGGTAATTCTACACTATAACAGAGAATTTAAACTACGTTGAAACTCTGATCCATTTTCTGTATAGTATCAGGTAAAATCACATATATAGCAATGTGTGATTTCCTTAATTTCATTCACGTTGAATTTGGTCAGACATTTTACAATTTTACAAATACATGGTAGTAATTTACCAGAGAGGCAGAAGTAAATGTCACAAAGGTTTGATGCCTTTGCTCTCATTAAACTGGTGTTGGTAATTGAACATGTAACCTTCAAACAAGTGGTCGCATTTGATTTAAATGGCATTCAAGAACAGCGGTTTTTAGCACAAGCCTGTTTTGGACCTGCTAAAA